>LR994572.1:11962322-12616429 GCA_905187475.1 Syritta pipiens | reverse complement strand
TATTCGGGCTTGTTATGACTTTTATTGAATATCGTATTCACATCATAAAATTTCGTAGCTTCTTCAATTTTATTGAAATTTTGATTTAATTC
This sequence comes from Syritta pipiens, assembly GCA_905187475.1. Classification (NCBI taxonomy): domain Eukaryota; kingdom Metazoa; phylum Arthropoda; class Insecta; order Diptera; family Syrphidae; genus Syritta; species Syritta pipiens. The sequence goes on along the minus strand of LR994572.1, from coordinate 12,616,337 downwards.
TGGATCAGCAGTCAGCGTCCGTTTTGGAAATCGTATTTCAGCAATGAATATAGCAGAAGAATCAATTACCACCTCTAACTTGAGTGTCTGCCGCTTTTAATTTTAAGTTTTTTAATTATCTGTTAATAAGTTTTAATAATAATAATAATAATTTTGAGTTTGAAAGACGTGACCTCTGTCGAGGTTTTTGTGTGCATTTTGAACACACCAATAAATTACTTGCTTTAATTGAAATTATTTAGGTCTGCACTTCATTTTTCCAAAACCACCAACAATATTTTTCGTTAGATTTTAAAAAAATCATTCATTCTCATTGTCCACAGAATTGAAGAAACTGTATGTACCATAAGCACGAACCTAAAAATTTATTGTAGTCCCTTACTTCGTCCAAAATTTTGGTGCTGTCTTTATGAATTCGCAACAGAAATAACTTTGCAGAAATCACTGTTCACAAAAGAAAAATTACTTTAATGAAATCAACAAAACATTTCAAGTTAGTTGGCGTATTTCTCTCCGAAAACGTTTATTTACAGAATCTATAAAATTCTATTGAAGAGCTCATAAGAGAATCATAAAATTTCTTAAATAAAACAGAAATAAATTTCCAAGAAACTGCTGATTTATAAAATTTGCTACATCTTCTTATAAAATAAAGAAAGGGAATTCCAAGTTATGGGTAATGTATACTTACATTTAACCACATTTCAAATATTTTTTTCGTTCTTTAAGTCAGGTCAGGTTAAGTTCAGGGTCAGTTTGCTTCTTGAATCTCAGTTCATTGTGATATTACTCCTATTTGTGGACTTCTGCACACTATTACAAACTTCTGTTAAAATGGCTTACCTCAATATTTATATTGGAAGTACACATATCTTGTAGTTTTCGTTTTTGTGTGCCGCTCGATGAAAGTTATCAATATCTGAATTTAGCTGTAGAAACTACGTGAATATGTCACTTGACTTAAACACGCTAACTCGTGTGTTAGTCTTAACATCTAATGGAAGCCAACTGCGAATAATTTATTCACTAAGTTTGGTGCCCTCTCATGCACTCATTGTAGCATAGAATTCAAGTAGCTTTCCTAATTAATTCATTTAAAACCTGCGCATTTTCATTCAAAAATATAAATTATTCAACAAAACGAACTCTATTTACTGCTGTCACAGCAGAAAGCAAAAACTTGTCCTGATTACTTTACATTACAAGAATCAATCAAAACGTTTCCGTTCTTTATCTTTAGTTCCGTTCCACTTCGTGTTGTCTCATTGTGAAGTTATTTTGATCTCAAATAAGAAAGTGAATAAAAAATTAATCACTTCTACCAATAATGGTTTCTTTTTTAACTCGGTTAACATACTGGTCAACAAACAATTTAAATGCGTTGTCCAAAAGTGACTAAGCGTGGATCGTGAAAATTATTCTGTAAATAACTTGCAATTTAAAAGGTGTGAGTTGCTAAGAAATCGAATTCATTGCGACTGAGTCAAGTTTGAAAGAGGATGTTTATGTTGGTTCTGTTGGAATTCCGATTAACGAATTGCTTTTCCAATTGCGTGTATTTTTTTTTATTTTATTTTATTAATCAGTATAGTTTCCATTTAAGAGCTTCTATTGAATTTACCAGTAAAAGCCTTTCATTTCTCTGGGCTCTTTGCGTTTTTCTTTTTTCCAAGTCCTTTGCCAAAAACGTTTTGGGACATTTAAGTTTTTTAGCGTTAAGATCTCATTTCTGGGTTTTTTCGTTAAATAGTCTTCTGGCATGTGACCGCCACGGCTGGCTCGGATGTAGTCTAATCTAGAGGTCCAATTTTCGATGACTTGCAAACATTTGTGGCAATTGACGAGTTTCCCACAAATCCCCACAGAAAATAGTCAAGCTGCGTTAAGTCGCACGAACTTTAAGGCCAATTTACGGTCCCGTAACGTAAAACTATGCGATTACCAAACGTTTCCTTCAAGAAATTAATTGTGGCACGAGCTATGTGATATGTTGCGCCGTATTGTTGAAACCACAGCTCCTGCACATCATTGTCGTTCAATTGCTGAACGAAAAAGTCAGTAATCATGACTCTATAGCGGTCAGAATTGACTGTAACGTTCTGGCCAGCATCGTTTTTAAGTAAGTACGAGCCAATTATTCCATCAACCCATAAAGTCAGTTTTTGTCTCAGCATACACTGTCTCAGATAGATTCATCGCCAAACAAAATTCGCTTATGAAAATTAGAAACTGACCATGATTCTTAAAATAAATTTGCACAATTGAGAAGCGTTGTTCAGGCGTCAGTATATTCATGTTCAAATGCCAAACGAAACTAAAACTAAATCATTTAACAGCTGACAAAATGGCCGCCAGTTAAAATAGTGCTGCCACTTAAAGTTCTATACCTCCAAAAAAAAAACAGCCTATACTATACGTTGCCAGCAACAATTCAATAATCTTAATAAGACAATAAAAACATTTCGCTGTTTGAAAAAAAGACCCGGAATCCCAAAAGAGGTTTCACAAGGTTATTTTTTTTCTTGACACTACTCCAGCTCAGGGTCAGCTTTGATTTTGTTGTGGGTTAGTTAGCAGACTTTCTTTCAATTATCAATAATCCTTCCAATTGTGAGAATTAAAATGAGTTCCACTTTGGTTTGCACCATTGCTCGCAGGAAAATCAAGAGATTTTTGCTAACATGGCAATCACAAAATGCTGACAAAATGGGCGCCAGTTAAAATAGTATTGCCTCTAAAAAAACAGCCTATACAAAGTTCTTGAAAATGGAACTGACCCTTGTTTATATTTTTCTCCCCTCTCGCAATAAATAGTCGCTAATCGTAGTCAACCGATTCACGTCAGTGAGATAAAAAGTTACCTTTCTTCTTCCCAAGAGCACACCAGCATCTTCCATGCCTTTTGCGATTCTTACGTATTTCCCGCCTGAAGAGGTTTCCGGACTGACTCTTGATCTTTTCATTGTGGTTAATTTCTTTGAACCACTCACTTCCTCTACAAACAAAAGACGAATAACACTAGTCCTTCCTTTCACTTTTTTCTCAATTGACTAAAAATAGGCACTTGTGATTCAAAAAGGCACCTCCATTATGACCGAAGTCAACTTTTCCTGCTGGCATTTCGATGCTTACAAAACAGACGATTCGTGTTTATAATTTGTTTTTGAATATAGGTATTCCCCTTGTCACCTTTGGACGGAACAATTTCTTCCTTCGTTGGCGTTGCCCTAGAGACGCAAGTGTAACCTATCAAGTTGACCATATCGTCATAGAATTTCACAATATCATTTCCTTTCATCTGCCCACCGGGTGACATTATCAAATCCCCCACCTACCTAACCTCAAACGAATACATGACTTACTATTGTCATAAAAAACCATTAAAAGCATTTCCTAAAAACTTCAATGTCCCATTACTGCACCTCATAAAAAAAAAACTCACACTCGCACTCTAAAATTCATTCGGAACTTTTTTTTTTACACAGGAATAACAAATAAACGAGTCGACAGTTTAAAAGTTAAAGTGGCTTATGGATAAGTTTTTGGGATTTTTTTACGGGAAATAATTTTCTAAAATTAACATCGAAGAGAGACTAACAGAATGGAAACATCGATGTCATTTGCAATTCAACAGATGTTAACTTTGGCAAAAGTTCCTTTTTGTTTTTTTTTTATTTTCCTTTTTTATTCAGAATGTCACGTCAGAGGCTGGAGAAACAGAGGAGCAAAAGCTGCGATTTGCCGATAGTTGTATGACTAGCTCCCTTGAACTTCTGCTCATGGTACTACGTCAGGATTGATTTCAATCAATTTGTTTTTCTATTTTTTTTTTTGCTGGGAAAGGCTATGTTGGGGGAGACTTTTTATGATGCTGTTTTTTCGGAGCTGTATTTCAGCTGTGGAATCTGTTGCATCTCTTACAAATTGACGACTCATTGGCATTGACATTCGTATTTCCAACTTGATGTGACGTTAGGTGTGCTTCTGACACATGTCAATACTTTGAAACCCTTTTTTTGTAAACCGGATGAGAAGGGTGGTAAAGGGCAATTTGAGTCTCCAGCCGAATAAATGCATTTGGAGGAATCTGAAAATACTGCAATTCAATTACTTCACAGTGGTTGCAATCACATGTAGCTTAGGCGTTTTTGCAAATGCAATTCTTTTTTGTTTTAAGTATCGTTGACATTTTCACTGAATGTGGTGTCATTGAAATGAGAGTGACCTTTTTTAATTCTAACTGAGACATGCACTCTGTGGAAACAAAAAAATGCTAGAGCCATATTTCATTTTTAGAATCTAGTAATCTAGTTTTTATTTTAACTTCTTGCCATGTAAAAAAATGCGTTCCTTTTAACCCTTCTATTTGTATATTTGTTGTCAATAAGGAAAAATTATACACAGGAAGTTTATGTCCGCACCCATCAATTCCCCAGAATTCACTCCCTTGACGTAAAGTAAGTCCATGACGTTGTCAACTCTTCAAGCAAATCACTGTAGATGTCATGGTTTTCCAACTGCACGTAGACCAAAGAAAATTAACACTTCTCTGTGCGTGACATCTACGTGACGTTAACCAACATGTCATTCACCGGAATGCTTTTCTCTTACTGACTTGGCTCCTCAGTACACGAAATACCTGCCTTCCGCTTCATTAGACATCAATTTATAGAATTTTCACAGTAAAACGACATGATTTACTTCCTTTTTTGAATTACCTGCTGAAAAAGGCCTCCTTTTGGATGTGAACACAATCAGAAGGGCGTACGCGTGTTACAATGTGTGAAGACAAAATTGAAGATGAGATGGTGTGATAAATTCTTTCTTTTCAGGTTTTTTTTTGAAAACACATTAACATGTTTCTAGGATACATTAACGAGATTTTCTTTAATGATTTTTCCTCATAATCTGCGAATTTGTGAAGTCTAAGATACGGTGACATCAATCATCATGTATGAAAGAGTCTCTTCACTCATTCCTTTGTGATGGAAGTTAAAAATTGTAAAGTGTCAGGTGACATTTATGGGATCTGCGATAGCAGTGGGGTGTTTCTTTTGTGAAAAGAATTCTTCGTCTTTGCGATATTTTCTTCAATGGTAGCTCAGAGTTCAAATATTTTATTTAATTTCATTTCAAACTCAAAGCCGATGTTAAGATTTTTATCCACTGTGTACTTTGTTTATGCCGAATTTTGTAGAAAAATATAACGTTGCCAAATTTCTTGGGAAATGGCAGTGTGTACCTTTTCAAATGTATTTTAAAAGTGTCGACATAATTTCCACTGTGTAAAATCAGCACTTGTTTGTTTTTCGTCTCAGTTGTCTCGTCAGTATTTAGAGAAGTGTATCCTGCTGTGACAATTACTATACCAAACTGTTGAATCAATTGAAAACATAAAGGCTTTTGAAATTTAGGAGCAGAAAAGGCATTTTAATGACGTGACCTTGTTCTAAAGATCAACGTTCGAAAATTACTGAAACTTGGTATCTGGCAAATCCAACAGATTTGATTTTGTTTATAGGAATTTTTTATTGAATCGAATGCATGTATTTCTATCTTCATCATCACTGCTGATGTTGCAAAAAAAAATGCATAATTGCGCAAAAAAAAAAATTAAAAAATAAAATCCAAAGATTCAACTCAAAGTGAGCGAGCGAAATAATAGCAGTGCACGTTACTTATCATAAAAAAAAAAACAAAAAAACATAATTATAAGCGGAAGTGTTGAGGCGATAAATTTTCAAGTAAATATTCTGTTATAAAGAGTTTGTTTTGTATCATTGCCTAAGACCGGCGCTTCATCGAGTTCCATAAGGACTGGCACGTCCCTATATGCCACATCTTCCAAGATGCCGAGACTGCAATCTATAATGGTTTATTATTGTACGATTTTACTTTGAAAACAACATCTTAAAGGTGGATTATTGATCGGGCCTACCCATGGCTTTAGTTTTTTTTTTCCTGAAACTAGTTTTTTGCTCTTTTGTTCGGGTATTTCCCTTCAGAGTCTTGTTAAAACACAAAATTCAAAGCTATTTTATATTCAACACAATGAACCATAGGAAATTCTATGATACAAACTTATAAATGCTCTTCCATTGTCCATTTGGTACAAAATATTGAGCCTATGCCGTATAAGAACCTAGCCCAAATCATAATACTGAACCCTCAATGTCTTAAGAATCTTGTATCTGTATGTGTTTGTTGGTGTTTTTACGTGTCGTCAAGACTCAGCGCAGATATAAAAAATAATTTTGCACTCATTTATCAACAAGGGTATTTAACTATGTTTCGATGAGCCAGCCACTAAGAGTTTTAGAAATTTCAATTGGTTTTGGAGATATGCTGTTTTTTGTACTGAAAGCTTTTTAATTATTTCGTTAAAGTATCCTTCTTACTTTTAACACATCAATCGCTGGATTCAGTTCATTTTTTGTATCTGAACCTGGGGCATCAGCATCTCACAATGGATGTCACTATTCTTGGAAACAAAACTCTTTCTTGAGCTCGATTTTCAGGAGTTTTTTTTTATATTTTTTGGTAGTAGAAACCATTTTCGAAAATCAGTCAAGATTTTTTTATATGCTTTTGAATGTTTATGAATTTTCGAACAATGGCTCGGTCTTCTTTAGTAAACAGTTCTGCACGCCTCACTTTACAGCCAAAAAAGCTTGTGTAGTATAGAATATTTTAATAAAATCATATGTTCCTTTCGGAAATCTTTAAAAGATAACAAAAAAAAAATGAAAAATGAAACAACAAAATTTGGCACTGCTATTATTTTGGTCGCCTAGAAAAAAAAAAACCCTACATCCCCAAGCTTATTTTCACACAAATTTTTCTAGTTGAGATATGCTAGTAACAAAATATACACTGAATTATAAATAGATTGAAAAGTATTCACACTTTTTGCAATAATCTTAAAACTGATGCTTCACTGCTTTTTTTTGCTCGCCATTGTATTTAAGTTTATTGTTTCGAACTTTGTAATAAAGACGAATCCGGAAAAAAGTCCAAAATTTCTTTGTCTTCTAATAACAGTGCAGGTTTTATGTTAATTTTCTTAAATTTCCTTTAAAAAAAACATCTCTGTTTTTAGAAGTAATGTACATTAAACTTCTATCGATCTTATGAAGGGCTTCGTTGCCTAAATGGTCAAATTTCAAGTAAAATAAAACAAACTCTTTTTAGAATTTAACCACGAACAACAATAGACTTTGATAAGTTTTTTTTCGAGTCCATCATACGTCACAATTAAATCTTCCATTCATCATCCCCATTTCACCTAGAGTCGGAAGAATCAAAATGTTTGATCATAAAATTGAAGGACGAAAAAAATACCACAGCTCAGACTGATAGAACCTTGAACTTCACTATGGCCGGTTCGTTGTGAACAAATCTGTGATAAGATAAAAATCTCTAGACTTTGTTTGCTAGAAGTGTTCGGTCCATTAAATCTGAATCTATGTCGTAATCGACACCAACATTTTTATTTCTTTAACGTCGTCTTAGTGTCCTGCTCCCGAAAACACATCAAACCAGTCGCAACTCTGAAAGAAATCCTTCTAATCCTTTTAGTCTGCCAATTAGTTGCAACCACGCAACCACATCCTAATGACTTACAAAAACTACCGTCAAGACGATCAGCAAAAGTTTGACCTCATTAGAGACCGAGGCTCATACAAAGATAAGAAACTTATTCTGATACTTAATTAGAACTTATACACGCAACAGATTGTACCTTAAGAGCAAATCTTAGGACGTGCATCTATACGAAAAAAAAGAAAACCACATTTCATTTAATTAAACGAAAAAGACCACGACTACAGTCGTATCTTTGTACACTTTTCAAGTTTATTTCCGTCAAATAACCCCACAACATGTCAACTTTAAGTGACGAAAAAAATGTAACAGATACTTTTTACGAGCAGCGTGTATGTTTTTATGAGCAGAGTGCTATAAAAGTTTTAAGAATTCTATTAGAAGACACTCTTTTTTACGAGGACACAGGGTGGTGGTGGGGAACTGAAAGAAGGACGAGAATTTGAACAGAACTTCTCGAGTGAAGGGGAAAATGATGAATTAATAATTTAGCAGCCAATTAAACTCGAATGATGCACATTATGGGGTTCTATTATGCAAATCAGGGCCGAGTAGAGGGGGAGTGGAAGTGATGTGACTTTGAAGTTTGTCTGAAAAGTTGAATTGGCGGACGGATATCGTCGTATGGCGGAAAAGTTGTGGCGACGGTTTGAATTGGATTCTAAATGTCTGCTGTAAATGGAGGTGAATAGCTGTGGGAATTTGCAATGAGTCTAAAAGATCAGACTGTATCATTTAACTAAAATCACATTTACATATTAATTGTGACCCGCAAAACCAGAGAATTTTTGGTAGAGTTAAAATTCTACTAGTAAAAGACTTCTGTGGTGACCCAAGTTGATGCTGTTATATTCGCCGGATCAACTTGTAAATAATTTATACACTGAGATTGTTTTTGAAGCTATTTAATTTTTTTAACGAAGTCCTAGCTATACACCAATTTTGAGTATTGTTGATTTTGCTGGAATTTCTTTAAAAATTTCGTAATAACGAATGTTAGTAGACCTATTCCGGTTAGCAGATCTTCATTCCGTCGCAATAATTCTACGAAATTGATCTCAATTTTCAAATATTTTTCTTTATCCAAACGCAAATAAATTTGCAATCTGAAAATAAGAAGTTCGTATTTTATGTGTCAAGTTTTTTAAAATGTTAAGCTTACCTTTAGTGGTGCCGTGCTATATGGAGACCTTAGCGATTTTATTTCTTAAGACCACCTTTCTCCACTTGTCTACCATCACCATAAATCTGAGTGGTCTAAATTGGTCAATTCAAAAAGGCTATTTCACTTACAAATTTCTGTTTGGCATTTTATTGACTGATACCTCGAAGGGTCTTTTTATTTTGTAGCCTCTTCTGCATGATGGTTTAGCAAGAACCAAAAAAACAAAACGAAAAGTTATGGGATATCCTTTCGAAGTTCCCTACGTCCTCTGTCAACTCTGCCATCGCACGGTCCTTGCATTCAAATGGAAATTTCTAATTATATCCCGTTTTCTGAGTAAAATGCCAACCTAACTGTCATCTGATCCGCACACGCTTCGCACACTGAATACATCCGCAAGTACCGTTTCCAGAACTGTCAAACTTGGTCATTAATTTTTATTTGCCAAAAAAAAAAAACCATCTCAAATCGATTTCCCGTGTATGCCAACCCACTAGAGAGCGCAATTTATTGCACTCCACAACGAGTGTGTTTGCATATGATTTACGAGGATGTCTTCTTCCTTCCCCAGCAGCACCGTAACAGCGCGAGCATGAAAATGAACGTCCAAATTGATTTACACACTCTAGCGGGGGGGGAAATGAACTCAAATGACAACTACTTGAGCTAACGGTGTTTATTGTGTTATCAGGATTTGATAGCAATTATCGAGCTCATACTTAATTAAAAGTTAATCGCTCACGCCACGTGGCCAAATCAATAAACTAACCAAAGAACTAATGCAAATTGCATGTAGTATGTCATCGAGAGTACTTTCACCCGCGACGCATAATTGATTCACTGTGGCACGGATTAAGCTCGCTGGACACACTCACTCTCTGATTCATGGCGCCGGTCGTGCCATTGTGTTGCGTGGCGTAGAAATTAATAAGGAGAGCAAATTGTGGAAACTTCCTTGGCGCGGAAGTTCCGCACGCTCTGTGCCGTCGGCGTATTTGCGTAGAAATTTTGCATTCAATTACGATTAACCCACTTGACAATGAATGAGTCTTATTGGCGGTGCCCCCGAGGCAATTACTTTCGTCAACACGACTGCACTGTAAGGAAAGTTGCACACAAAGGGGTCGGTCGGTTGCAGCTTGGGGAAATATGAAATGTAAATACGATATTGTCAAGCCTGCAATTCTCTGATAAAGGCGTGATTAATGAAATAATCCAAAAGCAGTGGCAACTGGGTGGAGTGATATTGTCATATGTTGTGTGCCGAAGGTGTGTGCCGCGCCTCCATGGAACCGATGTGGATAAAGATAGAGATGGAATTTGAATTAATTCACTGTGACATTTCGACAAAGCGGAAATCATCAATCATGACAATTGAATGAACTCAAAATATGTCAAGAGCGAGTCGTTTTATTCTAGGTAGAACATGGGAAGACTGCCAACGAACCAAATGGCAGACTTGGATTAGGTTTACCTTAAGATGAGAAACAATTCATGCGAGCAAAAGGTTACAATTTTATCATAAAAGGAACAGGTCTTTGCAAGAACTATCATTTTATTGTTGGGTTCCCACGTGCTGATTTTGGAATAGTCTTGTCTTTTTTTTTTAAAAACCTTTGTCTTAGCTTTTTGCCTATATACACTCCTTTATCAAATCTTAGAGAAATATGATTCGAGCTGAATCACTTCCCCGGGTCACTGATGTGGAAATATTCGTTACTTTCTTACTCATATCTAAAATGGCATGCTTTCTTGAATCCATTGTTCATTTAAATGCTCAAAGTCGAAGGGCTTTCTTGAACTGAGTTTGCAAAAGTCGATAATTGCCACAAACTTTGACGCTGACACTCTTTTGCACTCTACTACGATGAATCTTCTGCCAGGGATTATACAATCCTTTCTTATTCATCACTGAACTTTAATTTTGACCCGTCCTATTCAAATGCAAAAAATTGAAGTGAAGTGAAGTGGAAACGTTCTTTTTGAATAACATTCAATTCAATTGAATTCAAATGCAATATTCACATTTCCAAATGCCTTTCCATTCACTGAACTGTTGCAATAATCTCTGGCTCGTTTGGGGACACTGCCCACGAAAGCTCAACGTCATCCACTGCAAATGACTCCAAAAACAAGACAGAGACACCGCACACTTACCCTCCGGGAGCAAAAACGTCCAATTAATTGATCCAGTTCCCAGTCTTTAGCCGGTCAAAGGAAGAAGTTTCCAATTAGTTTCGAAATACCTGAACCTCATGTGTCATCAGCACTTTACGTTCGGACTCCGAACGAATTCGACCGAAGGCAAATTGTCACCATCGTGATGTTCTTTGAAAGTAATTATCGTCACGTAATGAGATGATACCTCAACGATTCAAAAGAAATGAAGAAACTAATCTCAAAAGGATCGCCAGGACTCTCTCCAGGTCCAAGAGTGGTCAAAACAAAGAGAAGGTAACTTGAATGCAAATGAATGACGCAGAGCTGAAAAATGAAAGACTGAAGTTCATGAATATCAAACATTTGTCCAAGGAGATGACGATGTGTTTATGGACCTCGGGGTGGTGATAGGTTCTGCGAAAAAAAACTTGTGTCTGCAATCAGGTGAAACTCTGCACTTTTTCCTGGAACTGGTGAATAGTTAACGTTTTTTTTACGAAGAGATGTTTGAAAGACGATAAATTCATTGGAAATAGCTCTCTTAGAAGTCCTGTTAAAGAATAAGACGATGAAAGAAGATGAGACAAGTGAGATAAATTACTGAAAAAAAGAATCTCTATTTGGATTTGATCTGTAGGAGCTCTTGGGACTTCTGGAAATGTTAGTCATCAAAAAAGTTCCAAATGGGTGTTCTATTGAAAAACGGCGTTTAAAAACTGGCTGTGAAAATTCGTGTTTTTTAATATTATTCTTTTGAGAAAACCGCTCTCTTGTACTCACTGTATCAAGGAAGAAGGCTAACTGATGCTTCTCAAAAATATTCTAGGGTTTATCGTATGAGAAGGAATGGCATTTTTGTTTGGGTTTCCCATAACTGCCGAATGTCTGACGAAAGAGACCCTAATTTTCAATAAAACTTCGACCAGTTCAAGTAGTACTAATTTTTTTAATGAGACGGGTGGCTACACACATTCCTTGTTAGCCATGTTGTTTTTTGTGACCAAGTTGTTTCTGCGGCCCTGTTGCTCAATTGTCATGAATAAAATGCGTTGTGGCCTTTTTATTTTAAACGAAGTAAACCTTGAAGTTTGGCGGCTAAATTTGAGAGGATCGATTACGTTAGTATAAATAAACCCGTTTGTCAAAGAAACGCTTGGCCAGTCGAAATTATCACCGATGATGGTGAAAGTATGCAGCAGAATTCTAGAGACTGCAAAAAAATTATAGCTCCAGATTTAAAAGACACGGGTACATATGTATTTAACTATATTGCACATTACAACATCCTATTCACGTTTTCTGCAATGTCTACAAAGCTCAAAATTTCAGAACAGGGCTGGATTTCTTTTGAAGAACTTGTAAACGTACTTGAACCCATGCATATCCATACAAACATGGCGAGGGGTGAAGACTTGTCGGCATCCATTAGCCTCCGAAAATGACTCCGATATGGTCATTAAAATAATATTTACACAGGATTTACAACAACGGTTGTCCTACACGGATAATTCAAATTCACATGCACTACATGTACACGATTACACTTTAAATAGGGGGCTCTAGAAAATACACAAAAGTCTTGATACCCTAGCATGTTCCATCTTTTGATAATGAAAATATTTAAAGAAAGAGCTTTTCCACAAGAACAATTTGCGTTGCAAAATATTTAATTATGTGTATTTTCATAAAGAAAAAAAAAAAACATTTTACTCCATAAAATATAATAACAAAAATAAGACACAGTCTTGAAAGTAAAAGTGTTGATACCTTAAATATGTAATATGGAGAAAATTTTAAGCTAAATTTAGCAAAAACAGAGGAATTTGTTTTGTTCTCTTTTACCATCTACCTAATATCGACCCATCTTTTGGGAAGTAGGTAGAAAAATCATATCAAACAAAACCACCAACATGGCTACCTTTATCGAAAAATTATAGAAATTCATTTTATGTCGTTGTTTGGATGGACAAAAAAATAAATACCAGTTTCGAAACTATAGTATTCTTACTAAGAAAAAACAGCAAAAGAAAGAGAGAATGATTTACCAATAATGGTGTTCCTGCTTTAAAATGATTTACTCTGTCGCGGGACCTGAATCCACATGAAAACTTTTAGAAACAATATATTTAGAGACATTCCAACTCTATGCCTGCAAGAATGAATGGAATTATTAAATAGGAATGTCCTACAATAAAGTATGAAGTATTGAAATATGTTAGTTGTTTTCTTAAAAATTTTATCGACGCTACTAAATTGGCTGACGGTACTTTGAAATGTATTTATTTTTCTACAATTTTGAACAATCTTTTCAAACGTACCACGCTTCAGTATTATTCGCTACTTTGGAAAAAAAAAAAATGTGTAGTGCAGTATTTAAAATAGCCGAAAAGTGCGAATTTTGAAGTGAGTAGAAGTGAATAAGTGTATGTATTTATTTTTTTGTCCATCACTGTATGTTCTTTAGTAAATTTCAATGCAATTCGTAGCCCAAAAACAATTTAAATTAGGTTTTTTTTAAGAATTATATTAAAAAGCTACAAAAAATGCCAATTTCTTTATTTTAACTTAGGGTAAAAGTAAGGCGTCTGTATGTCATCTGAACTGTGCAATAAATAAGTGCTTCAACGTTCTACTTTTTTATATTTAGATTTCTTTTCCAAGCAAGCAAACAGAACTCTTTAACAAAAAGTTGAGATTAAGACCTCCATTTTACTCTTAAAGCCTATCCAATGATGTATCGTTCGATGGATTCCAATAAACAATTTTCTGTAAGAAAAAAGTGTCGGTACTAACTTTTTCATAAATTTATAACTTATACAATTTCAATTTTTTTGAACAGAACCCTAAAAATTAAGATTTTAATCGGTTCTTAGGGTCAGACATACATTTTTGCAAAAAGGTTGGCGTTTGAGTGGACGTGTCTCGGGCAAATTATAAAAATATGTATAAATTGGATTCAAGAGTAACTATGTCAAATTTTTAGTTCCTATTCTTAACGGCTGATTTAATTCCAGTTTTTAGAATATTTTGAATCACTGCGCAAAAACTCGGTGTTTGAAGACTTCAGGTTGGCGAATTGTGCTAAGCGAATAAAATTTAACTCAACTGGTTAAACAAGAATTCTTCACTCATTCCAAATGCAAACAGAATTCAGAATTAACATAAAGCGTAAACCAAGAAAAAAGGTAGGCTCTGGACTTCGACGGGCTATTATGCCGTCCAATGCAAGTAAACCAAGGTTATTATAAAGCGAATTTTCGGGTAAGCCAAAAACTGCAGAAATATTGTGAACCGGTGTTATTTTCAACATTTTTTTCTACTGAATTTAAATAATTTTTTAGTTTGAAAGGATGTGAGTCGACGACCGAAACAACGCATTGTCTTATTTTATTTAGTTGCTGAGTAGAGAGATTCTTAACAAAAGAGTCTTCTCTTTAAGTCTTTGAGATTTTATTACGTAACGACCAATTTATAAAAAAAAGTCCAGCTCTCCGTGTCTCACTCCAAAATGAACACACGAAACAATAAATCATATCAAATTTTTCTCTGAAAACTTTGCTTTTGAATGAGAAGTCCAGTCGATTTTCAAAAGAATAAGTTCTTGCGGGAGAACACGCGCTTCCCTTCAACTGCAATTTAAGCTGCTACGGGCAACGAACTGGACGCTGCTCACATTTCATTAAACTCCGTTTCAAAGGCTACAGCAATAATTCCAAGGATTCAGTATCGGATCACCCAAACATACCACACAAGCTGACCCTTGACACGAGTTTCATTGATTAATCCTAAACTTTAAGTTTGTTTCCTTCGAAAATCTGTCAAACAATGTTATCGACACCTCAACCTCGCACAACCCGTGTCGTATTTGTTTTCACAGAAAAGACACAGAAGGTCAGTCAGCTTGGGCAATGGAAACTCAATCGCCTAAGGTCACACTCCAAGAGGCTCCTGAGACTTGAAACACAAGCCATCCAATCCCATCCATCCTACGTGGAGAGCATTGCTAATGCCTTAATCTCATCCTAAGTACTTTCCCATCAAAATTCATCACAATTTTCCCGAAGCCACGCCAACGCGACAAACAAATTGAATCTCATTAATTAGTCCCTAAGCACAGATTGCTCTCAAGAGATTGCAATTTGCACCGTTAAGCTGAGCATTATTCGCGTGTACGCGTTGCCAAGCTGTCGCATGAGCTGACAAAAAAATTACCCACACCCATGAGGGACCGTTAAGCACACGTTTTTCATTCTTCATCATTCAGCATTTCACATGAAATTTTAATTAATTCCCCATCCATCCGCTGAGGGTGCTACTCCACAAGAAAATCATTGGCAGCATGCTCTTATAGATGATTCGTTTTCTTATGCTTTGGCTTGAATTTAAATTAATTCACTTATCAATGCGACAAAAGTACGACAAGCAGCAAGAAAAAAAAAAAAAGAAAAAAAGAAAATGAAACCACTTAACGGCAGCGTTTCCAATTGAGACTGACATGTGAGACATGCATTCATCCCGGCGGCATCTGCGTCTGACACTCTCGGGCGTTTGTGGATTATATTTTTGCACTGCCTCAGTCATATGTGGCGACATGTGAACATTGAACACAACCGGAAGTGTGTGTGCTTTAAGCCGTTTTCGGTTGGGCGGGGTGAAAGTTTTAAGGTTAGGGAATAATTACGGTATAAAATATTTACCGACATGCTCTTTGGCTTAATGGAAAAGTCCCAGTCTCGTGCCTTGGAGTTCAGGTTTCCGCTTATCCGGTTTAGGAGAGGGCGGATTATGTCGAATCCAAGCGGAGAAAAAACGCAATAACGAAATTATTTATAGCTTACGGGTGAGTTCACTATTCGTTGGCCGCCGCGAGGCTGGGAACGACCACGATTACAAAAGGATGCCGAGTTGGATGGTTTTTATCTTGGCTATTATTACACATCCTGTTTGAATTTTAAACTCATTTGTAACTTTGACGGCGGAAAGTGGTTGGTGCATGTGAGAGGTATAACTTTAATTAGAACACATTGAGGGGATTCAACTTTGCGACGTTGTTGTGTGCCAAAGGCGCTGCATTTCCGAGGTGTGTATGTAGAAGTTTTACAAATTTTTTGACATTTTAGTTTTGAATAATGCGAAAATGTTTCGTTATTTGCTGCAGGTTTTAAAAGTTTTGTAGTGGCGGGTTTTAAACAAAGTCGACAGAAGTCGGAAAGTGTGGGAAGTTGAATTGATGGTAAGAGGAGTTGACTAGAGTTTGTGACGGACATGTTGAATCCTGGTCGAGATATACATAGAACGCTTCACATTTACTCCTGGGGCAAACGTACATGTATTTGTCAATATTAAAATGACATTTTTTTTTGTACTTAACTAGAAAACTCAAACTCTAAAAACTTGTTGCGTTTTGTTGCTCAAAGTTAGAGAATGTCCCGCTTAGTTCGCTAACATTTTATATACAAACAAACGTTATTAAGTCTTAAGTAGACGTGACTGTAGTAAAGGTTCGCATCTCACTTAGGCCCAGGTTGGCCCATTGGGTTTTGAAGCAACCGATTTGTTCCAAGCCCGGATTAGTTTGCCTAATACTTTCCTGCAAATAATAAGAGTTTGTAGGAATTTTTAGCTGCAAATTTGACATAGATTGATCTAAACAAAGTTGGTCCTATTTATTATTTTGCTTATGCCTTTTACGTCTACAGAAAATTCTTCAAATAAGTAGCTCCCCAGAGCAGTTTAAGTTAGTTTTAGTTTTAATTTATTTTCAATTCATATTTTATAAATTTTCCATTTCTTTTTCATAAAATAAAAAAGTTTGGCCGTGGTTAATTACCGTCTTCCCAGAGTATATTTCCTCGATGAAGCTGAAGTGGAGTCTCCTTCTCGTCTTTCTGTCTGCACCCTCTGCAGAATTGTTGCAGATTGCCTAAGAGGTTAGGACTAATGACCAGTTAGGATCCATACTTGGCTGCTAATGCTAGCTCGACTGATCGAGAGTAACCGTTTTGTTTCACTCGTATCTAATGTAGCTGCAGATGTTGCAGGAATCTAAACTACTCCATCTAAGGTTGCCGATATGGCTTCCTATAAGAAGCTGTAAGCCTACTTCTAACGCAGTCTGGTTACTGCTTGAATCCATTTCCTCTCCTGACCCAGCTAATTAATCGGCCCTTTCGTTGCGTAGAATACCCGTGTTTCCAAGACAATCCAACAGAGGGTAAGACTACATCTGTTCGTCATCTCCGTCCAGAGATTGGTAGTATTGTTTTATTATATTTTACCAAATGAATGGTGTTTCTAGAGCCTTGATAGCCGCCTGCCTGTCTAAGCAATGAAAATAGACTGGCCATCTATCGGACATTTGGACAACAAGCGTGTTGCGTCATGAAATGCTTTTATTTCCGCCTGGAATACACCACAGTGGCCCAGGAGTCGGAGGGACATCTCAATATTTTTCGGTCTGTGAACATTCCCATACCCTTCTGTTTTGGATTCACCTGTGAATACTTTTAAGGCTGCCTGGTTTTTCACCAGCCTTCTGTTACAGGGATTCTTGTTTGATATTTAATATCAAAGTCCTCATACGTTGATAAATAGTCTGTGTGTAAAAGAACTAAACAGCCCATGCAGAACCAGAGCATAGCAATTTCGCGCCGCCACTGTATTGTGCGCGATATAATTTGACACAAGTGATGGGCACCTACTGTTTAAGACCGATTCCGAAAGGCAAATTGGGAAAGTTTTTCATGACAGAAGTACTTCAGGAGGATTGTCAGTCGTTCGCTAAAGGTGGAGCCGTGAAAATTGTTTGTAGTGTTTTTGTCCCCGTGCTGGATTCCAACCCGGGTACTCTCGCTAAACAGTCCGATGCACTAACCATTCAAGCCACGGCGCCCACAATAGATTAAAGTTTAATCGACAAAAATGTTTGATCACATTATCAACTAGAACGCTAGTCCTTGACAGCGGAATTTTTTTATATTAGAAGACGTAGCACACGTAGCGTTTGTACAAAGCAATTGCAAAACATAACAAAATATCAAGGAAACCTTAGCGGATTTTGTAAGATAAATATCATTTAAACAAAGAATTGACATCTATTGACTACGATCAGCAATAGTTGCTATTTAAAGTTCATAATTCGTAAGCAATCAAAGAAACTTCAACAGTCTTCGTTACAATTTACTTTCTGTTGTTCAACCTACGCTACTCAACCTACGCTACTCAACCTCAACGCTCCTAGTTCTGGACTAACACAAAAACAAAAAAAAAAATTAAAAATGAAAATGTAGCCAACTTATACTCTCTATAAACTCAAAAACTTCTTCGATGCTTCCATAACCAAATACGTTTCACGTGTAACTTTAATGCTTCGCCCCCACAAATTGCGAGCAGTCAAAACATTTATTGACAAAAAACCGATCACATTCGTCTGCTGGATTTCCTCCACTATCGCACCAAATATTTCATTTCATTTTCCACTGAATCATCATTCAGCTAGATAGCGGCCGACTGGGAATGACCCAGTCTGCCACTATCCTTTTACTTCCGACTCCGTTGCGTATCCATGCGACATGATAACAAAGACAGAGCAGTAACAATTAATTACCGACACGACAGCAGATGGCGTCAAATGAAAGCCTTAACTTAACGTAACTTTCGATGATAAACCAAAAATAAATGATAATGAGCTCCTGATATGTGTGCAAAGGCTGTCACAGAATATACTCGAATCAGAACACACCTGTTGAAGGGTTCACTTCATGGCCCATTAAGCGTTGAGTACATCCACCCGTTGTTCTGCTTAAACACGTCCAAATTATGGGGTTGATCTACCGTGGATGTTGGTGTTTCAGTTTTGGAAATTAGCATGTGTCACGAAACCATTAGCATTTTACGGATAAAGTGAAAATATAATGGTGGATGGAGTCAAAAATTTTGTAAGTTTTGTTGAATGGTATTTTCTTCTCTACACCTGAATATTAGATAAGAGAATTAGCATCCATTAAAGTCTTAGAACATGCCTCTTCACAATTTCACAAAATATTATTGTGTGAATCACGTGTAGTGATTTTTTTAAGAAAGGATTCTAAATTTTGCGATATTTGTCAGAAGTTTGAACTTTGAAGCCCATTTAACGAAAATATTTTTCTAATTACAGTGCGGTGCACGTATAATCTTTTTCTTTTCATCATTATTCATGTGTTTTCTACCTTAAAAGGATTTTTGATTTTTTATCTGCTCTGACAAAAATGGCTTCTTTGTAGAATGCATCCAAAATGGCCAACATCGATCAAACTTCGCCTTAAAACTTCCATGCCCTCAGCCACCTGTCATCGCCAATTAATTATATACCATTTTCCGTAAAATGCAGAAACTTGTTGCTATGTTTGTTTTTTGCCGGTAGGATTGGCTTAGCACTAATTTTACAGCAGAGTTTTTCGACACTAATTCTTCTTATAATTACTGCTCTGTACTAAAAATCACGAAATACCAAAGTCTTGCAGGTGTAAAAGAACTTATCGATTTCTTATGAAATTTTCAGCCTTTTTAATTATATGCATGGGCCTTTTCGCTGATTTTTGCTGTTAATTTTGACAAACTTTTAAAGCTGTGGTGCTTGATGCTAGTAAATTAATCGTTTTTCTAAAAGGTGTAATCTGTAGCTGGAATAAAAACTGAAAATCGCCTTTCTAAGGTTGAAAGTATATGAATTATGATCAAAAAAAATCATGTAAGTGCTTCTAATTACGTGCACGGCACTGTATAGGCTATTGCAATCTACAATTGTAGCAAGCATATTTCGCGGATTTAAAATCTTTTAATTTTATTTAAAGACAAATCTCTTGCCCTTTGGCAGTACTTTCATGTTTAACAGCTCAAAATAAAATCCCGCAATACAGTAGATGCTGAAAAATCCACCCCTTCGATATTTCTTTGACTCTGTACACAACTACCAACCTTAAAGCCCTTTTCCTAAGTTTCGCAGATCCTTCCTGTGTGCGTTCCACCAGCAAAGCCACTTGACTCAACAAACCAAATGTGACTCCAAAGTGCCTGCCTCCATCCTTCTTCACAAATTTAAGGATATTGCTACCGACAAACGACCCAAAAACTTCCATGATTCACTTAAGGTGCAGCCACAATAAAAGTTATTCCAACCCACCAAGTAAGCACAACCCCTTCACCTACACCTGCTCCTTATCATTTGCCGCTCACGCGAATGGCTTGTTCGTATACGCCGCGTTTTATATCTCTCCAAACAGACGCCTTCCATGCTGATGCACTTCTATAATTAATTTAATGCCGCGACTATGCGCGAAACTCGAGTAAGTTTTCTTTGTGTAAGTATTTGACAGGTTCTTGCGTTTCACAGCGTCATAGAAATGGTGAGACCTTTTTTGTCTTGATAAATACGTCTTCCGGACGAGTGAGGCGAATTGAATAAAATGCGAAAAAATAAAGTTTTCGTTTCCTCTAGGGAAATGGTGAAAGCGGATATTTTTTGATTTCTTAATTAATTTCTTGGGGACCTTTGATTGGGTGGAAGTTCTTTTTTTTTAGTTTAGAGCGGAGGTTGTTTGTGCCGTAGAGGTTTCAACGAAACTTCTCAACTATGATGGAACGAAGTTCTTTGAGGAAAGTTTCCATTTCTTTGACTTGTTGTTGCGCATTTTCTTGAATGGATGGTGGTGGTAGTGCATTAAAAGTCGCTGATAAGTGGAAGACTATTCTGAAAACAATGAAGTGCAGTGAAATAGGTTCTGAACATCTATGACTTCAAACTTAATTAGGCTTCTGTGAAAATATTTAGCTATGGAAATATATAAATGCGTTTAAGTCCCATCAGATTTTTATTTTAGTTAAATTAGGCGAACTGTTTTTATGCACACTAAACTGTAAAAACTTAAATGTTCAATACAGCAAAACTGCAAAATTTAAAAAAAAATACGAATCAAACACTGCTTATAGAGCCAATAAAGTGCCTTGACACACACTCTACGACAATTAGGTTAGACACCTCATCTTTGAGGTTTCTCGATGATTATAATCAGTACCTGTTATGGATTACACTATGGTCCTACAGATCTATGTGATTGATTAGCCGGCATAAAATATAACCTGCTGGAGATGTTACTGTTTAGTTATTAGTTCTAATTTTAATCTAGCTTCTTTGAATTGCAAATCGAATTCTTCTCGTCTTCTCCTCTAAATTTGCAATTTTTTCTCAATAGACTGCGACAGTTGAGATAGTCTTGTAAATTTTATAAATTAAAGCTAAATTTGATTTTTTTAAAAATTTATTCCAATAAAGCATCTATTTGTATATGAACCGTTCAGAGTACACATCGATCAACTCCATAAAAAAATGAAATAAATTGCATTCGCTTCAGAAATATAAATAATTTTCACGGCCCCACCTCTAGCGAATGACTGACAATCCTCCTGGAGTACTTCTGTCACGGAAAGCTTTCGCAATTCGCCATTCGGAACCCTTCACATGTGTCAAATTATAACGCGCACAACACAGTGGAGGCGCGAAAGGCTAGGCTCTGGCCCTTCGTGTGCTGTTACGCCACAAGTGATGACAATGATGAATCTTTGTTATTGGGGAAAGATATTAGAAACACAAGGAGTTATGACCATAGCAAGTGCTTTGACACTTAAATCCAAAATTTTTCAAAAAGTGGAATTAAACAATCTGTACACTGAGCGGCTTAATTACTGCGTAGGGTAGTTAGGTTTTCTTTCGATAAAAAAGTTTTATTTCGTCTATTTCGCGAAAGCTCGCGTGGCAAATAAACACTGAAGTCTGCCAACCGAAAATTTAATTGCGAACCTTTCTCAAAAATTGAGTTTTTTATAAGATTTAGATAAAACACTCTTAATCAAAACCTTCAGAGCTGCACTTTTACGAAGCCTTCAATCAACTAATCTTCTTTTTGTTTGCACCTGACAACGGCAGACTCGCTGCGTTGCTTTCGAGACCGCAAAGCTAAGTAAGGAGTAATTGTAGCACAGAAAGTCTCGCAGAATATTGTCACATTTAAATGACCATGCCCGAAAACAATGCTACATAGAACACACAGTGACAGTCGCACACATAACACAAAATCCGATTGATGTAGTCCTTAGACCTTTCGCATACAAACTTCTCCATTTGACCCTCAGCATTAAGGACATTTACATTGTGATCCATATGCGTGTCATATGTCAAATAGCATCCCAAAAGTCAAATGAAAATATGGCATTCATTTATCTCCGAACACGACCCCGCTGACAAATGTCATCCCGAAAAAAAAAGGCCTCGAACATCCGCCGTTTATCTCTCCCGACCCACTGCATCAAACAGCTGTTTCGACGTCAGATTTTACACAATTACCAACTTAAATTGGATACGATTCATCTTTTGTCACAATTAAAGATCCCTTACAACCCGGGCGGACGCCTTTCATAATGAACATCCATTAGTCTGCAAAAAAAAAGGACTTTTAATTTTTCCAAGGAAACTCCATCTTCCTCTTCGCTTAACCTCAAAAATAATTGGATTACTTTTTTTTCACTTTTCGAAAATAAAAACAATGTAAAAGCAATCTCGTCATTAAACACCCGCCACCATGAGTTGAGTTTTCCCCAATCTGTCGAAGGACATGTCAACACACAAGACGAAAAAAATGAGGCAAACAGCTTGAGGTCTATTTTTGAATCTGGAGGCGTCCTACAAAATTTTTCTATCCTTAAATTTCACACACAATTTAATATCCTTAAACCGCGCATTGGGCTGGTGGGACATTGTTTTCCCGTCGATTACCGTTAAGTAGCCCCTGCGTAGCATCGGGGAAATTTCGGTAATTCCATTTACGCTGTCAAATACGTGGTTTACAAGACCCGGCTGTCAACCTGACATTTGTTTTAATTAGCTACGACCGTCTTAATGCTAGAGGGAGTTGGCTGTGTGTGTTTATGGCAGTGGTTATGTTCTCTTTGATGGGTAATCTTCGTCCGTCCGATCACATGGGGATACTGTTAGAGGGAATTGAAATTAATGGACTCCATCGTGGCGTTTTGAGTTATTGCCTGGATGCACGGGGTTAGGGTTGGATGGGAGTTTTGTTTGATTAGGGTAATGTTCGTAAACAATGGAGGAGACAACACACCCTATGATGGAAGTGTTAAAGCGTTTCGTGATTGTGGGGCGTCACGTCGGGTTTTCCTCTAATAAATTTGTATGGAGTCCTGGGTATTGATGGAGTGGAAGTGCAGCGCTGCATTGATGCTCGTACTGAAGATTAACGATATGTCATCGATCTGGAAGACAACTTAAGTTTTTAGTTGAAGAGATGGGGGCTCATCTGATCGTAATTTAACAGATGATGACAGATTTCACAAAACAGTGCAAAGCAAGCTTCTCTTGGCTTTTGTTCGTAGCACAAGAATTAAATGCAAAATAAAATTGCAAATGAGGTTTGTCTATTTTTAAAAAAATACTAAACCTTTTTGATATAAGTCTGTAGAGGTCATTAAAACAGCAATAGATGAAAGTAGAACCTGTCATCGAGCACCGCAGGCGTAAATGAAAACACTTGTGTCAAGTCTTCTGAAGAGTCATTAACAGCTAACCAACTGTCAACCTAATCATCCCGTTTTCCCCAAAACTCATTAATACCCAAAAGACGCCTTAGGAGTATACTCCTAAATCTTTTGAAGACTATGAACTCTCTTGACTTTTCCAGTGACATACCAGATCTCCCCATGTGCTTCGGAAACCCAAACCGCCAACACGTGTGACCACAAAATTTCCTCTCAAAGCCTCGGAGACAAAATATTGTATTATTCTACGAACCGCAAAGAGAGAGAGTGAGAGAGATTAATCCCAACTGAATTCCAACTCTGTTTAGTTTCGATGGCATCTAAAATTAACTTCAACGCCTCAGTCTGATTGGGAACAAAAGCCAAAGCAAACACCTGAAAGTAAACCACCCCCGGCATTGTTCATACAAAATCAACATCGAGTCCTCCACCTCAGATGAACATCACCGAATTCTACCTCTGCACGCGGCAGATAACATACAAAAATCCTTCGTAAACATCTCACCATTGGTCCACAAAGCTACAAGTCTAACAAACATCACCTCGCCAAGGAAACGTAATTATTTTCCTTTTTAGTTATCGCCATTCGTCACCACATTCGCGCAAAATGTGAAAAAAAGGAAAAAAATCACAAAAGAAATTCAACGAACTCCTACATCAGCCCCCCCTCACCAACTCCACGTCAAAGGACACACAAATATTTGTGTTGAATTGTAAAGGAACAGCTTTCCCGTATGCAGCCTAAAAATACATTTTTCAATTTCAACTCTTGTAGGTGTCGAACTTGAGTTCAAGTCGCCGGCATCTGAGGCGTTTCTGTTTCGCAGCACTAAGCAGCGTTATCCAACATCCTTCCGGTGTCATGTCATCCCTCTTTCTCGCGTGATGTCCTTAAATCTGTTCACACCGGCTTCGAATCCACTTAAATAGGATAATAGATAAAAATTGAGGGATTTCAGTCGTCGAGATTTAGTTCATCGCCACGATGTTCGTTCGCCTCCGGATGAATCGTCATCCTCGTCTTCGGGCTCCTTTCTTCGTATCTGAATATTTAAATCGCAAGGATCGATGTGCACTTTGGTAATGGAACCATGAGAGAGTTGTAAGAAGATTTCGATTAGCGAGCAAGAGGACGGGATTATGGGTCTCATTTCACGTTTGAATGACATGACAGACGAGATGAGTTGCGTGTGTGCGTCGGTGGTCTGACATGGAGGCATTTTGTAATAAGAAAATATTTCTCCGAACCGTTCAATTGTGCTGTTATTTTTTGAATTTTAATTCGACATTTTCTCATTATGGATGATTTTCGATTTTTTTTTATTTAAATCAACAGTGAATTGCTTTTGTTTTCCTTTGAGGGAATAATGCTAATTTTAAATTCTCGTATTCAGAATGGAATGACTTTGATGGTTTAAATGGATGTGACGTAATTTTTTTGAGATTCATTTACTGAGTGACGGATGACAGAGGGAAGGGATCAATAATGAGAAGAACGAAATCCCTGAACAGGGATTACTTTGGGAGTGAAGCTTATGATTGACAGTGTGAGGGATTGATAGGCAGTTTATTTAATTCTTCTCTCTGATCACACATCTGTCAATAAGGTAGTATTCTGTTACGATCAACTGATGTGACAAATTGTTATTAGAATTTTACCAAAGACCATACAAAAACAACGTATTTTATGGTCTGTGATTTTACTCAAGTTTAATTTCGGCAAAAGTGGCTTTGGTGGTCTAAGGACTTTGGCAATATCACAATGGGCAAATGTTTTGAAAATACGTTTAGAAAGTAGTTACGTGATTACTGACAGAAATTCTCGACTAGAGCTATCACATTCGTCAAGAATATGTTCTAAAAACATTGCTAGAAGAAGTTCTTTTAAAATCGGACATATACCAAGAACATTTAAGATATCTTCTCTCTTTTCCATGTTGCAGAGGTCAAAAAGTATTGGCGAATCAGGTCAATGGGGTATAAAGCTTAACCCAAACAGTTCACCTCTCATTATAAAAATTGAGAACTGAGTGGGTATCAATGAAGTACTTTTTTTCATTTAAAAAAATGGGTTAGGTTGCTCAGTCTTTTTTTTTTCAACTTAGTTTCTTCCACGTATTGGGCATATGTATGTCTACCAAAATTCTCCAAAACTTCGTTAAATTTTTCTCTGAGGTGGGTTTGCTCGTTTGTGTGAATGCTTTTGCAGATACTTTTTCTTTCCGTTTTTCTCACGCTTAGCAGTCTTAACCAACGCCCCAAACCTTTGTCAGGATGCGAACTCAATTTCTTCACCGTTTAACTTCCTCATTTTGAAATATGAGTAGCGTCGTCCTGTATTTTTGAATACCACTATTTTTGCTTTTATTCAAGATTTACAGGGAGATTACATTTTTATATTTAACAATAGGCTTTAAACCTATTTAACTTTACCAGCATACCTTGGACTGTCGTACAGATAGACGATATTATTAGCACACATCATCGCAGGATCTTATTCCGTATTTAACATCATCTGTCATCACTGATGCACAATATAAAAGGTAGTGTGCTTAGAATACAGCCTTGTTTAACCCTCTTGCAGTCTGGACCTTTTAAATCTATAAAAAATTCGTAAAATTTTTTGCATGGGAGAGTTATAAGTAAGCTCAATATGTAATTGTTTGTAAAATAACTTTTTCTAAATCCAACTTAGATTGTTTTTAAAGAATGTTATGGTCGTGTACCTTTTCATATAAGCTTTTGTAAATTAAAGCGGCAAACAGTTTCAACTCCTGTGTTAAAAATGCGATAACCGAATTGTTGGTTTGGAGTTTTTAAAGTTAGCGCCTTTTTGTGTAGTGGGACTATTTTTTTTTTCGTTCTTAAAACACGTCAAAGATTTAAGAGAAAATAAATCGAAGAATACCTATGCATTTTTTCCCCATCTTTAATTTGAATTTATTTTTTTGCAAAATCTCTATAATTCGAAAATGACAGCTTGTTTACCTCCAAACTAGATGTCAAGGTAACATTTTTTCTTCAACTACTATTAGTAGTCACGTACCCATACGTGACGAAAGTGGGCAGAATTTTTTTTTCTGAAACCTCCGGAATTTGAAAACCTCTGTAATTCGAAGTTTTAAATTTTCTTCTGTCCGCTTCTAATTCCTTGGCCCGCTTTAACCTCACTTGTTTTGTTTTTCATGAATTTTAAATGTTATATTTTACGCAGTATTTTTTTTATTCTAAAACCTCCATAATTCGAACATTTTTCTTGGTCACATGAAATTCGAATTATCGAGGGTTGACGGTATCACCCCACCGTCTAATAAATAAAAACATCTCTCTGTGATCAAGAAGATAAACAAAATAAAATAAAACCCTTTACGGACATTGAACATTTAAAATCTATTTCAAGATCCCTTAAAACTTATTACAACTCCAAGAATTTAAGAAAGAGATTGATATCACAGACACACACTTAACGCTGGTTGGAAACCACTTAAGAGCTTAAGAGCTCTTTAGAAAACCACAACCCGTTTCAATTTTCTGTTCATTTCGACAATAACCTTCTTAACTGAATCGACCATAAAACTCTTCCATTCCGACTTCGGCTTGTGTACCGAAGCCACAAGCCATCATGTCATCCCAAAAATAGAACTCAAGTAGCCCCCCAACTCAGCGGGAATCACTTCTACGTCAATCGCCAAATTAACCACACCGGAGAGGACTTAAATCACATGTGTAAGTTTCCTCCGGAGAATCCCTAACAAATAATTCCCATTCACAAGCAATCTGCTCGAGGAATTAATGATCACAAAGCCACATCATCTCTCAAGAACTCCCTCCGCCGAGTCGACGGCAACATCTGTTTCCGGGAAATACACCAAGACGTCTCAATGAGCTTATGCGGCGCACAAAATTGATTATTGCCAACAAATATGTCAGCGCGGGAGGAATCCCCAAACAACCCGAACCACCCACTCCTTCGACTCTAATCCGCTCAAAATCTTTTCAGATTTCTCTCGTATCCTTGCATGTGTGGCTGGGATTAAATTTTGCCGTAGATGCCTCACATTCTCACGCAGTTAGCGATTCGGTGGAAACAAAAAAGGGTTGCGACATGTTACGCCGCATGTTCTCCGAAGGGACACATCTCGTCGCCGCTGTGAAGTCATGTGGAGTCTTTTTTTTTCGCTTTTAACTTTTCATGTCGAAATCTCATAAAAAGCAATCCTTGAGGGAGGTCCCTTTTGCCTGAGTTGAGAATCTCCGAGCAACCGAAGGACACATGTCAATCTGAGGGATTTCGCTTACCGCCGGGGTGCGGCATCGACTTATTGGTTATTGCCCAGTGATAAAGGATTAAAGCCGACCTTGAGTAATGACATCGTTCAGAGCGCCTCGGGAATTTCCATTTCAAACGCAGTCCTTGGCTCCTGCAAGAAACCACTTTCTCGGCACGAGACCGTTTGACATGCTAATGAAGATTTCGAGTCGAGTACCCTCCTTTCAGAAAAAGTAAACAATAATCAAGGCCGAGCAGCGAGCGGGAGGAGGTCCAAAAAAAGAAATCTTTGAATTGGTTTTCTCGTCTATGTTCTCGCACGCATCCCCCGGCCATTAGAAAACAATTTTCAATCTCTGCTCGGCAGGCCTTCAGAGAATATTATTCTCCTTTTAAATTGTAATCCGAGAAATATTCTTGGTAATAACAACCGAATTATCGATTGGGGATCGTCCGCCTGCCGCTGGGCGTACAATTCGAAGCGTAATGGGCTTGTAAATTAACCGAAAGCAAAGCTAAGGCTAAGGAGATAAGGGTAATTAATTTCGTGCCTTCGGCGGGATGCTTAAGTGGTTCTCTTTAAACGGCACACGCCACTTGATTAATTTGAGTTTTGTGTTGGCGTTAAAGCGACTTTTGCGCCAAGGTGTACGTTGCAGTTTGTTGTGTGGGATGCGACTTACGACGCAAATCTTAAGAAGTTTCGGTTTCTTTTCAATTTGTACGGAGAGCATTTTTCTTTTTTTTTTTTGAGTAGAAAGGTGTTATCCCTGATTAGGGGACTTAGGAAATTTCGTTTTGTTTCTTATCTCTTTAAGTCTGTAAGTACCCACTCGTCTGTGCCGTAGGAGATTGTTGACCTTTTGCGCAGTCATGATGTGAGTGTAGGCAGCGGAAAGGAGTTTATTTATGGGCGGAAACCACTCGCTGTTATGCAGCATCCGACGTAGACTTAGATCCGGCAAATTCGAAGCTAAGTTGTTGCACAAATACATCATGCTTAGTTAAAGTTGATGGACAGAGAGAGAGAGAGAGAAACTTTGACAAATTTATGGTTTAAAACTAAAGTCTTTATTTTTTCAGCAAATTAAGCGAATATTATTTGAGTTGTTCCACAGTTTTCACTAGATTAAAATTATATAGAAAACGTTGAGGTATTGAAGCATAACACACCACAGCTTTGCTGGCAAAGCGGCCCAGCCTGTTTTTTCTAGTTCTTTTATTATCAATTTTTTCAACCGTAATCTATCAGTTGTCTTTTCACGCCGCTTATAGTCTTTGAGTCTACTTTTCACCAAATTTCGTGCAAAGCTCTTCCGAATAACTATCCATTTAAACCCACAATAAAACAATGTCCTTTTCCACTGACTGTGAAAAATGTAAATTTCACACTCCTCCCTCATTCAGGAATTGTCATTAAGGTAATCATTTACATCATTAACGTCGCTTTTAATTTGAGCATAATATTAAGTCCACACTGTCCTCAGTGAATCCAAAATTTCCTCAAAATTGTTTTAACACCCAACTGCAATCGTATATTATATGCTTTAAATTACACAACTCATTCAAGTGAACAATTAAAACTAAATTTTATCTCATTTCAGGCATGGCCACCAATGAAAAATCCATTCGACATGTTTCCAGCTGGATATAAAGTTCACACGATTTCAGGTAAATTATATGTTGTATCATTTTTTTGGTTGAAATTAAATCTCTTCCGTTAGGAGATGGAAATAGTTTTCATTTTTAGTTAAATTTTGCGACTGCACATATCACCCGACGTTGTTTGGAGCTAATTTAGGAAAATTCATTCATTACGATGCTTATAACAATTCCACGCTACATGACTAAAGTGTTTGTTATCCATGAATCCAAAGGGATGTGGGAAAGTTTTAATTGGATTTTGTGTATGGCAAAGCCCTTTTTAGCGTTTCATTCTAAAGGAATAATTCTGTCTGTCTTCTTTTACATATTTTGTTTGGTTTTTAATTGTTTTTCTCACTTTGTTTGATATTAGAGATAAAATTTATGGTGCACTGAAGTTTAAGCGGCTAAGGTAATTGCCTACAATTGGTGCCTGCAGCTGCACCAAATCTTGGTCAAAACAGATGTATGGTTTCTTCTTAAGTTTCAGAGTAAAATGGTAAAACAAGCCCCTGCACAAAGTTAAAGATCCAGCTAAGATTCTTCAACAAATTGTGAGTAAAGAGAAACTGTTGTATTTGTTGCGCAGGATCCTCCTTCTTGTTTCGTTTATTAAAGCAGAGAAACTTGCAGAAATCATAGTTAATCGAAGATTTTATTATCATGGAACATTTAAGAAAATAAGATATTATTATTACGGAACATAATAAAGTATTGAAATTAAATAAAAGTTGAAGAATTGAAATCTGAAACAGAGATTAAGATTCTGAGAACTGCAGCTCGGTTCGTTTTCTTCGCCGCTTGTCTCGGATTTTAAAATAATTTGCTCCAAGTTGTGTACTTGTACTGTACTTATAATTTTACCATCCAACCAACAATTGGCTAAATGACAAAGACTATTATGGTAAAACAGTGTTCATTTAGCTACGCAAGGTTGGTTAGTTGACCAAAAAAAAAAAAAAACACTACAAACATTTTTCACGGCCTCACCTCCAGCGAACGACTGACAATCCTCCTGGAGTACTTCTGTCATGAAAACCTTTCGCAATTCGCCGTTCGGAACCGGCAATAAAATGTTGGTCCTCTCCATATGTGTCACAAATTATAACACGCACAACACAGTGGAGGCGCGAAAAAGCTGGCCTCTGGGTCTCAACAAACTGTTACGTTGTTGAGTAACAATTACATTATTTTGCCTTTCTACTAAACGTATGCAAATTTTTTAAGACTTGACATCTGTTTCTCTTCATTTTTAACAGTAAATTAAAACCAAAAGGAAAATTATCTTTCAAGAAAACAATATATAGCCCACTGAAAAATTTATTTTCATGCAGTTCATCTAAGGTAGTAGGTAGTACAAAATTGCTTACTTAAAATAAATACCCAACTTTACGTGGGTAAAAACAAACCACTCAGTACCCGGTAAATACCTGGTATTTGCCCTTTTGAATATGTGCAATCATACCTAAATGCATTCGCCTAAAAGAATCAGTTCTCTGCATAACTTGAATAAACTCTCAAGAAGTCTCCAAGAATATTCCATCACCTTGCAATGAAAACGCACATGAATGAATTAATGAATTTTTTAGCATAAATTGAAAAATTGTATTCTATAATGCATAATTTTTTTTTCACTCTCAATCAAAGAGGCGCTTTGTTCCCTTTGATCCTCTTTGGTGCGACGTCGACGCAAGACACTTATTGTCATAAAAACTCTATGCGTTTGAGATGATGACAAACACCACAATGCAACTAAGAGTCTTTTACGTAAAAGGACTAGAACTCTTCACAAGCAAAGACGTCAGAGAACCAAAGGACGAAAAAGTGTCCTTAATCCTCGCCCTCGCCACATAACTACTTCCGACCATCTGCATCAGAGTGGTGAACTCCTCTAAATACAATTCCCTTTCGACGACACAGTTGACTTAAGTACATAACTTGAGCTATTATTCGGTGTTACAGTTCACAACAACTTTCAGTTACTTTTACAACACCCACTGACCGCCACCTGGAACTTTGACAATTTTTCGTACCCGTGAAAAATAAAATACAAGATCCAGACCAGCATAGACCCATTCGGAATCCTTGAAAATCTTGAAAATTAGTTTTTTTTTTAAATTTATGAGAGGAGAAACCTCAAGAAAAAACTTAACTGGTTTCCTATAAACTTGTCACGAACTTTGCCTTCACACCCACGCAAAACTAAAATCACAACAACCACCCACGAGGTAAACTCTAATAATTCCCCCCGGAAAGGAAAAGGAAAAAAAAATATATTAATAACTGCAAAAGATACGAAGACGCTTTCAATTGAGAGGTTTCTTGCCCTCATGCGGAGGTAATCAATCTCAAAAGTTCTTTTTTTTTTGTCAGATTCATGAATGAACTCAGTCACCACGACCCAACCGTCTACGTGAATGGAATCGGAGGTCAGTCATTTCAAAGCAGAGAGGGTGGACTAATTGTTGAGGTTCATTGGTCCACCTCCCATCCCGAGGACGAGTCCTTGTCGCAAACTTTAATTATGTGCGTCCTCGTGAGTGTGCGAGTGATAAAAAGGATTTATATCGTCCTGCTGATGCGGTGACCGACACTGTGTGTGTATTTCTCTAATTGTGGATCAACGTGGAGCAGGAGCGCAATAAATCACCCAACGACAGGCCATAAGGATTGCGTTTAATTACAATGCGGTGCACGTAGTTAATCTGTGATTATTGTTATGTGGCACTTAAGTTGTGGACCGCCGGCACCATTGACCATTTGGTGGCCGAGTTGGCAAACAGACGCCGCCGCAACCATCATGCAGCGTTATGAATCAAAAAGGGGTTCTTCGGTGAGAGGAGTGCACTTGGCTAAGTGTTTTTAGTCAATAAATATTGGTATTTCACTGTGATTTGGTTGACTTTTGGGTAATCAGTGCTTGAGGGTAATCGCTTTTGTAGTGGCAATCCAACTGAGCAAATAATTTACGCAATTAAATTTGAAAGATGCCAATTACCAAGTACTAATGACCGATTGGCAACGGGTAGTTGATTGCATGACGTTGAATGTTCAAAGAAATTATCCTTCAAGTGGTTTTTTTTAAATAACTTGCTGCCGTCAGAACAGAGTCTGAAAGGGAAGCGATTTTCTTTCTTTAGTGTACTTAATGCAATCAGCCAAATGGATGAAATTTATAACTAAGACTGATGTACAAGCTTAGTTGGTATTCAATTAGCCACGACTTTGTTGTAGCCACAAGTGGTTGGCAGCGATATTAATCAATCAAGTTTAATCAATTTTATAGATAAATTAGTTATATAACCCTTCATTTGCAGCATTATTGGTTACTTGCTACAAACCAATTAGCTTACATTAGATTAAAATCAACTCTGTTAAGGTATTCTTGTGGATGTGCTCAAAACTTTGATAGATTATGGCTTAGGCATTTTATTTTAGCTTTAATTTAAGAATGGAGCATCGTCAGGACGCTTGTGCTAGCGCTAGGTTATTTGCTTCCCTATGAAAAAGTACAGAACTGATTCCTCCTTCTTAACTGATTCCTACTTAAGACTCGCAAATTAATTTCATTTTCTAGATCTTGTCCAGACCTGAAACTAGTTCTAAGATCTATCCCTTCAAAAGTCAGGCTCGAAAAGTCTAAAAGTTGACCTCTACCTCAAATATTTATCTTCCAGATTGTATGCATGTTGGATCCGAACCAGGAGATTATGTCTTCAAGAAGATTCCTCACTTGACTCCACCCAAGGAAGCTGACATCCTGGAAGTTGGCGACTCCATGTCCGTCTGTGGCCTGTACGTCATTGGCGAGCCTGACACCATTGTGGAAATCACCATGAAGTACTACGACGTAAACTGTGAATCCGGTGGACTCATGGCGGTAAGAGTCTATCACACTCTTTAACTTGCCTTGTTGATTAGAAAATTTCTCTCTTTCACAGTTTGTCGATGGTTGGGAACTAAATGGTGAGTATTTCCCTGGTCTCAAGGATCATCATCGACAGCTCGAGGATCGCGTTGTGGAGTTTTGTAACAACTACAATCAGTGGTAGGTCATAAATACACTCCCGCGTCGATAACTGTGAACTAAAATTTCCTTTTGTCTTAGGCCCTCCATAAGCAATAAAAAGTTCTTCAGGTCAAGTCAAAACGCAGCCTTGCTCCAGTACCGGATTCCGACCCGAGGATCGTTTATAGCCAACGTGCGATTCCACAAGATTACTCAACGTAAAGATTTCTGCCTGTCAAATACACATATATGAATGTTGTTTCTTTTTAGCTTGCAACATTCTTGTTCACGACACCGCCGCCATCTATCACCTCAGCAACTTTGGCCACCGAAGAAATTGCACCCTCTCGGCTCTGTTCCCAGCTGTGATAGCTTTAGGTAACCTCAAGATCGCCGGCAAGAGCGCTCGGCAGGAGAAAGTCAATTACGAAGTAAGTTTATCTATCCATCGTTGAGTTTTGTTTCTAATCTGAATCCACTTAGTGCACCCTGGAAGACAGACTTGAAATTGGAGGCTCCTCAGGACTTGACTCAGCTGGACTAGAGAAATCAAGTGAAGTTTGTGGATACTCAGAAGAACAAGGTAACGCCTCGTGAATTCACATATGTCTCACGCTTAAGCAAACACCCCCATTCCAGGTCCAGAACAAGCAATTTTCTGTGGCATAACAACCGCACGACTCCTGTCCAGTGGCAAGTACCAGAATCAAGCAATGATCGTCCTCAGGAAGGCGGATGAAAACGACCTCGAGATAGCCACACTCGTCTGTCCTTTATAATTTGATTAAGCTTAACACAGCAGAAAGGTCCATCGATTTAATTATTATTTAATATTTTTTGTTAAGTTTATTTATTCTGGTTAATTTAAGGCTAATAAACGTAAAATCTTGTGAAAACATCACACATTCACATAAAAAATTAATTTATTTCTCTCTGTAACCATTGTTGTAATGATGTACTGCAAATAGCTGGCACTTAGCTAGCCAGTAACCCCCTTTAGGAGTAGTTGGAAAAAAAGTAAAGTAAAGTAAAAACAAAAAAAAAATATTTATCTACATCTTCCCGCATAGAGCTGCATGAAATCTGTCTCCCAATGTGTAAATATAAATTGAAAACAAAAAAAGAACAAAATCTATATATATACATACATCAAAAATATAAAAAAAAAAATTTGACAAAAAAAACTAATTAACAAAACAAAAGTAATTGCTGTAACAATATTATATGAGTATATAAATGTTAAAAATTATTAAATTATTTGATTGAATAAATTAATAAAAAGATATGAAAGACATAAATGCTGCGAGTAGTTTATGCTCATCTCTATAAATTGATGGTGTTTTTAATTGAAGGTGTCTAGAAGACAGGCTGGGGGAGGCAATTTAATGCGACGCGGGGCGTATATACGAGTTGCCAAATAATTTATATTTCAGCGTTGACTTGAATTTTGTATTTCGAATGCAAATCTACGAGGTATGCTGATATACCACATGCGTAAATGAATTGGTAACACTTTTGATTTCCATAAGCGTTTTGTGGGCATTTTCTATACAAATACAAAACATGAACTTCCGATTTAGAAATGGGTTTGCGATAATATACTAATACAAAATAAATTGAAGCTCATAATACTGTAACACCGAACGATTATTTGCGTACAGACTTTTAATTGCAAAACAACAAATCTACTGTCTGCGAGTGTAGTGAAGACCCAACAAACAACTGCGTCGAGCAACCCAATTGTCAATTGCCAAAGTCAGACAAAATAAAACGGAGTGATCAATTTTAATTTTATTTATTGCAAGAAATTAACTATAGAAGTTATTTGTTTCTACGAAGCCTTGTGAAGGGTTTTCTGCAGAAGATTGTGTTTTAAGTTTTATTATTTCTTGATTAAGTTCACATTAAATTTTTCACTAATTGATTGATTAAATAATTCAAAAGACATTAATTCAAAAACAGTTCAGTTAAACATTTTTACAGATTAAAGTTAAAAATGGATTGAGTTCATAAAATGGTTTTATATGTTTCTTTTCCTAATTTTAATATTTGTAGCGATCTTTAATTTATGATCCATGATGCAAATGCTGCTTTCTTCGTCGAAGGATGGAATTTATTTTGCTTTCTGCTTGCTTCAGCGTCTCCATTGGCAATTTTTAAGGCGATAAATTAAAACATATATTGCCATGATACAAATATCATGCGAGTGATCTACTGAGTTAAAAAAAGAAAATAACTTGCAACTTAAGAAATTTTGAAAATAATTTTCTCAAATTTTATACTTAGGTCTGGTGCATTCAAACGGTTTTCGACGCCGCGGCTCCGCTGCGATGCCGCAATATTTTGGTGCACATAAGCGTTTGATATTTATCATGTTTCCTTAAACTTTTCCATTTCATTATCAAACAATTATACACAGAATTATTCTGAAATCTTCGTCAAAATGACGCTTGTGTGCACCGCTCCATAGCAACCCATGTATTGGTGTGACGCTGCGGCCTCGCTAAAACAAGCATTTTTTCCCTTAAACATGACGCCCAATGCTCAATTGATTTGTGTATATGCCTTCGCTACGGTCTATTTGTGTGTATCGAATCAAAAATCGCTTGTGTTACCGGGCCTTATTGTCCTAGTCTCGGGATAAAATAAATTCGGCAAAATTTATTTGACATAGCTGAAACCTTAGTTAGAACTTAAATTATCATTTTTATGTAATTCAATTAAATTTCAATAAAGTAATAATTGTCAAGAACGATTTTAAACAGAAAATTTAATTTTAATTTTGCAGTGGAGCGTTTTAAAACAAAGCAAATGTGATTTATTCTATATATAATGGTTAGTGGTGGGATAAAATAACTAAGATAACATTCTTGACGGTACATTTACAACGAAAATATCTACAATTTTTTTTTTTTAAATAGACACGGTGGGCCTTTTTACAATACACAATAAGACAACAGTGAGGTGAGTAGCTGCCTTAAGTTTTCTTTGCTAGCCTCTCATTTCCTACTTCTTCCTCACTTCAAGGACTCATCCATAGTTTTTAGATCATAGTACTACCCTCGAGTACCTGCTCTTTTTTCAGTGACAACAAGGAGCAGAAGGAGCTTAACTTAAGAAATAAATGATGTCTATAAATGGCTGTTATGGTTCTGTTTTGTTGGTTTTTATTTCACTTTATTATGTGGATGGCATTTCAAGGAGGGTAACCTACTTGATACGTTCTACGTTTACTGAGACATTGGGTAATAGTTTATTAATTAATTTCCTACTTCCGTTTGCTATATGATGAATGTTAGGAGGTGTGTGATCTACTTTTACATATACCGGAGACAACAGTTAGAAAATTCACACTACTGAAAAAACAAAGAACACATTTTTGGAATTATGTCTTACAGAGACAGACCAGAAACTTTTAATATCAATGTCGTTTTTCCAAGCAAGTCGATGACGGATTTTCCATCGCTTCCCAAACGCGTTTATTTTTTCAATGCAATAAGTGCAATTTTAGTATATGTCGATGATAATAACACAATAATAAAAAAATATTCTATTTCTTGGGTATTAGTGGTTGAAAAAGAATTCAAAACAGACCGATCTCTTTGACGAACAAACAAATTGTCACCATCTAGCCTCCGCGGTTTACTCCCCATTCTAGACAATTATTTCATTGTTTGCTTTCGAAAATTGGGATAAAATAAGCTGCTTGAATGCTGGATATTGCCCAAAGGCAACATTACTTGTCTGGGCTTCTTCACGTAATTTAATATTTTCTCTAAGGGTTTTTTTTGTCAAAGTGTCTTGATATGTTGTGCAAGATTATTGGTAAATATTTTATTATAAGTATTGCTAGTGATCACTTTGTAGCTGATTTGGGCTCAGTGTACACTTAAACAACTCTTAACCGTTTCATGCCAAATTCATTCGGGTAAGAGTTAAGTAAACCAAACCAGAAAAAATCACTTCACAAGGAAATAAAAAACAAGTGCTAAATATTTGCCTTCTTTGTGTGAAACAGAGATAAAACTAATTAATTTAGATCATTTTTTCCTCACTTAATCGATTTCAAAGCTGCGAATGGCAGCGTGCAGCGAGCTATACAACGCCATGTCTAGTTTTGACATTCCTAACAAACTCGTCAGGTCTATCGGATGACGATGGAGAATTCTTGTCGCTCCATCAAGGTCGCTAACGAACTCTCTGAAACCTTTACCGTCGGAAAAAGTTTGAGACAAGATGACTTTTTTAAAAACATTCTAGAAAAGTTCGTACGAAACTGACAGGCCAACACTAGTAGCGCGATCTTCCAGAAGTCGGCTCAACTGCTAACACAGATAACATTAACGCGATTAGTCGAGCACAAACATTCAGTTATTCAAATATTTAAAAAAAAAATGAAAAAATTGTGAGTGCCTTGCCAGTTTTCCACTGATACAATTTTTATCTCTTTTTATATTTACTACGCCTATTTTCTTGTATTTTGTTCGTAATCATTCTGAGTTTCCTGACAGCTATTTGTCATTTTATGGTGTTAAGGTCTGTCCATTAATTGGTATCCTTTTTGGTGTGGATACCGCGTTCTGAGTAGTACTAAGCCATATAAGGATTAGAAACATTGCACGTCTTGCCTATCTTTTTGTTTCGCTATGCCTTCACTACGGTCTAACACCCACATGCCGATGTCAAAAATATAATTTCTGAGATACAAAGACCAGATAATGTCTACACCGTAATTTGAAAAATTCGTATTCTTGTTCAATGCCGACGACCTGACTTTAATGACCGAAACCACACCCACCCACATTCTCTCAGTCCACCAGATCAACTCTAGCATCTGCCAAGATCAAACCCATCATCCTTTTCTTCCGGCTCAGTGGTCAGCCATTCAAAGGAGCACCACTTCTTCGAACTACTCAAAAAATAATTTGTTCCACCCCATTAGCACCCACCTCGCTACGCTCAAACCCATAAACCAATGAACTTTAAATTCCTCCCGTCAACTTTAAAGTTCCACCATGTGCTCCTTCAAAGATAATGACTACCGTGAAAAGCAGAAAAGAACCTGTTGCAGGACTTATCTCAAACCCGAGAGTCCTGGCCAAAAAAGCGAAACGTAACCACAAATTGTGATTTTAATTAGATTCCACATTAATTCAATTCCTTTCTTCCTGTCTTCACTTGGGCCAGGACCAAAATACACACACACACGCAAATACAAAACATGGTTTGCAAAGGAGCCCCCACAGGCACGTAAGACCCTCCAGGCAGGAGCCAGGACAAAGAAGGATATCGAACTTTTAATAATTAAATCAAAGGCGAAGGGTGTGAGTGTCTTTTCAATTTCAAAAGGATTAAGCAATTCTAATTAGGACACGCCAACGAGGAGTCAGAAATGCTTTGTAGTTTCTTTTTTGTTAATTAAGTTTGTTGTTTTTTATTAATAAAATACAATCATTGCTATGGAATATCCTTAAATATACTTAAATGGGAAAGAGCATTAATGACTTTGTGGTCTAAACTGGGGGTTGGATAAGTCTTGTTGCGTGGTATGGCTTACAGGAAATACTTCAGGCCGAGGAAGATGGACACGATTGTTGTGATCTTAAGGGCCACGATTGAAGCGGCACCACCGTCGTCATCATCATCGTCGTCGTCATCTTCTTCATTGGCGAGCTGAAATTAGATTCAAAAATTAGATTTCTTTTTGATTAAAAAAAAATTTAAGTTTAATTTGCTTTCGTAAAACCAGAAAGGAAAGAGAAGAAGATTGTTTGGAGATTTTTAAAGCCATGTTGGAATTTTTCTAATTCTGGTAAATGAGCGGCTTTAGCCATTTTACTAATAACAGTTATTAAATGGCGTTATAGCCCGTTGAGGGCAAGACCTTAGCTTTTCACGCTTCGCCTATGTTTTGCGTGGTATAATTTATCTCATGCGGACGAGGAAGAAAGCCATCTACTAAAAAAAACGCTAAGCACCTTTTTTTGGAAACAAATTACCAGCGGCAGTTCTTGCGCGACTTCTGTTCTGTCACTACGTACAGTCAGTTAAAAAAAGTATTTGCACACCCAGTTCTTTGATGAATTCGCGGTAATCGGAAAAGTTTGTATAGAATGTTATATATGAAAATAACGAGCAGGAAAAGCCAGAGCAGGATTTTGAGATTCTTGATATCTTGCAATTTAATTTGTCTCAAAACGTCATCAATTTGGAAATGCAGGACCGTTTTCCTAGATCAGGACAAAGGGGCTCCTTAAAAATGGGGAAATCGCAAAAAGGTTTAAAAAAGTATGGCTATTGTATATTGTCGGCCAACAACTTGGAACGTCTCCCCGATTAGGAGATGCAAGTCTTATAAAAAAAAAAGTCTCAAAGTAAAGTCTTCGTGCATTACTTTGGATTGTGAAGTAAAAAAAAGGAGACTTTTAAACAAAACCGACCTAAACACTGGACTTTTGTAGGAAGGGCTTCATAGCGATTTGTAGCGTCAGAGATTAGACAACGTGGGAAAGACGTGATACCACTTCTATGGCTAAACTGAGAACTTCTTATTAAACATGCGATTTCTTCCTCTGGTCAATAGTTAAACATGCGATTGTTTTCACACGATGATGTTCTTATTTTTAGGTTATGCTTTTGATGAAATTGTTTCTCGTCAAGATGCATGAGAAACGCTTTTATCGAAAGTGCCACACAAATTCGTAGAAAATTAAAGAATTTCGGGTTTATTTATGCATCACTAGCCCGATCACTCGTCGGCGACGAAGAGACTCCTAAATGTTTATCGCCAAATACATACAACATGAAAAAAACAGAAACACCTTTCCTCTCTTGAATATAATCACCACTTCTTCCCGACTGCCCGCGCTAGGGAGGCCTTTTTACTTTTCATTATTTTGAAGTGTCAGTTGCACTATCTTGGTATTATATCGCACCCTAACCGCTAAATTATCGTAAGCGACATTTTAAACAAAAATGAGTTAATAATGCAGAGAAAACAAAATTTATCGTGAGCTACATTTACATTTTTTTAGCTGAGACAAAAAAAAAACAAAAAAAAAACCTCTCCAGTAAAATTTTCGTTTTGTCATTTACGAAAACTTGGCGGGCGCGATATGGTCCTTAACAATACACAATTGTTAATAATTAACTGACAAAAATAATTTCTCTGAGAAGATAAAATGCGAAGATGCGAAATTAAAGGAGAGGGCAGTTATAGATGTCGTGTCGGCCCGTCTATTGTAACCTACATACTTTTCGTTCGAAAATTGTAGGTCTACCTCTGTAGATGCGTTACAATGATTCTTCCTTGCTTTCAAGTTTAATATACTAAAAATCCTAAATCTTCGGTAGCAAATATGCAACAGACACAGGAAGCTCGCGGTGGTTTTTATGACGTACCCACAGAGCGTCGACGTTTTTCTTGACATGGATGTCTTCTTCCAAAAGAAACTCACAAACCATACCGGATAGTGTTTTAGAGTGTTTTAGTTTCGTTCAAAGTAAAACTCCCATGAAAAAGCTCAGTTTCAGTTTTGATGAGACTTCACCGCTCAAAATATTTGTAAAGATGTGCATGGGTTCAAGTATGTTTACGAGTTCTTCGAAAGATATCCAGTCCTATTCTGAAATTGCAAGCTTTGTAGCCATTACAGACGACGTGAAAGGTTGTTACAATCTGCAATGTAGTTAAATACACGTGTACTCGTATTTACGTGTAATACGACGACATTTATTACGTGTAAACGTTAATAAATACACGTTTAAAATCTGGAGCTGAAACTTAAAGTCATTTTTAAGCTAAGAGTAATGAGCTGGTAATGACGTTTTTCCATAAAAAGTAAAAGTATGTATTGTTTTGATGATTGCTTCCTCAGGTTTTCCCAAAAATTCATAAAATTGTGATTCAGAGAAAGGCCCACTCTATATGACATTGCTTCTGGTCTATATTAAAATTGACTGTAGTGCCTATCTTTTTTGACCTTTAGCTCGATTTGTAGTAGATATCGAAATACAATGTTAGTTTTTTTCTTAACTTCCTCAAATGCATAATATCTGATGCACTAAAATAAAATTTTAACAGAAAAGTTATGGTGAATATGTATTATGTTCTATGGCTTATGAATTTAATACTCAAACATGATTCATAAATCCGCTAGCGTTGTTTGTTGAAACTTGCAAAAGGTCTTTGACAATAAAAAAAAGAATGAAGAACGTCAGCACATGCGAAAAATGCTTTTGACAATAGATTAATCTTAATGGAGTTTCGCGAGAGATATCGAGAAACACATTTTTTTGTGAACAAATCAAACCATGCATTGGAAACATTAATCAAGAGATGAACCAGGTGCTACACCAAAAAAGTGCGAAGAAAACTTTAATTAAGTTTGTTTCAGTCGAACTCTATCAAATGAGTTCAAATGGAAGATGTATCCTATTTGCATTGTATAATATGAATGCAAAAATCCTTTCTCAGAAAAATCAAAATAATACACCAAAGTTCGACGATGCCAACAAATACGTAAACAAAAAATTCGTTTAAAAAATGTGTAGTGTAATTTTGTTCACGGCTGTCTGCAGCTAAAAATGTGCCTTGTAAATGAAATGTCAAAAATTATTAGTTTTGCAGATCCTAGGTCAAATTTCACGCTTCAATTACATTAATTCATTCAAAGTTTTTTAACAAATACAACCAGAAGGCTTGTTTAGTCGACGAATTTGCTTTTAACCGGGTTTAAACAAATGCTTTCAATACTGCCAGCAGACTTAGGAAAACTACTACTACTATTTGATGACTACAGTAAATTCACCAAAAGACTTATTTTATGTCTTTTGACTTACTCAGTGTCCTGAACTTTAAAGGTACAGTCACCAGTCACCTTCGATGTTTTGAATAAAAGTCTATCTAGTGTTAAATAAAACGGATCGAATCTAAAACGTCATGTGAAAAAAAGGAGATTGCCCTACTTTTGATGCATTAAAAGAGAATAAGACATCTATAAGAATGCCCGCAAGAAATTGGACGGAACAAGATAAGTTTCGAAAGCTAATTGTTGAAATGATAGCTGGAAATACTCTACTTTGCAAGGACTACTAGTCGAAAAAATAAAAAAAAACAATCAATTGACTTCAAGTCAAAAGACTACGTAACTGTTTTAATGACTAAAATAGTTTAACACCAGATTAGTGACTTATTAGTCAAAATATCGAAGCTGACTGGTAACTGCAATTTTGAAGTCAAAGTCGTAAGACTAAGCGATAACTCATATTCAAAGGATTTAGTTAATTAACTGGGACTTGTCTGACTATAGAGTCAAATGACTACAGTTGTCACAGCTCTGACTGCCAGCAAGTTAACGTGTGTAATTGCATATTATTACACTCTTTAAAAAATGTCAATAACCTTCATCCTGTAATTGGACTCAACCAAGTAACAAATGGCTGTCATCTTGTGACATTTCTTAGTGCAATTACATGACAACGCCGGGTCGCTATTATGGCACAATTTAGCAAACAATTTGCTTTATTAATTTTTTCTTCTCTCCCTCTCCCTCAACGGACTAAATTCGAAGAGATAAACACACGAAACAGCCCGAGAAGTATATTTCATTATCTGACAGGTACTGCCCCATTAAAACCCGGCTCTTACCGCCTCTTCCAGGATCAGCTGAAGCTCCTCGCAGCGCACAGTGTCAGTGTTGTCACCCCTAGCCAGCAGGCACAGTAAGTTCTTCAAGCAGCTCTCGTTGCATCCGCTCTCGAGCCTGGGATCCCCCTTAACCACATAGAACTCGTAGTACTGGAAAAAAAAACAAGTCAATCTTTGAATTTCAGAGGATCTCTGACTGTCACATACCTTCCTCAAAAGTGATGGCTTCTCGGCGAAGCTTGTCAGCAGTCCATCGACAGACGCCGGGCTCAGGTCCTTAAGTCCGAATGCTTCGGTCATCTTGTACTCCAGCTCCCACTTGGGGCTCTCATCGGGCTTCAAATTGGCTGCAGTCAGGTTGAAGTACCAGACTTCCTGCTCCACAACTTGCTGCAAGACGACACATGGTTAAAACAAGAACTACTTGGGACAGCAAAAACGAGAGACTTACGAAACTCTTTGGCTCAACTTGGTAGACCTTGTAGTTGGGATTCTTGTTGCTGTAGGTGGTTAAGCTGCCTCCGTTCCAGGCGACGTTGATGGGGGTCTTCGACTCGGAGTAGTAGAGACTCATTTCGTCCCTGTGAGTGTGGCCGTTGAAGATACCGCTGATGGTCTTGCTGAAGCGCTCGACGATTCTGCTGAATTGGCGGGACCACACATTCCAACAGCTAGTGGTTCCGGTTGGGATGTGAGCCAGGATGTGCACATACTCTCCGTCCTTCTCTGCCTGCAGGAGG
Source organism: Syritta pipiens (assembly GCA_905187475.1). NCBI lineage: Eukaryota > Metazoa > Arthropoda > Insecta > Diptera > Syrphidae > Syritta > Syritta pipiens. The sequence continues at coordinate 12,572,510 of LR994572.1, read as the reverse complement.
GTGTCGTGCAACCAGATCAGCTGCTCCGACAGGTACTGACCGTCGTAGAGGATCCAGTAGTTGAAGACGTAGCAGTCGTTGTTGTTAAGCGCAATGACTCTGAAGCCTTCCTTGGCTTTCACTGTATAGTAGCCTCCTTTAAGAATAGTGTCCCTGGTGGTTGGTGGCAACCAGGCAGACCACAAATCGAAAAGAAGCTCATACAGCCAGGATGGGCTCAAGCTCTCATCGGAAATGGTCGGTGGGGCGAACCTGTGAAGGGAGAGCAAAGGGTTTGACTCAAGACCACAAAGACTGAATTATCATTCAACTCACACATTCAGAGGATGGTTCTCGTGGTTTCCGATGGTCGGATAGATGGGGATGTTGCCAAAGACAGATTTGAGCTCATCGTTCACCTCCTTTAAGCTGGCGGCATTTTTCTCCCGAGATGTTAGCCAGACGGCGTGATCAATCACGTCGCCGGTGTGGTAGATGAAGTCGATTTTGGCCTGGCTGCTCTTGATGTGGGCCAGCGAGTCGGTGACCATGTGCCAGGGTGTGTCGCAGTCACGGTAGTCTCCCCATTTTCCGGCAGCTTTGGAGGTTCCCTCAGCGGTGTCCTTGTGGCGTTGGCAGCACTGTGGTTCATCGCATTCGGCCAGGGCTCCTACGACGTACAGTGGATCGTAGTGTATGTCGGTAAGATGAACGATCTTCAGATCATTGTCTCCCTTGGCCGGGATTTCAGACTTCGGTCCTTCGATAGCTGTGCCAGTAGAGTCGATGTCAAGCTTCCAGTTGTACGCGTTGTTGGTCACCTTGCAGAAGCCGGCTTGTAAGAAGGTGCCGCAGAAGGTCTTTGAGTCGATTTCACTGTTCTCAATGATGAACTGGGCAATGGGCTGAAAGAAGAGATGCGGTCACACCCTGGGCCAAAGGAAGAGACGAATTTTCAACTCACGTAGTGGCTCTCGAAGAGACTTCCACACACCTCCTCGGTTTGGATATCGAATCGAATGCAGAAGTCGAGGAGAGTCGCCTTAAGAATGTCCTCAGCTTCAGGGCCGGCAAGTTCACCTTCCGGACGGAACATGCGGATGATGACATTGGTAGTGGCACGGCATGTGGTGCAGAGGAAGATCTGAAATTCAAACGAAAATTAAGGAGGTGGTAGAGGATGGTGAGAGGGGCAAATTTTGTACCTGATCAGCTGCGGCCAAATCCTCAACCTCAGCGGTAACGATATGCCTTGAGTGTGACGTTGCTAACTGACGAGAGAGGTAACGCAAAGCATCAGACTCAACTCCTGTCTTCATGAACTTGACATATTCTTCCTCGAATTTGTGAGCAACGTCATCTGAAAAGGAAGTGTGTCATAAGATTATGTGTTTGAAAAGAGTCTAGAGGCGCGTGCATTATAAATCCAAAGATTTTTTAGGGATTTAAGGACACAGCTAACTAAATGTCACAATTTTTTAATGTTTGATTGTTAGTCAGAGTTAAGATATAAAGCTGAGTTCCCAGCAAAAACTCATGACGCTACTCTCCAATTGCATACTGAACACTGATGTTTTGCATTCAATAATTTTTTTTTTGGCTTAGCTTTTTTTACGTCCATCTCCCACTATAAGTCATATTTTGAACATAAACAAAATGACTCTAGAGCGAAATCTACCTCAATTCAAAACTAAAAATGTTTGTGGATTTTTAATAGTTCGTGATCAACGTCACGAAAAAATCCATTCCATTATCCCCAAAGAAAAACTAGCCGAGTATTTTGTACATCTGTTCGACCACCTTAATTTCTACGAACACGATAGCACGACTACCTTAAGCCCGCTTAATCTTATCTAATCCGGTTTGAAGTGCCAATACATCTGAAAGTTCGGATAAGGACTTATATCTGATCGCAAAGTCATTCATCAATAAACAGCGTCATGAATACGCAAAAAGTTCTGTCAAAATCTTTAACATTTGGATTACTTAAGACTGCACTCAAACGCGTCATAACCACCAAGCCAGATCTAAATTCGTAAACGTCAACTGTTAAACGACCACGTCAAACTAGTGATGATCATTTGCCAAAAAATATACAGTCGGAAATATCACCTAGAAACATTTACTTCATGTTAAGTGCGCAGTTGCTTGATTTTCGTGTAAACTTCTTCAGGTTAGGCCTAAGAAAGCCATATATATGTAACATGGGCAGTGATCCGCAACTTCGTAATAAGCTCGAATTGGTTACATTAGGATGCGGAATATACTTCCGCATTGTAGTATCACAATGGGCCTAGTCTGGCTTAAGTGTGGTTGCCTTTGATGCCCCAGCCAGTCACTCTAACCTAACCTAAGCTTTTATACTTTTAAGAAGTCTAAAAAATGTAATTATAAACAAGATTGACTAATAAATCTGTTATTATTTATTTAAACAACTAAACCAGACATAAATTGAAGTCGGTTGCAAGAACAAAGAATGTACTCAAAATAATAATTGTATTTCATGAACCGAACTGAACTAGTGTGAACTATGATTGGATTTTGGTCCAAAAGAACAAATTTCTTCTGCAAACCATTAAACTTTATTGGTAAGTAATAGAATTTTTTTTTTTTTATCATTGTCTGCTTTTCTTTTGAACTAGCATCCAAACACACTGAAGAGTTTTTTGGCGGGAAAAAAGAACGGGAGATTTACATAAACAAATACAGCAAAACCTGCCAAATTAGACCACCATTGGAACCGAAAAAAGTGGTCCGATGAGGAGGATTCCTTTTTAATTGGACCAAAATTGAAAACCAATGTGTATCCTCGAAGTACCTTATAACTTCGAACTTACTTTCCAGATCAAGTTCACTATTATTTCGTCTACTTATTTTACATTTACTTCTTCTTTTTAAACGTATCACTTTATTGTAATCAAAAGCGACCACGTTTAACAAATCAACTGCATGGGCTGAAGAACCTTTGCCTATGAGCAACATAAATTTTAACCTTTCAAATGCATACTTCAACGAAAAAAAAAAAACCTTGATCCGCTGTCTGTTCAAAATTTGAACTCTTTTATGTGCCAACTAACAAAAGTTGCAAATAAAGCAAAAGTAGCTGGTCGCAGTTCGAAGTTCGGTTATTTAGCCGATCGGTGAGGCAAACTAAATCTAGAAGTCGATCAGTAACCCCAATTTCTTTGGTTCAATTGTAAATCGCTTTTACAGCTAGGTACAGCGAAAAGTCTTCACATTTTTTGCTTCAGCTTCTTCGAGTAAAATCTAGCTCAAATATGGACGAATACGGCTTTAATCGTGACTAATTTCAAGTAAGTAATCATCTGCAGCAGACATCACGAATGTTCTAAAATTCCTGACAACGATCATCGTCGTTGAACAAATATTTACGGATTCAAAAACACTTCTTCAAAATTTATTGTTTCTAAACCCATTCTAATCGCCCACATACTCAAGTATTCAATAAATAAAAATATCAAAATAAGCAACTTCAAGTTCCGATAACACGACTTTATCATGTAAATTCCATTCAAGGAGTTCGTGGTTGGTCGGTCGATTAGACTCGAATTGAACTTAAACAAAAATTAAGTAATTTAGTTAATTGTTTGCTTTTGTGAATAAAAATTTCCCGTGTCGATAAATTGATAGCAATCACAGTTAGATTGTTGCTGCTGAATAACCATCTAGATTGCCAAGTAGCAAAAGTGTTATCGTGGGGTAAATGTTTAAAAATTTATTTTTAAAAGAAACTCGCGCTGCGATAGTGTCAAGTGGTGTTAAGCTCGAACATTTTGTCAAAACAATTTTCGTTTTTTACTGTGACATAAGAAATTATAATTGTTTCGATTTATATGGGAGATTTGAATCGATTGAGGTATGTAATGCGATTGAGAGCGATTATGGAAATTTATGAGCCCTTCGAATAGGAATGGGTTCTAAGGTGCGCAGAGTAGCACGTGAATTCTTTCATGGAGTAAATCAGAATATATTGAACTTGGAACTGAGCGATAGCCTGAAAGGTGTTTTTTCAGCTGTAATCAATTTCGAGTTTAAAGGTACTTGAAACGAAGGCTAGACCAGGCTTCCAGGTTAGGAAATGGAAAAACTTGAACCTCAAATTTATGGTCAATCACTGTTAATTCAGTTTGCTGACAAGAAGCACATTTAACCCTCTAACGGGCTAACCCTTAAAATTGATCAGATAATTTTTGTTTTTGAAAGTAAATACGTTTAAAGTTTCAGGCACAAGTTTTGTGTGGAACGACTACCAGATGAGAAATAGTCAAGTCAAATAGTCAAATTCAATATTTTGCTCCTGTTTCAATTATAATTTTGAACTCGTGTATTACTAAGCCAAGAACATGGCAAATTTAATGCTCCCTAACTTTACTTTAGTAGCAAAATCCGTAAAATGTAAGTTCATGCTATCGACTCCATCCACAAGTCAATAAAATCAAATTTATGATATAAAAAAAATTAAATTCAAATTTAAAAAATCAATCCGAAGTAGCACCTCGTTTTCTCAGTCAATAAAAACTGTTTGCTCTTTGAAATTGTAATGGATGGAATGTACATTAAATTCTAAGTATTCGCTTCTACAATTGAAAATAACACCCCAGGACCTAGAGCAAGCTGCTATTCTTTTTTTCAGTTTAAAGTGTTCGTGAAAAGTCATCTAAAAACAATTCTCCATGAGTATGCATGTATTTCAGAGACAAATCAGCCATTTTAATCGATTAAATAGTAAAATTCACTTATTGAAATTCAATAAATTCAGTGTATGTATTACAAAGTTAAATCGATCAAATAGTGCCGAAAGCTTACTTATTGAAACTCTTATGAACATGCATTAAAACTAAATTTTACCTTCAGCTTACGACTTATAAAGTATTTCACAATAAAAGAAAAATTGTGAAAACCAAATGACGACTTAAAGAAGTTGTCAAAACATTTTAATCTTGTTTTAATTAGATCGAATTTTTTTCACAGCGCTTCCTAAATTTTATCCATTACCAGGAAATGTGTATGAAAGTGTCCCTTGAACTCTCCCTCATTTATTTTAAAAAGAAAAAAGTTTCTTCGAGTGGGCTACGAAACAGCGCGTGGTCCCCATGGATTCCTAGAAAACTTGATATTAACACGAGGTAGGAGAAGATCCTAAAAAAGGTTTGAAAAAAAGAGCAAAAGGACTTTCTTTACAAGTGTTCATTAAGTTTCAGTCGTCTTCACAACAATGTGCCTTAATGACTCTTTGAAGTTTTCAAAACTTTGGCACTCGCAGTGTAGGCGTAGATTCAACACTAAAAATTCTATCTAACCACATACTTTCATCGGAATACAACTAAAATTTGATTATATATAAATTACGAGTTAAATTTGTGGCCATGGAAGTATTCGGTTTTACATTTTGAAGGTTTATTTACCGAACAAAATTTTTTTTTTCACAACTCGATTTTTTCAGGACTCAAAGGACACTTGTTTGAATGTAAGCCCAACACTTGGGTCACTTCGATAATTAATCGATTTTAACTTTTATCACTTTCACTTAAAAAAAAAACTCTTCTCCGTCCGAAATCTTTGCATAAATTACTCAAAATTCCACAACTTTTTAATTTCCATCGTCTAATAAAAAACAATCGAACGGCAGACCACAAAAAATGAGGAACTTTTCTCATTTAGCCCTTTTTCCAAACCCCTTATATGAATTGCAAATCCTTTTTTTCATTTCAGACATATTTTCGAACCCAACAATTTTGTTCACTCAATAAATATGCACAGCACTTAATTTTCAACTAAAAGACTACTTTTTTTTTTAATAGGTACACTCACCGCACATTGCTGAGAGGGCAGCATCATTATCCTCGGGTGAAAAAATTTTATTTTTGTGATCTGGAATGTTTAAGGCATGGCTGCTGCCAAGGAGTGCCACTAAAACCAGAGCCCAAATCATGCTTTCAACTCGGAGCTTCTTTCCTTTTCAGAGGTGTATGCTAATGCTCCCAAAAACTAACTGACTACTGGCCGAGGGAGTGTTTTTTAATTTATACTATCCATCGGAAATGATTAAGATTAGAGGGTAAGGTAAGGTTTTTAATCTGAAAACGAGACAAGATTAGGCGTGTACTTTTATGGATTACACGGGGGTACATCCTGACGGGGTCTACCGTAGAGGGAGGTGGTTATCGGTGGAAGCCCATTGAAAGTGAGATTACGATGATTGTGGACTTCTGGTGGTTGACATTGAAAAAAGTTAGCCATGTAAAGTGGAAGGGGAAATTGTTTTTAAAGGAGATTCTTAAAATTAATGCAAAAATAAGGCGCTTGTATATCAGAAAAGGTGATGTTGTACATCTTGTCAACAGTGACAGACATTGTTAAGCCTGTTACCCTGTTAAATTTGATTTTATGTTCCATTCGGAGAGCTAGAAAGTTAATATTAACGTCGGCATATTACAAGGCAGCTGGTACACGTTGAACTTGTAAGCTCACGTGCTTCAAAGCCATATGTACTTAAAGGTGATAGTAACATTTTAGCACTTGAAAAAACTGGATCTGAATTTGAGAACACGAGCAGAGCTGATTTTTTACTCCGCAGTATAAGAATTGTGCATCCTTTTAAGGAAACTTAATTCAAAGCTGCTGAATCAGGGAAAGATCTACATATTTAAAAATGAAGTGTTCAAAGACTTCTAATAATAATAATTATTAGGTGTAGTGAAAAGAAATCGATCATTCTTGTTTGAAATTGAGGACTTTATTTAGTATATGAGCGTTCAGAGCACACACATTAAATAATTTACATTCGCCTTTGAAGTATAATACGTTTTATTCAAACACAGTGGTCAAAAAAAGTATTCGACAAGAGAGCTCCTTTCACAAAAAAGACATTAATACTACCTAAATTTATCGCAAAGAAAAGCAGACAGCAAAGATTAAATTTCGCAAGATCATACATTAACAAGCCTTAAGAGTTTTGAGACGACAGTTTTGAGATGAGAGGCTATAGAAAAAAAAATATTGATAGTAAAACACATGGGAAGAGGAATGATAAGTATGGGGGTGTACACCAGCGTCGGGTATAAGAAACTTAGTGTTTATTGATGGAATTATAGATCATCTATATTACATCAATTTATTTAAGTAAAATCTCGGACCAAGTTCAGAAAAATTGGATCTACGAGAACGTGCCCCTAAACATACGGTTCTTAATAGCAGACTTTAGTTGTGTAGTGCTCCATAGGAACAGGTAGTAATCCATTGGTGCTAAGCTAAGTGGATGCATAGGAACCTTCCAGCTGAACTTCCGCAGCTTCTTACTTCTTATTCCTTTCTATGGCAAACGATTTTGCTGGTGAATAGTTCGTTTGGATGTGGTTTTCCGTGGGTACAAAAGAGTTAGGCTCTTTTAGCTCTGTATCGCTCCGCGGGATCTATTGTTTGCTTTTTTTACAAATTAATTTTTTGACTTGCATAGTCTGGACTTAGCTATGATTTAAACCTTTTTCCTAAATATTATGCAACATTAATAGGTTTCGAAAATATTAAGGTTCTATTGTTTAGAATTTTTAAGGCCTTTTAATGATCCTATGCATTATATGATTTGGATTTTGACTTCTGATGTGTTGCATATAAAATTTGATTATAGATGAGTAGGTACCATTTAAAACTGGTCTCAACCAATACCTTTTTTGCTGTTTAAAACTTTCAGAAAACAAAAGAAAGCAACACAGTTACTACTCTTAAAAAAATCTGAAATGAAAGAGCCAAAAAAAATAGTTAAAACTTGAGCTGCATGCTGTTATTTGTGATTGTTGCTGAATCCTTTATTTTTTTCGATTAGAAAAGAATAATCTCCTTAAGAAACAAGTCGAATGTTTTATCTTTGGTTTGTGGAGTTAGAGGCAAAGTTATAAAAATATCAACGAATGGACCTACTTACATAAAATATAAAAGTGAGCACAGATCTCTGTATTTTCCAAAAAAAACAAAAGCATTGAATTTAAGACGGATCTTGTTAATTTTATGTGGTGATGAGCAAGTTTCAATAACAAAAAGGGCAAAGTCTATCCCAGGAGCAGCAAAGGGATAGCAATATGTAGACTCTGCCACACTGAGAAAGAATTTTTGTCGCACTAATTTTCTAAACACTAAAACAATAATGAGGCAAGTCTGTGGAATACTTTAAAAACAAGTACGATTTGGTCGTTTTTGAGTTGCTTGTACCCCAAACAAAGGCACATTCATTTTTCACAGCGTGTGCACGAATTTTATTATTGCAGTGACCCAATTATGTCCCAACTTTGTCTGATGGCTGGAAGCTGATACTAGTGGCTTTCAATTTCAAGACTTGCTTTACGTCGTTAATTAGGACCAGAGATATCCGACACATATCTGAAAGACGTAAATCGAACTAACGATTTTCATGTATTTTAACTCCATAATTCCAAACTACACAACCATGCAATGACTCAAATTGGAACGACACAAACCGAGGCTTTGATGCAATTTTAAAAGAGTTCTATTAAAGTGCAGAATTTCTTTGGATCTTTTGAGATTCCGCCCAAGGAATTTTTTGATTGTCTTCTCTTTCAAGTTCATATTGCAATTCCTTTTTGCAATACCAAAAGTATTTGAAAACTGTTTTTCAATTCCCCAAGTACTCTACAATTCCTTTGGCACTCTACAAAGGTCAACGGAAGACGTTAAAATATGTACGAATCACTTTAATGCTAAATTTCCACGAATTAAGAGAAAATTTCAAAAATTCTTGCAACGCTTTGGAATTTTAATAGTTAGAAGTTTTGGGATTTTTATTACATAGTTTAAAAATTTGGCATTCCAATCTCTGTTCTAAAAGCCGCATTCTCTTACTTTTTGAAAACCCACAGTCTCTTACGCAGGCGATGAATATGAAAGAAAAAAAACAAAAAGGCGTTCAACGTTATTCCCATAATTTAACATACGCCAGACCAGACATGGAGTTCCCAATATCTCATTTTTTTTGTTTAATATGTACCCAAATTTCCATTACCAACTAGTCTGAGGACAAGACACACCTATCAACTGTCTGCAGATTCTTATCTCACTCTCAAACAAACTCAGCCAAAAAAAACAAATCAATTCAATACCAATAAACGACCTTTTTACCAGCCTTCCCACGCCACAGACCGATGTCCACACTAAAGTCCTGAACCGTTCCACTACCTGTCGGGCTTTGTTGCTCCCCCAAACACAATAAATCATAATCTTATCATGCGACTACACGTTTTCCCTCTAAATCACGACCGAAGCACGAGCAAAAATTTTGCATCAATCATCAACCAGTGATCCAGTAACAGTGCGTGGACGCGGACGCCAACAACGCGCTTTCATAAATCAATTTGTTGACCACAAACCTCGTCTATCTTTGAATATTTCCGCCGAGCATAGAGCAACAATGACTAGTGACCACGTCAGGTATTTGAAAGATACGCCGCACATCGTTAGTTCGCAAAATTATGCACTTCACTTAAGCAGGAGCACCGTGAAACTGGCACAGAGCTGAAGACCTCTCTGAGAGCTCTCTTATCAGGCAAACGGCAGTTTGATGACTTTCTTTATTTGCTTATACTTAGTTTTAATAGTTATGATGTTTTCTGTAGATAGCTCGATGGCTAAATAAAATTTAGTTTCTTTTTCTTAGGGACGGAATGGGCTCTCGAAACTTGAAAATATTATTTTTTCATCAATGAATGTAATGAAATCTGTGTGCGATCACAATCGGCATTCGCAAATTTAAATTTATGTCCTTGAGTTTACCAAAATAACTTAGGGATTAACGTTCTGATCTCGACAAGTGTAGGGGACTTTGGAAAACTGTAAAGATGTAATAGGGGAACGAGCAGAATAAAAACGTTTTCTTTCTTTTCTGTAAAAGTTTATATGCAATGCAAACAGAATCTAAAAAAGTTTATTCCCAGTTTCATCAAAAGAAAAATTCTGCATTGAATTGAAAAAATGATACAACTTTAAAAGAGTCATTTATTTATGTTCGTCAAATATCATATTTTTTGGTTTGATGAGGAAATGAAGACCGCATTTCTTGGTATAAAGATCGAAAAGAAGTACTCTCTAAACACTGTAAACACAGCATTGAATCAATCATTGTTACCTTAATAAATAACAATAGAGTAGAAATTTTGAAGCAGGTTCTATTGACAAGCTCAGCTTACCGAACATATTCCGTTTCATAACTAAAGTAGTGAGCAAAAAAATGCAAACGAAATCATATGATCTTGTCTTAAATAACAACTCTGCCATTTGACATGGCAATAATTTGAAATTCTTCACATCATACAGTGAACCAAAAAAAACAAAAAAAGTGGAACATCCATCACAGCCAAGCTCAATTTGTAATATCTCAGCCATTTCTTAACATATCAAGACGAAATAAATTGCAAATTAATCTAGTCGATTCTATTTCAGTACTATGAGGCTTGAGGTCGTCAAAAAGCAATTAAATATAACTCGACTATATTCTAGAAACTAATTATTATCTTTGACAAAGAATCCAAGGTTTAGAAATTTTAATAATGGCCTTAAAAACCAATTGTCCCATTTTTTGTTTGGCTATTGAAATTAAAGTATATTTACTTTAATTTTTATCCTATGCAGTAGAGTAAGTGTAGCTCAAACAAATTTATGTTGCCAAAATCGAGTCTTAGATTAGTTTGCAATTTATTTCGTCTCGAATTATAGGGGCATATCTCTCTTAAGTCTCCCCGGTAAAGTCTATGCGAAGGTGTTGGAGGCGCGTTCTAGAGCTATGGTCGAATCTAGGTTGGGGGACGAACAGTGCGGCTTTCGACCCGGCAGAAGTACTACCGACCAGCTTTTCACTCTAAGAATGGTACTCGAGAAGGCGTGGGAATATGCCAAACCGGTCTACAGTTGCTTTGTTGACCTGGAAAAGGCGTATGACCGAGTTCCTCGAGGAAAACTCTGGAGTGTTCTGCAGGAGTATGGGATTAATGGGTCTCTGTTGAGGGCCATTCAGTCCCTATACACAAACTGTAGCAGCTGTGTTCGGATTAATGGCAGTAAATCAACACCTTTTACTGTGGGCGTTGGACTTCGCCAAGGGTTCGTCTTGTCACCTCTCCTTTTCATTATATACATGGATTGGATGTTACAACGCAGCCGTGGTGAAGAATGTTTGACACTGGGGGAGCTGAGGGTAAGTCACCTGCTTTTTGCAGATGACTTAGTTATCCTCACATCCTCACAGACGAAACTCCAGCGTGCGCTAGATAGGTTTGTGGCCGTCTGTACTGATGCTGGGATGAAGGTTAACGTGGACAAATCCGAGGTGATGGTAATTTCGAGAACGCCTGTGCAATGCACTCTGCAGGTCAGCGGAGTTCCATTGAAACAGGTGGAGAAGTTTAAGTATCTCGGGGTCTTTTTCACGAGTGATGGGAGGAGCAATACTGAGCTTTCCTGTAGGATTGGCCAAGCTGGGTCAATTTTGAAACAGCTTGGAAGGTCTGTCATCAGGAAGGCCGAGCTTGGGGTGAAGGCCAAGTTATCAGTGTTCAATTCGGTATTTGTTCCAACTCTCACCTATGGTCATGAGATTTGGGTAATGACCGAAAGAATAAGATCGCGAATACAAGCTACCGAGATGAGATTTCTGCGTGCTGTTGTAGGAGTTACTCGCCGAGATAGGATGAGAAACACGACAGTACGGGGAGAGCTAAACGTTGAGCAGCTTCTTCTCCGAACGGAAAGATCCATACTTCGATGGTATAGCCACGTGGCACGAATGTCCCCTGCAGTACGACTTCCGAGGCGTGCCTTGAATGCGACTCCGTCAGGTAGGCGACCGCTCGGTAGACCCAGGATGAGATGGTTGGATCAAGTCCAAAAGCTCGCCTGGTTACGCTTGGGCATACCCGCCGAGGAGTTAGAGTCGGCGGCGGAGGATCGGGATGCCTGGAGATCTCTTTTGCGTGCACTGCCCCCGCAACCCCTTTAGTGGAACATGCGGGCAAAGAAAATGATGATGATGATGATGATGATGATTTATTTCGTCTTGATATGTTAAAAAATGGCAGAGATATTTCAAATTGAACTGAGCCGTGATGGGCGCCCCTTTTTTTTTTTTTTGGTTCACTGTATATCCACTTCCAATAATTAAACAGGGTCACTAACATTGTTTAATGGGTAGTCACTCTAAAAGTCAACTCAAATCGAATTTCTTACAAATTTTTTTAAAGGTTCATTCTCTCGTCAAGGTGAGTTGTATGAAGTAAGTGGATGGGTTCTAAAAATTTCTGAAAAATCAAATAATTTTACATTTGCGGTCGAATACAACTTATTCCAACATGACAATGACGCGACAGACATCAGCCGGTAATTGAGAAGTGAAATAAATAGATCGTAGATGTCATACAATAAGCTTAATTACTTTTAAACATAACGCCATCAAAATAATAGTCGATTAGTCTGTTATTCTCAGTTCAGTCAGTTATTTCCGATTAAACATGTCAGCTTACTAGCCAAATTCTCGCCATTTGCGGAAGTGATCTTAAAAGCTAAGGAATGGTACAAGCTCGCTAGAGAACATAGCAATTGGGCAGCAAATGACTGAAAACATGAATTATGGTCAGACGAATCAAAATTTAATCGGTTTCAGTCCGATAGTCACTCATGGGAGATCAACCATAGGCATTTCTGACCCACAATACAGGTTTCTGGTTTTTTTCGTCAGAGGCATAGTGAATGTCCTAGAGAGTTCTACTTATACTTTATCGATTAACAGGCATATTTATTATTTAAAGGCATCCTACGATGTTGAAAACATGTTAGTTTTCACTTGTGTCATCCTAATATCATGGGTCTTCTTTCGTTTATTTCCTTTTACGGACTCTAGCTTATGGTTTTGACGCAGCTCTTCACCTCGTATGACCTCCAATGGTCACAGCTTGGCTTGTATTAAGCTGCTTTTCTATCGCCTTTCTCGATTAGCCATTTTTTGTCATAGCTTAAGAACAGTCTTCGATATATTGAGGCCGTTTCATCATTCTTTTGAAAATTATTTGCAATTAATACCATTTTCGATTTTGAAGGATAAAAAAGGTCTTATTGCATGCAATTGAACACCCCATAAACAAAAAAAAAAACTGAGAAAGCAGCCTAAAAATGTGATCATAATGGTTCATTGTTGACTTTTTGGGGCTAAAATATCGAAAAAAATGTTGGGTGCAAAATTGAGTACATGCTGATTGTTCTTTGTTTTGCCTGTTATTTCTCAAACTTTTAGGTTTTCCATCTTATATTATATACCATTCTTTTCGTCTCTGAATGTAGTAATAAAGTGCAAAAATAATTTTGAGCTGACCTCATACCGCTGTTTTCTATGAACTGTAAATTACACTTCAAAAAAAACATGTACTCATTTGTGCACCTCACTGTATGTATATTTTTTTTTTATTTGCCTTAGTTAAGACCTCATAAGCTAGATTCTACCAAAACATATTTTTCTTTGATTTGGAATAAGGTGCGGTCATGAAAGGATTGATAATAGAGAAAGAAACAGATGAAGTACTTTCACATAGGAGCCGTTTGCACAAATTTTGATTCAATTTTATTCTCTTAATTTATCAAACGGAAATTCAAAGTTTTTACGATTTCCTACCTAAAGCATGTTCACATCACATCACACCTAGAGCATGTTCACATCAAGAGAGTGTCTAAAAAACGCATTTCAAATCCTTCGAATCCTTTGAAATTTTTTGTAATTTTGTAGCCTAATTGTTTTGGGAATCTTTTCATGTATTTAAAATCCTTCACAGCTTAAATTTTTTGGGCAATTCTAAAACAATATTTAAAAAAAGGAATCGAGAAAATAATGGGTCGATGCGAAAAAAATAAGGCCATTTAAGGGGGAACTATCAGTGTTATCGACAGGCCAGCGTGCTATCCAGACCAAAAATTTCTAAAATATCTACGCGTTATATTGATTTGAAGAATTTACGGGTTTGTTAGTGAAACTAAAAACAGCTGTGAGAAGGGAAAAATTCCACCACGAACCTGAAAAACATGATTGAGAAAAAGAGGCCCATAATTTTGTGCGTATAATTTGAATTCTTTCCCTTTGAATCGTTTGAAAATCATTTGATAAATTGTATAGAATAAATGTTAACTATTCCTCTCGTTAATTTGAAATTGAAGGAATGCTTTCCTGCTTGTCAACATTCAATAATTCTAGTCTAATAGTCTTGGCTTTTCTACTCTCTACAACTTAAATAATTTTTTATACACAGACCTATCTACCTAGAAATTAAAAATTCATTGGACATTGCTCGTCAAACTTAAAACAAAAAAACAAAAATCAATCTTACGAAAAGCTGAATCCTCTTTTTCGGTCCGTTACCACTTATCGTAGACTCGCACCATTTTCGAAATTTCACTTGCTGAAATCCAACCACTTGCCCTTACACCACACGTCACTTTATCTCTCCCTCTTGCATTTCTGTCATCGAAAACTGTCAAAACTGCGACAAAACACTCAACCCAAAAAACGCCATATCTCTCCTTCACCCCCGTGGGTTAATTGTTTTTTAAGCTGCTAGCTGTGATTTTTTCCGTTCTTTTTTTTTTCCTCCACATCTTTATCGTAAAAACCAGGCGACGCCATTGTGCATCAATATTAATTTCAATTAAAACTCCTTCGAACGTAGCATGAGCCTAATAAACTTTCTAAACGCGAAATTCAAACCGACCGTGGAGAGTGAAGCAATTTGCGAAGATGGTTACTCCGTTTCGAATCTCATCGCGGACGATTTTCAGCAGCTTAACCGAGGATTTATGGCGTTCAACGTTACCAAGCCACCGGTAGACATTTTCTTCGAGTTTCCGAAGGCTATCGATTTGAAAATCATCAAAATTTGGAACTCCATCGGGTCACTGCGATCGACTGCGTTCGAGATTCACGGCAAGCTCGGCGGAGTCTACGAGCGAGTGGGATATGTGCGCGACCTCCGCGGCGAGTCCGTGACTTTCTGCTATCAGAGCGACTACTCCAGCCGGAACAGCAATCAGTGCGAGCGGGCGTTTTTCTTTAAGACCGCGGGTAAGATCCTCTCGAACTGCACCAGCATCAAGGTGACCATCAAGGGAACACAGCGCTGCCCACCGGTGCTGCAGAAAATACAGATCTGGGGACTGCCAGCCAAGAGCCTCGAGAAGGCTGACCGCGAGCTAGTCAAGACAATCTGGAACGAGGTGACGAACCCGCCCGGCACCAGGGAACGCGAGAAGCTGCAACGGTCTCCCTCACGGAACGTGCCGGAGCTCTGCGACTCTTCGCACCTGCAGATCCCCGAGGAGTTCCTCGACGCAATCACATGGGAGCTGATGGTGTTCCCCACCGTACTGCCGTCGGGAAAAATCGTGGACCAGTCGACCATCGACAAGCACTCCGAGGTCGAGTCCAAATGGGGTCGCTTGCCCTCGGACCCATTCACTGGCCTAGAGTTCACCAGCCAGCGCAAGGCAATCCTGGACCTGGCACTGAAAGCCCGCATCGAGAAGTTCCTCATGGAGAATTCCGAACATTTCAAGACAGTTCCCCGCACCCTGGGCAGCAGCCGTGTGCGCCGCAGTAAAAACCGCCACGCCTCGCTGTTTGCCAGCGACCGGGATCCGTCACTCACGCCCTCCAAGCGGCCAAAGCTCGACGATTCCTCCTACAGACCAGCGCTGCCTCTGCCAACAACCCTGACCTCAAGCGTGGACGTTGCCCTCAACATGGCTCTGCAGAAGATCACACGTTTCACCACCAAGCCGGCCGAGATCAAGCGCACCACCTGCATCGGCTGCAAGTCCGAGGACTACGCCTATGAGATCCAGACCTGCAAGCATCTGGTATGCCGCGTTTGCCTCGTCCACCTCACCCGGGATCTGATGTGCACCTGCAAAACCAGCTTTAGATCCTCCGACGTCGAGCGACACCACAAATGAAGGCGCTGCCGCCTTACACTCACCCAGTCGAGGGTGGGGAATGTAGGAAATTTTTAAGTTTTTCTTTTATTTTTTGTAGACCTTAAGCTCTTCTATCTCTTCTAAACTCATATATACGTTACTCCCAGGTATTCTTGCACTACTAGTACTGTTAAGCGATCATTTATTAACCATGAAGTTAGTCAGTAGATATAACGTAAAGATACATATGTAATGTTAAATTGAACAAAAAAAAAAAAACAAAAAGGAAAAAATAAAGTTTCTGCTTTTGCGAAGTAGTTCTTATGGAATGTGTAGCCTTCTCATTTCCGTCGCTGTGGCGGGGTCTCTCTGGTCAGTTGTTTTTAGATTCGATGTGTCATCGGCGTGATTGGTCATCGGTGTTTATTTGGTGGAAATGATGACGCTTGGCAACAGGATGCGAATTGAAATTGAGACTCGTTGGTGTTTTGATTTTACTCACTCCTCAGAAGTGATTACAAAATGGTCGTATTTCAATAAAAATAGTGCTGAGTTGTTCTATTTATGGCACACTTGAAACATTTCTAAGAATTACCTCTGTGAGCGTTATTGGTAAGTCACAGGATTTATTTCTTTATGACAAAAGCAGCCTTCCTTTTTCTTTCTTTTGCATGTACCCTAAATACGTGGAAGGCACCAAGTCAGTCCGGCTGCTGGGCTACGCAGATGATATTGATATTATCGGTCGTTCCCAGCGGGCCATTATGGAAGCTTTCACCGCGATTCAGGAGCAGGCTTAACTAGCTGGTCACAAAATATATGAGGATAACGCAAAATATATGCTGTCGACGAAGAAATAATCCGTCGTTCACCGTCTAAAACAGAATGTGACAGTCCACAGCTATAACTTCAGGGTAGTTAAGGAGTTCGTATACCTTCTGACTCGAAGAACTAAGGTCCTACTCTACCATACCCTTTTTTTACCAGTCCTACTGTATGGAGACAAAAGTTGGACGATAAGCATGACTGCAGAGCTGGTCCTTGGCTCCATCGAAAGAAAAATTCTACAGCGGATATTCGGTCCAGTCTGCGAGGAAGGGGAATGGAGGAGAAGACATAACCGCGAACCTTACGAGCTGTACAAAAATATGGATATAGTCTGGACCTCAAAAATCCGTCTACTACTGTTGCTCGGCCATATCGAGCTCATGGATATAAACGATCCAGCTAAAAGGGTCTTCAAATCCTCCTTGTTCGATGTGAAGAGGGAGAGCGAATACCCGGTAATGAGATCAAGTGATCGCGGTTGCAAGACAGTTTTGTCTTCCGGACTGGAAGCAGCATGCCCGGGCCCGTGAACGTTGGAAGGCAGCTTTAGCTCAGTCATAGACCCCCCATGGGTTGACTGCCTGCAAAATAAGTAAGTTAGATACGAGGTAAAACAGATTCAACTTATATGACTCAATAGATTGAAGATGTTTACGACAGAAATATGAAAGCAAAACTATTTTGGATCATCTCTGGAGCTGTGGGAGTTATAACTTGATATAGTTGATACTACAATTAATTACTCAGAAATTCTCTGTGTCACTTTTCTTTCTTTTTGCTGGGCCAGCATTGCATGTTTTGAGGTCTGAGGTTGGTGTCTCTAACTTCGAGAAACATTTGTCATAAAATTTAAAGCGTTTTAGATTCGCTGCAACTAAGTCTAAGCTAGCAAAAATAAAAAAATAACAAAATACAATGACTAGCTTGCACTTGTACAACTTGCAATGAGAGCAACTGCAACTGCAGGGATGGAGTAATTCTGACCCTCCCGCAACTACACACTGCCATAGAAGTAGAGGCTGCAAAGGAAGTAATTGCTTTACAAAGGGCCTATAGATAAAAAGAAATGAGCTTCGTAGGGCATCTAGAGATTCTCAAAAAGATTCAAAATATTTGAGAATTTACAAAATTAAGCGATCTGACGCTTCCTCCAAAAAGCTATACACCGTGCTAGTACCTAGCATAGAGGAGTGGAACTCTAATCCCCCCACGCTGAACGATGACGCCGAGAAGTGATAACAAGAGTCGAATATGTGAGATGAATTGGACAAAAAAGTTGGGCAGGTGTGAGAGGACCTAGATGTATTCTTCACATCTCTCTCTTTGCAATGATTCATCAATATTTCAGACTAAACTGTATGCAGTTAATGAAGTCACACGCCGTGTTATCGAAAGAAGCTAGTTAACACAAAAATATCTATATTTTCAGTTGTAGTAATTACGTTTATTTTCATTGATCAACAATTTACATATTTGTGGTGAACTCAGCTTGCATAGAGATACGATAACAATTTATCTTTCTGCTGAACGTACATTTTAACTAAAACAATATCTAGTAGAAAGCCTATGAAGAAAAACAATGACAAAAACCTTCATTTAAATTATCCATATTTTCAGATAGCCAGCATGTCCTGTGAGAACTATGGAGCTACACCAGCAACTTAAAAGCTGTTTGCGAACAAAAACCTAAATACGCTGGCAAAAGAGCCAGGGCATGAAAACCGAAAAGGGGGAAACACTAGCCAAGAAGTGATCCCAAACTCAATTCATAGAACCCTCTCCCTCGCTACGGATTCAATAATGAGGACACTAACTAGCACTAAGTATAACTAACTAGCATAAAGTACTTATTTGCTTATCAGGCATTCAATCCTCAGAGGGTCTGTGCCTGAGCTACAGTCGCCTTCCAACCAGTTCGGAAGACCAAGCTGTCTTGAGTCCGCGCTCACTTGATCTCTGTACCGGAGGTTCGGTCTGCCTTTTCTCCTCGAACCAGGAGGCTCGGGTTCGAAGACCCTTTTAACTGGAGCATTTGTGTCCATGTGCTCGATGTGGCCGAGCTACTGTAGTCGACGGATTTTTGCCTTTCTATATCCACATCTTTGTAGACCTCGTAAGGCTCGCGGTTATGTCTTCTCCTTCATTCCCCTTCCTCGCAGACTGGACCGAATATCCGCTGTAGAATTTTTCTTCCGAAGGATTCAAGAATCTGCTTTTCGTCAAACTTTCGACTCCATACAGTAGGACTGGCAGGATAAGGGTCTTCACCTTCTTCGATTCAGGAGTTTTGACCCTAGCTGTTTGGACAAATGCTGGAGGTGATTGTACGATGAATCTCCACTACGATGTAATTCTTGAAGTTTACGTTTGCCCCGAGGTATACGAACTCCTTAGCTAACTCGAAGTTCTACGCACATAAAGTAATGGATTATTCAACAGAACAATCAGTTGTGGAACAACCAAAAGAAACACTCTAGGAAACTCATGGATCTGAGCCACAACCCAAAGTCAGCTAACGAGGCCCTAGAACTAAGCAAAGCTAGCCAGAGAATACTATGCAAAGCACTTACAGGACACGGAGCATGTAATTACCACATACATAAGCACGGGGAACCTCCGAACTTCTTTAAGGTTCAAGGTTATTTTTATTTGTAATTCTGTCTCCTTATTACTATTTTTTCATTTTTTTATTGAGTCAATTAGGAATTGTCTTCATTAAATTATCCGAAGACTAAATTATAGCTAACGAAAATCTTTCAAATTAAGTTTTCAAACAACTTTTACATTCAAAATAATCGATTTCGCCTCATACTGTACACAAGAACATATTCCAAATTGTTCCACACTCGAGCTGTCACTTCACTCCTATTTTCATTTCAAAATCGAATAATTCAAAACAAATCTCTTAAAATCTTTTAAATGGATAGTCCTTCAGATGTATCTACTCCTAAGAATAAGTGCCGCCGTCTTGGCCTCAACAGAAGTGTTCCGAAAAGCAAAGTTCCAAGCACACCTCTCAGTGATGTGAAAGTAAACTACAAATCTCTTCTCAAAGATATTGAATCTCCGTCTACTCCATATCCATCGCAAAGGATCCCGCAGAAACCATCCGCAGACACAACAAACTGCCTACGTTATCGGCTGTCCTTAAGCAGACGAGCACGAGATAAATACAAAAAGAAGAAACTTGAGTTTGCCATTGCAACCACACAAAACACCGAAGGCGACTGCCCGCCAGAAAAGTCTACTCCGACTTATGAAACTGAACAGAAACCCGAGGCAGATCTGCTGCAGGAAATCATTCGCAATGAAAAACTGCTGGAGTCACATCAAAAACACAAGGAAAAGGTTCAAGAGCTCCAGAGTATAATCAACGTCTGGAAAGAGGCCTTTAAGACTTCCCTGGAGGATCTTTTAGCGAGGACAGACCCTAAAATCGAACCGGAAGACCTGCTCAACCAGCTTGGCATCAGTCCTGAAATGATTGAATACACGTAGTCATACTCAACAAGCCTTCAATGTATTTGCTTAGCTTAAGGAATAAAGTTTTTGTTGTTGATTAGTACTTGTGTGGTCTGACTGGTTTCTCTGGGTCGAAGAGTTTAGGGTCCTTTAGGAAATCAAGGTCTTTGTGGTAATACGGCATCATTGCACAATTCTGGGCGTGAATTATCGCCTTCTCAACTTGTTCTTGCTTTGCCTGGCACAGCCCGGTGATGTGACGACCGTAGATGCGCCCGGTGTATGGACTCTGGAACTGGGAAAGCAGCTTGACATTCTTGTAATTGGGAACGATATTATGCTGGCACAGGATACATTTCTTCTGTTCCTTTTCGAAAGGATTTGGCATGTCTATGGGGTGGTCTGGGTCTGCGGCAACATCGGGTTTGGTTAGGTTTTTCGTGGTTACGGAGAGTGGTCGTGTTGCTGTTGTTAGACTTGTGACAGTCGCTGAAATATGAATGAGTGAGGTGTTGCGGTTATTGTTAATGGATTTCACTTACTTTTTTGAGCAATTGATTTCAATAATCGCAACATTTTAAAGATTGTAGATACTTGTGTTTTTAGAAAACTCCGACCAATTTCGTTACATGAAAGTGACAGATGCAATCAGCTGGAGGTGTGATGGTTGCATTCAGTTGTTGTCATGGAAAAATGGTGGGGTGTGTTTGAGTTTTTTTATTGAGTCGGATATGACGGTCTTCTAGATGAGTTCTTTCCTCAAAATCACAGACAATCCAATTGGCTCATTTGTGGTCAGAACATAAAAAATAGGTTTAAAATTTAAAAATATCAAGCAAACAATGAACTAAAAATGTAAAGCAAAAATGTTAGGTGAAATTATGACGTAAAAATAAAACTCCGCACTTTTGCGGACATATTGCTTATAAGCTAGTTTACTAAAAACTAAAACATTCTGTAAATGAACGGCCAAAGAATCGAACGTATTTTTATTTAACGCACAGTAAATTAATTTTACAAAAACTATTGTAAATTTTCATAAGTAGCTCTCCGCCATCAGGAAACAGTACGAACTTAGAAATGTTTAGTTCTAGTTTTGATCTAAAAGGAAATCGACAAATTTCGTAGTTCCATCAATTTGAAATAACTGGAGAATAGGAAAAAACATTTCCACGATTTAAAACCAGTCAACCGTAGACTACAGGGGAAATACAAGAATCTTCTTAAAAATACAAAAAAAAAACAGAAGTAAGGAAAATATTTCACGACGTCACTCAGCTTTGGCTGGCTTCGCAAGGACACATTCTGACAATCCAATTTTATAAGACTCTGTTGATGGGTACAGGCTGTAGCTGAAGCATTGCTTGGAGGCATTAATCGTTTCCGGATTGTTGGAATAAAATTGGTTAATCGCGGTTTCCCACAAAAAAAAAAACAAAAGTCCGAAGGGGTAAAACTGCAGCTCCGACGCAGGCATTGCCGATCGGCATTGCCAAAACGGCTGATAACACGATTTGTTTTCAAATAGCGGGCTCAATTCAATTTTAATTTCAATTTCGAAGTAAGTTTTCAATATTTTCCAATGTTCTTCAATCGTAAAACTACACATTTCGATCCGCGGAGATATGACTCTGGCTTTCTGCCAAGAATTCGAGCAAGAAACATCTTTCAGTGTCAAAATTGCCTTCGATTTAAAAAGAAACCACTAGATGGCGTTTATAAAAGACAACATTTTGAGAAGCATCGATACTTTATGACTGTGATATAATAAATATGCAGTATCTGTTCTGTATCACAATTTGACTGTCAATTCACTTTATTTCAATCATCTACCATAGAAATCCTAAACATTATTTTAACTTTAATTTAGTTCGAGGACAATTTATAAATGAAAAACACATTTACACTTAAACCTAAAAATGATTCCAAGCACTTTATC
The DNA here is from genome assembly GCA_905187475.1 of Syritta pipiens. Taxonomy (NCBI): domain Eukaryota; kingdom Metazoa; phylum Arthropoda; class Insecta; order Diptera; family Syrphidae; genus Syritta; species Syritta pipiens. The sequence goes on along the minus strand of LR994572.1, from coordinate 12,550,333 downwards.
TCGATTCTAGAGTCACCCAATAATCGGGTGGAGAGATAATTAGTCCGCTCAAATTCTTCGAAAGATCTGGTGGCTGTTCACCTGGTGCGAGGACCACATTGAAATTCTGACAAATTGCTGAGAGGAGCAGGAAAAGCATATTCCTTGCAAAAGTTTCTCCTGCACAGAGTCGTTTTCCTAAAAAAAAATAAGGAAATGAAAAAAATGTCAATTAAAAATGATCAAGCGAAATTGTTTACCTGCACCGAAAGGCAATGAAACGTCCTTCTTCAGACACAGCTTTCCATCTTCGTCCAAGAATCTTTCGGGCCTGAAGTTCTCCGGGTCGTTCCAAACCCTTTTGTCCGAGTGGTATGCATAGAGGCTTGGAATCATAATGGTTCCTTTCTCAACACGATATCCCAGGAAGTCGGTGTCATACAACGCGACGTGAGGCACGTCAGATGGAACCAGAGTCTCCATGCGTAGACCCTCCCTCACGGTTGCCTCAGTGAAGTGAAGATTCTTGCGATCGTCCAAGCAAGGCAGACGTCCACTGCCGACGTAATCATCGATCTCCGCTTGGATTCGCTTCAGCACCTCTGGTCGCAGCAGGAGCCACTGGAAAATCAACGACATTTGTGTTCCGATTGCCGTGAAGGCAGGGAATGAAAAGTCAACCAAACTAAGCACGAACTGATCATCTGAAAGAAGAGAAGGGGAAGTTTAGGACGACTGTTACGAATCAATCCACAGTGTCCTTACAAATGTAGGAAGTGTTTACATTTCCCTCCAGTTGTTCCTTGCGCATTTCCTTAACATACAGGTCTACAAAATTCCTCTCATGACTCTCGTCATACGTTGTCAGGTACTTATTAATCAAGCCTTCGAAGAAATTGTAGACGAATCGATTAGACTCCAGCAACTTGCGGTAGCAGCTTATCTCGGGGAAGATGTGACGAATCCATGGGATGATGCTCAGCAACTTGCCGTAATCATCAGCGCATCTCTGGAAAACCATTCCGTTTTCGCCGATCTTCTGTAGAACCTCTTGCTCTGCACGCTGTAGACGCTCGTTAAACATCACATAAAAAATCGAATTCGCTGTGCAAGTGCTGAAGACCACTGGACACAGAATCTGCCCCTTGCGGGCAACTTTCTTCTCATGCTCATACTTGGGGCCGTTCTTGATTAGATCAAGGAGATCCTGGATCTCCTCGTTGATTACCAGCTCGAGCTCTTGGAACCGACGACCGAAGCCAAAGTCACGCAAGTAACGAAGAATAAATCGACGTTGTTCCTTCCAAATGGGTCCGTCTTGGAAAAAGATTCCTGAAAAGAGAGGAGAGTTGCAGTGAATTCAATGTGTCATGTATTTCAATTTTGGTTTTGGGGCAGTGTGGTGGACTGATATGGTTTTATTGTCCCTCTAAACTGGGTTAACCTTATCACACTAAAGTCAATAATTTTCAATTGCGATTGCAAAGAGACTGCAACTATTGATCGATTGCGATAGCAGTTAATGTGTCGCTGTTGCTCTTCGTCTACTTCTTTGTTGAGTAACAATCTGTGCACTAGAAAGAAGACTCTCAAATTGTGAAATATCTTGTCTAGCTGATTTAGACAGCAGGAAAGAGTATTTTACTTTCACACCTTATCACACCTCGGGAATTTGTTTTTTTGATTTGATTGACCCAAAAATAGGTCAGGACGGACGAGAAATAATCTCAAAGGAATGGAAAAATTCCGCCTATTAAACATCGCAAAATCAGGCGGTTATACTGACTTTGCAAAAAAAATAGAGAGCAGATAACCGCCGAGGTCGCTGATTCAATTGCCAATGATAAAAAAAAAATAAACAAAAATTCGTAACCGATTTTAAAACGCGATCTGAAGAAACAACTAGAAAGATGAAGTCAAAAATATACTTGGTGTTTGCCTGTGCAATAGGGCCCATAGACGTAACACAGTGATTGACACCGTATTGTGTCGCCTTTCGCTACAATCGTGACACGTGTGCGCACACATCATTTGATCCTCGGAGGAAGGACCATGGATCCTGCTACCGGATGAACGCATAAAAATGCGTAAACAATAACAACACTAACGACCGCTGACGATCGTTCGCTACCTCCTAGCTCGAAAGTGTCCACACTTGCCCACACACAATACACTTGTGTTCAGACTGTGTCAAGAAAATGAAAATCTTTTGATTTTCTACATAGCCGAAACTCCGTCTACAATCGGTGTGCACACCAAGCCACACACGTGACACTTAGCCCCGTGTGGCACACTGTGTTTCGTCTGTGGGCCCTATAATACAAGACGACAAAATCAAAAGCTTTTAAGGAATTAAACAATTCTTGTCTGTACAAAAATGAACAAAACAATTTTGAAGGAAGAAAGTGTGTACCATGTTTTAAACATTTAAAGACTCATAAAATAGGTTCTGAGGATTCGATTTTTAAATATAATGAGATGGATCATGGGTCCTGTAGTAGAACTACGATCTGAACAATACGGCAAAAATGGTTGAGGAATGGCTGCTCTTTTGGACAAGATGGCAGATTAATGATCATCCACAGTGATCTGATTAGTAATTTGTGAGAATATATTGATGGGCAGGTAAGGAAACGAAGGATTACAAGAAAAATGTCTTTCAGTTTGATTTTAGTCGTTGAAAAGCATAAATTCAATGCAGAAGTGACCAAAAGGTTAGTAGAATCAACGCAAAGAAATTTTAAACATAATTTTGGGTTTGTGCTTAGAGTGTGCAATTTTTTCAAATTCTAAAATGAAGTAATGGCAATTTTGGTTGCCTTTCACTTAAATTATTGTACGATCTATTTTTTTAATGCGTTTTATCACGTTTAGAGAATAAATTATCCTTTCGAAAAAGAATTCTAAGTTCAGAGCACCAGATCCCATTTTATGGGATTTTGAATGTTCATATTTCATTTTGTTCATATTTTGGCAAATTGTCCCTTCCCAATTCGCCATACAAAACCCATCCTCTAACTAATCTTGATGTCCCGTGAAAATTCGACTTCGAGGGATTTGACTGTAATTGGGATTGAATCGGATAAATCAGTTTTTTGCACGATTTACCCTTTTTAATCTTAAAGTTCTCTAAACACTGCTCTATGGTTTTTTAATTTGAGAAAAAGCTGACACAGACATTTTATACTACTGTCAAATCTTATTTCAACAAATATGTAAACCAAGAAAAAACAGAAACCGGACAAAAACTCTAGTCTAAATTCAATGAATTTCAATCAATACTAAAATCAGATAACCGTGTTTAAGTGAGAAATTGCATTGCTTGGGCTCGACACAATCACCTTTTACGACTTTGTTAAGAAATATTTGTGATTTATTGAAAGATAAGTTAGACACACCTCTTGAATACTGATTGACTCACAACTGAGAATTCGTTTTTAAAGTCTGCTTAGTGACCGATAAAAGTGTTATTAGTTTGTGTTACATTAATTTGAATGTGCTTAAGAAGTTGTATTTGGAAGATGTGTACAGTCGCTTAAGAGAAAATACCACTTAAGTGGAAAAAAAAAAGAAAAATTTGGCAAATTGGTGTTTCAGTTAGATAGATTTTTATTACGTTTTTTAAATATTACAATGGTAGGCCACCACACAATTTACAGTTCAGAGATGTGATATGTACTAAATATATCTTTCAGCTGGGTTGTTTCGGTTAAGTGGAGTTGACTGTGCATCAATTGTGTTACTCACTGACAGTCTGTAAAGACTTGAGGGAACCCCTACCTTTTGCCAACTCCAAAAAAATTCCTCAGACAATATAACAATTAGGACAATTCTTACCTTGAAAAGACCTATTAAGGTTTTCAAAATTGTTTAATTAGCTAATCGTCATAAGAGACACAAGACGTTCTTCTTACTAGTCTCTCGTTGCTTTCGTTCTTTTTGCATGCTTCGTTTCATTACGATCAATAACTATGCATCAAAAAATACATCGTGGAAAAATAATAAAACAAACAAACTATTTCAAAGATGTGTGCATTCCTTATTATTAGGATATGAATGTCAAACATCGCATTGAAAATTTCGTAGAAAACGAAAAAAAAAACAGATTATATAAAAGATGTCTGCATTAGCTTTTTCATTTCTCTAAGGAAATAAGTGCCTCTGCCTTAAAAACGTAAAAACAAGCAGCAATTTGGAAATAAATTCATTGACACAAAGCAACTACATTCGGCCTTGTAGCCATGGTTGCATTTTAGACGTTAATAATTATTTCCGACAGACACACAACTTTCTTTAGCATTTTGATGTTAATTTGTCACTGTGCACAAATCATCAGTATCAATGGCCTAATGAAACGAACAATATTTACAATTTAAACAAAGCCTCTTGATTTATTTAAAGATTAAATATTTTTTTCTTTTGTCCGTTACTACGCAGTTCCTGATTCCATTCTAGGAAATAGCAATGTCCAAAATGCAATCAATTTTTATAAATTTCCATATCTTTTCCTTATATCTACCCAGTACAAGCATCGGAATGTAGTTGAGTATTTAATATCATTAAACGAGTTCCATGTCCAGTTGTAATCATCAATTAATGACAAAAATTTAAGTATTGCATCACGTCTGTATTTGCTGCCAGTTGGTTAAACGAGACGTACGTCCACAAAGTCAAAGCGGCTCGAGATTAAACTCCTCTTATTTTGAGAATTTTATTGCACACCTATTAAAATGAAATGCGAGCTGTCCTGGAGCAAACAACTCTCTGATTAATTCGTTCAATGACTTTTTTTTTTCGTTTCTTTCCTAGACGATGGTACGTTTAAGATTTTTGTTATTGTTGATTAACGCAATAAAGTGTAAATTTTTATGTTTCATTTTATTCGAAGGCAAGTGATAAGAAACAATTCGTGATTGATGTTTTTTTTCTTTTGTACGATTTAAATGTTTACACGGTGTTAAATGGTGGTACAATTTTAGTGAGATTTGCGTTTGCGTGAAATAGAGAACCTGGCGTTTAATGGAGGTTATTAAGTTAAAAAAACAAAACCGTAAACTGACACAAGACGTAGTTGGCAGTATTTGTTTTTTTTTTTAATTGAACGTAATTGGGGCGGATAATCTGGTTTTGCGCGTTTAAAGAATTTTAAGTATGTAGATTTAGGGATCAACAGTGAACTGGGCGGGTTCTTGTCACACGTGATTTGTTTTCTATTATATAAGAGAGGACTCTGGGCTGTTTGAATTAAGATAACATGTTTGTCGTTTGTTTTTGATTTTCAGTTGACATTTGTAGAGTGGTTTGTTGCTAGTTTATTTTTAGATTTTTTTTTTGACTGGTAGTGATTTTTAAATTGTTGCAAGTGATTTAATATTTTGTTGCATACTTCAAAGACAAACAAAAAAATTATTTTTAGATACTTATTATTATTGAAACCAATAAAAAACCTTTTTAATACTGATTTAAGCAACACCGGAAACCACTCCACACACCGGATATCGAATTAAAAAAGAAACCCGGAAATGCATCACACGGAAACAATCGTGAAGACAATTGGAAAGAACATTGAAAAGTCAATAGAGTTTACACGAATCGTGTCACTGTCAAAACAAAAGAACCTACAATCTGACATTTTCTCGTTTTCTTTGATTACTTCCTCTAGCAATCAACTGATTTCTGCTAATTGTTTTCTCGCATGCCATTTGCATAACAAAATCAGTTATCATTTATCGCATGTGCTACATTAAACAGGGTTGGGTAATCTGCACTTCTCTATAACTTTTCTGAGTTCTTTTCTACGTTTCAAACTATCTATTGAATTAATTCTACCCTATGAAGCAAATAAACAATGACTAATAGTGGGAAAATGAAAATAAAATGAATGGCGATAAACAGCGAAAATAATCTGATAGTTATTTTTGCTCATGACCTACGACAATAAGAAATGTGTGATGAAGCTCTTTAGATGGGGCTTTGAAGTAAATTAGTGGCGCTACGTCAATGAAGGAATGTAGACAAGGATAAGGGGCGTATCAAAAGATGCTTGCTGATTTTCTTCTCACAAGGAGGAGGTGCAAATTTTGAGATGTATGCTGCTTTTCTTCTCACGTTTAAATGTAGATGTTATTTGATTTGATTCACAATTATTGCAAGAATATTCATGTGTGATATTCGTATTACAATATACATTTGGCTTGCCATTTTACACCGGTAAACCACATACACACGGCCCTGAAGTAGTGAAATTTAAACGATACGATTTTTCTGGCAACTTATTTGACGATCAAAAAAAAAATACTTTGCGTTCACACGTTATGCTATGCCTAACGACTTTAGTTGAGGAAGAACTTCGTGGGCGGTGACATTTTAAAGCTTAAAAAAAATTTAAAACGAAAACAATATATCCGTAAGTAGGAAATTAAATTGAAGTCCATTTAACGATTGTCTAGCAATCACAAAAAAAAAAAAAAAATTTCTCACATAAAACTTATTCAAAAATCGAATGCAGTTTTAAGATACAAAATTAACGTCATATATTTTTCTCCGCGTTAATGTTCACTCATCGAAATAGCGAGCAAAACTGAAAAAAAGACTTTGAGTTGTACAACAACGTTAATACCACAAGGTAAATCGGTATAAAATGTTGAAAATTTTAAAGTCTTGACGGCCAGACAAATTATTTACACATACAAACTTCGTCTTTTGACCGAGTTAATAAATTCATCCAACAAAATTCATCCTAATCACAAACAATAAAAAAAAAACCTGACAAAATCAAAATCTGTCTGGGACACAATTTAAAAATTAAATCATAAAATTTATATTTTAAAGTGTTTTGAAAATACAAAGAAAAAACCAAAATTTCACAACTAAAATTGTACTTATTTACTCTGTAAAAACTCACCTAATTTGAATTTAAGTAAATTTGGTTGAAATTTGAGTTAATTTGAGTTCTCTTCTTCTGACTATAAAAAATATGCACAGCGCACACAGGATAAATCACGCAAAAAAAAAGTGCCAAAAAATATAAGAAAACAAGAACGAAACTCACACGTGAATTTGATTTAAATTTGTACGTTGCCCCACCCGCACTTTCACTTCTTCGCCAATCCACTTGTTTTCAGTCAACATTGACCACATCGCAAAATTCACAATTCTTACCTTTTCTAAGATGATTAGGATCCCTCATTCGTGACAAATATAAATCTGGTCTTCCATCGAAGGCGCTATTGTTGAGAATCTCTCGAACACCCTCCGCATTGTGGACAACGTAGGCGGTAAAGTTACCAACATACACACTTATTATGTCCGACTTGTAAATCTTACTGAACCAAAGTGCACCCTTGTGAAGCCACCTGCCTCCAGCGAGCATCAGGAAGAGATAACTTCCAAAGATTGGTATGCGAGGGGGTCCTGTAAAAAACAAGCAGTTTTATTTTTTTCTATCTGTAAAAGAAATAATTTTTTTTTAAATCATGCTTACCAGGAGGATATCCCTCGGGTCTCTTAATCGCATAACGATAAGAAATATATAAAAATAAGACCGCAAGGCCCGCTGCTAAAATTTCAGTGATCATTTCTGTTTCACGGATCGACTCAAACTGATTCTTTGCCGTGCCGGTACTTCGGGTCAAACTTCTGTTTATGATCGATATCATCAGGCGGCCGATTTATGAAGGTTGAAAGTATAAATTTGATAGTCGACTTTACTTGTCTTTGCAGGAGACACAGTGGGGTGGGGAAAGTACTAAACAGTGTGATAGACATTATTTTTTTTGTGTATTTCGCTTTTATCAGTCGGTGGTGCTGGTTGGAGTAGTTATAGCAACTACAATATAATCTGTAATTATTTTTTTACTGATTGTTGTAAATACAATAAAAATTATAAATTATTAATTTTACTTTGTTTAACGGCGTACGGAGCAAGATCTTTTGAAAGCAAGATTTGATTGAATTGCGTGCTAGAGATACGAGGTTTTGAGATTTTTTTTTTGGACTTTGCTAGACAGGAAGTATTTACTATTGACGTTTCAAGTTTTAGAATTAAAATTTTTGAAAATAAATTTTGGAGGATTGTAAAAAAAAATGTTTCGCATCAAAGCATTGGTGTTAGTTTTACTTAACATTAAAGATTTTAGACCAGGTCAGTATAGCTGATTACAACGGAAGTTGAATCAGATAAGACTAAAATTATTTCAATGAACTTTATTCTCATACTTCAAGCCCTGGTCGGTTGACAAGGATGGACTCGCTAGCGTCATAACTTTGATCACATCTTTATTATATTTCAGAGCGTGTTTCAAAGACTTCTGCAGACGTGAGGAGAGTAATAACACTATCATAATGAATTACATTATAAATTAGCTAGAATCCGTACCAAAAATAGGAAGTAGTACATCAGAACGAAGGCATCGAACCTCCGGTTTTGATGATTTCAATGATTTCAATTTCCAAGGGGCTCAAGTTCTCACTGTCTCACTTCAATTAGATAGTACAGTGAACTCACGATAATTCGAATTTCATGGGACCAGGCTAAACTTCGAAGTAAAGAGGTTTTCGAATTATGGAGGTTTCAGGAAAAAATTATTGCAAACTTTCGTCACGTACGCATTTCAACAACGGTTGTTGAAGAAAAAAAGTCAACTTAACTTCGAATTATAGAGGTAATCATTTTCGAGTTATAGAGGTTTCATATTGTTTAGCATAAAAAAAAAATTCGAACTGACGAGAGGACCCAAGGTTTTCTTCAATTTACAGAGGTTTTTTCAGGGGTCTGTGAGAATGCTTCGATTTACAGAGGTTTTGGAACTGTAGAAGTTCGAATTATCGAGAGTTTACTTCGTGCACTTAATTTGTTGCTTAATCTTCCGGAAAGTGCTGTCCCCTGCCGAAAGCTTATTAAGAAGGATATCAGCGTTGTATCATTGCGTTTCATAAACTTGAAACTAGGAATATCCGCTGTGGCATATGATCGAGCCATACCATCAAATTATCGATCGAATTATGCCATTAAATTATGCTGAGTTTTGTCCACTGTTAACCAGCTAAACAACAAAGAGTTCGTAGTGAAACCAGTATTTCTTTAACTTCCAATTTTATTAAAAAAACAGTTTAAAATTTGTTTGGATTTAAGAACCAAATTAAATCTACTCCGCCTTGTTCTTTGTAACGATTTTTATAATTTTATATTTCAAACAAGACATTTTAACTTCAAAATTTGCTAATTTGGTCAATTATACTATATTTAGAAAAGATAGATTTAAGTTTACGAAGGAGGCGGTGGAGTATTAATTGCAGTCAGACCTTCATACATTTTTCATGAATTAAATAATTTTTCTGTCAACCTTTCTAAATCCAACTAATAATTAAAAACAATCTTTCACATTATTCAACTTAAGAGATGGTAAATGACAGTTCCAACGCGATGAAGAATGCCTTTTGCTCACGAATACAAATTCAGACAGTGAAATACTGCTAACTGATTTTTTTAGGCAATTTAATTTAGCAAAATTTTGTGATATCGCTAATGAATACCAAACACAACATACTTGATCTTGTCGTTTTGATCTTCATCGTGTTTTTCATGCCCTAGTTAATGAAGCAAAGCGAAAATCTGCTTTACATCAATTCTGTTGACGACAGAACAAAGAAGCATTTAACACCATAAAATCACAACCACCTTTTTCCAATTCCTTTTGCCATTATAAAATTTCGGGCGTGTCAACTGCCCACCACTGTAAAAGACGCAATTCGTAATGCACATCCATGATAAAGTTATCGCATTGAGTTCACCGCTCAAAGTACTTTATCTGCAACGCACTGTCTGGCTTCTTACACCGACACGAAATTTAAATAAGCGAACACAAGTGAAGACGTCATTTAAGGAGTTGCCAAGAAATCATGTTACGTTTGTGGATAAAAGTGATATATTGACACGGATGGACAAGTGCTGTGTAGTTGCGGAAGAGTGACTTTCACCATAACTGCAAAAAAAAGTCGAAGGAGAATAAATAAAAAAAGAAAATTATAATGATATTTTAACTGACTGAGGAGGTACTAGTTCCGATCAGGGGATATCAACTGGCAGAAATCCAAAGAGCAAAAACTAAAATGGCAATGAAAATTAAAAAAAAATTGCAACACTGTACTTGTACTGATCTTCTTTCAAAGGAAATTCAAAATTGCTCACTTAAAATTTTAAAGCTACAGTAGAATTCTGGTTTTGAATAAAGTGAACATGGAATAAAGTAATAGTGAACGTATGCGCTGAGCTTAGAGAGAATATTTGAGGAAAGCCTACGCTTCATTTTTTGACTACTATTTATGGACTTCATCTCTAAGTTCTACGACTTGCACATTAACCCAAGTCCACTTTACAAATTCTATCAGTTAATTTTAATAAGATTATTCTACCAACGAATAAATAGTTTACCCACCTTTTTGTTTTTTCTTTAATTTTGAATTTTAAAAAAGATCTCTTATATGAGATTGGATTGCTTTACAAAACATTAACACTAACTTTAAATTTTGTGGTTTTTTTTCATTGTGGTCTGTGCAATAGAAAAATTAGATTGCTGCTTTAATGTCCGACATAATCATGAAAGGCTCATATAAAGTGAACATATAATGACCGCTAAACTTGAATTCGTTGTGCAAGTGATCTGACTTTACTGCGCTCAAGTTTAGATTCTTCTTTCCTGTTACAAGGAGAGGGCACGAGCTCCGGGTTGCCGATTTTGCTGAAATTTGGCACAGTGATAGCTCCTTTATAGGATATAGAGATATAAAAAAAAGATCAAATCAATATAAAGATAGAATTTCATTATTGAGATCATTATTTATTATGTTCATCAATTCTATAGGCAAGCTTTTAATGACATCCACTGTCCAAAATGTGTCTCAATACTCATTGGTCAATGTGCATTGCGCGTCCTTTTTTTGTCCTTATCGCCCTCACGCCCCCACCCCCTGCAAATTTCAGATTTCTTCGATTCGATAACATTCACAATTAATTTAATCAGTCTGCGGGTAGTCGAAAATTACCTCAAAACCTAATCTAACCTCAATCGGTTTTCAATCACGTGTCTGGCACATAAAAGCATCAATCTAATCGTTGCTGCAAGTCTAAATTTGAGAAAAACAAATCGATAAAGCTGTTTAAAGATCCTCAATCGAAATTCAAACAAATTTTCCTCTCATGTAGTGCTGGGTGGTTCTGGTAATTTGATAAAGAAATGCCACACCACTTTGATGTTTGCAATCAGTGATTAGAGTTAGATTTGAAACAAAGAAAACAAATGTGACAGGCTGGAGTATTGATTGTGTTCAAATGTAGGACGTTCTGGTCCCATAATCGGAAATGCGTAGACCGATCCAGAAGAGTGTGGGGAATTAGGGTTAAACGAACTGTTTATCGCCATTGTTTTGAGTTTTTTTTTAATTTTTTTTATTCGTCATATCTTGTAAATAGCCAAGATCGCAATTCAATGGAAAAAGGTTAGTCTCGGGTGGAGAATTTATTTTGTAATATTTTGCGTTGTTCGCTGTGAAGGCCAATCAGATAAGTTTAAAATGTAGATCTGATCCGATGTAATGGACTTTTGTGCTTTCCGAATAAGATATGAGATTCTTTAGTAATTTTAAGGCAATCTTCGAAAGTTTTTTCAAGTGGTTTTACGATAAGACTTTTGGTGTTGAGAACATTTTTGGCAAAGCAAGGTTCAATGCAGATCGCAGATAAGAAAAACGACCCTTTTACGATTTTTAGATTTTTTTTATAAAAAAAAAAAAGTCGTTATCAATTTTAAATTTAAATTATGTCTGTCTACGCCGTTGACAAAGGATCAATAGAACTTTAAAACTTTGTAAGCCGTTTGTAGCGCTCTGTAGTCACCAATAGTCTATCGCCAATAGTTTATGGAGAAGGAATTTTTGTGGTGACTGGAGTTAAAAGTCTTGTCTTTTGTTCTATTCAAATATACCTTTCAAAACAAATTGCAGAATCTGGTTCCTACATTTCGTCGTCGTACGCAAACCACTGTGGAGCCTCGGCATAAAAAATGCAAACAGCATCGAAATTTAGTCAAAGCATTATACTGGCGAGGTTGTTAAAGCTTCGTCTAGTTTTGCTTGGCTTGCTCGGTGGTGCGTGGGACTTTTAAGCGAGCGTACCCGGGCTCGGATCCAGTCCGGGCAAATAACACCACAAGCAATTTCACGACGCCACCTACGGCGGATGAGTATCCGCCGTGGGTCACTCCAGGAGGAGTACTTCTGTGATGAAAAGCTTACGCAATTCGCCTTTCGGAATCAGCATTAATCAGTAGGTCAACTCAGTGGAGACGAGAAAAGCTAGGCTCTGGCTCTCAACGGGCTGCTACACCGCCTAAGGCAATGTAACTTTGCTTGGTAATGTGCAGTACTGATTACATCGGTATTGAGATCAAAAATAAAAAACGTCGATTCAAACAGGAAATAGCGTACTAAAGACCTTTTTCCAAAAGAAAATTCAAAACCTTGGTTAGCGTGCAGAGGTAAATACGCATACAGTTTCTGCGTATGATCATGAACGAAACGGACTACACGGGGATCTGAACTTAGTTCAGCGTTAAGGGATCTAATAAGATAGCTAGACCAGCCATTAAAAATGTATAACCAGCTCACATCCGAAGAAGCTTCGATTTTGAGCCAGTGAGAGTTGCAGAGAGCGTTTACTAAATAAGTGACGTGTGAAGGTAGAGAGGAACCTAGATCAGTTTAAAGTGCACATCTGAAGGCAGTTGGTAAATTTTGTATTGGTTGAAAGATTTATAAGCTAAGACTCAGACTATAAAGCTCAAAACAGGTTATGTACTAACCGTATTTGATCAGCAGATTTTCTACCACTTGAAAAAAAAAGTAGTTCAGCAAACGAAAATATTAGCAGTGATTGACTAATACAACGATTTGTTCATTCTTGATAACTTAACTCATTGTCCAAAAAAATCTACATCTTTATAAAGTGATTGCTAATCTATTGAATAAACCAAATGGGACACTACCTGATTTGAAGTCTACCTGATTTGAATTTACCCGCACCCAAAAAATTCGAAAACAAAATGTTACACGATGTCACACATCCCGAAGGGGTATTGATTGATAATCTTTTGATTCTTTACAAAAATCTTTTGAAAAACCAACAAGTTGGTCAAGAAGCAACATTACTGACTCGTGATAAAAAAAAACGGTTATTAGCTAGCACATCATTTGAAATGACCACTAAAGGAAGAGTTGAAACTCAAGGGATAGATTTCAAGAATCAGAGCAATTTATCACATAAAAAAACCAAAAGGAGTAATACGCAATCTGATTGCCTGAAAGCAAATGATAAGCTTGGGAATCATCTTTACAATTAGGCTTTATGCAAGTTAAGATGTCAATGAGGGAAAACACCATTTATATTTCAAATTAGTAAACTTACTCTCACTAGCTCTGATCCATACCAAGCTATTCGTCAAAAATGTGTGAATTTATGTGCTTCTCACACAGGCCGATTAACATTTCCTATTAAAATGTCATTAAAACGAACGCTAGTGCTTTTGTATCATATTTTGATAGTCAACAAAAACTCGAAAGCTAAAATAAATTATTCAGTAATACTGTGTATTCTGGAAGCTTTAAACCTGGGTGACTTGATAGGGTCCTGGGAAACAAGGTACATTTATCTGAATCGTGATAGGAAGCAGTGACTTTAAAAAGTGGCGTGGTGGAAAACACAAACGGGACGTCATTTCATCGGGTATTTTCAGAGTCACTAGTCATTTCGATAATGTTGGTATAAGCAAAGTCACAAGGGAAAGAATAAAACCTCGCTTTAAGTTACATGTTATGAAAACTTAATTCAATCATTCTTGAGAAGATTGTCCGCAACTTAGCCGTCAACACCAGAGGCACGATTTTCCATAATTCTATGCAACTGCTCGTATATGCAGATGATATAAAATTCCATCGGCAGAACTCAACTGGGCATTTGCGAGCATCGAGAAAGAAGTGGCTAAGGTGTGTCTTGCGGTGAATGGAGGTAAGATGAAGCATATGCTGTCTCCAAATTATTATTATTACCACCGACGAATTAAGGAAAACGTCACAACAGAAAGGCATAACTTTCTATTCTATATATTTTTATTATATATTCTTTACATAATATTAAGGTGGCGTGGGTAGAACAGGAATAGCTGGATAGAAACCTCAATCAGCCGGGTATATAAAATTGATGGATCAAGGCATATTGGCTGAGACCAAGGTCAACCCCGAGACTGTAGCGCCCGTAAAAGAAAAAGAAGGTAGGTATCTCGATTTATTTTCTACCCATTATCTTTGCTTTTTTTTTTTTTTTAAATGGACGCAGATTGATTAAACGAGATACAGTGCTCCACAAAAGTTTGCGTACGACAAAGAAATCTGAGGAAAAATGGCGTTTATTTTCAGACCATATGTGGCAATTTAATTTGAAAGTTATATTTAGTAGTAGTAGTTACATTTATTTTCATTGAATAACATAGATATTACAAATTTATTTTGGACTCAGCTTGCACAGAGATATGATAACAATTTATCTTACTACTGAACAGACTTATGATATTATATAAACAATTGCTAGTAGAAAGCTTTTAAAGGAAAACAATGACAAAAACCTTTATATAACCTATGAAAGTTATATTTGAAAATCACAAAGCCTCAGAATTTACAAAAATTAATACAATACTCTTACCAATTCAAAAGTTATAAGAAAAACAAAAATCATTGTTGCAAAACTTAATCCACAGAAGTTTGCGTACGGCGGGTGAATTTTCTCACTAAGAACTATTTAAATAACTGTAACGAATTAAGGAAACAAGTAAATACATTATATTTGTATACTCGGAGTTAGCAAGTGTTGAAATGTATAAAAGTCCATAAATGTGGTAACAAAAGACCATACATAATGGGAAAAACGGAACTAAGTTTGAATGAGGGGCTAATGATTACTAACTTATACTAGGAAGGTCCTAAAGGGAAATATCAAAATAAATCTAAAAAAAAAGTCAACAATCTAACGAACATTAAACCTCTTTAGGTTCGATGCACAATTGCAAACTATATCCAAGCTTTCTGTAAGTGATAAACAAGTCATCAAGCTAATAGCAGATCAAGAACCATTTATAATAAGTTCAGAAATTCGATAATATCGAAGTGTATTATAAATTGAAACGAAGGACCTTCTCAAAAGTAGGGTTTTGATCATGAGTACCCAGGAAAACACCATTGATCAAAAAATTAGTAGACAAAAATGAAAGTGTTCTTTGGATTATGGTTCGGCTTCCTGCACATCCTTAAGCGGTCGTCTAATGCATAAATGTTGAACATATTGCAGTCGGAAAATAGTCGGAAGTCGGAAGTCTGGAAGGTTGTTTTGGTACTCTCTTGTTAACGATTTGTTGATCCAGCAAATCAGGCGCACCATTTACGTTTGGTACGCATGATCCAAGAAATTTTTCAGAGATGATTGTCCGCCATACAGTCGGTCCCCTCTAAGTCGAACTTTCACGGAATATCAAAATTAGTTCGAGTTAGAGGGAGTTTAGGAAAAATTTGAGTTTGAGCCTTTATTTTCACCCAACAAGATCGTGCTCGAACTTTTTTTTATCGTCTATGGGGTGGTCCACAAAAAGTTCTATGTTGGAAAAAAATTTTGATTTCATTGTTCATTGGTTTCGATTTTCGCAAGCAAATCTTCGATTTTGCTGTGAAAATCGTCTTTTTTAGGGTTTCGTTCCAAAGGAATAACGAAACCCTAATAAAATCACTTCGGTGTCCGTCTGTCTGTCGCCTTTTTTTTTTCTTAGATAAACCACATGTGCTTTTTTTTCGGACGTGTTGCACTACAAAAATCAACATGAAATTAGTTTTCGCGAAATGTGTTCGTCCTCTAGGGTCATCTTGAGAGAGTCAGAGGATGCGAACAAAAAATTAAATCGACTTAGAGACATTGAAAATAGACCAAGAGATTTTCGACTTAGAGGATGGTTTTTGTATGGAAAATTGAGGGGATTGCCAAAATATGGCGAAAAAATTCGAGTTCGTAATTCGACTTTGAGTGATTCGACTCGACGACGACGACGATGATCGCCGATTGAGATACACTTGGGTATTGTTGAAATTCTGGATCTCTTTGGTCACTTTTATTTCCGTTATGAATGCTTCTTGAGCTACCATTTACTTGATATCTCTTTTATCTCTTGGTGGGCTGCGCTAGCGAGTCGGGCAAATAACCCAGTAAACAATTGAAGCTTTTAATAAAGCTGATGACTTGGCTTAAGCTGGTATCACGAAGTTCGCCGAGGTTATCATGAAAGTAATGGCTAAGATACCTCTTTCTACTATTTGTGGTAGCACTACAGGTCTCTAAAATTAGGTGTGAAGTTCCTTCCTCTCTAAGTTTCTGCAGAAGGCGTTGTTATATGTCTGCCAAAGGTAGAGTGCCCCATTATGATACTGATACGGTTCCTCACATGGATTATATTGAGGCCAAAGAGACTAAGAGAGCGTCTATTGCCATACCATACCATACCACCTAAAATCGAGTGCGGCGATAGCCTTAGTTTTGATGTAGAAGAGCGCGGTAGCAAGAGGAGCGCAGATCCTCGTGATCTGATCTGAACTGATCTTATCCAGTTGGATGGTTTCAATGCTCCCACGCTTGGCAAGATTGTCGACCAGATAATTCTCTGAGATGTCAGAGCCTCGACACCCACATCAGCTGCATGTTAAACTGCTCTGCCATCTCGTTAAGAGATATGCCGCAGTCTAGATCTGTTTTTGAATTAAACGTCACAACATAAGGAAGGATTGTCTATTTGTCGTTGTCCTATATCGAGGTTTTTCATCTACCAACGCAAAAGTAAAAGAAAATATCAAGAAACATCCGATTTCGATTTAAATGTCACACCCAACAGTAATTCAGTCAGTCTTAGTTCCGGTCATCGATCTAATGGCATTGACTTAATCATTATTTCACTTTTCTGTATTTTCTTTTATTTTTCTTATTTTTTGTTTTACATTTAAGAAATAAGTAAACCAAACAGTCCTCAAGGAGCCACTAACGGAGTTCCAAACGCGCTCGCTTAATATACGGAAAGTTAAAAATGCATTTCACAAAATAAGTTTGTTGGCTGCCCAAAATTCTTTTCATTGTGTTATTCTTTTATGTTCGGTGCTTGTGCAATGATGGAAGGACGTACGACACTATTCTCGATGCAGGAGAACGAATATCGCAAGAATCGATAGAATTGCCCACTGAAATAAAATTGTAAAACGAAATGTAGAAGGCAATCCTTAACCAAATTGAACAAATCACTCACCTTCACTTTAGGATACTCGTTCATAAATATTGTTATTATCCCAACGTACGGCAAGAAGCCTCTAGCCCGCCCCACAATGTCCTTTTTCGTAAGCCAGAGCTGACCGGGCGCGTAAAGTCCTCTGTCGTCGACGTTGTTATTATCGCCCTTTGTCAGAAATTTCACTGAGCCATCATTCCTGCAAGTAAGGCATACAAGTGAGCTTCACATGAGCACCGCGTCCCTTCCAACCCGACAGACTTACTTCTCATGCAATTTAATTACACGATGGACAATCGGAATGTCCCTCCCCTCCACTTTGAATACAACAATCTCTCCGACGCGAACTGGCTCCTCTTTGTAGTTGGTCAGGAACAGCAGATCACCTCGATGAAAGGCCGGCTCCATACTTCCACTAAGTACGACTACAATTGGAGATTCACTACCAGTCACCACCATCAATCCCTTCCAGATCATCAATGCCGACGAAACAATCATAGCAAAACTGAGTATTTGATAAAGACTCTGGAAGGGAATAAATTGCATTCATGATACCAATAAAAAAAAATTGTTTACGTAGCCAGCTTGGCCAGTGGAGGGTAACTCTCTCACGATAAGTGGCATCGTGTCAAATGCACCCACTTACTTGTCTTTTATTCATTCTCTGAAAGTCTTTTATCATTTCATCGATTTTAAGAAGTTCCGGTAGACCCATTTTAAATGTTTTTTTACTATGCTTTACTCAAAATTAAAACTAAATACTTAATTTTACTAGAAAAACTGTGAAAAACGAAAGAAAACTACAATCTTCCCGAGGTGGCTTCTTTTGGCTGGGTTGACAAGTCTTCAATTTTTCGCCGCTTCTACCACGTCAGATGAATGGCTGCGTCTCAGTGTGCGTGCGGTGCGATGTGTTGCGGTCGTTATTTTCTTTTTTTTTCGAAGATTGAATGGGTGTGTTTGAAGTCATCGTAAGAGTTTTTCTTAGAAGAAAAAAATCCTATTGGATGGGAAACGACCGTTTTGCCCAAGTGAAATGTTTAAATGAATTTAAGTTTCATCGATAAAAATAAGGACTTCTTTTCTATACGAAAAAAATACTTTTATATCGTCATGATATCGAGAACTGTTCGATATGGTTTGCTTGTTAATCTGATCAGAAAGCTTTGAAAATAAAACATCGTACACATTGGTTTCATATGTATTGAGTAGTTGACGACAAAGTTTTAATCATATCTGTTTAAAAGGTCTTTAGCCATTATACGTTTTATGCAAGAAAATGAGATAAGAGCCTCATTGACTGTATCGTACGCGTGTTTGAGAAGCTTATTATTTACTCATGAATCTGTAGTGATCAAACGTTCTACGCATGGATATGAGATACGCATATCCACTATAAAGACGTGCAGACATGTTTAATAGTTTTTCTACGTACTTATTTGGAATTGCCTTAAATATAACAAATGAGGGTTTACAAAGTTTTCTTTACAATTCGGTACCGTGCAAACGACTGACAATCCTCGAGTACTTCTGCCATGAAAAACTTTCGCGATTCGCCGTTCGGAACCAGCAATAAACTGAAAGTCTCCTCCACGTGTGTCTTATTATAACGCGCACAACAGCGGAGGCGCAAAAAAACGAAAAGTAATGTAATCGACTGCAATTCTAAGCATTAGATTCGTGTAAAACCTTAAACAATTTTTCTTTACAACCTTCATAGTTCTGCAAGGACATAAAATAAGTTTCCCATAACAGAAGCAAAAATTCGAAACCTTCACATTCTTAGGATCACCTTGCCACCTTCACATGTTTCGCAGGCACGCAGATTCATGAAATTGCCACCCAAGTTCAGTCTGGCACCACTGATGAAATCTCGACGACTGTCATTCTGTGACATTTCATTCCACAGGCAGACAAGTTTTGTTTTCTTACTTCCAATTTGCGAATAATTCGCCGGACTCCAAACGTCTAACAAATTGAACAAACAAATCAATAAAATGTTTTAGTCATTCACCAGCACATAGTCTGCTTAGTAAGATAAGTTAAAAGTGTCCCAATGGATAATAAACAAGCCTTTGCCAGCGACCTAATCGCCTCGTGCACACTTCCGGACCTAACTGTTGATCTGGACAGCACTCCAATCGAATCCAACCAATTTGATGAGTACCGTAGTTTGTTGGAACGGCAGCTCCCGCTTCTCTTCGATTTCATACATCAAAATGATGACTGGGTTTTGTCGGACGAGGACAATGAACATAGTGTAGAGGTACCAATCTGATGGGACTCCTCAACTCAGAATTATCTCATGCTCGTTTTAGATAAAAGCCAAGCTTTTGATGCTTGTCTGTGAGATAACAGCACCTGATACAGTTTACAGGCTTCAAAGTTCACGATTCTTAGAAGTCCTGGATAACTTCATCGGGAAGAACTTTAACAAGATTCTAGACACCAACGGCGAGGTGGAGAAGTGTGCACTCAAATTATATACGAAGTACTTAAAGGCGGATGTCTGGAAGCGACACATTGGACCCGTTCATGGGTTTTATCAGTTCCTCAAGGTAACACCAACGGTCCCGGACCTGGACATCTGCTAACTAAGTTCTTTTAGATGAGGGTAGAAGATGCGCGGATTCTTGCAATCAACTGGGCTGAGTTCTCGCTGGCTG
Source organism: Syritta pipiens (assembly GCA_905187475.1). Classification (NCBI taxonomy): domain Eukaryota; kingdom Metazoa; phylum Arthropoda; class Insecta; order Diptera; family Syrphidae; genus Syritta; species Syritta pipiens. Next base: position 12,530,331 of record LR994572.1, on the reverse strand, counting down.
TTGGTATACTTCTCCGCGAGTGCCACTTACCGGCGTATAAGACGATGGGCGTCGCAATATTCCAACTCATCCTCAGTCATTCCGTAAGCATGCGAAATTTTAATGTTGCGATTAACTTGAGCAGTTCCGTCAAAGGATGTTGACAAACTCAAGGACATGAACATCCCAAAAGTCATCTGCGACGAGCTGTCAAAGGGTCTGCCGGCTGTGGACACCGTTGAGGATACGAAGGCTATTTGGAACTGCATTTGCGAGTGCTTGAGCTTAGATGAGTCGGTGAATGGATCCTGGGACGTGAGTTGATGTGGCTCATTATGATTTCGTACTTACCTCAGACTTCTTTCAGTGGAACAAAATTGACGACATGATGGGGCACCTCATGTCGAGTCTAAAGTACACATCCGATCCGGATCTTGTCGCTTGTCGACTGTCGTTTATCCCAAGAATTCTAATTACCAACGCGTCAAATCGAAAGGAAATCGAGGAGTACCTTTCGCGTGACTTCGCGTCAATAACCCAAGATGACTTCAAGACGTTCCGAAACGAGTGCAATAAGAACAATTCATGCGCGTCGTACCGATGGGCGTTGTACATCCTCAAATTGTATGCGGCTGAGGAAGTTGCATTGATGAGATCTGCGTCTGTATGCGAGAAGATTCTAGAGGTTAGTGCGAAAAGACTTATGAATTGCATCACTTCCATGTCTCCGTAATTTTTCAGCAATTCCACATCACCTACATCATCTGCGTGTTTATCATCGATCCGAAACTGATAAACCTACCCCTTTTAGCATTCTTCGAGGAGTTCGGTACCAATCTAATGGAGGCCGTAGACGTACATCCCGACGGCCGAATCAAAGATGTAGGTATCTGAAACTTCAAACACTCTGCCCAATAATCACAGAAAAACCCCACAGATGATTAGAGACATCTTAGTCACATTTAATTGTCATATGGAGAAGTTGGATTTGTTGAATGATGATAAAGGCTTCCAACGGTACCACATTACATACTACAGATTCGTTAGACAAATGTATCGGAAGTGATAGCCAAATATTGGATTATTTTTTTTGTTTTTATTATTTTTGAATAAACATATATGCTGGAAAATATTTAGTATTTACTACTCCTCCTCGCTGGTGAGATATTCCATTGGATCTCCCATTTGTGGTGGATCTGACATATCGTCCAAAATCTGTAATTTAAAATGAAGTTTTTTAGAAAGAGATTGTAGTAAATTTGTTTACAAATAACGTCAGTTCATGTAAAAAATACGGATTGATTGGTTCGTGGATTACAGACATCGTGATCAGTGAGTACAATCGAGAGAAGAGAAAGTTTAACACCTCCCGTCTGAGTGGAATATACTAAACAAAAAAAGGCTAGAGTTCGCAAAAATTTTGTAAACATGCTGAAAGACTTTTCGAACAATGTACTAAGTTCTGACGAGGCAAATTTAATATACAGTCGAACGCCCTCTAAGTCGAAAATTCCTCTAACTTGAATTTGTTCGCCATATTTTGGCATCCCTTTCAATTTTTCATACAAAATCCATCCTCTAAGACGAAAAGCCCTCTAACTCGAATACATTTTTTCGACTCTTGGTCTATTTTCAATTCCTATAAGTCGATTTTTTTTTTTTGCAAAAAAATAAACAAAAAATTTCCTTTCGCAACTTGTATTGCATGCTCTGACTCTCTCAATTTGGCACTGGACGACGAAAACCTTTCATTTCATGTTGATTTTTTAGTGCAAACACGTCAGAGAAAAAGCGCATGTTTTTGCCCTTATTATTGTTTAACTATGCAAGAAAGAAAGAGAACGTTCACAGCAAGAATGAGGATCTGTATGGCGACCTACACGGCAAACATCGAATCCAAAGAACATAAGAAAATCGAAACTATTCGCCAACGGTTCTCGAAGCACAACCATTGAGCGAACACAATTGCCGTCTGGGGCCACACCGCGGTCTACAAAACCACAAATGAGCTATAGTTCTGTATGAATAACTGAGCTGGTTATTCATTGTTGGTTGGCCTCAAATAATTTGCTCTTAATATAAAAACAGTTAGATGTTTTCAAGCTTCGTTTAGTGAATCCCTCTTTAAAATAGAGTCCCTTTTTTAAAAGGCTTCAATTGTCCAATTTTAAAGACTCAATCCAAAATTACAAGTTTTTTTAAACTAATTTTCTGTGTATTTTCTTTTAAGCAAAAAAAAAATATATTAATCCCTTTAACTCGAATTTTTCGAAAAATCCGTCTAACTCGAATTAATTTTGTGATCCCGTGAAAATTCGACTTAGAGGGCTTCGACTGTATTTCAATACGACAGGATGATGCTTGTGTAAAGAAAGCTCAACACCGATTTGGACTATAAATATTTCAGCAACAGTGAAAAATGGCGTTGGGGGTATTACATTCTGGTACTGTATGGCTGCATCGGGGGTGGGTGAACTTGCTTTCATTGAACAAACTGTGGTCCAGTTGATTTACTTCAACATCCTTAAGGAGAGCTAAAAGGGAGCGCCGAAAAGTTGAGATTAGACAGAGCATGCCACTTCCAGCAGGGTAATGATTCTAAATATACGGCACACAATGTACGGATGTGGATCGTATACCACGTTGCATATATTCTCACAACCTCTCCGCACCACAATCCGATTTGGCAAGAGAGTGCTGCCTGTTAGGACAAAGACTCGGAAGAAGACGAAGCCTAACATACCTTCTTCGATAAATTCGACGGTAATTTGCCTGCAATGGTTTCTTCGATTTGTCCTAAGTGCACTAAAAAAGTTATTGACACTGATAACTTGGTTGCTAGATTTGATAGGCTTCTGACGGAATTGAGTGAAATTAAAATCTTAATATAGCGATCTTTTGGTAATGTCAGTGGTAAATCGCAAGTTCTTACTCGGACGCAGGCGATGAATAAAACAAATGTGTCCATTCCCGCTTCGCCCTCTGTTGGCAAAGACTCTGCTCAACGTTCGAGCGCTGTGGCTAAACAACTTAATTTATGCCCTGCAATTTTGCTTCGTACTGCTGTTGCTGCCGATACAATGCAAAACAAAAATATTATTTCATACTTGGAATCGTACCAGCAATCTAAGAATGGATCTCAAGGTGCTGCACCAGCTGTTCAAGTGGAACCAAACCCAACAAGTGTGTCATCGGCTGAACCCATCAACACAACGGATCCTCTGGTCGACGACCCCATACCGCTTGATGCTTCTCCGTGGCCACATTTTATTCCAAATTAAAGAACAATATTTTTTGCTAAAATCTAGATTATGAGGTCTCAACTAAGCCAAATTAAAAAATATATATTCAAGGACGAAAGGATAATGATAAATAGAATGTTAACATGCAACATTGGTCATCTTAGGTACCTAAAATTGTATCATATTCGAAACCAGACATTTCGATTGAAAAGGTCTCTTTTAATATTTAAAATACGTGCATACAATTGAATTAATTTGAGAATGCTTTTGTGATTTTAAAACAAGCTATGAGATCTGTTGAAATGTAACTTTTTATTGAGCCCTTCACCAAAACCAAAGTAATGGATCCCAAATATAATATTCTTATTGCACCAATAAATGTCTGAAGTAGTATTAAATGGATTAAAATAGTTTTAAGCAAGAACCTAACGCATCTTTTGCTTTAATTGTTCCAATATTTTTTGAGTTCTGAATAAATGAAGTTCATGTTGTGCACAAACAACAGTTGCCATGAAAGGGTTAAAAGCTGTTTTGAAGTAAAAAGGTCTACACATGGGGTATTAAACTTTAAATTTTAGCTTATTAAAAAACCTTGAAAACTCTTGTCCACCCTAAATTACGTGTTTTAAGACATTTTTCGTTTATCTTCCATTGAAAACATTTTTTTTTAATTTTTTATGTTTTGTGATACGCCAATCACATAGACCAATGATGGTCCATAGTGTTGAAAAATTTTCTACTTAATATTTGTAATATAAAAAGCGACTATCTATGTGGAATTTAGATCACCGAAATTAGCAGTCAACAGAGAAAAAATAATTTACCTCAGTATCTTCATCATCAGTGTCCAAATTGTTATTCATCAAAATATATGCTGCTTTTGCAGCTGCAGCTTCTTCCCTTTCCTCAGCATCGGCCAAACGTGAGGCATTAATTTGATTGTTAACATCATCATCGTCACAAGAAGTGCTTTCCTTTTGTCTCTGATTTTGTATAAATTCTTTTATGCCAACTGAATGTAAAAACATTTCAAAAAGAAATATAAATAAATCACTGTGCCCCACTAACCGGAATCCAATGTCAACGGTTCAACTAATTCGCCTAATTGCTCATTATTGCCATCAGTCTTTTCTTCATCTGATTGATCTGGAAAGGTTTCATCGATTACCGTACGAAAGTATTTCTTCTCCTCTTTAATTTCATTTCGTAAACGTTCCAAATCTTCATTTAACTTTTGTCTTCTCTTCTCAAGCTCAAGCAATTTAACGTGCTCATCTTCTAGTGAATTGCATACTTCTTCGAACTTTTTTAACGCCGATTGCATTTCGTTGGAGTGGTCTCCATCACCACACTTTTCAAGTTCCATTGTTTTATCCAAAAAAAAAATTATAGAAATAAATGCAGTTACAAAATAAAATACTATGTAAAAAGTGAGACTGGCTCGGAAAGTTAATGAATTTATTTATTTATATATATTTTTTCAATTTGATATATAAGGACTCCTTAGGAAAGATGAGAATTTGTAAATTGTTCAAGGTTCCTGTTTAGCAGGTTTTTTATAGATTACTTGGACATAATTTCAAGTAGAATCTTACTTTTTGTTACTAATTTACGTCATTTTGGTTTTGGATAACTTGCAGAGAAAAGAACGTCGTTGTAAGGTCTGAATCGTTGCTCTGAAGGTGACTGGTGTAATTGAATTCATGAAAATTGATGGTAGTTAACTACTCGATGGTGAACTTTTGGCACTGCATTGAAATTACATGTAAAAGGGTTCCTTATTTTTTCTGTCAGAATATAAAAAAAGGAAACACATTTTTTTGTAAAATTATATTTTCTCTTTATTAAAATTACCGGTACATTCTATCTATAATCAAAACAGAAGATTTAAAAAAAAACTTATTTCTCACTAAAGAGAACTTACTTCTCTCTAAAAGAGATTTCAATAATACACATTATAAAAGTTACTAACATTAAGTTGCAAACGAATCACTTTTTTTCTCACTTTTTATTCGTTCAATTTCGAGTTTCAGTTTATGCGCCTGAAGAATCATTAGCTTCCTTTGTATATCCAAGCACATCGTTTGCTTTTCAAAATAGTCTGCTTTTTTGTGAAAATATCTCGTTTCCGCTTGGATTTTCTTTGCCTCGAGACTAGAGATATTTGTTTTTTTACTAATCGATGGCACTTCATAGTTAGCGCTGATATCATCGTCATATTCGTCGTCATCATCGTCAAATGTTCCATCTTGTGAGTCTTCCATTATTGTGGCGTCAGGATTGAGAACTTCTTTAAAGCGATGATCGCCATTCATGTTCGGTTTGATATCGTTTTCGTCCATTGCTTCATCATCTAGTGCTTCGACTACGGGTTCGATATTAACTAGTTTTGTTGTTGCTTTTAGAGATTTCAATTTACTTAGAATTCGTTTCCTTTTTCTGCTTTCCTTAAAGGAGAAAAAAATATGTGTGAGTATTTCTCTAAAAGTTCTGTTCAAAAAAGCTGAAATTGTTTTGTAATCAAATGCGTGGTCGCCAAAAGCGGCCCAATCAAAGAGCAAGTTCACAAAGTACGGTCGAAATGAGAGGTGGAGTTGATAGCAGGAGGGTCATGTATGAGCTTTTAAGATAAATTGATGGCATATGCGTCACCATAAACTCAAGTTTAGAAAATTGCAGAAACTTGCTTGAAGAGTACGCTATAGTGGGCTATATTCAGCTCCAAAAGAGTTCAAAATAAGTTTTGTAAAAAAAATCTCTAACGATGTTACATCTGAAATACTTTCATCCTTTCTTAAAAAAAAAACTAATTTTATTTAACATGAAGAGCTACTAAGTTCTTTTATCTTAAATATTGAAGAGGAAAAAGTTGTGACTTATAAAACATTTGCAAAGGCACAACTATAAACAGCTTTTGCATTAAACCCACTCATGTAGATTTGAGAAAAAATTAACCATTTAAGAGCGTACTTACTACAGGCACATATACAGACGAACGAAAGTTAGTTAAACGTGGATCTTCTTGAACTCCTGCCGTCAACGTTGTCTCAATTTCTGCAGTCGAAGCAGCAACAACATCTTCCTCTTGCAGTAGATCTTCGAAAACTTTAAAATATTCCCACTTGATTTGTTTATTTGTTGAATGACGTTTTCTTTCTTTCACCTTTGGAAGTAAATACATTAAAATAAATTCACAACACTCTTTTAAGGACCTCTTTCACCTGATAATAAGTTGCTTTGAGATTACGAAATTTCTTGTCCAGCAATTCATATGGGATGTCGTAGCCGTTCTCACGAAATTTGTCTCCAATTCTTATCCATAAATCGCGTTTTCTATTTATGGGATCTCGGAACTCATCTTTCATTTCAAGATAGCTGTTGATGAGGAGCCAATTGGCGGAGTGAGTCCATTTGAATTCAGAGTTTTCTAGAGTGGCAAATAAAATGAGATTAATCAATCTCTAGTGTGATTGGAACGCGAAGGCGAGTGGGGGCTATCTAGCAATAGCAGTTGATGTTTACTTCAGCCCGGAAAAAAAAAACATGGGTGAATGACTTTGTCACGTATGTAGGTGAGATGCTCAACAAAGTAGTTACAGCAGTGGCATTAAATCCTTCCACACAACGTTTCTAAAGTTTCCAGTGCCTTGTTTATTCCGAAGAAAGGTAAGCAACACAACCCTAAGCCGTTTTTTTTGCTATTTTTATGATTTTCACATAACATTCTTCACTGCAATTGCTCTCCTATCATAACACAAATTCCCGCCTTCGCATTGCCATTATTTTATAACACATATTTACTACCGAACGATACATACGAAATGATCCACAGTCGACGAATTGATTTGACATTGCGCCCTGGTTCTTTTCTTTTGTTACTTGTTCAGCGGTTCACTAAAATTGTTGTCAAATAAAATGAAGCGAAAAACCCATGAAACCCAATCTATCGCTGAAAAAGCGCAAACAACTGCAATCATTTTGACAGATAATTTTTTAGTCATAAAAGTGACGTTTCGAAAATTCGAAAGATATTTGACAGTGCGTCTGATGGCGGACAGTGTCGCGGTGACAGAATTCTACGAGTTTTGTTTTCGTAGGAATACAAGTAAAAACATTTTCAATTGCTTTCTTTTACAGACGCTATGTTTATCGATTAGAGAAGCATATTTCTCAATTTGTACGAAAGTTGAAATTCAAAGCTGCCCATTTTTCGTGCGATAAAACTTCATCGCCAGTCAGGGTTGAGCGCAGAGTTAAGATTTCTCACTACTGATTTAAAAATATGTTCTACTTTCGCATTTGGTAGTTTAAATAGATTGCCATTTTCATAGAATGAAACTTGTAGGACTAGAATGAAATTTGTAGGACTCCGTCAGTCTTCTAGTATTAATAGGAGTAAATGTAGTGTTCATAAAATAAAATACATGTGTCAGCCTTAAGTTGAGCCTTCTAATCTTTATGATAACAAATAAATTGCGAGCAACTTATTTAAACTTTTTATCATAAAAAAAACTACAATCAAAAGGAGGCAGTTGAGATTTAGAGTTTGTGTTTTAAGTGGCCGAACATCGGAAAGGTCACAAAATTTGAGCAATGAATAGCAATTTCGATATAAAAAAAAAAGTAAAGTGATTTAGAGCGAATAAATTGTTTTTCTTTGTAAGAGAACGTTAAAGTACTACTAGCACAACGCCTTTTATCTATTAGAAATGCTATTAATTTTCATGTATCTATTTCTTAGTTTAATATGAATAAGATTATCAAGATCATGTTATTCTTAAAGAAAATTGCAGACAATCTTTAAAATAAATAAGCGTTTATATCTAGGTCCCAGGTTGATGCAAGAAGTGTTAATTATTTTGGATCCAGGACGCCCTACCCCTGTGTACATCGCTTCATGTAGATATTGTTACAAATTTAAATCCAAACCCGATCCGAAATACATCATTTATATTCCTTTGTTATATGCCATGACAAAAACTACTCATCAGATTATTCTTTTATGTTTATCACTGTTCATTATTTTTTCTTTTTCCCTTCATTAGTCATTGTTTTTCTGGCTTATAGGGTAGAATTAGTTCGATAGAAACTTTAAAACGTAGAATAAACTCAGAGAAATTATGAAAAAAGTTAAGATTATTTAATCCCGGCGAATGTTATCCAACCCTGTTTTGCAAATCGCATGCGAGAACACAATTATCAAAATGAATTGTTTAGCAGAGGAAGTAATAGAAGAAAACGAAATAATGCTAGTTTGCTGCTTCTTTTGTTCTGCCACCGACACGCTCTGTGTAAACAGTTACGCAGTAAAACAGTAAAGTATAACTTTCCAATGTTTTTTTGAATGCCTCCGTAACTATTTCCGGTTGTAGCATTTCCGGCTTTTTTTTCTTTTAAAAAAGTAAAATATTTTTTTTGAATAACTCAGGAATGCTCAGTGTCTGGAAATCTAGCTACAATTGGACTATAGCAGTAGTATTTCTGTTTCTTCAAAAGAGAAGACGTCATTTTGTCAATTGTTGGCCGCCATTAGCCGATGGGATGCTGAACTGCAATGCATGCAATGCGATTCTAAGTACAAAACTTTATTTGCTAGTTAGGATAGATTTTAATGTTTTTCTATTAAGCAATCTTTCAGGATTGAAAAATATTAAAATCCTTTATTGTATATACATTTACCATCACGGTAAGTCGATTATATTGACGTTGAACCACCATTGAATAGGTTTTTCTTACAAATTTCCACTGGAATTGCAGTGGCGTCTGTGGAATGTTGAAAGAGTAAGGTTAGGTGACTGTACAGTACGCAAATTTTATAGGCCATTTAGTTCGTGATTTTTCTGGGTTTACTAGATTTAAATATAGAACCCTATAGTTAATAGAGTGGTGTTTGTGGTATTAGGTTCGCCAAAGCACTTAATGTTTATAGTTTTTATTCGTTCTTGGACATGAAAATACGAAAGGATAATGAAGGATGACAATCAGCTATAATTTTGATATCAGAAATGTAGCATTTAGCAGCGCACAAACTGTGACGATAGACGAGACGATAGCGATATTGTTACGTGAAGCAAGCTTTTGACGATAGCGTTTACGACAGTCGTTTGGACGTTGATTGTCTGAAAAGTTACGTGATGAGAGCCCAGGTCTTTCAGCGATTTAGGAAGTAACTGCTCAACGTCCTGTATTTACTGTATTAGACATTGACTCATAGCATACCTTAAGGTCTTAGTAGCCTAAGAATTAGATCGGTTTTACAACTATCGCGATTTGGTTGTAATTTTTTGGTAGTAATTTTTGACGTTGTTTAATTTTTTTTTTACCAAACTCTTTCGAAAAGAGTGACATTGGCATCGTTGAAGAAGGGGCTCGTATTTTCGTCGTTTCATTATTTATTTTCTTGTCAATGAGAGATATTATAAACACTGCAGGTCCAGTTAAACACTATTTTAATATATTCGAGGCCAAACTCTTCACAGGCTGGCGTTAGGTGGAAACAGGGAGGATCCTGTCGCTTCACCAATATCTTTTGGCCGGATTACTGCCAACATAAAACGAAATTAATTCTAAAGCTTCACAGGACTAGGTACCAGCATGTTTGTTGGTATTATGACAGGACATTGCTTACTGGGCCATCACTCTTTTAGGTTGGGTGGAGTCCCTTCGGACACCTGCAGCAACTGAAGGAACTCATCGGCTAGCAAAACGCTGGAACACGACCTCTGCGCCTGCCCAGCACTAGCCGGAACTAAATTTAAGACGTTAGGCAGCCATTTCCTGAACTCGTTGATTCATGCGGCTAACCTCAAAGTAAGCCAACTTGTGAACTACGCTATCGCATCCAAGTTCATCTGTACCAAGGGTAATTGGGTGTTCTAATATTAAAAGAACTCTAGGTTAGTGTAGCACACTATGGACCTATAGTTCTATGTGTTTGGCAACTAGCCAGCACCACATAACCTAACCTACCAATAAGAGACGTACCAGGGAACCAAATTTAGTAGGCTAGCCGTGTGTAAAAAATCTAGGTGCAATGCATAAATAAACGATCTTGAATTACTTACAGGAACAAATGAAAGTAACACCGAAACACCAATAACATTAGCCTTAGAATTTTGTACAAGTTTTGTTAAAAAAACAAATTAAAGAACGACAAAACAATAACGTAACACTCTTAGGATTTTTTACGAGTTAAGTTCTCTATCTCTAACCTCAACTTGGCGATAAGCAGGGGTTGAAGTTGTCTTTCTTTATTGATGCAAACGTCGAGGTATTCGGTCTTTTTTCGAAAATATTCAGTCTCCGCTCGTATTCGATCCGCATTCAAAGCAAACAATTTATCATTCTGCGCTGCATCGCGGTCATCGTCGGAACTTTGCTTTATGTTATCGTCAAAAAGGCCGTTTATCGGCTCCAATCTATCTATTGAATCCTCAAGCAGATATTTCTGTTCCAAGTACTCCGAAGGCATCTGAAAAACGCACAAATCAATTGCAAAACCTTCATTTTAAACCCACCAACCGTCACTTCTTCGTGCCTCGAACTGTCACCGTCGTTCTCATAGTATATTTCCTCGATCTTTTCCAGATGTGTCAGCGGTGAATCCTCTTGCTCTGTAATTTCTTTTGACACATCACTTAGCTGCTCGACATTCTATGCAATCAAATAAAATTCGAATTTAAACGTTTATTTCACACTTTCAGTTACTTACCTCATCTGTCGCTGGAGTTCGAAACACAATAATGTCATCCAGAAAGCTCATGTACTTGTACCAGACCAGAATTGGCTCATAAACATGTTCCTCTAAATTGTCTTGCACCTTCTTCTGGCTGGCAAGGACTTTTCTTCGCTCCAGCAAATAAGTCGCCCGTAGTGAACGAATTTTTCTCTTCACATCCAGCGGTGTAGAGTTGAATATTTTTGCAATTTTCGAAAGTGCTGCCTGCCGTTTGTCTTGACGACGAAAGTCGGTAGAAGAAATGTCCCAGAGGCAGCTGTTCTCGCGATAGTGGTGAATTAATTTCACAATCTTTGCGTACGTAAATGACCGATCTTTCATTGTTTTGTTTAATTAATGCACGAAAATGAAGCTTTTGTAGAAAGTCTTGTTTCTGTTTTGTGGAAAATTTCAATTTGATTCGCTGATGACAGTGAACTGCGATGGTTGCAAGTGAACTGTCAGTTGACTGCTTCGGTGACAGTGTCGGAGAGTAATTTACTCCGAAAGTTCGAGTGGGATGTGTTCGTGGAATAGATGGTTGTGGGGATAGTGGATAATTTTGAAAAAGGCGGATATTTGAATTTTTTCGAAGTGACCAGTAAGTGTGAGTACGGAAATTCGAAATGTTCAGCAAATTACACAACTAAAAGAGTTTTAAGTCGAATAAGTATCCTAACTAATGTGCTATAATGTTTATATTATAAATAAAATTAGAATGTAATCTATATCAATTTTATAGAATCTCAATAGCGATCCACAAGAGTTCGTTAAATTCAAAGAAGGCTATGATGATTAAAAAGACAAAAGGAGGAAATAAATCATGAGGAAAATAAAGTGCGAGCGTGAATGAAAATATGCAAACATGAGAGAAGAGCCTCGAACAATGGCAATAAAGCAAAATAATAAAAGCACGTCATTACCTCGATTTTGCTTAGTTAAACAAATACTCCTTTTTGTTCTAATGGAATGTCTACTTGTTGCTTTTATGGCCTGAAAGCGTGTTCAAGAGTTCTCTTAGAATTTTTCCAGTAGTTTACTTTTTGCAACGGCAGAAATTAAACTTTTGTATTTTACATAGTTCGCTGCAGTTAATGCAATTTGAAAACAGAAAAACTTAAAGGCAAACGAATTAAATATTAAATTTGAATTTAATTACTAGCCACGTTGTTACTTACAATATTGGTATTTGAAGTATTAAGGACGTCAAATTGTGTTCATGTTTGTTTTTATTTGTTTTCCAATCAGCATTAGCTGCCGCCTGTCTCGCGCACAGTTGTTTTAGAAGTAAATGTTTTGGTTTCGGTAAGAGAATCGATTTTTAATCTTCCAAAGATAATTTCAACTGTCATAATGCGTTTCCATTTTAATTTAGCACTTTAAAAAGTTTTCGCTATTCATTCAAACAATGAACCATTCCCTTTCCGATCCAAATGAAGTCCTGAAATTTGAGTGTGGACATAAAATTTCCTGCGTTTTATTTTTATTTTTTTTCCATCGGACTCATCGCATCACCTACCATCGCGATTATTTCTATTGAATGATTCGTTTAATGGCATTGAGCACGGTATACGGGAACGGTTTATGTCCGATACTTTTACTTTGCAAAAAACCCATCAGCCGACGCTGTTTAATTATTCAGTTGAATTATTAATCAAATTATTGCCAAGTGGTCACGTTATGAATGCGCATGTATTTCGTATGTCGTAGGGTGTTTTGTAAATTTTAAAATAAATACAATAACCGTGACTGAAATTCATCCGGTGTAAATGTGGTGGCTAGCCAGGTTTTAATAAATTCCATACAAAACTCAATTTTACTTATACGCAGAAATAATGGCGGAACTACCGCCAACGGGCGCGTTATTTCCTGCTGCCACAGTGTAATGGAATTCCATCGTTTCAGGAGGGAAGTCCACAAATGGCTTGAGACCATTATTCAGGATCCTGATTTAGTGGTTTGAGGGCGAGGGATGAATGGCAATTTTAATTTCACTCTCTGTCCGCTGTCTAGTGGAGTGGAATCAGTCACATGCAGAGCGATAAGCATCCGTTCGACCGAAGGACGACAGATTAATTAGATTCTCATCGGCTGATTTCACTTTGTCGAGAAACTTTGCACGTTCATTGACAAGGACAAGAATGCAAGGCGTGCTGCACAATTCCAGAAGCGACATCAAAAATCCATTAAACAAGTTGGCGGAGTCTTTGAACTGGTGGGGTGCACCCATTTCTCAAACCCCAACATCTGCGGTGCAATCAATAATCCTGCTCGTCTTCAGATATACTCGGTTGAACATTACAAAGGACAATCGCTTTGCGGAACACATGTTATGCGAAGTTTTGAGAAGAGGTACATTTGTCGGAGACTAAGGAGTCATGAGGAGTCCTTGTCGAGGAGTTCTCCGTGGCGAAGGTTCTCATTTCGAAGCATGTGTGCACGTTGGTCGGAGGGGGGACTTCATTGCTGGGAGTGCTCTGTGACAGCGAGGAAATGTGCTTACCGTGTGCAGCGCAGAGACAGGTAAATTGTGTTTGTTTGTCGGCGGAGGAATGGGGTGGTGTCTTGTCATATTTTTCAATGTAATATACAAATGCAGACGTTCTCACGACTGTTTGGGAGGTTTGCCGCTGCAACCGTGGCGGCGGATGTAGGGAAATTTAATTGAGTCGATGGAATCGGAGTTTCTGAGAGAACTCTCGTGCATCGTCAGGCGTGCAAGGCTTGCTAATGATGAGATTTGCTCGTGTTTTAGACAACTTCTGGTGTAGAATATGTAAAATATTTGCTAAATTTAATTCACAGGGAAAACTTGGTGTAAGTTCAATATTTTAGAAATTAAAAATTAATGAATTAGTGTAGCTTCAAAACTTTTTGCTCAAGTGATGGTCTTTTTTTAAAGGTGAAATACGAACAGCATTATTCGCGACTGTTTTAGCGGAGAAAAAAGAAAAGAATGAAACGATAATTTAGTTTAAGAAATAATATCAAACGTTTACTTCTTGTTTCCTTCCAACTAAATGCATCACAGTGTCCGATAGCAGTCATACAGTCTGTTGACATCTAAACGTTTACTCTTTAAAAAATAATTAAAGTCGTCAAATGCCAGTTGATGAGGAATGTTGTCCAAAATTCAAGACTTTTTAGCCTCAGCCTGGTGTCAAGTGCGTTCCTTAACTGTCACAGCACTATTACGACTTTTTAAATCATTCCTAATATCGTCTCTAAGTTAAAGAGGTCTCATTTGGCAGAACATTAATTTTGTCTTACTTTTAATTTAGGGCGAAACATAAAATGACCAACTAAACTTTAAATAAATTTAGTTTCATCACTATCATCATCTTCTTGACACCGCTTGTTCCACTAATGGGGCCGCGGCAATTTAGTTTTAAATGAAATTAATCTCAATAAAAAAATATTCGAAACAGAGAAAAATTACAAGTGACCGATTACTAGTTGTAGATAGAAATTGGTTGAATCTCAGCCCCAAAAGTCTTTGACACCTTTTATTATTCAGAAGCCACTAAAATTTCTAAGATGTCTTTGATTATTTTCAAGCGAAGTTACGGATGACGAGTCTTGTTTTATATAAAAAAAAAAAAATCAATTCCTTCGACAGGATGTCAGAGGGTCTAAGTTTTTTCGATGATAACTTTGATGTTCGTCTAAAGTGTGGGCCATTTAGAGGTTTGTTCTTAGGTTATACGTTTTTTTGACTCTGACAGCTGTTTCCCGCTCGACATCCTCAGAGAACGTCAGTATCATACCTTCGCAGGACAAAATAAGTTGCCTGAAGCTTGCACAACGTTAGGATAAATTGAAAACTTACTTTCGAATTGAACAGAGGGTTTTTTTTTTAAGAAATCGACATCACCAATTGGCGAAGTTAATTGGCCGCCTCGGAATAATGATTTGACCCATTTGGACTTTTTCTTTATAGGGAACCGTGTTCTGCTACTAACTACTTACTTATCAGGCATTTAACCCTTGGAGGGTCTGCGACTGAGCTAAAGCATGTTATGCTAACAATCCGGAAACAATTAAAGAACTTAAAGCCACTATAATCCAAGCAATTCGTGAGTTACAGCCCGAAACCGTCAACAAGGTCTTGAAGAATTTGAGTGATAGAATGGGCCACTGGGAAGCCAACCGAGGCAGCCACTCGAACGACTTTATGTTCCATAATTAAAAGGAAATGGGGGGTAGGGCTTGTATGGGGGGTAGGGCTTGTATACATAGGGTAAAGTTGCTGATCGCACTCAACATGGCGAGTTGCCAGCGTCGATCCCTATAGTGTACAGGTCAAGCTGACATACAGCCTCCACGCGGCACCCTCTGGATAGCCTCCTAACAACCGTTCGGGGGTGAACTAATGTATGCAGCCATCGCTCCAGGCAAGAGAGCGCAACTCAACCCGACCAGGATGGCGGTTATGCGGAGGGCTAACGACCCGCCCATGTAAAAACCTCAATTGTTATGGAAGAGCTAAACCAAGCCTCGGAAAGAAGAAACCAACGACGACAACACGGCACGAAAAAGGACTACGATCTGCGAGTATGCTCCTGGAATGTGAGAACTCTCTACACTCCTGGGGCTGCTCAACAACTGGAAACTATCCTCACGCAGTATAAGGCGGATATTACTGCGATCCAGGAAATACGCTGGATAGGACAAGGTACTATGAAGCGAAAAAACTGCGACATTTCGTCGTGGGAAAACGGCTAAGGTCGAAAGTAATCGACTTTAAGCCAATAAGCGATCGCCTAGCTGTGATCCGCATCCAAGGGAGGTTTTACAACATTAGTCTCATTAGTGCACATGCCCCCACCGACGACGCTGAAGAGCCCATCAAAGAGGAGTTTTACGACCTCTTGGACAACACCTACGGAGCCTGTCCGGAGTACGATGTCAAAATCGTGCTCGGGGACTTCAACGCCAAAATCGGTCAAGAAAACATCTTCGGCGGAGTAGTCGGAAAGCACAGCATCCACGACACGACAACAGACAACGGCTTCCGACTTACGGACTTTGCAGCAACTCGTAATACGGTGATAAGTAGCACAAGATTCCCTCGCAAGCGCATCCACACAGCAAGCTGGCGGTCTGCAGATGGCCGAACAGCCAACCAAATCGACCATGTGCTCATTGACGCAAGGCACGCGTCCAACATCCTGGATGTACGAACATTCAGGGGGGCAAACGTCGGCTCTGACCATTTTCTAGTGGCAGCACGATTCAGAGCCCGACTTTCTAATGTTCGAAAGCTGCACCAGCCGACCAAGAGGATGTTCGACATTGGACGCCTGAGCACCCCGGAGATCGTCAGAGACTACAAGGAGCGTCTGAGCGAACGACTCGCGAGTATGCCTACGTCGGACACAAACGCCAATAATATGTGGCTCCATTGCCGCTCTGCCATCCAGGAAGTAGCCGAAGCTACGATGGGCTACCAACCACCCCCGGCAAGAAACCCATGGTATGATGGCGAGTGTGAGCAGAAAAAGCGAGCAACCGACGAGGCGTACCAAAAAGCGTTGCAAAGGAAAACAAGGGCAGCGCGCGAGGAGTACCGAGCCAGAAGAAGGGAGGAGAAAAAGACGCTGCGGCGAAAAAAGAGGGCATTCGCAGCCTCCCAGCTCAAGGATATTGAAGAGTCCAGGGACAAAAACCGAATACGATCCTTTTATAAGAAGGCCAAAAGTCTCGCAGCGGGCTTTAAGCATGGCACCCTGGCTCTCCGAAATTGCGAGAATAATCTTGTCACCGACCCGCAGGGAATAGTGGATGTCTTTAAGCAGCATTTCCAGCAGCTGCTTAACGAGCATGAAGAAGAGAGAGTGGTAGTGGACGAAGAGATCCCACCTCCAGTCGATGAAGTCGTTCCCCCTCCCAGCATTGAAGAAATCGGCACAGCCATCAAAAAGCTGATGAACAACAAGGCCGCAGGCTCGGATGGTATCCCATCAGAGCTCTTCAAAGCTGGAGGCGATGTCCTGGTAGGGAGCATGCACCAGATCATCTGTAGAATTTGGGAGGACGAATGCATGCCCGACGACTGGAATACCAGCTCTATCTGCCCCATCCACAAAAAAGGCGATCCTACCTCGTGCAAGAACTACCGAGGTATATCCCTGCTCAATGTCGCCTACAAGATCCTGTCGAGTGTACTGTGTGAACGTCTAAAGCCGTTTTGCACCGCACTAATCGGCACGTACCAGTGCGGCTTCCGGCCCGGCAAATCGACGATAGACCAAATTTTCACACTAAGGCAAATCCTGGAGAAGACCAGCGAGTTCCAAGTCGATACGCACCACCTTTTCATCGACTTCAAAGCCGCATATGATAGCATTCATCGCAAGGAGTTGTTTAGTGCGATGGCTGAATTCGGGATCCCGGCAAAACTGATCCGGTTGTGTCGAACCACGCTCAACAACACTCGATGCACCGTGCAGTTCGGCTCAAGAACGTCCGAGCCCTTTGAAACATGCACCGGATTTCGGCAAGGAGACGCGCTGTCATGTGACTTCTTCAATCTCGTGCTGGAGCAAATAGTACGGCGGGCCAACGTCAACACGGAAGGTACTATCTTCCACAAGTCGGTCCAGCTCCTGGGCTACGCAGATGATATTGATATCATCGCTCGGTCCCAGCGGGCCATTGTGGAAGCTTTCACCGCGATTGAAGAGCAGGCTAAACGAACTGGTCTGAAGATAAATGAGGAGAAAACCAAATATATGCTGTCGACGAAGAAAGAATCCGTCGCCCACCGCCTAGGACAAAATGTTACAGTCGACAGCTATAACTTCGAGGTAGTTAAGGAGTTCATATACCTCGGGGCGAACGTAAACTCCACGAATGACATCGTAGTGGAGATCCGTCGTAGAATCACCCTTGGCAACCGCTGCTACTTCGGTTTGTCCAAACAGCTAGGGTCAAAACTCCTGACTCGAAGAACTAAGGTCATGCTCTACAAGACCCTTATCCTGCTAGTCCTACTGTATGGAGCCGAAAGTTGGACGATAAGCAGGACTGCAGAGCTGATACTTGGCTCCTTCGAAAGAAAAATTCTACGGCGGATATTCGGTCCAGTCTGCGAGGAAGGCGAATGGAGGAGAAGACATAACCGCGAACTTTATGAGCTGTACAAAGATGTGGATATAGTCCGGAAGGCAAAAATCCGTCGACTACAGTGGCTCGGCCACATCGAGCGCATGGACACAAACGCTCCAGCTAAAAGGGTCTTCGAATCCGAGCCTCCTGGTTCGAGGAGAAGGGGGAGACCGAACCTCCGGTACAGAGATCAAGTGATCGCGGATGCAAGACAGCTTGGTCTTCCGGACTGGAAGCAGCATGCCCGGGACCGTCAACGTTGGAAGGCGGCTTTGGCTCAGGCACAGACCCTCCAAGGGTTAAATGCCTGATAAGTAAGTAAGTAAGTAAGTAATTAATAGGAATATTTGCTCTTACGAATAAAGCCATAACACATTAATAAAACTAGTTTTTTTGAAGTTTTAAAAAGAAGCTTGTATTTGACCCAGCTTACACTGTCTTTCTAAGTGGGCGCCGTGGCTTAATCGTTAGTGCGTCGGACTGTTAAGCGAGAGTACCTAGGTTCGAATCCGGCTCGGGGAAATAACACCACAAACATTTTTCACGGCCCCACCTCCAGCGAACGACTGACAACCTTCCTGGAGTACTTCTGTCATGAAAAGCTTTCGCAATTCGCCGTTCGGAACCGGCATTAAACAGTAGGTCCCCTCCAAATGTGTCAAAATTATAACGCGCACAACACAGTGGAGGTGCGAAAAAGCTAGGCTCTGGCTCTCAACGGGCTGTTACGCCGCCTAATACAATTACACTGTCTTTCGAAGTTTAACCTTACGAATCTTTAGCGCCTGAAGCCTAAATGAGAGTCATTCCATTTGAAAATCATTTATAGTAAGTATGTCTGAGAATAGAATTTGCAGAATACAATTTTAATGACTGAAACCATCTCAAAGCGCCCCCTTTTCTCTCCGAAAATGAAATGAACTTTTACCTTTACCCAGCCCTGACCTTTGACACACAATAATTCGGTTACGTAGGTCAGGTTTACAGGTTCTCTCTTTGATGCCATGAAGCGCAAGTAAGTCCTCAAAGACAACGGCTCCTTCACATGCATTTTCATGACCTCAGGATCCATTTCGACCCACATTCCATTTTCGTTTGCGATTCGACGCCAAAAGAATCTCATCACACACTCGCGTCGTCTTTACCCATTGACCTAAAAACTCGAAATTTTACACGATTCCTTAAGACGCTCATCGTCACAGAGACCGCAAATATAATGGAACCTCCACCCAGTTTTCGCCCCCCTCGGATCGGAGTAATTAAACACCACTCAGCACAAAAATAAGGGGCGGCATTCACCACCGCCTCGTGTACGTACTCAAGTCAATACACTGCTCCAGCCACAATCCTACTGGGGCTTAGCCGCCGCTTTCATGTCACGTCTAACGAGAAAGAAGAGCTTCAAGCTCACGAGCACGTAAGGCAAGCTCGATGCCACCACGTGTGTGTGTATGTGTGCGGATCCTTCGTCGTCCCCAAAATGGGCTGTGTTAACAAAACCATTCATTTTAACTGTCGTTCCCTTATCCTGGTCGCGCACTTAAAGAAAACCAATAAATTTACTGAACCATGAAGACGTAAGCACACAGCAGCAGAGGCGTCGGCGGCGTCGGAGGAGGCGCATGGAATAAGGACGCGGTCGAGGACGAGTTTGCAGAAAGTGGTAGCGTACCGTTGCCGGCAGTGCCGCCGCCATTGCCAGCTGTTGCTGTGTTGGGAATCATGTGGCATTGGCGGGATAGTTGTGGGCTGACTACTGTTGGTATAAGATGCCATGTGTGTGAGTGTGTGTATCTGTATCTATAGGATGGCGTTCATAAATTGAAACGCTATGCTCTCTTCCTTTTTCAAAGCAACCCAGTGCTTCTTTTCTGTGGCGCTATGCGGTGAGCGAGGACGTGCGGGATATTTGCTTTACCTCATCTACGGTTTTCGTTCGCTTTGTGTTGGGAGAATTCCTGGCTTTTTGTGAGAACTGAAAGCATAAAAAAATTGAAAAAAAAAATGGAGGAGAAAGAGAGAAAAGAAAACGAATTTATTGTGTAAAAATGTGCATGGCGGAGAAAAGGAACGAACGAAGTTTTGTACCGAAGAAACAATTTTGTTATCTGACGAGACAAAGAATGAAGTATTCCTGTGCCAGGAACTATGCTTTACGTTGGGGCACATTAGTGAGCTTCACTTCTCATCTTTGCTGAGAGAAGAAGGGTGAAGCGACAAAAAGTTCTCATTCAGTTTCTGTAGGGTTCACTGAGCCTTTCGTTAAGAGTGCTTTTGAGGGAAACGTCATCTCTCAATGTAGGACTTTGATGTTGAGAGTGGATGCAGTTTTTTTTCAACTGTGATCATAGATTTCTCATTTTTTAGGTCGGCTAGTCCATGCGAATGAAATATTTTTTTTACTTACTTGGGTGACGCTTTAAGAGTCACCAGACGGTTTGTTTTTTAGCTGCATCTAATAGTAGATTTAGTCCCAATCCCTTTGTTTTTCTTTGTTCTGTATGAAGGCTGTTCAATAAGAACACAGCAGCAAATTCAAATGCCGGTTTCATCTTTCCCAACAGACGAGAAGTATTAGACTGCAGGTGCCATGAAACGGAGAAGCAGATACAGATCCTCTACTGCATGCACCATTTTCCCATGACAAACTGTTTAGTTTGACTGCAGTTGTTAAAGCCCAGTCAAAAAAAAACAAAACAGCCACTTTAGAGTGGAAAACCAAAAGGAAAAAAACACTTTTATTTGATATTACTTTCCTCCATCGCTCCTTCTCAATCATTCACAAAAAAGTAAAGATTCTTATAAAAAACAGCAAAGCTCCCTAACAAGTTCGATACAACAGTTACAAAGTTAACAAATGCATAAAAACAAACGTTCAAAATTCTAATCTAAACTATCAAAACGATATTTTCCAGTAGCAGTTGCAACTTTCTAGTAGTTCATATTAAAAATCAAAAGCCATTTGCTTGTGCAGTAGAGGGTGGTAGCCCTCAGCATAGAACGAATAAATGATATCAGGCGAAGTCAATCCAATGTGTAATGAAAGCAATGAATGCTGACCTTTGAGATGTTCAAGTCTTAACATTTCATAAAAGCAGGAAAGTTAAATTGGCTTCTGACTCAATTGTACGTCAATGGAAGAGTCACAGGAAAAGCCACTGCCTCTTGCGTTTTGAATCGTTATATAGAAATATTTTTTTCATTTTTAATTCATTTTTAATAATCAAACGTTATTAAATTCTTCTGTTTGATATAGCCCAAGTAATATATTCCATGTATTTTATTAGGTAGTTCATGGGTACTCAGATTCGCTGTGAGCTAAATACAAGTTCCTTTTTTAAATTGCAATAAAATGAACAAAACTATTTTTCTATGTATTATACGTAGCTTTATCAGTAAGAGCAAACATTTCCATCAAATATGAAACACAACGTCGTTCAAGCTGCTGCCTCGGCTGGCTTTGCAGTTGAGTAATTTGTCTCTCCATCTCTGTTGATGATTTCGGGTTGTAGTTCACGGGTTGTTTGAAATATAATGGCCTTAAATGCTTTAATCTGGATTGTTGGCATAGGCCATTCATGCTTCCCCACAAAAAAAAAGACAGTGGTCAAATCGTTGTTCCGAGGCGACCAATTGACATCCTCAAGACGGCTGATAATAAATTTTTTTTTTCAAGAAACGCATTATTTGGGATACATAGCATTCACTTTGGAAATAAGTTTTCAGTATTTTCCAACGTTGTCCAAACGTGAAGTGACTCATTTTGTTCGCAGACGCATGCTATTGACCTTCTACCAAGATTTCGACAAGGAAACCGCTGTCAATGTCAAAACAACCTACAGTTATGGACATATAAATGGCATATTTTCTAATTTTTTCTGTTGTGTTATATTATCTAAAATATTGATATTAGGAAACAAGTGCATGATTTTTTTTTTCAAAGGTTTACACACCATCTTCAATAATTATGCAAATTTAAGTGTTGTTTCATTAATGAAAAAATAAACTTATCAAAATGTCGAAAAAGCTCAGAAATGAGCTGGACATATAAATGGTACAACCTGGAAAAAGGATAAAAAATCGTGCTTTAATTTTTAGTGTATGCAAACATTTAAATAATTAATATTTTGTGCTATAGTCTTCGTTTTTGATGATAGCTTTACAATTGCGATATTTTGCTGTTAGCATGACATACCATGCTTTCTGTGTGGTAGACCAAAGATCGTCCATAGTTTGTAGTTTTTTGTTTTGTGTTTTTAACTTTGATTTTATTTCACAACACCTCTATAAGATTTAAATCAGGGCTCTGGACTGACCAATCTAAAACGTCAATCTTCTCCGCATGAAATCAAATTTTTACTACTTAAGAGGAGTGTGTGGGTTTGGGTTTGGGGTCGTTTCGTTTTTAATGCATTTTTATTTGATTTCATTTAATTACTTACAAGCTAGATAACATGCTTAACTAACTTAAAATTATCTTAATTAACTTACTGGCTGTAAGCTTTACAGTACGACTTAATCTGTCTTTCTACCTACACTTACTGCACATGAAACAATTTCGAAAATTAAACTTCATATTCAACTAAACTAAGAAAATCAAAAAATTGAAAAATTTAGAGTATTAACTGCTCTTTGAGTGGTAAAAACTAGAAACCTGTACCTAAATGAATACTAAACTAAAATTAAACTTAATTAAGTCAAGCTAAAAGAAACTCAGGTAGCTCATTTTTTTGGGGTTATTATTCTGCATAAACGCCCGCTTAATTGCCATGAAATTAAAGGCTTATGGTTCCATACGGTTTTTAAAAATATCCAAATATTGAAACTTGTCCATTTATGTATGATTTAAAAAG
The DNA here is from genome assembly GCA_905187475.1 of Syritta pipiens. Classification (NCBI taxonomy): domain Eukaryota; kingdom Metazoa; phylum Arthropoda; class Insecta; order Diptera; family Syrphidae; genus Syritta; species Syritta pipiens. The sequence continues at coordinate 12,507,430 of LR994572.1, read as the reverse complement.
AATCCACTAAATGGCCCAACCTCTACGTGCTCTGGTTTCTCATCCAGCCTACTAAGTACTGGCTGCAAAAATTCCTGAAATCGCGAAAGTTGAATAACAATGCTCGTTAGGGTATCGATTGTGTGACAGTGGTTGGTTTCCATTTCCGCTCTTGTCATATCATTGCCTAGTATTTTCGATCCATGAAGTTTGCAAATCAACTTTTATGAATTTGTAATATACTTGAATACACATTACGTAACTGCGAAACATTAAAAAAATTGTGTCGAATCTTAAATTGTTTTGCTCACATCTCAGCGTAACCTTAACCTCAAAACACGCGATAAATAATAAGCTTATAACGCTAAACAGAGAGATGGTATGGAGATGATATTGAACTTAATACAAGATACTCCAAGAGTAATTTAACAAATTTTTGGGAAAAAAGCTGGTACACAACTTTGAAAACGTTCCAACAAAGAGTGTGGACGTCAGTATAGAATTTCGTGTGTGTCGACTTGGAAAGTCGCTGTGATGTATTCTACCATTCTGGAAAATTTATTATTTTCTTTATTAACATTTCAAGCATCGGCATTGGTTACATAAAAAACATTTAAAAGTCTAACGATTTTTCAGAAAACATCCACATTTATCTCTGCAAAAGCTTTCCTTTAAAGAAACTCTGGACTTTCGAAATGGACTCCGACTGCAATTATTTAAAGTCCAGCTAAGTAATGACTTAAGATATACTTTTTCGCTCTCCTTCTTACTATTCTCAATTTTTATGCAATGACTTTCATACCAAGCAATGTTCTCCTGTGATCATCTTGATTTGCTGCAGCTCCGTCTAAAGCAGTCCTTTCACAAAATTCTTATAATGTGAGTGGAGACAATTTTGATTGAAGTGCACCTTTCTTCATCTGAATCCCACTCGCAGATCCTTACGTAGAAAGTCCTCACCCGAAGGCACACATCACCGGACCGCTGTGCATTGAGTGATAAAACTAACGACGTCTGCTCGTAATTGCTGCAACATGGATTTTAAACTGCCGAAAATGAAAACTTTTGAGTAATCAAACCTGCCAGTCCCGTTCAGACTCAGACAATAAGAAAATAAAAAAAAAACACAGTCGGGCTCTGTGTGCATTCCGGCGCGTCGGTGTCCTGCCCCCACTCGGAATTGCCGACATCATTCTCCGCATATTTAAACGGCTTATGTCCAGTCCCACCCGCTAAACTTTCGTAATTAAGTGGCAGTGCGAGAGAGCTCTATAGCTCTACAGTTCTCTTGCTGTAGACGATTTCCTGTAAAGATAACTTCGTCGTCGGGCGATGGAAGATGTTGCCACGGAACCGCCCGCCCGTCCTACGAAGCGAACTCGTTGTGGGATAAGTTTTGTAATTTTTCGCAATTAGTCTCATGAGACACGTAGTTGCCATCAAGACAGAGCGAGACGGAGAGCGAAAGCGAGACTGAGACGACGACCATTGAAGACGTGAATGGTGTGGGGGTTGGTCGAGAACTTAAATTCTGTGAGCCCCTTTCGTCCTCTGCCCGACTGAACGGAGCGGACACAAATTGCGTTAAAGTTATGGCCAGCCACAGATTGATGTCCTTTATGTGATTTCATTAGGAAAATTCACTGTGACTTCGTCTTGTGGTGTGTTCCCCGTTCGGAGTTTGGTCTTGCACCAGAAAAACGGATCTTATCAAGTCGAGTGCATTAAGGACAAAAATAAACACACAACCGATGGCCATGTGACACCGATGACGGACCAGCAGCCGAAAACCTACAACCGACAACCGACAACCGACGACCGATGAAGACCGTGCTGTTGCTGCTGTGCTGAGTTTTTGGCAAATTAATGGTTTGTATAAGGGTATCGATATGGTTTGGGTGGCCGGCTTTTTGGAGTCGTCTTGCGTTCTCCGGAACACAAATGGTCGTGTTGCGGGCAGCCACATCGGCGGTGGATTGGTTTGGTTGGAGCCGGCGAAGTGGATCACATGATCAAAGTCGTTTGCCTTCGGATTAATGGCCATGGTTATAAGTGAAATGGTTTATGTTGCTGTTAATTACTACCTTGAGAGATGTTTGGATACGATTTAATGGATTCCTTCAGATGGCCTTTGAGACGTGAGACAGAGGAACTTGGGCGTGTTTGGAGGAGGTCTGATTTATTTTGGCTGCTTCCGTGGCGGCGAATGTGTCGTGTGTATTTTAATCATCATGGAATTTATGTTTCTGTTCGAAGTGGCCTTGAAGGAAGTTGTAGCGAAGGTGGTGTAAGTTGTATAAATAGGCTCAGAGATGGTCTGGAGGTGATGGTTTGGATAACCTATTTTTTTCATCCAAACTAAAGACTCTACTGAAAGGTGGAGATCTCGGGAGATTCGGGCAAAGTTTGGGTAATACGAAAACGACCATTATCTGAGCCATTCAGTGCACAAATCAATTAATTCCATTAAAAAAGTTGCGATGATTCCTTAAAAATGCGATAATATATATTGCTTATGAAATAAGCCAATGGCCAATGGCCAAAAAAAAAATTGTGATTAAATGGTGTTAATCTTTATTATTTAGGTAAGTCACCATAAATCTGTTGCAATAAGACGATGTCGGAAAAAGTGAATTCGGGAAAGACTGATTTTTTTCATATCGGTTTGTATAACTGTTTAAACAAAACGGTTTATGAACTTTATGATAACTTTGTAACGGACATATGGGGGTAAGACAAATGTAAGCTGTCTGTCTTATTGCCACAGAAATATACAAAGTTGTGACTATAGGGACCAAGTACTTTGAAATATAAACTTAAGATTTGCAAAAAGCTTACCTTATCGGCTGTGTGGACGCGTCTTGAAAATGGTGAATTGATTTTTTTATTTTTGTAAGAAATTGTTTCTCTGTGTGAAAATAATCTTTTTGCAGCTCTTTAAATGTTCACAACTTATGAGACTTCTACTGTCAGAGGCAAAAGAAAGTGTACATGTTTCGAACATTCAAAGATTCATAGAATTGATTCCGATGCTCCGATTTTAGAACTTTTTTAAACTTTGGAAAGGTTTATTCATTCTCTAAAAGTAGTAGGACAACAATCTAAAGAATACATCAGAAAAAATTAAGGAATGGTTGCTTTTTTTTTTGGAGATCTAGGTAAATAAATGATCAGCTACTCTTACAAAGATTTAATATGACTGGAAATTTGTGGAAATATTTTGATAGGCAGGTACGTTAATGCTAGATTATGGACCAACAACATAATAGTCTTGGACGAGCACAGCGAGCCGTCAATGAGGCGTTTTGATGGCATTGAGAGAGAGAGGTGGCCAGAATGGGTCTTGCGGTAAATAGGGGTAAACGAAGTACATGCCGTCTTCACAAAAGGACGAATAATATCGACGCCTCGCACAGAGCGTGACAATAGGCTGCAAAAACTTTGAGGTGGTCAAGGACTTCGTCTACCTCGGTTTCGTGGTAACAAGTACGAATGACATCAGTACCGAGATCAAGAAGCAATTGAGTGATAGAGGCCTCTATCGGAAAACCAGGATGGCTTTATATAACATCCTGGTCATCTCAGTCCTGCTCTATGGCGCGGAGACATGGACTTTGTCAAAAGCGGATGAAGAAGCCCTTGGTGTTTTTGAGAGAAAAGTTTTGCGTACGATCTTTGGTCCTGTTTGCCTTGATGGTTAGTGGAGGAGAAGGTTCAATCACGAACTGTACAGATTGTACGGTGGCATGCGCCTGGCCAGGCGTCTATGGATCCAACGCCTACGGTGGTTAGGCCATATAGAGCGAATGAATGGCACAGCTCCGGCCCGAAGAATCTTCGATTCCGAACCGCAGCAGAGGACGCCCGCGTCTATGGTGGCGTACAGAGGTAGAGAAGGACCTGAACCAACTCGGTGTGCGTCACTGGAAGCAGCTGGAACGGGATCGTGTTGGATGAAGGAGGTTGCTACCGGAGGCCCAGGTCCACCTAGGACTGTAGCGCCGCACAAAGAAGAAGGAGAACATAACAGTCTTAGTCTTTTTATTAAGAGGTACACTATCTTTTGCCTCTAGAAAAATTGACTAATTTTAGTTATCTTGCTCTTAAATTTTTGTTGTTAAATCTATTGTTATAGTTCTTTTAATTAGTCTTAGAGAATGAATAAGCCTTTCCAAAACTGAAAATGATTTTATGACTCCTTTAATGCTCGAAACATGGGTGTATACTTTCTTTTGCCTATGACTGTAGTTTCCATCGGTGTTCCTAGTTCTGTGAAAAAATCATGTGGAATATGTTATCGTTTTTATAATTTTTAAATTGATAAGGTGGTTGCTCTAAATCAAGCTGAACAAGAACCAAAAGAGAGTCCCATTCTTTGTAAAATGTACACATAAATCATGAAAACAGAAAAGCCTTAAGTTGATGATTTAATGCTGCGTAAAAGGGTTTGAATGTAAATTTACGAAGTAAGTTTACGTAAGTAAATGAATGAAAACAAAACGACTTAGTTAAAATTCAAAGACACAACTTTACTATGCACAAGTAGAATATTTGGTTAGACTCTCAATTCAATTCCATAGAAGTCGAAGTCCTACGTCTATTCCAGCTGAGTCTGTAAATTGCTGTGAGGAGGATATACTTTATAAGGTATCATGAAGGTTTTTGACTTAAGATGTTCAGATGTTCAATCAACTTAAAGATTTTGCAATAATCTAATTTCGAAAACTTCACCTACTTGTTGCAGATGACCTACTTATCCTCACGTCATCTCAGACGGACCTCCAACATGCGCTAGACAGGTTTTTGCCCATTTGTACTGGTGCTGGGATGAAGGTTAATGTGGACAAATCCGAGGTTATGGTTATATCCAGAACGTCTGTTTAGAACTCTGCATGTCAGTGGAGTCCTATTGAAACGGGTGGAGACAGGTGGAATATATCGGGGTCTTTTCACGTGTGATGGGAGGAGCAACACTGAGCTTTCCTGTAGCTCTAGGCATGTGCCATCTTGTATTGGTGGAGTCTTTGATGAGATGCATGGTAGTTCTCCTCATCACGTATTCGCCTTAGTGCTTTGGAAAATAGTCATAATTCTATGCGTCAGTCGTGTGGTGTGCTTTGTTTTCGCAATAAAGATATGAATATACCTTGCTCTGGTTGAGTTGATTAAGTTGTAGTGTTTCAACCATACCCACTGTGTTTTCCATCAAAAAAAATTTTTCTTGTGCATATTCCTTTTGAAATTAAACTATTTTCCTTTTTCTTCAACAGCCACTACAAATTGTGGAGACGACTTATGACCCCCAACGAAAACGGTTAAAAGAACCGAAACTTAATTTCCCAGAAAGAAGAATGGTCCACACCACATTTCTCGAAATAAAAGAAGAGAAAAAGTCCACCTTACGACGTCGAGCAAATTATACTCAACGAACTGCCACATCGGTCGTTTGGTAAACGAATTTCACCTTTAACTACCGCTAAGCACTTCCTGAATCCCGGTAATGAATTTAAGTTACACCCGGAAGCAAACACTTGCGCCATTTAAAAGCGCAGACCGAACCAGCAACACGAATGTCTCGCTTAATGAAACCAATAGCCCGTCCTTATAGCTTCCCTATTATTTGCGGTTATGGCGGGCGGCAGCCACAACCACACCAGAGGTGCTCTGCTGAAGCACCTGGCTGGCCCGGCCACATGCGCTGCTCAGCATTTTAACTGCACTTCGGATCCATTTTGACCCCAATTTTGTGGCTCATTACAATTTAACATGTCCTCCGAGGTGTGCTGTGTGCTCTGCGGCGGCAGCGGTGACGGTGGCGGTCTACGGCAGAGGTGGGCAGCTATCTTTACGGCTTCGGGGTGCTGGTCATTAAATCGCCTATAAAGTGACTTGCGTCTAGACCATGCCATACGTTAATTAAAGCCGATTATTTTCCACTGGGGAACACTTTTACGGTCCCTGGATTCTCATAAATTTGGCTTTCTTAGCTCCGTGCGATGCCGATGTTGCTGATGCTTCTGCTTTCCTGTTTTTCATCTCTTCGTGTGTCCTTTTAACCATGAGGAGAGGACCCAGCCAAGCGATCATCATCGAGTCTGGCTCGAATCATCGTCCCCATCATCATCGTTGTCGTCTCGGAGTCCCGTCCTGAAGCTGTGTTTTGGTGCTCCTTAAGGATGCACGGTGAGTGTGGTGTAAATAAATATTTTATGACCTCCACTCCCAGTCCTCCTTGTCGTCGTCCTTCCTCCTCCTTCCCCTCCTTATCGTCGACGTCATTATGAGGAGCATGTGGTTGGGTATGGGACGGGTGCACGGCTGGCTTTAATCGCATGCCTCACGTGAGAGGGAGACAGACACCATTTCGTGGCTGATGTGGTTTTGTGATGGCGCTCGACTTCGGGCTCAGGGAACTTTTAAAGTTTCCTCATTAGATGTTTTGTGCTGCCACATTTAGTGCGATACATAGTTGATAGTGGAACTTGGAGACAAATTGGATTTTTAGTTTATGAATAAGGGGGCCCAGAGAGAGAGGGCGCCAGAGGATTGTGTAAGAAATTTGCTTTTGTTTTCAGGGGTACACGTCTGCAGAGCGACGAAATTCCCCTGTCCATATTGGACGGTAAATAATTGAACGGACTTGAAACTGCTGTTTTTACTTTTGCTGTTGTTGTTGTTGGTGGCGAACACCTGTTCCGTTTGACTTTAACGATGTAATGATGAACACCGGCGAAGTTGAAGTTGTGCGAACTTTTTTAATCAAAAGTGCTGCAGGCACTCGAGCGAAGTTTAGTTAGCTATTCATTGGGGGCAATTGCAGTGTTGGGGCGTTTTTATTGAATTTTGATGATGAGTTATTGTCGGAGGGGTGTCTGTTTTTAGTTAAGATTTTATGACTTCGTCTGTTGGAAGACTGTTGCCAATTTTAAAGTTTTTGGATGTCACATATGTGTTCGCTTCAGTCGGCTTGTTATGAAACTGGCTGCAGGACAAGTATTTGCAAATTTACAAAAAAAAAAAATAAAAACTGAAACGACAATTTGTGGATTTATGATAGCGCGAATGATCATATATTTGAAGTTGCCAAAAATTCTGCGAAATATCAAATTTTCCTTAACTGATGCAAGAAATATTTTATCTCTTCTGATTTGGCTTTCATTTAAAGGGTTTTCCAGGGTTTTTGACATCTTTTTTTTTCAATTAAAGGCGAACCATTTCAAAAACTTTACTATCGGTTGGAAGTACAATCAAAAGATTTTTTAATGGAACTCGACTTGGATTCATTGGACCCAATTTTCGATGACTCGGGCAAACATTTCGGCCGAAACGGACACAATTTCCCGTTCAATGTTGGCTCTGAGCTCTTCCAACGTCGTCGGCTTGTTGGCATAAACAAATGACTTAATGTAGCCTCAAAGAAAATAGTCTAGAGGCGTTAATGGTACAAACAAAGTGGTCAACCGGCTGGGCCATTTCTTGAGTTAACACGCTCATCAAACTTACTCATAAAGAAATCGATTGTAACGTGTGCTTTGTGGCACCATCCTGTTGAAAGCAAATGTCGTCCAAGTCCATATCATCCAATTCAGGGTAAAAAATCATCGGTAATCATGGTGCGATAACTCTGGTTATTCACGATAATGTGACGGTCGTTATCGCCGACAAAAAAATATGGCCCAATAATGCTGCCGGCATGCGAATCTCTTAGAGAAAAGCTTGCTGTCCAGAATTATTCTTTCCTTGCACGAATCAGGAGGTAGGTACATAAATAATTCCGAGTCAGGCTCAAGTACTACAATTAATAATAAATTATAGTTTAAGAAATTGAAAAACACACTTTAATCACGTATTAGAAATCGAAAAATAAATGTTTTATTTCTTCTATGTCCAATGACTACATAAAAAAGAACCCTGTCCAAGTAATAAAAGATGTATGTCGGGTTTATATAACCTTTTTAAATTTTGTTGAACGAATTTATATGTTAAGTGGACTTAGGCATACTTATGTTGTCTTATGTTTCCCCATTAACGTTTACATGTCGAATTTCTACACCCATAAGTCGTGATTTAGTTGGGCCAATCTCCGCAAGTCATCGGTACAAGCAAATGTTAATTCTCTGTCGATAAACAAAACCACAGACAGGCATCCTGCCAAAACTGCCCTTCGTCATCTTTCTGCATTCTTCTCCAGCACCACCCACACCACGACTACGAAAAAACGCATCGGAAAAGAAACGAAACCAAAACAAAGAGAACGTAAAACCACCAAAAAACGAGTACATTTTAACCAAGCCGTCTCTATAAGAGGATTATTTTTAATATAATTCCAGACGGCTCCTGTTTTCCGTGGCCAGTGATGCTTTTAGGTGCCCCACCATGTCCCACATGTCTTCTGGAATTTCGTGCTCCTTCCGTAGACCAGGGAAATTTGCATATGACACAGAGACCGAGAGAAAAAAAGACATGATCTTCCTCGAACATCTGCAAAGCTTTGACCAGAAAAACTCCCCTGCCACCTCGCAAAATCCTCATTGACTTGTTTCTCTTTTACCAACTCATTCTAAGGACGAGACTTAAAATTAAAAGCTTTTTCTATGATGAAACTCTCCACACATGTGTGCGCTCTAGGGAGGGATGCACACATCATTCAGTTTTTGTTCTCAGCCAATGATGACGATGATGTCGTCCTCCGTGTGAGGAAAGTTTCTGCCTCCTTTCTTTTGGCCGTCCTTGATTGTTTTTGTACTCGGCCTTAGGTGGGTTCCGGCAAATTGAGATACCCTCGCTGACGGGCAGCAACAGAAGGCGGATGAATAGAACGCCGTGGTGAGATGAATGAAATGGCCAAAGAAAAAAAAATTGCATTAATTAAAATCTATTTCCAGGACTCAATCCCGCGAAGGTGCCTACTCTACCCCACTCCCACAGAGGCCCGAGGTTCCAAATGCAAACGTTGAAAAATTAAACATCCTACCAGATACGTTGTAGCGCTTCTGCAGTTTGCATAACCGTCATGCTGCGGGGCGCGGAGCAGCTATTTTGCTGTTGCTTCCGGTTGTTGTCATGCAACACGGATCAGAGAGTGATTCTCGTCCCCGCAGAGCAGAACAGCCACTCGATTGGGGGTGGTGCTAGGGCGTTCGCTTGTTTCGGGCACAAGTTCAAGGGAACTAGGTCAGTTTTTGTAGTCAAATTGTAAAGTTACTGCAGTTTCTCGCTCTTTTTTTTTTTCGTTTGTTTTGGATTTTAATTAAATTTTACACCATGAAATTGGCAGAAACTTATGCAAATAAATGCTAATTCAGTTAGAGTTTCAGAAAAAGTTCGCTTGGGCGTTCTGGCGTTCAGGCATTCAGGTATTCAGCGTTTTTTTTTTTGTTTGAAGTGACGGTCGAATGGGCAAACTCTCAGTGGGAAATTGTAATTGGTTGCGAGTGTGCTTTGGGCAGTGTGGCTCTATGCTGAAGTGTTATAAATAAATTTTATCTTAACTTGACATGGACCGATGCAGAGTTTAGTTGTGAAAATTTTAACGCCTGTCAGCTGCCGGAATGTGTTTTGATTTAGCAATGTAATTAACAGAAGTGACGAATTTCGCTTGGTGCAGGGATGTTAGAATACAGTTTCTCCTTTGATAAGATTAGGGACAATGGAACTACGACAAATATGCTTGTCTTTAAAGAGGTTGAATTGGCCTCACATTAATCTGGCATGAAAATCTGTGATTGTGGCAATAAGGAAGAAAAAGAGGCTCTGCACACATTTATGCGCTAGTTTACAAGAAAATATTCTGTTTGTATGCCAGACAGAGTGTAGGCCAGACGGGTGGCGTGAACTTGAATATTTGGCGTTATTCATTGTTCAATTTTTAGTTTGCGAATTTGATCTAATCATAAATTTAGTTATTCCATTGATTCATTAAATAAATATAAATTGTCGCTCAATTTATGTTATTTTATTTGCAAAGATTTGCTATTTTTTGTTTGACAACTGAATCACTATCTATTATTTTTTTTTAAACAAACAAAAATGAAAAATGTTATGAAGTCTAGTTATAAAAAAAAAAGTAATCAGGTCATTAAATTGTTTATGATTATTTTTTTTGGTTTTAATTTGTTTGGATAAATTTTTAACAGCACTGCAAATGGGGATCATTTAACTGAGCTGTCATCCTCCGGGCAATAGCTCTGCTCAATTACCACGGTAATATTCCTGTTAAACCTCTTTTTATGATAAAACTTACAGTAAAATATTCGTATGTCTTTATAGTCGAATGCACCCTTAACACGAGATAATAGCCCAAACAAAAAATAATTGTTGCACACTGAATTTCGTATATCATGTCATCTCTCCGCAATGATGACAAATGATTTCTCCCACCCGTGGGATATTCGTGCCGAATTTCTCGTCGGCTATTTGGAGAAAAACTTTTGACAGTTTATGGCTGTCGTAGAGGCTGGAGATAGGAGGACTGTCCTCTGTTGGATTAATGATGTCAAAAAGAGAGTAAAAGTTTTATGGACGCATTAAGCTGCATTTCGGAGATTTTATAGAGACGATGCAAATGCAGTTTCCATTCTTTACAAAAATGGACATTGAAAAAGTCAAAATGGCAGCTATTTGGTTTTTGAAATAGAAAATTTAGAGCAAAGACAAATTGAGTGAAGAATAAGCTTAATAACAGCTGTTGAAAAAGTTAGCATTTGGTGCGATAAAGAAAGTTCAAAGATACCGGTTTAAGGAGGTTTTTTTTTATTGACAGATGAGCTGATGAAATGGTTTATAGCTTGATTTATAAGTGAACTTAAAGACATGAACGTTCTTTAAAAAAAGAAGTCTAACCAAGACTACGTACAATCAAAGGGAACTACATTTAAAAAGGTATTTGAGAGTACGTGTATTGGAGATAAAGAGTTTATAAGATTCTACACATAGAATCTTATGTGTAGAATCAAATGACAAGGTACGACGCTTTTAGCAACTCTAACTATTCCTGTTAATTCATTCCAATTCAGAATGATCCTCCATTATATTAGGCTGTCAAATATCTCCCTTCCGCCTTTTTGTCTTTTGAATTTTCCGGCTATGTACAAAGCGCTGCAGAGCACGTATCTGGCAATACAACATTTGAAAGGTCTTGACATAACCTACAAAACGACGCTATGGATGTTTTAGTTTGGATACGAGCTCTGTAGCGCTCTGTACATAGCTAGAAAATTCAATAGACAAAAAGGCGGAAGGGAGATATTTGACAACCTAATATTTACAAGCATCACTCTCTTTGGGGCCGTTGGCTCGATCGGTTAGTGCGTCGGACTGTTGAGCGAGAGTACCCGGGTTCGAATCCAGCTCGGGGGAAAAAACATCACAAACATTTTTCACGGCCCCACCTCCAGCGAACGACTGACAACCTTCCTGGAGTACTTCTGTCATGAAAAGCTTTCGCAATTCGCCGTTCGGAACCGCCATTAAACAGTAGGTCCCCTCCACATGTGACAAAATTATAACGCCGCACAACACAGTGGAGGCGCGAAAAAGCTAGGCCCTGGCTCTCAACGGGCTGTTACGCCGCCCAATACATATCACTGTCTTTGCCTGTAAAACGAATGTAATCTTGTAAAATAAAAGAAACAGAATAAAGCAAACAGTCTAAGAAGTCAGCCGTGTTTTACTTGAGTAAGGAATATTTTCGTGGTCTAAATTTTTTCTTTTCTATTCCGGGATTGGTCGAAAACTGTTAAAGAAACGCTCTTTTAATTGACGGGTTCGTTAACTTTAACAAATTCATTTTGGTTAAGTCGAGTCATTATCGAACTATTCTATTGAAGAAAAATTTCTAGAAGAGGATAATTAAATAACAAACTACTATTTATTTCATAAATCATTGGCAAGTGTCATTATTTCGTATCCATTGTTATTTTTTATAAGCTAAAAATCTTTTTTGTGATAATCTACTGAAGTTCGTATTTTGTGTAGTCATGTCTATTTCATTTTATTTTTGCATCGTGAACAACTTCACGTGTAGCATATGAAGCTGTGACAATGGCTTCTGATCCATAATAATGTCGAGACATAAAACCTTTCTAAGGCACAGTCTTCCTTCCTTATAGCAGTGCTAAATTTATTTTTTTATTTAAACCTTGCATTCGAAATTTTTAATTGGCGCAGTGAAAAAATCTATAAAAAAAAAAAAAACAAAACAGCCTCGTTCTATTAGAAAGCCCTCATAAAATCCGCTCCGTCATCAGAATGCCAACGAACGACCTCGCTAGCAATTTTACAGCGCAAATCTCGCATAATAACCGCCAAACTCAGCGGTCTACGCCATTAGAAGCTAATAAAATTGTTTTATTAGCTTAATACAAACGGGGGAGTAAGCACACAATTACCGTAAAACCCCAACAACAATCAACCTCGGTTGTCCTTATCTCGCCCTCCATAAACACGTCCTTCCCCAATCTGTCCCTCTGGTTAACACCCATTAACATTAATGAACAAACATTTTCGTTTTAGTTTTTCTTTCGGGTTCGGTTTTTTTATTTTATTTTTTTCAGTTCTCTTTTTTTTGTGTGTCAGCAAACTCAAACAATTGCAGAGGAATCCCAAGCTAAATTTATGCATGAGCACGCCGTCGCTGTCGTCCTGCAAGGACATCTCTTTCAGCATTCAACAATCACTTGCATTAAAGCGATTAACGGGCGCTTTAAAACTCGGGAAAATTGTGAAAATTGTATTGCTCTGTCTCTTTCTCTATCTTCTGTCAACTGAATGACAGCTGCCGGGGGCTTTGTACCGCACTCGTTGTAACAATTATTTAAACGAAACTCTCATCCACACATTCATTCATTCGGAGTGAAGCACCTGTCTACATGGCGCCATCTCTTATCATTTGCAGAACGTTATTAGACAGCTGTTCGCTTGCGAGTGCCGTTAATCAAACTGGACAATGTACACCGGCCATTATGTGAGAGTGTCTGTGCAACTGTAACCCGTTGACCCTATCTGCATCCCTTCCTTCCGCCAGAGCAAACACTCTCTGCAAAGTGATTGAAATGTTAATTAAGCGCTGTAATTGAAGCGACATGCCACCATGCCATCGGTGGCGTTGTCATCGCTGGTTGGACGGTGACCGAGCAAGCGAGTGAGTCCAGTAGAAAAATCCTGCACATGAATAACAAAATATGGCCGGGCATAAATAATTTCCGCTGATTTGTCAATTCCGGGAGGCGGCAGCGGGAGCGCAACAAACAGCGTGTCATTACACGCGGCGCGGCACAATGAGAGCCATTTACATGAATATTAAGCGGCCGACAGGGTATGTGCCTGTGTTTGTGCAAGCGGCGCATAATTATGTTCCAACTAATTAATATGTAATTAAATTTCTTGGTCGCTTGCACGTTGACTGCACACACACGCACACAGAGTCAAACAAGCGACGTAACTTTTTTTTCGTTACTCAGGAAAACCGGCTGTCGGGAATAGGGAGGAAGTATTTTTTATTGGAAATTGAATTGAATAAGTAAAGCTTTTTTCGAAATAAAAAATTACGTTTTCATTGAATTAAAATTCCGAACTTTGAGGAAAACTTTACGCGATAAATTGTCATTTGTGCTGGTAACCCGATATGGGGAAGCATATTCCAGGGAAAGATATTCGAAAGTGCTTTGGAAAGGAAAATGTGGTAAGTTAAAGTTTTGCACTTTTTTTTTCTGATTTTTCTTTGGCTTTTTTGTGGCGCACTTAGAAATTTCTGTTTTTCGTTTGTTTGACAGGTTCCACGAGTTGTACCTCCATTCTCCTACCAAGCGTTGCAGCCGAAAACGATAGTTAGCCCACCACCGTCGTAAGTAATTTGACGTTTGTCAAAGTGTGTCTTAGGCAAATTTGACAGCGATGGGATGGGAATGATTGCTGTCAAAGTTGGCTTGGAAGATTCTACCTTACCGTGTTGTTTGACTTTAAATCGATGTACACGAGCGATTTTTTGACGCCGCGGTCAAAGTTGAGCCCGCTTAAACGTCATTCGATACACACAAATCAATTGAGCAGTGCACACAAGCATTTCTTGACGCAGCGGCATCGGCAAAAATGCTAGCAAGTTTCAGCGCGAACGAAGCGTCACCGCCGCTTCAAAAAAATCGCTCTAGCGGCTTGGAATACATGGGTTGCTATGGAGCGATGCACATAAGCGTCATTTTGACGCCGATTTTAGAATAATTCTATGTAGAATTGTTTGTTAATGAAATTGAAAAATTTAAGGAAATATGACAAAGATGCGTCAAAAAAACGCTTGTGTGCACTAAATTATTGTGGCATCGCAGTGGCGTCATCGCTTAAGCGTCTTACAATACTTACAAATCAACTGAGCATCATTGCCCATTTGTGTACAGCACTAATTGACTTGCGAGTGTTGAATGACGCTACAGCGGTGTCGCTGCTTCACCGCCACGTCAAAAAATCGCTTGTGTCCGATTCAGCATTGGAAATTCCAGCCTGAACGTTTGGTTCACTCAGATTTTTTTGCTGAATTTGGAACCAGATAAAAAGTTTTTAGGGTTTTTTTTAAAGAACTCTCGTGAATATTTGTCAATGATCCTGGTTGATAAGTTTTCTAGAGGAAAGCATAATTGAGCATACATTTTGCGCCTTTTCCGTGGATGTTAAAGAAATCAAGAAAAAAATCACCCTCTACCAGCTTAAGTACTGGCTACATCAGAGTCAAAAAACCCCTTCCATTAATCAAAATCTGTAGATGTTAACTACTCAGCACTCAGTTCCATATTTCTCTGTAAGTGCCTTAGTGTAGAATATAATCAAAAACAGCATTTTAATTTACAACTTCTCAAGTCCCCTAAGGTCATGCTTGAAAAAACCACCCTCCTTCCTACACACGGTCTCTGCAAGTATTCTCTTTATGTTCAGGAAATTTCCAAAATGTACTCATTGCCTTAGAGATTGCCACGAATAAATTTCCTCTCCTTACAAATCCACTTAGAAAGATTAAAAGGATATCAACAGCCATAGGTACCAATTCTCCAGAATTAATCCCTCCCAAGTTATTCATCCAAAAATGAACGACTTCGCCTCCCCACCCCGTCCCTAATGCAAAAGACTCAAAGAACCATCCCCGTTGGTGGCACATATTCCAAAAATTCCCAAAGATTTCATTCCCCTCAACCACACCAAGCGTTTCGCCTAATCCCAAATTAATGAGCACACACAACAACGACTTGGAAATTTCATTTGTTTCCTGCTTAAAGCCGGCTCCAGCGCTCGAGTGGTGCTCCATGCAGACAAAGTACAATTATTTTCAATTTGTCTGATTGGATTGCCATTGAGGTGGGTGCTTGATGCCAGTGATGCCGTAGACATAACAACCCCACACACGTATGCCCTCCGTTGAGGACTTTTGGGTTAGGTTCTAGTTGTCGATGACACTCGGGGGAAAAAAAGGTTAACAAAGAGCCGAGGCACCGGTTCATTTTCGATTTAAAGGTTTATTATTTCGTTTCTCGGGTTAATGGGGTTTGGTCTTTTTTTAGCATCTATCTTTACACCTCCCGCCCAGCGAAGAAGACGTTCTTTCGGACCTACTTTGAGAGAGGCGATATCCCGGTGTGCAGCATTGGACAGCCTATCAAGTTGAATAACCCTAAGAAACAATTCCCCATTAAGTGGTACTGTGACCCGGAAAAATTGGATTACTGTTATTATTTGCCAATATTTGTCGATGGGTAAGTGTGAGTTTTAAAAGTTTCGATTTGATTTGTATCTCTTGGCGCAGGATTTCTGAGACAGACTCCCAGATGCGACATTTGGCGCAATACTCTGCAATGGATTTAATCTTGCGTGGCAGAAAAAAGGTGAGTTGGATTCATAAAAATTCAAAAAAGACAGCTTCAGAATTGGGTCATGAATCTGTTTAAAGTGACACTTGAACTAATGGAACGGCTTAGTCGTACTGGGGGTACTAGAGTTTGAGCTTCTAGTCCTGTCTAACAAATTTTAGACTGATAAATTGACCTAATTTTTATTTCCTTTATCTTAATTGACTTGGTTGTAGATTGATTGCTCCGATTTTAGAAAGAAACTTTTTAATCCCTTAAAGGGCCCAAATTGCGATTTCTTGGTTCGAAAAATTATTTTTGAGCAGCCATTTACAAAGCAGTCGATATCAACATTTCATAAAAATGTATAATAGTTGCGTTAAGCAGTAGTAGTATTAGTATTAAATAGTAAATAGTATTTAACTTTTTATCTTAAGACTTTTAGCATATAGAAATTAAATTCAATTCAGTCACTTCAATTGATGTTTGTTCGGGGTAATCTCGAGAACCACTTAACTGATTTTCTTACAGTTTTCACTAAAATAAAGAAGGATAATTTGTGTGGGTTATAGGCTGCACCTTATAAGCAATTGAAATAAAATATAGGCAGCGTTGGCAGCGAAAATAATTTCTGGTAAAAAAGTTTTTCTTAAAAAGTTCTAAAAAAGTACATTTATCTGTTAAGTCTACACCTAAATGTCAAAAAAATATGGAAAAAAAAACCCGAAATATGTCAAATGTTTGAAATACAAAGATAAACAGAATAACCCCGGTATTTGAATCTTAATTTTTTATGAATTTCAAATGCCTAGCGATTCAGTGCTAAAAATTCCAGACTGAAAATCTGTATTACGTTGGTTTTTCGTTAAGTCCGCGACTAGGTAATAGATTCTTAATTCATGGAAGTCTGGTGTGCAGCGTGATTTTTTAGAAGAAATTGTAATTTAGCATACATTTTGAGCATTTTTAAGCCCCACACAAGTGCGAACCAAAATGTCAAATGTAGAAAAATACGAATTTATTTAAAAGAAAACTGTTTTGAGTACGAGGAGGAGGTTTTAGTTAAAAATTGTAAGATATCAGCTTGCAATAAGGGCTGAGAGGCTCGTTGCCTTCATCCTATATCAAACTTTAAACCTTATCGAGTCGTTTTTTGACTAAGAAATAATGTATATATGTACAGCATGGGTTAACACTAAAGCAAAAGCGTAAGACCTGCTTTCCACTATTTTTTTTATCTTTTTCCCGGGTTTTAAATCGAATCTTGATTTTTTTTTAAATTATTCCATGTCTCTCTTTCTGCCTCTCGAAAAAAAACTTAACAATACAACTATTCATTGGGCGTTTTAAAAAAGAAAATTAAAATTAACCTAACCTCCATTTTTGGCAGGCCAAAACTAATTTTGAAAATTAAGAAAGAAAATATTTCTTAGTTGTAAAACACTAATTTTTGATGACAGCAGCGCATCTTTGAGGTTTGAAATATCTAAATGCAGAATGCTATTCCAATCTTTTTCAAGATTTTGTAAAAGCAACTTTCAGTACAATTCTTCTGCGTGCATTCCCTCGAAGGTTCTCAGCAGCATTGAAATCTAGAGATTGTGCAAGACATTTTAAGATCCGTTATAAGAGGGCGAAGAACATCGAAAAACATTATAAAGCAAATCCGAGTTGCTTTGGTTTTGGCTAACACTGCATATCTTACCATATTTATGCTTCACTGTCTGAAAAATCCATTCACTGTACCTGCACTTCAGTTTTTGTTCTCACTTGGCATGAAGCTCTCCCTCTTTGCTGTCATCTTTCACAAAGCCATCCGACATTCTCATATCAACTCCCGTCGCACTTTACCGGCACGACTGCAACTGTCCTCGCTACACTCAACTCAAAAATCTCACTGCCAAAATCTCACTCAAGATTAATTTATTCTAAATCTCCAATCCACAGGTCCTACCAGTTGTACCGAAGCTTATTTTACCCCTGAAACGTGCATTCAACACAAGAATCAAAAGAATCATCATTGCTGCTCTCAAGGTTCTTCAACTGATGGTAATCGTAGGTAATTAACAACCCCACACATCACTCACACAGAATTTGCATAATTGTAAGCCGCCATCGAAAATGGCAAACATGTTAAACAGGTCCTTGCGTAGGACAAGCGCTGGTGCCCTATTTCCGCCAGCTGCTGCCGGTGTGCAACCTATACAAGCAAATCAACGTCAACCTCGGCGACGGCATGGACCCTGACCGTGATGTGCGAATTGGCGACGTCATTGAAGACACCCTCCAAACACTCGAGCGGTGTGGCGGCCCTGATGCGTACATCAATATCAAGTACATGATTCCGACCTACGAGAGCTGCATGATGAACTAAACACAAACACCTTCCCCGCCCGGCAGAGTGGCCATCGGCTCCGGAAGGAAGTTGTCAAGCTAATTAAAAAATAAAATTTTGTTTGTTCATTTTTTTTATTTTATCCATCCTTGCTGTTGTTGTTTTTGTTTTGTCTCTCACGTGTGTGTGTGTTGGAAAAAATTGTATCACACGCGACAAGGGAAATTAAAATCTACACAAACCAAACGAGTCCACCCACCCTCGTGTGGTACTCGGACTCTGGCAATAAATTCGAGGATTTATGCGGCTGGCCAAGAGATAATAACCGAAGAGAAATGCCCACCGCTCGAATATTAACTGCAGGGCGGACCTGGCAGCACTTGGGGCGGCCGTCCCTCTCTTGTGACGTTGGTCGGTGGAATTTATCTACGACAAATAATTCCAACTTCGAGGGTCCAATAAATTATTTTGTTTGTCCCGGCAAACACTAGTCCTAAGGCTGGGGTGGCTTGCTGCCGCCGTTTCGAGGATCCTTGACGTTTGTTGGTGTCTCGAGTGGTGCCGTTACGAGTATCGGTGAGCGACATTAGTTTTAGGTGTTATGCACATAAATTTGCATCTATCCGGAAAGTGAGAGTGAGATTCGTTGGCAAAAAGATACAAACGAGAGGGGTTGCTAAGACAGAGAGGCACGGTTCGGGGGTTTTTCTTTTTTCGGTGAAAAGTGCTTCCCTGTGAAAAAGTGAAGACGAGCTCGTGTTGATATTTGTTAAGAGCTCGACGAAATTTACAGCGACAGTTGTTTTATTGATGAGAGGCCATCAATGTGTCTGTGTGTGTGTGTGGAGGAAGGAAACCCATCTGTGTGGTGGAATTAAATTATTGCAGTGCTTTGGGAGACTAAGCACTTAATCTTCAAATGGAGCGGAGCTTATTGGATTTATTTGGGATGCGATGGCGAATTTAAATTATTTCTTCGATATTCGCGTAGGCTGCTGTGGAATGTTGGGAAGAAAATGGAAGTCGGAATGGGGTGGTGATCCGGATTTAGATTTGGATTTGGATGACGAATTCAGTACTCCATCTGGGCAGATGAGGCTTTGAGATGTGGATAATTGGGTGGCAAACATAGAATCGTGTCCACTTTCCGGGTAAATTGGAGTGTTAATTTGGGGAGATTTCCAATCTATCCATCAACTCGGTTTTTTGACTAGGAATAATTAAAATGACGTAAAATGAGCTACATTACAACCTGGCTTAGATCAGCTTTAAGAACTAGACTAGACTAGACCCTTTTGGTCCCTTAATAGGTAACTGCCTACTTTTCCATGGCGAAAATATTGCATTTCGAGTGAAGCTGGATTTGAAAAGGATTCTAAAGAAAATTGGTTTTTCAATTTGACTGATGGCAGTTTCTGATCTTCATTTGGCTAGGAATTAAATTTTCATTTAATGTTTGGATTCCATCGCATGTTGACCGAAATTTTGTAAGGCTATCGTGCTTTGATTGCTGTTTTGTGGCGTATTTCTTCGTAGTATCTATAACCCGTGGCCACCGTGGCTTAGTCAGTTAGTGTGTCTTACTGTTAAGCGAGAGTACCCGGGTTCGAATCCAGCTCGGGAAAAATAAAACATAAAAACAACAAATACGACTCCACCTCCAACGAACGATTGACAATCCTCCTGGAGTACTTTTGTCATGGAAAGCTTTCGCAAATCGCCATTCGGAACCTGCAATAAACTGTAGGTAGCCCACATTTTGTACAACTAAGCTCAGCCAAAAACAAGGACGTTCGAGTGAACCACAGATGTATGGCAACTTAGAACGAGTTACGACTCTTTCACAAACAGAATACTCCATATTCCAGCTGATGAGCACTTTCTATGCATTTACTTTAATTCAACATGTCAAAGTTAAAATACATCCTTGCCCTTGGTACATCTCAGCTCTGACGTCCCCTTTAAGCACTCACATCCAATCAGAATAAAAAAAACTCTCCCATCTTTCGATTTAACGGGCATTTAAGTCAAATCCATTGCCCAAATTGATATGACCGAGTTGTCTACAAATAAACTTCTTTATAAAATCACTTTACAATAAATATCCGCAAAAGCAACGTCTTCTCAAAAGAGAAAATATCAATCCCAACCGAAACCGGGTTATTTTCTTGAAAGCATCTCTCATCTCAATCCTAAAGTGGATACGTTCGTCCAATCTCAGAAATAACTAACACATCGTATTCTCCAGCACACAATTCAGTCCGCCATTACAGCAGCAATATATCTAATCATTACTACCATCCCCATCACACACAAAGGACAACACAACGACGACGGACGGACGGGGGACGAGACTAAAAAGGAAGACGACCGACTTCTCTTTCGTAAATTAAATTTCCGCAATATCAAATGACAATTGACGAAGGACAAGCAACACACATCGACGTAACCGGAGATCCATGCAATGGAATCATTCATCCAGCAAATCCAACACACGCACTCATACACAAACAGACACCCACTCCTGTCAGTTATTGCCCAAGCCGGGCCCCTGCCGGTGGCGTGAACACTCGACACAATCAAACTTTAAAAAATCACACTCCCTCCAATCATTGATTACAGCAAAACTTTTCACTCCCCTCACCGGGTGACAGTTTCTCCCAAGCGAAGCATTAACTTGAAGTGGCAGGGACTTTATTTAGAGCTCCACCCTCCTTCCTACTCCGAGGTGACACAGACGGTCATCTGGCGATTGGGGGTGAGAACTAGAAACTGCAAATTGATTGCCGAGATGACGACGAGCACTAACTAAGCGGGTGTTTGTCGTCATCTTGTTTGACAGCTTATGTCAGATTCTTAATGGCCACGGTGAACGCCCGACCAGTGGAATGGAAACGTGGATGGTTCTGAAATGCGAGTGCAGGAAGATCGCACATAAATCTCGGGGATGAATAATTCAGCTCGACCAGGATTTACAAACGTGACACACTTTCGGGGCGAAATGCAATCTTGTTCAGAGGCGACCAGAGAAGACCGCGTGTATCCTTTTGCAGTGGCCGGGTGACGGTGCCAAAGGAGTTGTTCTAATGTGTGTTCGCAGTGGGGATTCTGGGTAAAAGAAATATGTTTTTGTGCTTGTCCTTTGTCCTGGCACATGGACTGCAACTAATGCGCGCGTCTACTGCGGCAGTGCTTGATTAAACAGCACCAGGGAGACTCTGGACAGTGCTCTGTGCTGGTTGAGGTGTAATTAAAAAATTAATTTTATATGTTTGCATAAGGGGAGCGGGCTGTGAACCCACAAAACTGGCGAAGGGTGGTTTAAGACTTGTTGTCCTTTATTCTTTACCAGTGTAAAATATGCTTGGCATGCGATCAGAAAGTGGGAAGTTGCTTCCTTGCTAAAATGGTGTTGTAGTCGGTCTATTAGACTAGCATATATAAAAAAAAAAAAAGTAAAAAGTTATAAAAAGGGTTTTCCCATAAGAGCTTAACAAATTTTTGAGATTTTTGAAAAACTAGTGAAGTACAATCAAAAGATTTATGAATGGAACTTGGCTTCGTTCATATGGCCACCACGGGCACGTTTGCAGCGGTCGATTCGTTAGACCCAACGTTGTAGGCTTGTTGGCGTAAACCAATGACTCAACGTAGTCCCAAAGAAAATAATCTAGAGACATTAATTCGCACGAGCGGCTCATTTCTTCAGTTAACACGCTCATCAAACTTACTCTTCAATACATCGACTGTAACGTATGTATGTAGAAGCTACATGTCGTCCAAGTCCCTATCTTCCAGTTCGAGCCAAAAATAATTGATAATCACGGCGCGATAACGTTGGTCATTCACAGTAATGATGATCGTTATCGTTGATAAAAAATAAGGCCCAATAACGCCGCCGGCATGCAAACCACGATTCATAAAGCACATGTGGATTTTCACCCGCCGTGGAATTGACTGATTTAGATCTTTTGCTACGGACGCCCGAACTGCAGCGATATTTTCGAAACTTCAACCAGCCCGTTGTCTCACTGACACGGCAACATCACACAACGAATATGTAGACTCAAATTTTTGTACTAAACTGGATATTGCCTGGCTACTTGGAGTTGGAGGAAATTGGAGTTAACCCTCTTAAAGTTGCGATCCCCGACTCCGACTTAGCAGAAAATTTTAATTATTTGCAGACGTTGCTCGTCCGTCTACTTACCATGATGAAAATGTTTAGTTTACTGAACAAATTGACAATGGCAGTTCAAAGTTGTCAAGTCCTTATCCTATATAAAGACCTTGTTGCTGAAAAGAAAAGAACGGCGTGAGATGGTCCCTCAAGAGTCAACAACATTTCGGAACTTACACGAGTAGGTGACCTGATATTTGCTATATTAATTTTAGAAGGCATTAGAAGGTTCTTCCTTATATGGATTCAACAACATGGGCATAAACCAGTTAAGCTGTAGTCCCTTGGGTCAAATTGACCCACACGGTTTTTTAGTACAAATGATGCATTATTCGGCGTAGGTCCTTTCAGATTTAATAAGGGATTATTTAAGGCTTATTTATTATAAATAGAATTTTAATTTTGTATACAATTACAACATTCAGTTGCAAATGGTGCATTTCGTTTCGTGCTTTTTCTGACTACATAGTTTACATCGTCCTTTTTTTGAAGGAATTGCTTATTGGTTGATCAATAGGACAAATAGATGTTTTATTTTTCCGGATTGTAGCGATCATATTAATATTTTCATCAATATTTGGACCAGTTCATAAGTAAATGAATTTTCAATAGTAATATTTTTGGCATGATGGACTTTCACACTAATCTAGCACAACTCGTGTCGCTTGATTTTTTCCGGTGAGGCTCTTTGTTCCTTTCCAGTGTAGACTCTAATGTTACATACATAGCTGTTTGTGCTATCGCATAGCACCCAAAATTTACTCCCGTACTTTGTTGGTTTATTCGGCCATTTCATAGTAATATTATTTCACGACTTAATAAAATCGGCAGTCTTTTTATTATTTCTAATTTAGTCAAACTAAAAAAGTAAAAACCGTATCTACTAACGGTGGATCAAAATATATTTAATGGAAACTCCTATGTAACACAAACGTTTATAACATATAAGCATAACTTATTGTCAGTCCATGACTTTTAAGAGTCTAGAGGTTACTTAACTTTTATAATAAACTGTAATTAGAAATAAGACTGACTGCAATAAGCTGTCTGGTTCTTATACGATTTTTTCCATTGGAAATGATACACGAAGTTTTTAAGAATTGTTTTCTTTCTTTTGGAAGTTTTCTGTGAGAGCTCAGAAGAAACTTGATGTGCGGTCATGTTAGACGTGAGAAGCCTAGAGCAATCAACAATCCAAGCCTTCTCTAGATCGTTTTTGTAACTCCAGGCAAAGCCCTTTAACGTGGGGATCAACTCTTTCTTTCGAAGGTGGGTGAATAAATGGACAGCCGTTTGTTGATATTATTGAACTCTAAAGTAGCATTGTTTGTTGCATGTTTCTAAAATGATTTACTTTGAGTTATGGTCTGCGTTTAAGTGGCTTTTCTATGCAAGTTGTGTAGTGCTTTCCTGGGCCTTTGGCCAAATGTCTGGCACTTATCGTGATAAAATTAATTAGTACATACGTGATCAAGTAATTAGTTCTTTGTAAGCCCCCGCGTATGTTTTACACCACTCAACGGGCACAGAGTGGTCGGTCAACAAGTGCCTCTTACAAATCCAGCGTGCATTAATCTAACCTCTTTTATTCAAGTGCAATCAGACATCTTTTCACCTTATCTATTATTTACACAAACATAATCCACCGAATGAAACGTGTAGACGCCGCCTGTAGAACTCACCGTCAAACCACAAAGTCCGCCGCTCTCCACCGTCGATTGTGTTTACGTCCTCCAGAGGCCAAAGCTGTCTCGAGCCGCCGGTTCTCAAAGCAAAAGCATGCTCAAAACTTTCAATTGCACTCTCGACATCATCGGTGTTCCCGCCGCCAACAACACCGCTGTAGCATTCGCAACAAGCATCCCCTTCAGGCTCAACACATAATTCGCTCAAAACTATCTCCCACTTGAAGTGTCCCGTTGAATTCTATTTCCGCATCGCAATTAACTATCTCATGCTTTCAGGGGGCAGACTAAAACAGAAACGAGCATCCGAATGCTCACTGAACGCGTAACATGCTCACTCACACGCGCCTCCCACTCCGCCCTCTGCCAGGCATTCATCAATTTCCGTGAAAACTTCTCCCGGGCGCAGTGAAAATTGTTTTTCGCGCGAATTTATCCACCGCTTTGCCGGTCCTTCCGCGCACTGCCGCTTGCCATCGACGCTTTCCTTGCCTCATGCCCCGCTCACATTCGTCTGGCAGCCTGTTAATCTTGTTTTTAAAGTTTCGCCTGCATCCGCGGAGCGTTGATGCGCGAGCAGACGCGCGAACTTCTGCCAGCGAGTGATGCTAATAAGTCTTAGTGTTAAGCAAACGATAACAAACGATAACGGTTGTTTTTGGGTTGGAGTGGGGTTAGGTGGAGGGCTGCTGCTGTTCTTTATTTTTTTTTCCGTTTCCTGCCTCGCATATTTTGCAGCTATTTTTCATGGGGCGAGCGTGCGCCCTCCCATGGGGGGTGAGCAAAACTTTTCGCCTAGGTCCTGATGTTTGTGGGTGACGCGACGAAGGCGACGTTGGGGTGAGGTTAGGTGCAGGGCAAATTTGTTGACTGCTACTGCACCGAGTGGCGCCGGTCTTTAACGTCAGTTTTGGCGGCAGTTGTGA
Organism: Syritta pipiens; assembly: GCA_905187475.1. NCBI lineage: Eukaryota > Metazoa > Arthropoda > Insecta > Diptera > Syrphidae > Syritta > Syritta pipiens. The sequence continues at coordinate 12,482,498 of LR994572.1, read as the reverse complement.
CACGCTGCTGCCTGACAGGCCATAAAGTTTGACAGGAAATTATTGGGACTAATTAGGGGAGGGGGTTAGTGTTACGGGCGATGTGGGACAACATTTTCCTCTCAATTAACCTGAAACGGCATTTGATTGTTTGACAAATTGTTTTGGGGGTCGATGGATTTGTGCGGGATTCGTGATGATTTACGTGCAAGGATGTGGGAGTGTTGAAGAGGACTAATAATAAAACCAGAGACCCACACTGGAGCTGCAGCCCCGGGAAACTCATGTAAATTACTGTAATTGAGAGGCTGAGAGTGTGTGAGTATGGGGGTGGGATTGACTGCATTTTACCGCATTACTTAATTAAAAAGCGGGTCAAGGAGGTTGAGAGTGTGCGGAAGAAAGGCAGGCATGAGATAGCCCAGCGATTTTCTTAGGGATGACCTAATAACAGATTTTTATTTGTTAAGCGTGTTCTTTTTAATTAAATATTTTGTTGCTTTCACTTTTCTTAAAATAATGTATACCAATTTATGTATTAGAAGTAAATAACTAGCTAAAAATTTTTCTAAAGGTAAATAGGCTGACACTTAATGCGAGCTAAAAATACTTATGCGAAGTCTGTAAGTCTGTCAATTTACTCGTCAATCTGTCCGATTGTCACTGCTAACCCGTCCAATCAAAACTGAAGTTCTATTTGGCATTCCTCTGATTGACACAGAAAAAAAAAAGGTTTCCGTTTTAGAAAGTTCTCCTTAATATCGCGCCCTAACCGCTAAATTATCATAAGCGACAAAATGAAAATTTTACAGGAGGCTTGTTTTTTACATTTTTGTTTGTTTGAGCTAAAAAATATTGATTCTTAATTTGTTTTCTGTTATTTATTACTGGAAGGTTTCATTAAAAAAACACAAATGATGCAGAAACCCGTGCAATCGAAAAACAATAGAACTGCATCATTATTTCATTTTTGCTTAATATGTATTCTACAATTTTCTATAGTCTGAGCAAACATTTGAAAGTGGAGAATTTGGGAATTATTTAACAGTAGTAGACGCTGGCTATCAGTGTATAATCACTCCCTTACGCAACTGCAACAATCTACCAGAATTTTTGTAAAAAGAATCTTTGATTCGATTGAATTGAAAGATCTTATGGCACATATGGAAAAGAAGATTCCCGAAATCATCTACAAGAATAAAATCAAAAGCATTGTAAGCACAAAAATACTCCTTCATAATATTTGCTGTATAAACAACGAACTTAATCCTCCATCGATCTTAAATAACGAAATGAGTTCTGCAAATGATAAAAGAATTTCATACTCAAATTCAGAAAATGCAAATGTTCGGAGCATGCGGTAAATGCTTATTGCTGTAGAAACCTTTCAAGTAAACAAGAGCATTTATTGTAAAACTTCTTTTTTAGGACCTATGCACCTCTGAAATAAAAAAAGAAAATTAAATAAAAAACAAATCAAAGCCATTTTTTACCTTTTTGCACTTAAGCATCAAGTAAGAGCAATTTCTTCTCGTGTTCTGCATGATCTCAAAGTTTTGGCTGCAATTTTTGGTCGCTTGTACTTCATCACAGCTAACTCTTGCCACTTGTTGGAGATTAAATATGGTTTTCAACAGAGAACTGCCGATTTAATAGGTAATACTTATGTAATAGTAATAGCAATCATTTGAAAAGTAATTAAGTTATCCATCTATTGTAAGACCGCGCGAATTCTTCTAATATTTTCAAGCCATCTGCAAGAAAATTAAAATATGCATGTGATTCACTGAATAGATAAAAGAAGGGGCCCAAAATGTCTACTTTGTGGCACGTCCAATTCAATATAAGTAAAGAAAAGTTGACTACGCTTGATTCCAACTATCTAATGATAAGATTTGGATAAGATGAGATTCGAATGATAAGACTTCAACTATTCTATGAAACAAAACAAAGAAAAAGTAGGGTTTTTGAAAAGTTGCAGATGAAATTTGGAAGAAGCACACAATGTCCTACTTCGAAACTCTACGGAAAGCCGCCTAGTTTATCGTAATCAGCCCACGTAAAATTGATACTCAACAATTGTGTGTTTTGTAAATAGTCCTACTCGTTAATCATCCGTTTACCTAAACAGGCACCCCGTCATTAAGTTCGCTTTTGTTCACACGAGTCTTAGCCACCGAAGTGCTTAACTACCACCCCTGATTGAAAGGGATACACCACGTTGTGCATTTTTAACGACGTGTCCATTAAAAACAATTTCCGGTGGCACGGTGGCGAATCTGCTTCGCACGTTACCGTACCCATTCCCGTTCTAGTTTTAATCGATATTTAATTCCATAACATTAAACCGGGCAGTAATTAATTCAGAGGACACCGTTGAAACACGACTGACCCACTTCGACGGTGGGTGGGAGGCAAAGCAACTTCTGCTGGGTAATTAACTTTCTGCAACTAGTTTCCGCCTTGGATCGATCCATGCAAGTACAATTTTAGATGGGAGCAATACACCACCAACCGAAGGACATTGCTCCCAAATTAATCCACCGACGCATCCAAGGCGATGACAAGGCAATCAAAAATCTCTATGAATACAGGATTCGCCCCTCTCCGAGTTTTTAATTCAATCACTGAGATGAGTGGAAAAGTGGCCACACAAAACCACCCCCCAGGACACAAGGGACACGAGAGTTCGGAGTTTGGACACAAACCGATAGAAACACACAGGAAGCACTCACACAACACGTAATTAGATGAAAGTAATTTTCCAGCTTCTCTGGAGCTGGTGTCGATCCTCGTGTCGGCGCTGCTCGCAGAGAAATTGTGTGTGCTTCTGGTGCCAGGACATGGTGTAATCCTTTAGCTGACAATCGGATGGTGGGCGGTCGGGTTGGCAAAGGGAAATACACCGAAACAGCGTGTACTGTGATCTATGCAAATGATGTCCTGGGGTGAAATAAATTAAGTAGGTGTTGCCGAATGGCGTCGGATGAGCTGTGAAGTTAGTGCCTTGTTTATGTGTGTACACAGACATAAACAAGGGTTCGCTCCACTTCGCTTCGCTTCGAACTCCGGCGGCAGGAGTCGGCAGACTGGGTGTGGCTACTTAACGATGTTAATTCCATTCGAAGCACTCTCACTCGGTCTCCGTGTCTCTTTCGCTTCGTTTGGAACTGCTGTCGTCGTCGTCGTCGGATGTTTTCCTGGATTCTGATTTCGAAATAGAAATAGAAATTCTAATGAAGTCTACTGCGTGTGTGTGTGCCATCCCCCAAACGAAAAATAAACAAAGATTTATGGGAGTCATGTTTGAATTCGTTTCAATTTGTTTGCGGAGGGGCCAGGAGCTGGTGCTTTGTTCGAAGATTATTCCGGATTGCGTTGTAATGAAGGGTTGAAGTCACGATCCCCGCAGATGTGTGGGGTCACAGATTGGCTGCTGCTTGAAGTAATGTTAGTTAAATTGTAAGCAGCCAGCTGGAGGGGGCTATGCGCATACAGATTACCGGCAGACGAGAGATTTTCCCGATAAAAGTGGACGTGCTTTGATGTTTGAATTAATCCTATTTTGTGGTGGTGCAGGAGTAATTGGTTCGACACAACATTGAAGGCTTAGAAGGGGACGCGTAAAGTAATTTTTGCAGCACAAAGGCGACGTTAACCCTTCTGCGAGCGCGTGTGGGTAGAAGAAACACGAGTGGTCGCGTGGTGTACGACTGTAGACTATTTTATTTTGCAAAAAATAATATTTGATAGAAACTTTCAACAACGTTTTGCCTAACGTATGATATTTTTCTTCTGCTTTCTGCGTCGTTACTGTCCGAGGTGCACCTGGGCCTCCGATTCCATAGGAACAATAAGCAGACTAATTTGGCAGAACAATCAATTATCTACAGCTATTGTGAACGATGGTGCAAACCAATTTTTTGTGAAAGTGGCGAGATTTAAAAAAAAATTGTGGTCTACGATCGTAGATCCTGCGTCTGCTGGAGTATTATTTTAATGTAGATCTTCTCCTAGCAACTAAGCGGGTGCCTAACCAAACCCGAAGACGAGTATGGTTGGTAAAAAAAACTATGTTAACATGGTGGGCTACGCAGTAGCTCTTTTTTGGCTGAATTTGTCGAATTGTAAGAAGAAAAAGTTTCGTTAGTTATTTTACACAGAACAAATTTTTAGGCTAGCCATCGTTCAACTAAGCTTGAACACTAGATGCAAAATATTCGTTTAATCTAAATCAAACAAACTTAAAAAAGGTACAACACCGTTACTCGAACCGCGATAGAACCCTGACCTTCCGTCAGCGAAAGTCAGAAAGAGAAAGTCCGAGTTTCAACCTGGGCTCGAACTGTCGTTCAATAAAAAGAGTACGCGAACGAAAAGTACTGAACGGTTTGAACGGTTTGAAGCCTGTGAGCTTAACCTCCGAAACGCCACTCGTTGACGCGTTCACCCTTGCCACGACCGGGAAGCTTACGATTCGCAGCGCAAACACGCGACTAGAAACGCTACGACACGATCTTGTGTCCCGCATTAAAACAAGGTTTTACTTGAAGATAAGCTTAATGCTTCTGACTTACGGCCTTAAGTGCTGCTGTCGTCTTGAGGTCGTCTCTTGATGGGGTGTGTTTGTAGAAAAGAAAATGAAAGAAACGAAACGTCCTCTTTGTTTGTTTCATTCATTAGAAAAAGCAAGCTACCTCTGAATTTGTACGTTAATTTATATTGTCTACTTAACAAAACAAAATGGGTACTGTTCGCTGAATTTGCGAGAAAATCAGATGATCAGGTTGGAAGGGTAGTTAAGTAAATACTGTAATAGGAATGGAATACCATTAAGTGTGTTCAACAAGTTTGAATGTCAATTACGTCGAGAATTTTATCATTCTCTACACGTTTGCACAGAACTTGGCCTGCTTTGCTGGTGCTGTCTCCGACGTTTCTCTTTTCCTGTTACCTTGGAAGTCCTTGTACATCCGCGAAATCTCTGGGAAAACGTCCACTATAAAAAAAGAAGTAAAACCTCATATTCTACTCCGGAGACACGAGAAAAGAAACTCTTACCACTTTCCAAATAAAAAAAGCACTTGACCTTTTCGAGGTCGAACACAATTTTCAACTTTTTTTTTCACAAAAAAAAAACTAAACCTTGTGGAGGGATCTGCTATTCCTCACTCTAGAATCTTCAATGGCTTGGCTCAAGCCAAAAGCCGCATCGTGCTCTTTACAGTTATGACCTTGATAGTACAGACATTCTCTTCAGCTACATATGTGCTAAATATGCTGAATTTTAGTTTTAAATAAGATAAGATTGGACAGGAAAAAGGAAAAAAAAAATTTTTTTCTAAGTTACTCGGCGCCGCATTCGAACCTGAACCACTTATATAAAAGGCCTTGGGCAAGGCATTTTTATACTCGCTAGGCCACAAAGACCCGTGACGTTTGCTTGTCAGGACACCCACCTAACCAGTTGGGGTTCTCATCATAAAAAATATGAAGTAAGAAAGAGTTTAGGTTAAAAACTTTACCAGGAAACTTCAGAGTCCCAACTAAAATGAATTTAATGCTTCACTTCATTGCTTTATATTGTCTTTTGGCTTCTTCATCATAAAATCTTTATAACTCGATTCAGTGATGATTTTTTCACAATGTAGGATTTGTGTACAGTTTCGGAAACTGTTACGAGTGGTATTTTTGTTCTTCAACTGTCAATTTTAGCCAAAAATGCCAAATTAAATTGCTTATTTTCAGGAAAAAATCAGGTGAGCATTCAAGTAAGTGATTCAACTAACGAACGGAGTCTTTTTCAGTGCTTAACTTTCATCATTTTTCTTGTTGTGTTATGCATTGCAGTATTTCCTCCAAATTAGGCACATCCTCCTCTATAATTGTCCAAACTTAGCATCTGATTCCAATAATATGAACCTTAAGGTACGAGTATGCTTGCTGCTTTTCAGATCTTCACTTCCCTCTAGATAGCTGAATCATAATTGCATTTCCATTAATCACATATGCAAATGGTCGTGTCCCCCAAATTTGCGTGAGAATAGAGAAAGGCCCACCACCCGCAATCAGCCTGTTGAATCAAAACGATCAACAATATGAATCGACGCAACTACAACTTCCACCCGTGGCAACTCTACTAATGGATTTCTAAAACAATTTTCTCCATAAATCACGCTTGGCTGCTGCGTGGAATTTCACGAGATCCGCTGCACCCCCAAAGCCAACCCAAGGAGCAACTAGGCAACAACATTTCGCTTTTATTGTGTTCAGTTCCATTTAACCACCTCCGGGCTGGTGCCTCGCTTGAACCATTAGTCATGCTTAGTTCTACAGCACCTTAAACTATCCCCATTAGCCTCGTTCGGAACGGAACGGGACCAAACCGTAGTGGAACGGAACGACGACGCCGCCACCGCCGCCGCACCGCCAACATGATTCATCTGTTACAATATAAAGTGGCGCTTATTGCCAAAGCTTCTTTTCGTTTTCATCCCGTTTACGACTTTGAGCCACAAACTTACAGTTACTCGTACAACATCCACCAGAGAAAATGTGAACTTACGACTCTGCCTCTTCCCCCAAGGAGCGCGGAGCCGAAACTGGATGGAGCGCCATTCAGGATAACAAAACCGAATCAGTGACCAGTGAGCGCCAGCTACCAGTTCTGGTGCATGTCGCTGCTAATAAGAATTTATAGTTGACAGAACTTAATAAAGTTAAAGGTAAATTCAATTTAAAAACTTTATTCCGCGAGGATTCAGATTTCGCTGTGGTGCGCACCAAACGAATGCAACTGCGACTGCGACGGTGAATGCGAATGCGAGTGCATTGTACATGGTCACAACACCCCGTCCCGGTGCACGGTGCACAACGTCAGATTCAGTTTTGCTAAAAAAAAAAAACACAAGAAAACAAAAAATGGAGAATGGGAAATAAAAGGCAGGAAAACAAGAACCTCCGCACCTCCCAACCTCGGTCCGGATTGAAAGGACGAATGGGGGTACCCTTACGTTTTCGAATGAGCATAGAGCTCTCGACTTGAATATTCGAGCGAGCGACGAGCAACGAGCGGCGAGCAAGAACTGCTATTTTTCACGGTCAGCGATTCGTTTACGTTTGTTAATGTCCTGCAGATTGCATCTGCAGTCTGGTTTTTTATTCTCTCCACTGTTTGGGGGGGTTTTTCTTTTTGTTTTTTACGTTAATGATTTCGTAAATATTTTCAGGAATGTTGACGTTTTCACGGACATGCAATGCAATGTCGTAGGAATGGGGAGCACAAGTCCGGAGTCCATTTTGCGTTCATTATACAGTTGGTCGGCTTGCTAGACGAATACAAAGGCGAACTTTGCATTTTAGGAGTTATTTATGGTAAAATGAAACGTAAAAGAATTTCATTTTGAATAAAATTTTGTGTGAATGAATGCGCTGGCAATATTTTGAATTGAGTTCTTGGGGGGGAGAGAGTCATTTATGCTCTGAAACTGTCACTAGACATTTATTTGATTATTTTTTTTGAAGTTTATAATTTTATTGAAGGACTTTTTCAGCGAGTCAGCGATGTGTCTTTTGACTATCAGAAAGAAAGCTAGTAGAGTGCTGACGATCTCTTTCAAGCAAATTCAGCTTTTTTTTTAAATAAAAAGTCTTTACAATTTGTGCGTCCTTCTTTTATGCGATATCTTTATTCAAAAACTCTTGAAGTTATAATGCTAAATTTGTTATCGAGACGACAACACGAGGCATCCTCTCTTGCTGAGTTGAACGCATTTGTTGTTTCAAATCAAATGTCGTTTTTTATATACTCGAAACGACTACTAAAAGATAGGATAGATAAACAATTCTACCCTTGAGCAAATAAAAAAATAAACAAGTTAAAAAACTAGAGGTTCATCCCGTCGGCTTCTCCTTATATTGGTAGATTGTAGCAAGTGGGTGTCAAATCAGTAAAATTACATTTGAAACGATTTGCAGGCAATCAACGACTTACTTTTGAAAAATTGACGAAGCTACCAATCGGGACAGACAGCACTCAAATCTTAGATCAAAGAAAGGGTACAATTGATCTTTAAAGTTTCGTCATTCAATCAATCATTCAGAAATCAAATTTGAGTTGAGTTTAGTTCAGTGGAGCAACGACTCCATTTACTAGGTTTTAAAATCAAGCTCCAGAACAACTCTAGAATATTGTACAGTAAGTATAATAATGCAATAAGCTATCAGACTTTGACACCAGTTCACTGCCCTATCGGAGAACCTTTAATAGCCCCTCACAACCAGAATATGAACTTTGTTATCTCAACGGCTGAAAAAGACTTCTTCATATCGGAAGGACAGTTCTTTATCTTCGTCATCCGATTTTGGAATTCACTTCCCTACTCTTTAAGAACAATAAATGCAATAATACCATTTTTTATCACATCAATACGATTGAAATTTGTTGTTCATGTTTATACAACTTCTCTTTTTTTATTGCAATCGTATCCAATTGTTTTTTATTTTCTTTTTTGATTTTTTTTTAACTTGTGTTACGTATTGATCTCTCTGTTAATCTTTTATCTGATCTTTTTTGTCTAATAGACCCATAATCAATTAAATTAAATTTTACTATGACAACATTTTAAATTAAAGTTGTAATACTATCGCCTAAAAACAAACAAACAAACAAAAACTAAAACATAAAAACTATACAAAAAAATAAATTTGTTATTATATAAGAACAAAAAAAATACTAAATGGCATATGGCAGCCATATTGCAAACGGCATATTCTTTTGTAAGCACCCATGATCGAGAGTATAAAAGGCAGAGTCTGCGCAGGGGACAGACACTCCAGTTTGGTTTTTCGCCCCGCGAAGTTCATCCAACGTCCCCGGAAAAATACCACACTCGCGTTAGGAAAGCTTTCACTTTGTGAATTATATTGTTGCCTTTTTTTAATATTATTAAAATAAAAGCATAACATCATTGAAAATAAAAAAAAAAACGTTTCCTTCTTTAATAAAAATCTAATTCCTTTGCTTAGCTGCGTACTAAACGTGTACTGTGGTTTTTCGAAGAACATATGCGCGGATAAACAAAGTGGTGGAACATTGAAATTTTCAGCCATTTGCAGCCAAGCTCTACAAAGTATATGTTGTTTTGGCTTTTAGAATGGTATACGATTCATTAATGTTTCTAAATAAATAATAATAAAAAAAACAAAAGGCGATAGTCCAATCATTCTAAAGCGAGTGGAGCAATGAGTCCCTATCTAGATGACAGCAATGTGGATCAAGTGAAAGAACATACAATCAGCATTTGCAGACTTAGTCCTGATAAAATATTAGCAACACTTCAACCTTCAAAGTGGCGTCTCAAAAGTCAATCCAAGACAGTACATGTTGATCAAAATCGTGACGTTTAAGCCTGCAACAACTGTCCAATACTCTGCATGATAACAGTGTGCCATTATGAATTTTATAACTAATGAATAGCAAAACAAGCTGCTGCAAGGTACTGCTACTAAAAAAGTACCGAGGACAAAAAGAACAATTTGCTGTGGAGCTAATTTTGATCCATCGGCCACCACCGAAGACAAAACGTGACTTTCAAAAGCACCAATATAGTGATAAACTGGAATGAACGACTTCTCTGTGTCATTGACAAACGCATGAAATTAAGTTCAGTAATTTTCGTGACCGAAAGTAATGTGCAATAGCGCTTCGTTAAACAATTTTTCATTTTAAAAAAAGCTGACAAGTGGAACACAGTTCTTGCGATCAGATGCCTTCACATTTAATCAACACATCAAACAAAAAGTACCACAAATATAAAAGGAAGATTGTGCATAAAAAAAAGGGTATTGCGTATCTATAAATATTATAAAACAAAGTCGAAAAAAATGCTTGGGGAGTTTAATCTCAGGAACTACTGAACGGATTTCCATGCGGTTTTCACCAGTAGTATTGTTGGGTATCTATTATGGGTATGGACTACATTTTATAGACATTTAGGCACAACAAGTTAACGGTATATTGAGATAAGTAAAAAAAGTCGAGAACTGGCAAACTTCTAAGGCGGGCGCTGTCTAAACAGTTAAAGATATGAAAAAATAATGTACTGGGAAACTGATCGTCTCAAAAAGTTCAAAAAATATGTGTATCTTTTAAGGTAGACTCACAATAACCAATTTTATGGTTCTGTAAAAAATCGAAAAGCCGCCCTGTAATTTCCACACCGCTTTGTCAAAAAATCTAAAAAAAATTACAAAAAATCGACTTCCATGAGTAAATTAAAAAAAAACTAATTTCAGCATTCTAGCCCCAATACTTTTGGAGCTTTTGGCCAAAAACGATAAAATGTGAATATGCGAATTTCGAAAATCTAAAAACGCAGTTTTATAGATCTCGGAGCAAGCACTAAGAAATAGTAGCTATAAAAATATCGATTAGTTGGCGAAATCCGAGAAATCGCTAATTAAACGATTTTTTTAATCTATAAAATTTTGGCTGAAATCGATGCGAGTCTTAGTGGTGTTTTCCATGTTCATTTCAACCCCTATTTGCTCAACTCAAATTTGAACACAGCTGGCATGACGATGATCGCGCGGAAACGGTATTGTACAGATAGAGGCATATGAGATGTGAAAAATGGATATAGGTATATATTTATGTATATAGGTTTACATAAATATATACATTAAAAATACAGGCAGCGATGAAAGAACGTGGTATTTTTTGTTGGAATATGATAGCCAATGGGAAAATAACATATCTGATGCGTGTTCTGTTCTACAGGAAAATAACAAGGACACTTATTTACTTTGATAACTTCGTTGTGTAAAATTACTGAACCTTTGTTGCCGTGGCAAAATCACCGCAAAATATGATTAAAGATATGTTGTACCGCAGACAACAACAACTGTCATCCGATTATGGGAACATTGATCAAAGTACATACAGTCGAATCATTCTAAGTAGAATTTTCACGGGTTAGAGTCAGTTATGGAAATTCAAGTTAGAGGGTTTCATATATATTTTTTTTTTTTTTTTGTTGTTGAAAATCCTTCATTTTGGACTGTAATATTTGCATTGGGCGGCGTAACAGGCCGTTGAGAACCAGAGCTAAGCTTTTTCGCATCTCCATTGTGTTTTGCGCGTTATAATTTTGACACATGTGGAGGGGACCTACTGTTTAATGCCGGTTCCGAACGACGAATTGCGAAAACTTTTCGTGACAGAAGTACTCCAGGAGGATTGTCAGTCGTTCGCCGGAGGTGGGGCCGTGAAAAATGTTCGTGGTGTTTTTTCCTCTAAACTTCTAATACACGCGGTAAATGAAGCAAGAATGCATCTCAGATACCTACCTGTTTTCAGATTAAAAGCCGATTATTTGTGTGTGCGAATAGAGATGGCTTTCGACAACGATAATGTTCGCTCGCGATGTTCGCGTGTAGTTCCATGTTTGCAAGCTAATCCTCATTTTTGCTGTGAACTTCCTTTGCTCTCTCTTTTTTGCATAGGTAAACAACAATAAGGGCTTGCGCTTTTTGTCCGACGTGTTTGCACTACAAGAATCAACACGAAATGAATGTTCTCGAATTGTGTTCATCGTCTAGGACCCCAATGAGAGAGTCAGATAATGCGGGTGTACATACTTGCTACAAGTTGCGAGGGGACATTTTTTTTGTCTGTTTTTTAGCCAAAGAAACAAAACTCGACTTAGAGGTTTTGAAAGTAGACTAAGGCTGGAAAGAATGTATTCGGGTAAGAGGGATTTTCGACTTAGAAGAGAAATTCGACTGTATGTTCTGTGGAATTTTATTTCAAGTAGCTATATAACATTAAACCATGCAGAATACATGCGAGAAAAAACTATGATCATTACTGATTTATTGAAGTGATTCAAAACCAAAAATCGTTTTTGATTTAATTATGTTATTAGTCTACAATAACAAGGGGAATATTTTCTTTTGAATGCTACTGGAGCCAGCGGGAAGACTGCTTTTGCTGTGGCATCGTCTGTAATTGAACCCACACTTTTAGATGGCGGAGGAACTGCTAACTCTGCTTTTAAGCTTCCACTAAAATTTTGTAGTGCCGATGTTTCAAGTGCTTGCAATGTTTTCAAGTAGAGTAATACTGGTAAATTGACGGGGGATTGTAGTTCAATAATTTAGGACGAGGCTTCAATGCTCCACAAAACGTCTAACAAGATGCCCTAAAGCAAAGTCTATGCTTCACTGAAAAAGTCATACTTATGGCTGCACATAAAAAATCGTAACTACAAACTAATATAAATGTTGCATACGGAAGAGACAACACATCACTTTCCAATAATATGCTTCAAATAAGACCAGAAAAGTTTTAAGTAAGAAATGGGAAGGTAAATTTCAGAAATATCTTTTGTTTTGGTGCCGAATATTTTAGAAATGATTGAGAAGGTATATTCGGATATTGCAAACTAATAGTCTAATAATTCATTTGGTTTGAGGGAAGGGCTATTTTGTGGCAGACAAATAAGCAAGTCAATTAAGTTATTGATTCAATTCTTGCCAAATGTATTTCATCACCAAAAGTCTATTATTTAGTTGACCGCGCCTTAGATGTAGAGGAAGTGGTGCATTACCCCAAATTATTTTTAAATTCATTAACACTTTCTCGTATTCTATTACTGGAATACTAAACAACTTTAGATATGTATATAGTGCTGCCTGCGCGAAGCCAGGACGGGTTGCTAGTAACCAAATAAAGAAAACAATGCTTAATGGAAAAAGATCGTAGGAATCATATGGTGTTTTCTTTTTGAGTTAAGTTTATTTAGGGCTAAATTTCTAGCACCTGATTTTGATGGCTTTCCCTAGCATCAGACAAAACCGACCCCTTACCAGCATAGAATAGAGCATTAGAATAGACCTTTGTACTAGCCTCGGCGAGAAAAAGTGAGCAGTTTAAAAAAAAAAAAAAAAAAACTCGTTCCGAAATATGCGGTTGAAGAAAGAAGGAGGATGAGAGAAGTGATCTCTAACCTCTTAACGGACTTCACCATCCTCAAATCAGCGAATATAAGCGAAGACCAAAAACAAATTTTGTATGGTTTTTAATATAAGAAAAAAATCTTCTTTTTTGGACCTTTGCATGAGGGATCTTAGCTCCACATGTGCTGCGATAACTCAGTTACATAAAATTTAATTCGAAGAACCGATTCTAAGTTGCTGCAGCTATAACTGTACCGTACAACGACAGCTTGTTTCGGCGTGCAGCAGTCCATTATAACAACCTGAAAGGGAAATTGAGCAAAACTCGAAGTGGACGGAAAAAAATGTCTTCTTCAATTCCCCAATCACAACCTATACGTATACCATATTCTAAAACCTATGAAAAATTAGTATCTTATTTTATGCCTTGAGTTAAGAAAAGGAGTCTATTAAACAAATCTGACATAAAGACGGAATTTTTTTGAGAAAGTCCTGAAATTTGTTGAATTGCTAACAAAAAAACTCCCCTCCATTGTGTCAAATTAAATCACGCACAATAGAGTGGAGATGCGAACAAGCTATGCTTTGGCCCTGTATGGGATGTTACGCGGATTATTTATTAATTCTATTTCCAATACATAACAAACGAAAGTGTGCAAATACTTTTTTGAGTCTATTAGTTTTGTTTTTTTTAATGATTGTAGTAGGCTAGAGTAGCTGGCTGGGGCTGAGTCACATAACTGTAGTTGTTTTTAACTGTTTTGTCATCGTAAGAAAACCTTGAATGCTTATTCTTGGATTATATAACATTTAAACTTTAAAGATTAAGACGAAATTATGAAAAATTGTGTGCGCAAATACTTTTATTTAATTTAATATTTTTTTCGCATCGAAGTTCACACGCAGTGAAAAAAAAAAGTTTATCATCGATTATAATACAGTACAGTATATAAAAATTCAATTTTAAGCACAACGCATAAACTCATATTCAATTCCTGCCTGGCCTCCCTACACCAGACGAAAAGTACTAAACTAGGTCATTATCATCGCACCTCCTTCCAACTTTGATTTAATTTCTTGGAAAAGCACAGAATACTGAAAATTGAAATTATCAACAAATTTAAAAAAAAATGGAAGAAAAATATTGTAATTTTTTGAACTTAATAAAATAATAAACACAGAACATTAAAAAAATGTTATTATTTTTACAAAAACAAATATTAAACACTTGTTCTTGATATTATTATAGAAAAAAAATTAACACAACACTTCTGCACACCTACGATGCTGTTACTTGAATGACGGATTCAAATCTCCAAAAGCCCGCACAATGTCAAATAAGAAAAAAAAAAAAAAAAAAAAAACAAAGAAAAAAATTGTGCTTGTGATTTCGCCACGGGAACTTAACTACGATGAAAGAAATAATTTCATTAAGTGATTTTTGGATGAGTTTTGAAAGATTTTTCATTGCTCTGCATTATTTTTCATGATAGGAAAATTAGCGGTGAAAAGAATTGGAAGTCTTCACAATGAACTGAACTGCATGGCACCTTGGTACACACGTTGTTTTCTCGGCACAAATGTTGCCTCTTCGGCTTATGTGGGCTTTTGACATTCATTTAACATGAGTAAAATTAATGTTAAAAGTTTTTTTTTTGGAATAAAATTATTTGATATAAATAAGTAAATATTCGACACTGAAAATGAGTAAAAAATCGACCAATATCTTAAGAAGATATAGATGACCTTTTAAATCTGTGAGCTTCAAAAGTTGATGACCTTTGTAAATTCGGTTCAGTTTCTACGGCATTTGGTCTCATAGCATTGCAATTTCAAAAAGCTGGCCGACCGTTTACCCAGAAAGCAGTGGCCACTAAGATATATCAGCTATCGACTAAGTACAGAAAAGAAAAGGAAAATTTCGAGAAGACCGGAATTTATCAATCCTGGTCACTTTATCCAGCTATTAACAATATTATTCAGAAGAGTAATGTTAATAAAAGAAAAAACAAATCTTTTGTAGGAGGTAACACGCCTACGACCTGGTAAGGTTTACAAAAAAATGTTTATAAACGCAAAAAAAAGCTAGGCACTGGTTCTTAACGGGCTGTTACGTCGCCCAATGCATGCAATGCATTGGAGTAAAATGAGTTAACTATCGACTTACATCTTTAAAAGTTGGATTTCCAGTAACTAGCTCAAATGGCTATACCCCATTTGCAAATGATAGTGTACTTGATAGCTTTTGGCGTACTTCATATGCCATCGAGAATGATTGCTTAAATGGTTGGACTCACTTGTATGCACCGCAAAAGTTCTGCAAAGATTGCCGCATCAGTGGGCCATCATGAAATTGAAAGTTCACACGCAGTGAAAAAAAAAAAGTTTATCATCGATTATAATACAGTACAGTATATAAAAATTCAATTTTAAGCACAACGCATAAACTCATATTCAATTCCTGCCTGGCCTCCCTACACCAGACGAAAAGTACTAAACTAGGTCATTATCATCGCACCTCCTTCCAACTTTGATTTAATTTCTTGGAAAAGCACACAATACTGAAAATTGAAATTATCAACAAATTTTAAAAAAAATGGAAGAAAAATATTGTAATTTTTTGAACTTAATAAAATAATAAACACAGAAAATTAAAAAAATGTTATTATTTTATCGAAAACAAATATTAAACACTTGTTCTTGATATTATTATAGAAAAAAAATTAACACAACACTTCTGCACACCTACGATGCTGTTACTTGAATGACGGATTCAAAAAAAAAACAAAGAAAAAAATTGTGCTTGTGATTTCGCCACGGGAACTTAAAATAATTTCTTTAAGTGATTTTTGGATGAGTTTTGAAAGATTTTTCATTGCTCTGCATTATTTTTCATGATAGGAAAATTAGCGGTGAAAAGAATTGGAAGTCTTCACAATGAACTGAACTGCATGGCACCTTGGTACACACGTTGTTTTCTCGGCACAAATGTTGCCTCTTCGGCTTATGTGGGCTTTTGACATTCATTTAACATGAGTAAAATTAATGTTAAAAGTTTTTTTTTTGGAATAAAATTATTTGATATAAATAAGTAAATATTCGACACTGAAAATGAGTAAAAAATCGACCAATATCTTAAGAATTTGGACTGATGAAGATATAGATGACCTTTTAAATCTGTGGGCTTCAAAAGTTGATGACCTTTGTAAATTCGGTTCAGTTTCTACGGCATTTGGTCTCATAGCATTGCAATTTCAAAAAGCTGGCCGACCGTTTACCCAGAAAGCAGTGGCCACTAAGATATATCAGCTATCGACTAAATACAGAAAAGAAAAGGAAAATTTCGAGATGACCGGAATTTATCCATCCTGGCCATTTTATCCAGCTATTAACAATATTATCCAGAAGAGTAATGTTAATAAAAGAAAAAACAAATCTTTTGTAGGAGGTAACACGCCTACGACCTGGTAAGGTTTACAAAAAAATGTTTATAAACGCAAAAAAAAGCTAGGCACTGGTTCTTAACGGGCTGTTACGTCGCCCAATGCATGCAATGCATTGGAGTAAAATGAGTTAACTATCGACTTACATCTTTAAAAGTTGGATTTCCAGTAACTAGCTCAAATGGCTATACCCCATTTGCAAATGATAGTGTACTTGATAGCTTTTGGCGTACTTCATATGCCATCGAGAATGATTGCTTGAATGGTTGGACTCACTTGTATGCACCGCAAAAGTTCTGCAAAGATTGCCGCATCAGTGGGCCATCATGAAATTGAAAGCGACCAAGTTCAACCTTGGTCGCTTAAATAAATGCCTAAAAGTTTAAAATTGTATTGCATACACATATTTTAAATACATTATTTTACTTTGGCCCGACTTCGACATACAGTATGTCAAGAATGAGTTTACATATTGAAAATAAATTTAGTCTTTTAAGTGAATCAGTAGAAAAACGTTACCTTTTAACTTTTAATGATTTTTTTTTGTAGCGAAAAGGTAAGCTGGACTATTGACAACAATTTCATATCAAAAAATTGCAAATTTGATACAAAATTGATGAAAAATATAGCATAAATCAGCAATGCCCTATTTCTTTTAGTGTCAAATAACTCTTTTCACAACTAGGTTATGACATAGTTGGCTTTGCATTTGCAGTTATTTATGCATCGATTTGAATTCTTTGGTATGTTGGTATGTAAGTCATTATTTTGTTGTTACATTTTGATAGTTAAGTGTTTTACAATATCGCGTTTTCTTCCAATTTTTCTAATATAAAGTTTTTTTTTTAAAAAATGTGTGCAGGAATTGTCAGAAATGTTTTGTGTATCGAGGAAAACTGTATATAATATTTTAAATCGGGCTGAAAACGAAGGACGATTGAAGCTAAAGTATGGAGGAGGGCCAAAGCGTAAACTGACTGCACGTGTAGAACGTTTAATTCTAAGAAAAATAAACGAAAATCCCAGAATTTCCACTAGAACGATTGCGCAAGAAGTCAATGAAGAATGTGGTGCAACGGTTTCACATGAAACAGTGCGACAAACAATTCTGCGTAATAAGTATTCATCCAAAATTGCTTGCAAGAAACCACTGCTTTCTGTGAAAAATTTTGAACAACGTTTGTCTTTTGCTATAACGCATTATTTGAAGCCTGCTGAGTACTGGGACGACGTTATATTTTGTGACGAAACGAAAATAATGCTATACTACAATGATGGCCCAACCAGGGTATGGCGGAAAGCATTAACATTGGAGAATAAAAACATTATTCCGACAGTTAAATTTGGAAAAATGTCTATCATGGTTTGGGGGTGCATCTCAAGCAAAGGTGTAGGAGATTTATCTTTTATCGAGACGACAATGAATGCCCAACAATATCTTGATATTTTGAAATCGCATTTGAAGAACAGTGCTGGAAAGTTTGGTTTTACCACAAACAATAAACCAAATTTTAAATTCTATCAAGACAATGACCCAAAACATAAGGCGCATATGGTGAGGATGTGGCTATTGTATAATTGCGGGAAAGTGATGGATACTCCAGCCCAGAGCCCTGATCTGAACCCAATTGAAAATATATGGGCCTACTTAAAGAAAAAGGTGGCTAAAAGGCATCCGAAAAACGGCAATGCACTAAAAAC
The DNA here is from genome assembly GCA_905187475.1 of Syritta pipiens. NCBI lineage: Eukaryota > Metazoa > Arthropoda > Insecta > Diptera > Syrphidae > Syritta > Syritta pipiens. The sequence goes on along the minus strand of LR994572.1, from coordinate 12,464,415 downwards.
TACAATAATAGAAGGATGGGAAAAAATATCTAGTGCATACGATATGAAAAAGTTAGTTCATTCGATGACAAAGCGACTACAGTGTGTAATGGTCTTCAAAGGCGGCCATACTAAATATTAATTTATTATTAATACTATTTATTATTAAAATATTAATTTTTTATAACTGTGAAAAGAGTTACTTGACAGTAAGAAAATTGAGTAATGCTAGTTTTTGTTGTTTTTTTTGTTAATTTTGCATTGAATTAGTGTTTTTTTTTGTCATTGGGTATATTATAGTTAACTATTCTCAATAAAAAAAATACCAATAAAAGCCAAAATATTATGATTTTTTCGTGATCAACTTGAAAGAGTGAATTTATTTTCTATGTGTAAACTCATTCTTGACAAACTGTAGCTACATTGTACAGAAATAACTTTTCCACAAGGAATGTGGTGAAAAACCCACACTTACCATCTCCAAATTGTTCATCCGCAATAAAGTCACATCCATTGCCAAAAAAATCCAAATCCAAATCCATGTCAATAATGAACACATAGAGTTTGTGCACAAAATTATCAATTAGCTCAACCTTGCAAATCCTTTGTAATAACAAATTAATTGAAGGCTTGGCAGCCAATTATAGTATTGCATTAAACTTGTAATTCACTTATGACTTAGTAGATTTTAAATAAATAAATATTTTACTTTTAGATCAATCGGAAGACCAGCTTGATTACCAACATTTTTAATCAGTTACTTTTTTTTGATGAACTTCTGAAATAAATTTGAAAAAGAACGGAATTGCATTTATTTTTGAATAAAATTTTCCAGGCAACTTGATTTTTGAAAGAATTTGAATTCATTGCTTGTTTACTGCATTGTTGTAAGTTGCTTCGATTCTATTTTTTTCTGCAATATAGACTGCAGAGCCGTTAGTCTTCTCTGTCTATGCTCTCGAAACTTCTTGTTCTTAGTAGTAGTAGTATTTTATATTAATCAATTGTTTATAAGAAATATAATAAAAATGGTTATTGCTTTTTAGCTGATACATCTGGCAGGTTGAGCTTAAGTCTTTTTATTGTTGTATAATTTATTAATATTCAATAAAGCTATGATAGTAATAAGATATTCATGCCGATTATGGAATCCGGCGGATAGACTGCGGCGGGAAAATTTTTACATTCACTTATTTTCCTATTATTGAAAACGCAAATGTGAAAATTCTCGAATGTCGGTAAAGTAGTGTAAACAATTGCTATTATAGAAAACGCAGCTCATCCGCACTCCACACATTTTATGACATTTGTAATCCGAATGAAATCAGTTGCGGATTCAAAAGACAAAGGATGAGTTTGAGCAATAGAAAGTAAGTTTTGTGATTTATAGCGAGTGTAAATAATTTATTTTATATTCAGACGACAAACTACACGTCTGCAGTTTGAGGCAATGTGCAGTGCCATGAAAACAAATCCAGACATTGCGAAGAACTTTACAAAAAAAAATCCCGAGTCTGTGCAAGATTTTGGGAGGAATTAAGGATGCAACTTAACAGTTTGGGACCTCCAATTAAGGAAATTGCAGAATGGAAAAAGGTGAATACCTGCATTAAATATAAAAAATTTGTTAAGTAGTAATTATTTCAATTTTTTCTATTTAGGTTTGGTCAGATCATAAGTCTGCCCTAAGAAAAAAAATTGCCCACAATAATAGGGAAAAAGAGCAGCTGGTGGCAGAGATAACAATGAAATTCTTTTTACACCATTGGAGGAGGATGTAATTGAGTTGGTGTCCTTGAAGGAGTGCGCTCTGGGACTTCCAGGAACAAAATTCTTTGATGTTCCAATAAGTTCAAATTTGCCAAGTTTCTCTGCAGCTACGACAAACGTGGAGTTATCCTCCTATAATGAAGGTACAAAATATACTATTTTTCTTATTATAAAATATGTAATGATCCTTTTCAGAAAATGACGGAAATTGTGCCAATGCATTAAATAAACACACTAACTCAAGGGACAAAATTGCTGTCATGCCATCAGACAGTAAAGAGATAGGTCCCAAAAAAGTTTCAAAAATGCAACAATTGCTCCAAAAACAAATTCAGATTCAAGACCAATTAAGCAATAAAATATCTGAAGTTTTAGAGAGGGTAAACTGTTTATCAGAAGAAAGGAATGACAGTTTGAACAAAATTTATAGAACACTTGATCTCCTAATAGAACAACAGAAAGAAGGGAATTTGGTGCAGGAACGAATGCTAGAGGAAAGGAAAAGGCACAATCTGCAAATAGAGAGATATCAAGAACAAAAGCTGCAATACAGAAAACAAATTTTAGAGTTAGAACTCAAAAAACTTGACCAGTCATTGCATCAGTGATTGTGCAATTTAAAACAATGTGTACCCAGTACATTAAATAGTGATGAGCGACGTGATTTTGCCCTGAAGGCTGTTTTTTTTTTGTTTTTTTAAATATATGTATATTAACATACTCATTTCTATGAAAACTTGTTTGTTTTTTTATTATAAGCTATTAGTGTTAATAAAATACCTCAAACATGAATTAAAAGATTATTGAAGTAATACAATGTTTTTATTTTGATTCATAAGAAATTGTCTAACAATTCTTCACGGATAAGATTTGCCTCAGATAAGTATACTTGTGGAGCTTCCGAAAAACTTTCTTCGATTTCATTTTCTACCTCTTGTACGTCCAAATCGTCCTCATGGACATTGTAATAAATACGTATGTTATGCAATGCAGCACTCACATTTATGATTTGGACAACCTTCTTCGGAGAATAATGAAGCTGTCTAGCTCCAAGGCAACACCGAGACCAATTTTTCCAAAGGCCAATAGTTCTTTCTATAATGTAGCGACCTTTGCTATGGCTTTTGTTGAATCTACTTTTTGGTGTACCAACATCAGCATTCCGAAAAGGTGTGATGAGCCAGAAAGGGTATCCAGCATCTCCTATTTTAAGGGAATGGTGTAATCGCATTCATTTCATATACTCCAAGTGCATATTTACCTAACAATCGCGTATTTCTTTCCCCCGCACCATACCTTGATTTAAAATAGAGAAAGGCATCGCTATTGCCCCAAATAAAAGCATCATGGCTTGCACCAGGATATCTTGCGTCTATACATCTTATCCTCTGCTTATGATCACATATCTAAAATAAAACATTAAAAGTACTTAAATCATTCATTTATTTACATTCATAACTTACTATCATAATGTTTAGGCTATATGCGCCTTTTCTATTATAAAATAGATGGGTATTTTCTCCCGACAGCTTTGCTATTTTCACATGCATTCCATCTATGCACATAATGACGCCAGGAATCCTTGATTTTTCGTAAAAGTACAACTTTGCCTCCCGCTTTTCTTCTTCGCTCATTTGTAATGTTATCCATTTTGGACATAATTGTTCTTCGAGTAAGCCAAAAACTTCGGAAAGAGCTACGGAAACTGTTGGTTGTGCAATTCCAAGATCGAAGTCTTTGCCAGTGCCGGTTTGATATCCACCCTCAGCCAGGAACCTTAAGCAGGCAGCCAACTTAAGTTCCGGAGTTAAGGATGTGGATCTAACCACTGGTGGCAGTTTTTCTTTCAGTATGTTCAACACATACTTAAATGCCGTTTTATTTAGCCTGAAATATTTCACAAATCTTAAAGAAAAATAAACGAATGAATATTGGGTAGGAGACAAGCAATTGTTTGAACTCACACATCGTCCGGTAAAGATAAAATATCCTTCGCCCTGCTTCTTATTTTCCAACGAATTTCTCTGGAACAATTTTCTTCGTCTTCTTCTTCCATATAAAAAGCAATTGTGTCCATTTTATTGTTTATTTTACACTTTTTATTCACACCGTTCTTATTTTTTAACACATTAAAAACACGAAAAATGGAATATTGACAGAAAACAGATTGATTGAGATGATTCGAAAAAGAATCGATAAAGAGGTTTTGCGGACCGATAATGTAGTGCATCCGCCGGATTCTATAATAGGGTTGAACTGCGAATGCGGATACGTTGCGGATTGTTCCACCGGATTCCATAATCGGCATGATTGTTTTTTTTTTTTATTGTAAGCTTATTTTGTTATTATTAAACTAAATACACTAATGCCCAGAATACTTTGGGTGTAGTTTTCAAGTTCAATTTAAAGATTGATTGAGGATTAAGGTTGTTTTTGTCTGTTTTGTTTGAAATAAGTAATTTTCACTCTTACGAAAGAATTGTTAATCCATTTTGCTTGAGCTGCATTGGAATGTTGTGCTACAATTTCATCTAGAGACTAAACAGTCTTGAAATCGTTGGCAGGTGCTTTCCAAATCAGATCATGTCCTTGAAACAAAATTTTCGACGAATGATGTCAAACTGAAATGGATGTTTTAAAAAGAGTTTTAACATGAGAGATAGAAATTCATGCCATCTCACTTCTTTCTTCTATTTCAAAAATGCTTGAAAACGCGATGAAGTGTATAATTCTGGGTTTCTTGATGAGAATCAACTTCATTTCATTGCAATATGGTTTTAGGGCAGGACTCTCTGTTCGTTTGTAAATAAAGATCTAGACTCGAAGAAAAGCGAAGCTGTACTTGTCTATTGTTGAGCTGTAGTTGTCTATTTGTTTGATGTGGTAAACCACAGTATTCTCTTGGGACAAATTGTTAGGGCTGGTTTTCCAGATTTTTTATTTACAGATCAATGGAATCTTTAACTTTAACTTTTTTTATTTCAACAAGGGTACTTTTGTTACATATTCTTTATAGTTTACTTAATGTTTAGTGATCAGAATATTGAAAATTCTTTGCAACTATTGAATGGAATTGTATCTCAACGATAGAAACAAAAAGTAATATTGGTGACTGCTTTAGTGGTAATAGGGTTGTTGACTTAGGTGGACTTGGGTGGATCTCACTCTCTTCCACGTTCTTCCGTTTCTGCCGACAATTTTGGCAAAGCATATATCTGTGCTAGTCACCGTCGGCTAGATGCAGATATTAACTATGATGTACATCTACTAAGATCGTGGTTCATTATAAACTTACCTAAACATAACTTCATTCCGACACACACACTCTACAGACTCTTACCCCGCTACCGTTAGTTATAAACTTTTCAATTGTCTTTCTACACCGGTTCACGGAGTCAGAACATCTTTCCTAGAAAAATTTCAAGTTTGGTTTTGTGTTCGATTAGAATTAAACTGAAGTTTTGCTGTCCTACGTACATTTATCTTATTTTTTTTCTTTCTCATTTTAGTATGTGCAGTAAATTAGTTCATACCTTAACCTCCCTCTATTTTGATCGTTTTATTTAAAATTGCTTTGATATGTCAATCAATACTATTTGTTATCTAAATACGAATGCCACTTCTATTTTTTCAGTACTAACTACAGTACGACCTCAATAAAATCAACTAATAGAAATTTGGGCAGTTGCTTTTATTGAGTGTGTTGCAATAAGCGAGTCAACAAATTGTAGGCCAAATATAAGACAAAAAGACCTCAGAATAGTAAAAAAAAAAACATGTATAAACTCTGGTAAATAAACCAAAACTGGTAATTTAATTCGGATGTGTTAAAATTAAAAAAAAAAAAATAATTATTTCTAAAAAATTGAGAAATTTGTAATTGTGTCTTTTTGGACGCAAAGTTGCTCTTATCGAGTCATATTTTTTTGAGGAGTTGCAATAACTAAGTCAACAATGGTAAGATTTAAGGCGTTGCTTTTATCGAGTTACCAAGAAATGAGAAATGTTATATGCATATGGGTTTTTACTTTTACAAAGCTACAATCTTTTTATCCTTCGTCCTGAATTACTCGACGATCATAAGATGAGAAGAAATGAAGTCAGGGTAGTTTGAGTAAATAAAAGTAATTAATTAACAATAATTGATGAGTTTCATATGAGTTTTTACACCTACGAACCTGTGATCCTCGGTCATAAAGTACAAAGGATAAAAAGATCGAGCGCCTCAACGAACGTCATTCAGTTGGAAGAATACAGTGATCGGTGTCAGTTATACAATTCTCTTACGGACAGTTTAAAAAAAAATCGAGAACAATATCATGAACCGAGAAAGAACTAGCTCACAGGCTTTTGCAGAACTGAAGGTAAGTAAAATTTAATTGTTTTTGTAATTTTTGTTATTTCCCCCAACGTACAGATGCAACAGGAAAATCGAATAACTTTTCCTACCCCTCCGAACTCAAATGAGTCGCCAACGTACGACTGGATGCCCGAGCCTATGGCGGCAGCTCCCTACCAAATTTATCCCCATTTGAGCGTCGAACAGCTGGCTCACTATCAGCCTGAGGTCCATGCCCGTGGCCAGGAGCTACGACTTGTTCCGGAAAATCGAAAATACGCTTTCGATGACAGTCAGCTAGCTGTGTTCAACACAGAGCTAGACGCTAGTGGATATATGACGAAGGAACGTGTGGGATATAAAGCCTATACGGGATCGATGTCCACAGAACAAGTCAATAGCTGGCTAAATAAAAAGCGAGAACCTACAGAGCCTAAAAACAAGAGCTTTCCACAAGTTGCCGGGGTTGATCAAGTTTATTACCAGCCAGTGCCAGACGTACTTCGGTCTAATGCACCTTGTCAACCCCAGATCCCGGAGTTCGTAAATTTATATGGATATGAATGTGCACAGCCTCCTCAACTTGAACAAAACCGCGCCCAGCCAGGAAAAGCAACACAATTTGGGCCTTTTGCACCGATGCTGTTTAAAACTTTATCTGCATACGGATGTGCCCAGCCGGGACAAACGTGCACACAGTTCCGGTTTGATGCAGCACACCAGCTTGAGGGCTCAAATGGATATGGATGTCCACAGATTCCTTCGACTAATTCTTTCTTAAGACAAATTGCTTCTGCAACAACCGGAACACAAATTCAGCCGAATGAAACCGGTCATTCTCAAATTGCAGAATTTGAGAATTTTTACAAAGAGTTCGTGCGTCGTCGAGGAGCTTTACCCGTAGGTCAACTTGTATATGACGACTGGGATCGATTGGCAGAGGCTGAACAAGTTTTGTGGAAGACAGCATATCACTGACTACGAAAAATATTTAAAAGTGTGTAATAAATAGAAAATAGTTAATTAAAAAAATTGGACAAAAAAAAAATATTAAATTCAAAATTGTAAAAAATATTATTTATGCAGATTAAAGAAAAATTATTTATTTATTTATTAAATTTAGATCAGAAAAATTGTAAAAAAATTATATTAAACTAAAAACTGTAAAAAAAGTGTTGTCTATGCATGTATATTAAAAAAAATATTTATTTATAAATTCAGAATAAGTTATATTATATTAAAATAGAACATTAACATTATGCCCTGAAATTGTTCATCTTTTTTCTGAAAATGGTCTTCAATACTTTCTTTCTTAAAAAAATCTAAGGTTTTGGAAAGAGACCGTGATCAGTTTTAAACGCTTGCAAATTATAGTCATCTGGGAAACTTGATTTCAATTTCAATTTTGTCGCTTTATATTAGGTTGTCAAATATATCCCTTCCGCCTTTTTGTCTTTTGACAAAAAAGCGCTACAGAGCTCTGTAGCGCTTTGTACATACCCGGAAAATTCAAAAGACAAAAAGGCGGAAAGGAGATATTTGACAACCAAATATTAATATTGCTTTTGAGTAATATTGCTTTTATAAAACAAAAACGTTGATATTAGACGTTTGCCTATTTTCGTCGTCGGTTCATGATTACTGCGCCAAACTAAAGAGCGATTAGATTCTGAATCCCTGCCAATGACTTTTTCTTCGTAGAGAAACTCATTTGAGCAAGTATTTCTTTGATAGTCTGGGCGATCTGAGCAAATTCAGCATCAACCAGATTCGTAGCTTCGTAAGAAGCTCTAAATGGTTCCATTAGAATGCGGGGTAGATTTCCGCGATGTGGTATCACAATTAGCCTAATCTGGCCTAAGTATGGCTGTGGACCTCTGCTGCCTCAGTTATAACCTAACCTGCTGCCTCAGTTATAACCTGCTGCCTCAGTTATAACCTAACCCTAAAAGCGATCATGCTCACGTTCGAATACGGCAAAATATTGAACATAAACGGATTTTCAATAATACTGAGACGATGTTGAAAAGTGGGCGCCGTGGCTTAGTCGGTTAGTGCGTCGGAGAGCGAGAGTACCCGGGTTTAAGTCCAGCTCGGGGAAAAAAAAACGCCACAAACATTTTCACGGCCCCACCTCCAGGGAACGATTGACAATCCTACTGGAGTACTTCTGCCACGGATAGCTTTCACAATTCGCCGTTCGGCAATAAACTGTAGGTCCACTCCACATGTGTCAAAAATTATAACGCGTACAATACATTGGAGGCGCGAAAAGCTAGGCTGTTACGCCACTAATGATGACAATGTTGAAATGGAATAACTTTCTTTAGAAGCAAAGTCGAATGTAATTTGGCATCATCGATGTAACAGATGAGTTTGAATGTATTGTCAGCAAATGATTGGCGTAAATCTTCAAAACCGTACAAGACAAGTCTATTAATTTCAATTTACAAAAAAACTTTTAAAATTTTCAAAATGTTTTAAACGTTCAAATTAGACTCGGTAGCCAATTTTATCATCTCCGCTATCAGTCATTACTGATTAGTGATCATTACACTGTAAAGTTTTTTAAAGTTTTGCTCTGGTTAACATTTTCTGGTCGCGACTCTTCCTTCAAGTGTCCTCTTCAAACCATCCTAAACATTTTGAGGAAGTCTTCAAAAATGACGAAATCCTTACCACCAATAGACAAGGGAATAGATCCTAGCATAGGCATAAAAACTTTAGCTTAAAAGAGTTAGAGCACATTGTTAAGAACAGAATTAATCCTTAGGTCGAGGATACTCTTATGGTATGATGATACTGAAACCTGAAAAGTAGTCTAAATTATAGCTATAACTAAACTTGGTAACATAAATGTACTCAACTATTGGTCACAAAAAAACCAATTGAACGCTTTATTAATCTCTGTTTGGAGTATGTCTTCTACATCTTCTAAAGATTTTTCCAATACCATTATGGTAATGTCACCCGAATAGGCAACTGTGTTTTTGACCGCACACAACTCATTCGTGTATAAGATGAAAAGCAGTGAGCCAAGTTTTCAACCATGTGGCACCCCACAGTCAGCTTCTATACCATTATTTTGCTTTTCCTAATTAATTAAATAGTTTTAACATGAAAACACATAAAACAACAAAATTTACAACTACAATTCAAGGAATTTTTATTCATTTTCGATTTGAACAGAACAAACCAATTGTAACCAATTTAAGAGGCACCGCTCTGATATAATAAATAGTTGATACAAATGATTATAGACCACACCCTCTTTTGCCATGACTACCTAAATCATAAATCTGCAAATAAATTATGTAATCATGTACAACAAAAACGAACAATAACAAAACGCTGCGCGGGAACTATTAGTTCCACTTAACTTTTAATGATATGCCGATTACAAAAATAACACAAAATTATCTGCTTTGTGAATTAAATGATTGATGCCTTCCTGTGGACAGGTTTGGGTCAAAAAATCGATCTTCATCAGCGAAAAAGGTACCAACACATTGTAGCCTCGTCCGTATTGCACAAAATTGCTTTTGTTCGAATTTATGCTTCCTAAAAATGTCAACGCAGGCCCAAAATCACCCGTTTTTATTGTAACCCTTAAATCGCATTCAGCTAACAATAATTTTTTCTCTGCCGTGTTCGGATGAAATTATGTCCGAAATTATATCGCTCCACTGGTCATCGCACAATCCATTCAACAGGAACCATCCATTGGCTTGCGTCCATGACCTGAAAGTACGAATTAAAATTAATGCGTCCTCTGGCAGACCATATTGTTTCTCCTGGATCCTTCTGCCTCATGAATAAACAAAAAAAAAAAGGAAAAACTAACGCAGATTCCATTAAAGCCCACCACACACACATGCTCCCACTCCCACTTCCATAGAATTATGTTTATGATCAAAGCAAATATAATATTTGTAATTATTCCCCACCACATGACCGCACTTGGGTCGTGGCAGGAGGGAGGTGGCTAAAATAAATTTCAATTCAGGACTCTCGTTTATCATCCGACAAGCGTTGGTGTGTGTGTGTGGCCAAGAGTAATTGAAAGTGATAGGACAATAAATCATATCAAATTGTTTACTTAAACTATTAAAAACAATTCACAGGCGAAACAACAGACATTCTGCCAGATCCATATCCTTTTCGCATATCCTCGACCGTTGTGCCATTGTCTGGCATTGCGTTTCTATGTGGGTCTGGGGTGTTTGGGCGTGGGTGCGAGTGTGAGTTGTATATCCGATATGTAAATATGCTGGGGGTTTTTGGGCTCGCATTCTGTCTCTTTGTCTTTTTGTTAATTGCGAAATGATTCAGCTCCAGGCTACAGGATATCATCCTGATGATATGACATTTATTAGATTTCAAATAAACTTCGCACGGTGATAACGTATTAAAGTTGAATAAGTGTGTGCGTTATAAAGTTTCCCTTGTCTTGTCCTGTTTCGTTACACTACTGCTCCGGGAGGTGTTTAACTCGATTTTCAAAAAAAAAAAAAGTAGAGCAGAGTTTCAAACACACACATAGGACAATAAGGACAACAACGACACACGATAAAGTTGGGGACAAAAACTTTTGTGGGGATAATGACTTTTTAACTGACTTCACGTATCCATTTCCAGGTCCGTTTCCCTTTAAAGGGTGATCCAATTTGACCTTTTTACGACTGCAAGCGTGCGTCATTTTGACAGTTGGCTGGTTGTTTTTGACAGGTGTCATCGTGTACTGAGTAACGAACGCAACAGTGTGCCAAATGACTGAGTAATGTGAGGGGATGAAACGTTTTCGTATGGGGAACGTCGTTTTTTTTTCTTGACAGCTTAGATGGAATATCGAGTTCTTGACAACTTATCATAAAGTTTCAGCATCTGTGAGGGAGTTCGTCTGTCAATTTGTTTTGCTTAAGACACATGTGTGCGTCATGCTTGCTTAGGTTTTTTGTTTTGTTCAATGAGAGATATTGAAGACATCCCACTACGGTGATGATGGAATTTGTGTAAGAAGAAAAATAGAATATTCGTTCATGGGAAAAGACATCTGAAGTGTGTAGTGACCCAAAAAGTGGTCCAAAGATCAACTTCTTCCAGTCTAATTGGTAATTGACAAAGTGCCTGAGCATTCTTTCGGCATTCTCTGTGACTTTGTGTCTCTTAAATTTCAATATACTGGTCAAACGAAAATAGCTGAATGACGAGCTGAATTATTTCGAAAAATTTAAGATAGTTGAACGACGAAATGCGAGGAAATTCTGACGCGGCTTTGAAAATGAAGTAAAAGTTGCAGTGGAAAGGAAAATTAAGCGTTGTACAGTGTTGGTCAGAGAATTAGCACACTTTCCTGTATTCACTTAAAATAAACGAGATTACTCTATTAGCGACGTTTTCCGATACTTTTTGTTTTTCATATTGTTAAATGCAATAAATAACTTAAATATTATGAATAAGCACATTGTGAAATTGATTTGTTTTAAAATGATTACAACAAGTATTCTTCTCATATTATGTTGGACACGTTTTCTACCTTATCACACGCCTTATTATGCCTTCTACTAACTCTTAGCATCGACGAATAGAGATGCTATTCTAGCTTCCATGATTGCTACACAAAACCTTGGTAAATTGACTAGTTTCTAGACTAGCTTTTTAACGTGCTGCTCTTCACTGCTGTAAGCATTTTCTATTGAATTAAGGTCAGAACTCTCTCAGGCAATGATAGAAGTTTTGATTTGGCGATTTGCCAACCGGGAAATGTGCTTAGGATCATTATCGTGCATGCATATCCATGTTATTGCAAAATGTCGTCTGCAAAGGGCTTTACATGGATCTCCAATATTATTTTACATTTAAACTGATCCATTCGTTGCTCTGTTTTCACGGCTCAACACAATGCCACGGAAAGGCAGCCCACACCATAACACACTCTCCACCACGTCTTACCGTCTACCAAGCTTCATAGCGCTTACTTAAATGAATACAGAGAAAAGTGCTAATTCTCTGACCCACACTGTATATTTTAAAATTCGAATTAATAAGCTTAGTGAATTTTACCAGTCAATGTTGAAGGTAAGAGTTCTTCTCTAGATGTGTTTATACTGCAATTCCTTAGACTAACTTTGATTTATTCAAAAACTTCGTACTACTTCGATTGCGTTGCTATTTAAGCCTCTCGGTGCAGATTGATTAAATCCACTTTTTGATAGTCATAATTTTATTCACAATTACTTTCGTGAATAATAAAGATTAACGCCATTAAACGACGACTATTTGAATAAAACGTAGTGTATTTTTAAGGCGAATAAAAACTACTTCGTCGTTTTTCTCGATTTGTTGTTTTATGGAGTTAATCGAATCGAATGGTTGTCGACAACGACCATTTCGATGATGGATTTGTATGGTTGCAGCACTCCCGCTTTGCTTGCACTTCTAATCAGACCATTATAGCTGTATATTTATTTTGTCCTTCAAGTATAGGTACTGTTTTATAACACAAAATTAAATTTATCTTGTAGAGTTTTATTTAGTAACTTTCAAGTGGCTGTGTATTGCTACAATTGAAATACAGCACCTTCCCATAAGAGGTGTTATTTTGATATTCAAAGAAAAATATAATTTTTTGAGATAAATAATCGGATGATTATTTCAAAGTAAAGAGGAAGGTGTGTCACTAATAATATCAGTCAAATGGCCATATCGGCTATGCTTACAGAACCGTATCCTTTTGATGCAATTTTCATCAATCACCGAATCTCAAAGTAGCTCCTGTATGCCCTCAATAGCTTCACGAATTCCATCTTTGATCGACGTTCAGCTGTTCGCGTAGAAATTATCTTTCGCTTAGCCCTAAAGGAAGAAGTCGCAAGGTGCTAAATCACAAGATTTCGGTGACCAATTGTGTTCACCTCTTCGATAACACGGTCCGGAAACTTTTCCCGTAAAAGATCGATGGTTTCGTTGCTTGTGTGGCACGTAGCGCCGTCTTGTTGAAAGTAAACGTTGTCCAGATCAATACCATCCGATTCCGCAATCCATTCACCGTAATTGTTGCTCCAGCCTAATTTTTGAAAAAGTAAGGTCCAATGACCCCGTCGGACCCTAAACCGTACAAAACAGCTACACGTTGAGGATAGAGAGGCTTTTCAACAATAAATCTTGGGTTATTGACGTAGTCGCCGAGGTGGAAATGGGCCTCATCAGTCAAGATGATTTTTCGATGAAATTCCGGATCATTTCCGAATTCATGCATTTCCAGGACCCAATCAGAAAAAACCCCGACGTTGTTGATGATCGACCGGCTTGAGTTCTTGTGTAAGCTGAACTTTATAAGCCTTGAGAGCAAAGTCTTTATGCAAAATATGGTGTAATGACGTTTGTGGAATGCCTGATTCCAAAGAACGACGAGGAATGGACAAACCTGGGTTTTCTTCAGCACTTTGGGTTACAGCAGCAATATTCTCAGTTGTTCTTCACATCACTCAATAGCTCGAATCTCCCCACCAATTTCTGCATCGCGGTCCGACAGGCTGTTTCACGACGACCCAAAAATGTTTTAGTTTTACGAACCGTCTCTACCAAATTTTCATCATGTTTATAGTGAATTTGAATAAATTCAATGCGTTGTTAAAGCGTGTAACCCTCATTTTATTAAATGGCGTAGTTTCTACTTGTCAAGTGTCAAAAAATTGCAGCTTTAAGAGTGACACTACTGAAATAGAGGGCTATTCAAAATGACACCTCTTATTGGAAAACCCTACACTATCCAGTACAATTTTCAAGTGACCGTAGGAGCAAGTGAAAAGAATGAATAAGACGTTTCCCGATTTAAAGACTTAAAGTATACCGTGTTCACTTGTTTTCTACTTGTTGGCGGTTAAAAGATCTCGAATTTAAATGTCCTAGCAGATAAATAGGTTTTGACGCGTATAGAAACTCTTCTCAACATTCTATATGAAATCTATTTTTGCTATGTACACTAAGTAAAGATTCGCATCTTAATTCACACTCCTATGAAACTAATAAATGAAATGAAACCCACGCTACTGACACTTTCAACCGGTTTCTGAGCAGTAAGAGCATCAGACCCTCTGCTAAAGTCGACAAATAGCGCGAGTAGCGTGATGTTTTATTTAGCCCCAAGTTTACCACGCTGATTTACCGCTGAATTGATAAGTGAAATGCATGGATGACAGACAATTTTCTGGAAAAAAAAAATGTGCAGATAATGGCACTAACCACGAACCCTATTAATCAAGCTGCAATACGAAACTTTCGTGTTCCAGCACCACAATACGAGTCTAACGAGTTATTTTCGCCATGATATTCGATACTCTCTTGAAATGAAACACAGACTTTAATTTTTTGTTAAAAAATATACTTAAGATATTAATTTTATTTAAAATAATTGGCCATTTTTTTTTTCTTTTTTTTACAATTTTAATTTTCAGTTTAATTTTTTTTTTTTTTTTGATAAAAAACAATCAAAACGCCAAAAATTGTATTCCTTACAAGCACAGCAGTTTTCTTTTTATTTTAATTTTAAATATTTATAATTATCGTTTTAGGTTTTTTTGTTTTTCTTTTAATATTTAGTTGATTCGTTTTTTTCTTTCACTTTTTATCTTACCATTCAATTAGAAATATATAATATCTAGAAATTTACATAAAAATCTTAATTTTCTTTCATATGTTATTTAAATATAAGAATTGAGTAAATTATAAGTATTCTTTTTTTTGTAAGAGCAGAAGGTATATTACAGAAAATGAAAAACAAAAAATACATAACGAAATAAGAAATAGAGGAAAATGAAATAGAAAAATAGTCGTCAACTCAAAAATACAAGTACACCATACGATTAATTGACACAAACATTATTCAGAGTTCTTTTTTGTTTTTTTTTTTCTTTCAACTTTTTTTATAATTACACATTCATTTTATATATAAATTACATAATCTTATTTGATTTCATTTTATTTATTTTTTGTTATTTTAGAGGAAATTATAACTTTTTATTTATTAAGTATCTGGTTGTTCGTTGAAGGAGACTTGGAGGGGTGGTTAATGATGAGAATTAGAACAGGTAGGAAAAGGAAAGGCTTGACTCCGGCCTTCAACAGGCTGTTACGCCATCTAATTATCATTATTAATCAGGAAGCGGAGGATCACATGATCGCCAAGAAGAGATTTGAACTAATCGCAAACGTTGAATGAACTCCAAAGATTCTAAAACATTTCACGAAGATTCAGAAAATGCTTTTGAGAAAGTGATTTTGGTCAAACAAATGAGAACAAGAGTAGAGCATTTCAAATTCGGCAGTGAGAGGTAATTTTTACTTAGAAATTGTTCCTCAGAAGCCATTATAACACTTTCGTCAGAACAGTTGCAGTCTTAAATTTTGAGTTTAAGATTTCTCGATTAATAGAAAATAGGAGTATTGAAAAAGACTTTGGATTTTTCTAAGAAATTTCTTAGCGCTAAATTATTTTAGGCTTCACTTGCTTTGTGAAACTGAAACTTATCTCGTAATGAAAAATGGGTTACTGGTTATGTCACAAGTAATGAAAAAACGAAGAAGTATTGCACACCTGTAGCTACAAAGTAGAACAAACTAATACAATAAAGCAACCCGGCCGTCAGTCAAAAAGAGCCGCAACTCAAGCAAGCTGTATCAGTCGCCCTGTGACAAGAAGAAGTAATAAATATAGAACTTGAATTCGTCTTTTGGTTTCTTCCGTCTTCCGTCTTCGTTTTTAAATAAGCTTTTCAGTTCGGTTGTTTAAAAATCAATTGCTTTTGTGATCTTTGATAAAAGTCGTCTTTTCAATTTTAGAAGTCCAATGTGTTTATTGTGTTAATTTATTATAATTTATCACTAAGAACAATAAATACAAAATTTCCACTTTCTTTATAACTGCTCAAATTTATCGATTAGACTGGGTAAATTTCAGCTGTTCAGTTGGGTGTGGCT
Source organism: Syritta pipiens (assembly GCA_905187475.1). Lineage (NCBI taxonomy): Eukaryota > Metazoa > Arthropoda > Insecta > Diptera > Syrphidae > Syritta > Syritta pipiens. The sequence goes on along the minus strand of LR994572.1, from coordinate 12,448,349 downwards.
GATTTGTACTACCAACGCATCATTGATTTTCAAATTTGATGTTTCATTCATTTAAATTCGAGCTAAAATATCGAGGTATCATCGCCGAATTTGAAAAAACCCATTAAAAGCCAGAGCATAGGTTTTCACTGGGCGCCGTTGGCTCGATCGGTTAGTGCGTCGGACTGTTGAGTGAGAGTACCCGGGTTCGAATCCAGCTCGGGGAAAAAAACCACCACAAACATTTTTCACGGCCCCACCTCCAGCGAACGACTGACAACCTTCCTGGAGTAGTTCTGTCATGAAAGGCTTTCGCAATTCGCCGTTCGGAACCGGCATTAAACAGTAGGTCCCCTCCACATGTGACAAAATTATAACGCGCACAACACAGTGGAGGCGCGAAAAAGCTAGGCTCTGGCTCTCAACGGGCTGTTACGCCACCCAATACAATAGGTTTTCACTGTGATGTGAGCGGTAATTTGACAGATGTGGAGTGGATCTACTGTCCAACTGTTTATAACCGGTTTCGAATGGCGAATTGCGAAATCTTTTCATGGCAGAAGTACTATAGAAGGATTGTCAGTCGTTCGCTGGAGGGTTGGCCGTGAAAATTGTTTATGGTGAATTTTCGCCAGGCTCAAGTGTTAACCTCGGTAAGCTCGCTCAATAGTCCGACGCTAGACAATAACTAAGGAAGATTTTGTTATTTTTAGTTTAACTTTCATCCTTTCCTTGGGTCATTTTTGCACCAGGCGACTGTACTTTGATTTCTTTAACTGCAACGAAGCTTGTGATCGGTTTTAGAAAAAAATCCACAGCTGCTAATTACATGCAAAAACTAACTCACATGCAAAACTAGTCTCTTAAGCTAGTCTCTTAATTTCAAAACTGCATGCCTCATATTTTAGAAGATATTTCAGAAAAAAGACAGCTTCTGATTCAAAAAGTAATGGCCGAAGGATAGATGAAGGTTAATTATAATCACATTTTTTTAGAATGGAAAAAATTAAAGGTGTTCAAAAACGCTAACAAAATTAAAGCATTTAGATGCATCAAATAATCAAAAAATCATTGCTTGGCATTATGCGTATGTGGTGCGAATTTTTTTTAACATTTACGAACTCAGCCTTGGTATAAAGGGCTATAGAAAGTAAACCTTTACTCTTGGCAAGTTTCAATTAATGGACACACATAATCTGCGGCCTGTTTCACCAACTTATTTGTTTGATTATATCTTTTTGATTTACGAATGTTGTTTTCTAAATTCTGAAGAATACAAATTTTCTGTAGACGAGTAAAAAAGTGTGGCTTCAGTTTTGTGAACCAAACCGCTGATTACATTTCGTTCTTACACAAAATCTTTGCTACATAATTCAGTGATTTCACATTTCCAAGAACACAGCTTCGGAAGTTATCCTATACTTTTGATTGAATTTGTCATTGAAAAGTCGTAAATGAAAACCACCCCTTCCAAGAGTCTCCCATGTGCATCCTACACCTATAAATTGCATCGACATAACACAAGATCATCAGTTTTAGAGTAAAAAGCCCATTCACCCACCACACGTGCATCCCGACAAACGACCATCCACAAAAAAGGACCGAAGCTTAAAACAAAATCCCAGCTACACAAAAAAAAGATCTAAAAAAAAACCCTCTAAGTCTAAGACCAGTCCTAACTAACCAGGTTCTCGACGTCGGAGACCATCACCTCCAGGTCGGAGGGCAGCTGCTGTTGTTGCTGCTGCTGGAGCTGAAGCTGGTGCTGCAGCTGGTGGTGGTGGCCCGAGGAGGACGCGCTGCTCCGGCTGCCGCGCCTGATTTGATCGTGATTGCTGCTGTTGCTATGACTACTGGTGCCGCTGCTCGCCTGCTGCAGCCACTCGAAGGGACGCGCCGGCGGCGGCGGCTGCTTGCTGCTGGCGTTGGCGTTGGTGTTGGGGTCATCACAGGCGGCAGTGTGGGGGCGATTGTTGTTACTAAAACTATGATGTTGGCTAAAACTATTGAAACTACTGCTAGTATTGCTGCTACAACTGGGTTGAGTTGAGTTCGAAGAAGCGGACGCCGCTGAGGTCGACGCCTGCCGTTGGAAATTCGCCGCGACGTTGAGACTGGCGCGGGGAATGTTGCTGAAGCTGCCGCGCGCTATTGAGCCGCGGTGCGGAGCCGGAACTGGTAGTGATGGCGGCGGTTGGGCTGGCTGCGTGCTGTTGCTGGAGCTGCGCTTTAGGGGCGGCGGCTGCTGCGGCGAGGGCGTCTTCGTGTCGTTCGTTGTGGAGTTTTCGCGGCGTAGGTTTAGGTTTGAGTTGCTACGCTTCGTTGGCAGTTGAAGGTTCCCCGCGGCGGCGGTGGATGAGGAGGTCTTGAGGTTCAGACTGCTGCGCTTCTTTGACTTGGAGAGGTTCGTCTGACTGCTGCTGGGGTGGATAAGATTCTGGGTGCTGCCAAAGTTGCGGCTCAGGTGCACGGAATTGTCGCTGTACTTGCGGCTGGCTGGGTGCTTGGCAGCGGTGGATTGATTCGAGATGGAGTTGCTGCGGCTGTAGCTGTGCGGCTGGGCGGGCGGAGCGGCGCTCAGGTTCGTGTTGCTCGAGCTGCGGCTCATGCGGCCCGCCGATGACTTCGATGTGCTGGGCTTGGGATCCTTTGAGGGATCGGGCGCAGTTGCGTCGCCGGATAGCTGCATGTTTTCGTACAGCGGCGGATTGTCGGCTGGGAGCGGTGGTGGCGGGTGCTTGGGATTCAGCGTCTCGTAGTTGGGCTCACTGTTCGTAAGGACCTGACTCTCCTCCTCGACGTTTCGCCGTAGGAGGAGGGCGGCACGCTTACCACGCTCGACCTTGTCCAAGGGCGCTGCGGCCGGGGCGGCGTTGACCCGCTTCTTATCACTGGAGCGGGTCTTCCGCTTCATCTTGTTGAGGCCGCTGCCTATCACATGCGTCTTCACCGCGGAGTTCTTAGAGAGCCTCAGCGAGAATTTAAACGGCGGCTTGTAGACCACCTGCAGCTTGACTTTTTCGTTGCTGAGGTTGCCCACTGACTTGGTCTTCTGCGGCGACTTCTGGACAAGCCGCTCGGGCGTTGATTGTGACTTCGACATGACTTTGCGCACTTTCGACGAGTGCTCGATGTGGGAGAGTGGCTGCGAGACTATCGGCGACTCCAAGAGCCACTTGTGGACCTTGCCGAAGGTATTCGTGTGGCCGCTGGAGGGCATCCGCGTGCTGTTCGAGTAGTCTATGATCTCCTTGTGCTTCTTGCTGGACTTAGCCTTCGATTTTGGCTTCAGCTCAGTGGATTTGGTGAGAACTGGCAGGTCTTCGGTGGCGGCGATCGGGGCAGATGCCGGCATTGGATTGGCGATCACTCCGGGGCTGGGCGCAGCGACGCGGTTCTTTTTGCGTTGTGGCTTCTTGAGGATTACATCGCGCTGTTGCTTCGAGCTCAGGATGTTTTGTGACTTCTGGGCGCTGAGCGGGACGCCGTTAGCAGACTTGCTGATGATTTTTGTTTTGACTGAGCGCTCGCCGCGAACCTTTTTCTTGAAGGGAACTTTTGTACGGACGGCCGTGTGCACGATTACGCCGTTGTTGTCTTCAGGCAGGCGCACTGTTTCCGTGGTGGCGCTGTGAATTATTGTGACCGACTTTAGTTTCAAGTTGGACCGCTTGGCCAGCAGCTTCGTGCTGAGGATCTGTGGAAGAGAAATTGTGGTGTTAGTGTGGGGGCTGAAAGTGAACGATTTTTTTATGGGTTCAAGCGCTACTCTGGATGTGGTGAGGGTATGAAAGAAAACTAAACAAAAATCGTAGTGGATCTGATACCGAGAAATATTCTTCACTGCGGTCGTTCTGGAATTGCAAATTTGTGCATGCATATATCTAAAAATAAGTAAAAATTTAGAACATTTACAACAAATTTACAACATTGTCGTCATAAACATATCTCCAACGCTTTTGAATTCACCATAAGCGTCTGAAATCGAAGCTTCGAGTGTGTCTTGCAAATCCGCCCGTTGTCGACGAAAATTATGCCACGCAACCGTCCCACTCACGAAAAACCCGAAAACGCGATGAAGCAAAACGATGAAAATGCCAAATTGACAGATGAATCTAATTCACGATTAACCGCGAACATTTACTCAAACATACGCGATAAGCCCACACCCACACCAGCAAACAACGTCCTAATAAACTACCAATGAACATCACGACCCGTCCAAATAAAATGTCAATGCGGCACATCGACCGGTCGACCATCCTCACACGGACACAGGGAAACTTCATTTTCCACGGTCCATCGGACACATTCAATGCTCGCCGATCCAATCATAATCATCTCCGAGACTCTACTTCCCGGCTTTGTATCTTATCTAACGGTAGCTGAAAATAATCTAGCGATACACATGATGGACAGCCAGGAGCAGGAGCAGAGTCCTCCATTGAAGCGAGCACAACACACCCACATACAGGAACTTACTCGGGTCGGTAGCACCGACGACGTCTTCCCCGTCGCCGACGTCTTCGTCTTGGGCCATTTGGCCGATAACCCGCAGAAACTGAGTGCGGCGCATCCACAAAGTAGAGTTTAACAACAACGAAGGACGAGGAAGGATAAAAGAAAATTCAATCGGAAAACAAATAAATTTCAAGTAAAGAAAGAAAAAGGATAACTGGATAACGGGATAACGGGGGATAACCATGCAGGGAGCACGGAAATCCGACAACAAAATCCCATAAACGGCTATTTCCGGCACAACCGTTGCGTTACTTACCAGCAGCAGGAACACCCCGACGACGGCCAGCGCCACGGTGTACCAGTTCGTCTGGATCCACTTCTTGAAGGATGCGATGCTCTCCTCGGACAGCAGGAGCTTCCTCAGCGTCGCCAACGGACCGGAAGGATCAACTTCACGACATTTCTGGAAGACATCACAGTATCTGAAAGGAGAGGAAGGAAGTGGATTTATTAACAACTAAGCGGCAGCGGGCGGTCGCACTCTTGACCACTTCTTACCCGTTGTAATCGTTGCAGGGCGTGCCGGGCTTGGCGAACATGTCGGGCACGTCGAACGGCGGTTCGTTCCACTCGAAGGAGCTGCGGCAGGCCTGTCCCTCGCCCGGCTGCTTGCAGCACAGCTCGCAGGACTTCGTCTTCGGGTCGCTGGGCCCGGGGATGCACTGGCACGACTCGAGGCCGTACGCCAGGCAGATGCTGCCCGTGCACTCGCCCATGTAGCACACGAACTCCTTGTTGCAGATGGTCTTGTTGGGCTTGTTGACCGACGGCGGACACTGCGGCATGCGTCCGTCACAGAAGCTCGGGTCGCGGCAGCCATTGTCATCGCGGCACTTGTCGCCGAATTTCAAGTTGCAGTCCGTGGTGCAGCAGGGTCCCTGTGACGGGCTGCACATGGCACGCGGCGTAAGTGTGCACGGCCGCTCATCGAGGCGGGCGTGCCGCGACATCGGGAAACAGCAGCTGTCCTTGCAGTCCTCCTCCCAGCCGCAGTCACACTGCTCGCCCGGCTCGACGACACCATTGCCGCAAATGGACGTCTGCGGCTCGGTGAAGCATCCTTTGACGCTGCGTGCCTTCGCGTTCAGCACCGGCTCGATGGATTTGAGTGAGCACGGCGAGAATTTGTTGTTGTTGCGCTTGTCGCCTGACGTGGCACGGGCGAACATGATGTAGTTCCCGTCTTCACCGCCGGGCGTGCATTGCTCGGGGTCGTGCTAAGGGAGAAGAGGAAAAGAAAAAAAGAAAATTTTGCAAAATTAGTGAAGCACAACGACACAGAGGTAGAGGTGTGACGCGACATGGCGTCGTAAATATTTTAAGTTCCACACACACACACACACATACAGCCACCCACTCGCGTCACACTCGCTAATGAATTGAATTCGTCACTTTCACACGTCACGTGTGTGTCGGGTCATTTTCAGCTCGCTGGCGTCAGGATGATGAAGGATGTGGAGGCGTGAGCGCAGCGGGACCTTTGAGGAGTGCCACCTGGAGCGATGGCGTGGATGATATTTCAGCAGGAAGTGCATTAATCGTAATCGATGGGTGAGAGCTGTCAAAGGATCGCGAGTGGCGTGAAGGCCATTTGCTCGAGCAGCGAGGAAATTAATGTCCTTTGATTGCACCGGTGCCGGTTCAATAGAATTGGGAGGGAGTTTATGAAAGGACGATGCCCCGTGGGCTGTGAAGTAGCACTAGCTGGACCACGCTTTTTCGGTGAGCCAAAAAGTGGACATGGTCCCAGGAGTCGGCGATGATGGAATCGGAAAATTTTTTTGCTTCACGTCGAGGCAATTTGTTCGGTTTGACGTTGAAGTGAAGTGGCAATTCTGGGCATTCTCTTACCAGTAATTTGGATCGCACGAGAATTGATTGAGAAGATAAAATGGCTGTGGGTCAGTTTTCGAAGGATCTGAATTATGAAATCAAGCGATTCAGGTTTGTATTACGTCTTTCATTCTATTAAAATACGTTTGCTATACCTTGAAGTAGTGGTTCAAATGATGCAGTCGAAGAAAGCAAGAACTGGGTCTTTATAAAAGAAGTGTGTAATGGTAGGGCTCCAAAGAGTTATGGTGGTAGTCTTGAAAAAAGCTATCACTGTGGTTCTGCTGACGAAATGAATGCCATAAGACGATTGACTAGCCTATCAATCCAGATACCATGCACAAATGAGGATAAGCAGATAGACAAAAAATGGAGTAGTATCTCATCTATTTGCTAGGCCGCCTTCCTTCTGGGAATTCTTAAGACACAAGTTAAGAATCAGGCCCGGTGCACACAAGCTATTTTTTTGGCGTGGCGGGACCGCTTAAGCGTCATTCGATACTCGCAAATCAATTGAGCGGTGCACACAAGCGGGCGATGACGCTCAATTGATTTTTACGTATTGTAAGACGTTTAATCGGTTACGCCGTGTCAAAAAACCGGTCGTGTGCAACGGGCTTAGGAGAAAGGGACTAGGCGAAGCAATAACGAATTTTTTTAAAACGCAGATCAATAGCAAGCTTTGCCGATTAAGAAACGAAATATTTTAATCCTTGCACCAAGTTTTCATTCGACTGCGATACATTATCTGTTTTTAGCAAACTTATTCACTCTATAACAATAATAATTATTGGGTGGCGTTAAATCCCGTTGAGGACCGGAGCCTATCTTTTCTTGGTATGTAGCATTCTTGTAACATTTGGATTGAAATGAGACTAGGATCTGAAAGAAGTGTTTTTCATTCACCATTTTTGGAAAATCGAATTTTAATCCGCTTCATGTTCCCAAAATTCTGTCAAAATTTCTTACGACAGAGTAATACAATTTTCTGATTTCATTCGGACAGAGAAGTTTTCGCCTATTGGAGTTCGACAAAGATGGTTGAAAGCCGTTCACTTAATCGAAAACCCAAAATTTCCTTAGTGGAGAACCTCGGAGGACGTTTTATATCATCAAAATTAAATTTAGTACGAATAGCCAGGTCCTGAGACCTTTGTCACTAAGCGAAATTTTTGTTTTCCAACCAGAAAATGCTGCAGTTCATCTCTTCGGATCGGACTCTTCAACTTATAACCCACTCGGGAGGTTGGACTCATTATTAATTGATAATCTTACATTATTTGTCATACAAGCATTTTCAGTTTCACATTACTTCAACTAATTTGATTGAATTGCGGGGCACAAATTAATTTTTTTTTTAATTTATTCATTTAAATTGATCAAGTAACGATTTTTTTTTATCATATTGGGCGTTCGAAAAAGTTCGGTGACAAATTGTTTGTAAATAGTTCTTGAATGTCTGGCAAAACGAATTTGTGTAAAAAGCTTCAATTTTTTGGAGAACGAGCACATTATTAGAAACCGAACCGACAACCGAAGAATTCGTTGACTTAAAATTTGTAATCTTTTGTCAATTTATAATAATAATTTTAGAAAATTTAAAAAAGCCTTGCAGGCTGCTGAAAAAAATTTAAGGTTTACCGAGACGAAGTTGTAAGTAGAAAAAAGTGGTTTACTCGCCTTCGATCTGATAATTTTGTTGTTAAAGATGCGCCCCTTGCTCTGATCGACAAATCACTGAAAAGGTCGATGAAATCATGGAAAATATTAACCAAAAGCTACACACAAAGAGCGTGGATTTTGCTGGGTAACTAAAGATTCATCACCAAAGAGTTATCAACCGTTTGAAGAAAGCTGAACTCACAAAGAAGCGCCATGTTTAATTGCCACATGAAGAAACGGTGAAAAATTGATGGAATAATGGCTTTACCAATGGCAAGGAGTTATTGATTAAAACGGCACAAGTTTGGCAAAGCGGCACATGCTCGTTTCAAGAACAAGAAACGTGTTTCATTTTTTTTAAAATTTGTTACCAAACTTTTACGACCACCCAACATTTTCTAGAATCTCACTTTAAGTATTGAAAACGATGGTGGAGCTGGAAAATTCTCGTTTGATTCTTGCCAAGGATCTGTTCAAGTAATGCATTTCCCAGTAATCGGAAAAAATTAATGCTAAATATTTAAAGCCAAATCTGTATACCAAAAATTCTCAGACCGACAACGATGCGAGATCCAAATACCACCAACCATTTTCATCGTCTCTCCAAACAGTTTCTCAAGTGTAACGAAACCCTCCACCACCCAACGGAGTGATACCATCTCAGAAACTCTAACTTCCAGTGTCGTCTCTACGGCAGCTTTCGCTCGTTAACACGGCTCAGATCACATTCTCATCCGAGCGCACTAAACAGTATCGTTTACTCAACTTTCGCCAAGGACAAACCTCAAACTTCGAAGCTCCCTCAGAATGCATCCTGGGCCCTCAACTGCGTCACTCTCACTCATTCACTTACTCCCACTGTCTGTTTCGGTCCCCCTCTCTAGGCACAAAAGTTCTGTGTGAAATTTGCAAAAACTTTTAATTACGAAAAATATCCTATTGAATTATTAATGAGTCCTTCCGCACATACGTCACCGCCAAAGACACGGCACCATAAATGTAACGACGGCTTAAGCATAAAACGTCCCTGCCCATGCCAGAAAAATGGGCGAAGAGAAAGTACGGAAAAACCTACCCAAGAAGAAGTTTGCAAAGTCTCTGAACAATATCCTTTTTCTCATTATGAAATTGCAGGAGCAGCAAGGACACTCTGCCTTGTGCTTCTTCCCCGTGCCGTGCTTCGGTTCACAAAGAAGGAAACTGAATAAAAGGATGAGCATCGATGCAGTAGTATTTCCACACAGTCAAATACGAAAAAAACGACGAAGCACGAAAAAGGATATCCAAACTTTGTGGAAAGTAGCGAAATGTCACACATGCTCCCTCTGTCCTTCTGTCAGTGTATGCCCCGACAATCGTTGCAATGCCTCCGGAGAGAGATGGAAATTGCACGTCGAGGAGTTACTTCGTCCTTAATCCGAATCCACCTCTCCGATAGACGACCGAGTGTGTGTGTGTGCCGTAGTCTCTTCTGCTCATACGTAACCTCAAAATTGAGCATTCCAAAGGAAAATGAGTTTTGTGTCCTTGTTTTTATGGTCCTTAAGTACACAACAAATAAGATTCGGTTTGCAGAGCGTGTAAGCCCTGTCTCCGACTCGTTCACTCCTCTAGGTGGCCCACTCTCACGGTCTCACGGCGGTCATAGGAAAAACTTTTTAACCCACTTCTTCGACGGTGGGCGAGGAGCACAACAGCACAACATTGGCCAACTGACAGGAGAGAGACGACTCCTTCGGGGGATGCTGCTAACGCCATCTGCTTTTAGTTGTTTTTCTTCTTCCGTTGCTGTTGTTTTCTTTTCTCTCCGCGTCCCTCTGCAGGACAACAAGGACGTTGGACCAGGGCAAATTCATTTAATTTGTTTTAGTTAGCTAGCGAACGAGGAGACAAGGAGGTGGCTGTTGTGCTGGGCTGAAAGTGTATCTCTAAGATATGCCTAATGAGATCGTAAATAAAAAAAAGTAAACTTTGCCGGCTCGCGTAAGGTGGTCGTGTCGTAGTTGCTGGGAAGTATGTTACACATTTAATATTGGTCCTGGAATTTGATTTTTATGTCCTGCGGCCGGTGTCTCATTAAGCGGCTATTCGGGGGGTTGGTGCAATCATTTTTATATTAAATTTGGCAGATTGGCTCGTAATTCAAGTGCTTCTTCGTGTGATCCTTTTAGGGGATAAGTTTCTTGAGAGTTGCCGTGAATGGGATTGCTGCTTTCAATGGGAGTGAGGGCTGTTGATCGGGGTCGTGCATGAAATGAGTGTGTTATGGAGCGAAACTGGTTGCTTTGTGGGGTGTGGTTAATAAGACCGTCTTATTGGTGACAATTTACGCAACAGTCTGTGAGTTTAGCAAATAATAAGCAGGGATAATAAGTATTTATTAATAAAATAAGGGCGCTAAGTTTTTGAAACACCAAAAATTATCTCTGAGGTTGTCTAAGATAATGATAATAATTTTACTACAAAAAGCCTAACAACTTTTCGCAAGGATTATACGCTTCATATTCGCCGGTTCTTTGCAACCCTGTGACCTTTATTAACACTAATGAAAAATACGCCTTTCAATGCGATTCGAAGCTACAACGACGTCTAGGAGATCAGTGTTAAACGTTAGAAGGTACTAGGGCTGAATGCAAGGGCGAACTTTGTTGGTGGTTGTATGGATTTAGGTTGATAAGACCAAGCTATTTGTTCTACTCTTTCCATCTTCTTGGAAAAATAAATTATTTTTCGGGCTTCAACGGCATTTTGGTAATAGTTTATGCCATTGGAATTGAATCCTTTTTAAATAAACCTTCTTTTGAGAGCGCTACAGTCTGGACGTACGTCGGCCTTCAGCCAATATATCTCGCCATCTAGCAGGATCTTAGGCTAGGTGCCTGCAATTTCGCACACCCAGCTGGTTGAGATCTTGCTCTACGGCGTTGTTCCTCGAGGTTCGACTTGAAGACATTACAAGCTCGAGCGTGTTCGTTCGCTCTACATGATCTAGCTATACGAGTCGAGGCTTTCAAACTCATTTAATTAAATCGATGTCGTTGTACAGCTCGTAGAGTTCGACGTTCAGTCTTTTCCTGAAATCTAAAGGATTTTTCTCTCGAAGCGACCAAGATTCTCTTAGCCCGTATTTGAAACCGTCCATGTTTCTGTACGATACAACTGAGCTGGGACTGTTAAGGCCTTGTATATATATAGCTCGATACTTTGAAATAGGACTTTCTTTTTCAACTGCTGTTTTAAGACCAAAGACTCTGAAATTGGCCAGTGCTATATATATTCATTTTTTCTCTATGGTAGTGTCATCTGCGGAACTCACTTCGGAGCCTACAAAGACGAAGTTATTAGCAACCTCGAAGGTATATCTGCATATTGTGACGTTTTGCTCAAGACGTCGGTGTTTTTGGGCTCTTTTTGTAGACAACATATATTTCGTCTTACCTTCTTTTTTCACCGCAGGATTTATTTTAGATGCTTCTTTCTCGGTGTTCGCAAATGCCCCACTGATAGCCCGTTGAGCCCTTCCGATGATATCAATGTCATCGAGCAGTTGCACAGACTTGTGGCAGATCGTATCTCTGATGTTGACGTCAGAATTGCGCACGATCTTTTAGAGAATTATGCTAAAGAAGAATAAATGTCTAGCTCTTGAACGTCAAATTGATTATCTCGAAAGAAAATTCAATGGGGATAGCCAACACTCTGCTAAAGAAGTTTACAGTGCATCGCCTTATCTAAAGCCTTCTTTACAACGAAAGTCTTGGTGAGGCTTTTATCGGCCTTGACGGGGCAAAGGGCGCTCTCCATCATTAATTTGGAAAAACGGACAAGTTTTGTAGGGGTGCCAAGACCAGACAATGTGCTTTATAGCTTATCTCTATAAATACTGTCATGTGTGGCGATAAAATCTATAAATCGGTTGTGAGTATCGATCTGGAACTGCTAGGTCTTCTCCAAGATCTGCAGTCTAAATATCTGATCAATGATGGATTTTGATATTGAAGAATTAAGTTGTTAAGTTAAAAGGGTCTCCATGCATTAGGATCGGGTAGACAACGCTTGGACTCCATTCGTCGGCGATACTTTTATCCGACCAAATTTCACAGATGAGTTGGTCTATGACCTTAAAAACTCATCTCCGCCTTCTTTGAAGAATTCGCCAGGCAACCTTGTTGAATTCGCCAGCAGCATTGTTGGATTTAAGCCCAAATCACAACGGCGCGTTCGGTCGGTCGGACTTTCACAGGCGTTGGTACGCGTTTTATCGACTTTTTGAAATTAAAATCAAAAGCAATTCTTATTTACTCAAATAATCGACTTTCCGCATTCAAATTTCGTTTGGAACTAAAAAAAAAAATTATACACAAATCTTCAAACGCCCGAGTGAGTAGAAAGTAGACCCAGTCGGTCGGGCTTACGATATTAGGATGTGCGATGTTGCAGCGCCCGACCGCACTATTTCGATTTGCACAATGCTTTTACGTGTACTTGAAATGTCAAATTCAGACCGACCAAACGGGCCGTTGAAATTTAGGCTTTAAGCTTATCTATCACGGCCAAGACTTCACTAAAGTCGGTTTTAAAATAAACTGCGTTTTTCAATGGCTTACAGTCTACAGAGACAGAAAGAAGTGAACGTATTATTGGTAGTCTGCAGTCTGGATTATTTCAGCTAGGGAACTTCCGTTCAAAGGAAGGGTTAGAGGGTTACAAAAAAAACTTATTGGAAAAATTGTTTGCAGTCTAAAATATCGATTTAAAATACAAAGTTAAAAATAATATTAAATATATCATAGCTCCTATAGTTATGCCCAAGAAGGAACCTACTGTTGACAGACTCCTCCATTAAAAGGAAAATTGAATACTCTCGAAAAAGTTCAGGCCTTTTTGTGCGTATGTGTTCCAGAAAGCAAAATTATCGTTTCTTCTTTTCGCTAAAGCAGACTTTTTTCATAGCAGCAAAACCACCGTCTTTCATTTCTGGGTAATCACAAAGTTGAAAAAGAAAACTCAAATAAAGACTTTCGGCGAATTCAGTTAATTAGAGTGAAGTATTCTGAATGCTTTACTCTGAAACAAGACCACACATTCTCTCAGCCCTTGAGTTTAATCAATATTTTTCTGGAACTCTTTATACCACTGGCTTTTATGGCCCTTAACTAAAAACGTAGTCCGAGCTTTATTAACGCAATCTTGCAATTTCTGAAGAGTTTTCTACTGAACCTTGACCCAAATAAATTGGATTCGCTGAAAATGTGATTTATCGAGATTGTTTTCGACTTTCCAAGAAAATAACGCATTAAGTTGAATAACTCAAATACACGATGAAAGTTTTGTAGAAAAAACAATAAGCAGGTTTTCCATTGAAAAGGAAATAGGAATCCTAGCAACCATATCCGTCTTAATACAAAAAGATGATGAGATTCGTTTTTTTATCTCTATGGAAACGGATGGAAGAGACGTCTGGTGGTTGGTGTAAGTGCGTTGGACTGACAAAAAAATTTTATAATCGATTACTCTCCAGCGATTGCCAATCATCCACGTTTTAGTTTGATATTTGATACTAATGGTGTTAGCGTAGAAGGAAGAAGGAAGAATTTTAAGCCTCAAAAAAGCTTAAAAAACCATCCATTCGTTGTTGATGAATAAATAACCCTTTCAAGCCGAACTTGCTAACTTTTTTATGCGGGTTAAGCTTGAGGATGTTCAAATTACCAAACCAATCCATTTTCTCATCGATAAATAAAAAATTTCCAACCCCAGATGCTGCTATATTTACACGTCAGTAAATGAAGGAAAATATATTTTTAGTTAACAATCTTTAACGTGCAAAACACTTGTTTGCTTTTTAATATACGATTTTTGCTCCAATGCTGTATTACTGGAATTATTTTTTTTTTTTTTGATGTTTTAAACTTAACGAAGAAAGGTCTTAAGTATATTTTATAGAATTCGTCAAGTAACAACGCAAATCAAACACGATAAATCTGTATACAGTTAAATCTATTTTCCAGCTGCCGTTTTTTGTAAACGCTGTACGCTCCATGTTATATAACCTCGAAGAAGTATTTTCGAAATTCTCTTTCAGTCAATAGCCTATCAACGCAGATTTACTTCAGTTTCCTCATCCGGCCCAAATTTATTGAACAATAAACATCAACGCTGTCAGAACTGATTGCCAGTCCGTACGTCAATATCACGTGCACCCGTGCAGAAAGTCAAAGAACCACTTACCACCTGTGTCGACTCGAACAAATATTTTACTAAAACACACTCTCCTGTCAGTCAGTAAGTCGGGCACTGCCCTGTCAACAGCCCTATAAATCAATCATAACGCAGAGTTCACTTCCTGCCTTCGGTATTTATTCTTTACCATTCAATCGAACACACATTTTCCGACAACAAAATAAAAAAAAAAACATATTTCTAGTTCACGCCAAACTCACCGGTGATCCAAAATTATGACCAATTTCATGGGCCAGAGTGACATGTGAAACAGCTGGTGGTACGTGCTTTCCGTAGTTGAGCAACGTTACGATTCCCGTGTTCAGAGACTTCAGTGAACCTCTGTAGTGCTGAAAAGAGGCATAAAAAAAAGGATGGAAAACGTTAAAATTAATATTTCAATCTACATCCACAAAACACACCCGAAAATGTTCTGTCAAAAAGTAATGCAAGTTTTATGAACTCGCCCGGTCCCAAACACAGAATGCGTCACGTAAGAGCAGCATACCGTTTTTTGATCGATTTTTAATTCACCTAACCCATCGACGACAGCCGCGCGCCATGCCGCCACAAAACAACCATCAGCCATCAACTATAAAAAGTTTTCATATCAGACCTGTAACCTGTCATGGACAGGACTCGACGGGCGACTAAAAGGACACAGTGCCATGCAAAATGCATTTGCGCCCACCTCCTGAGACTGGACGGATTCTTTAGACCCACAGAAAAGAAAAAAAAGGGAAAAAATAAATTTTGAAAATTGCTTTTTAACGACAAAAACGTGTGTGCATATTCAAAAGACTACGGCCAGTGAGTGGGGTGCATTCTAAAATCGAAAAGAACTGCCAGTGGAAAGTGTGGAGTTTGGCGGTGGTAAAAGAACTGCCAAGCAAACTCATTCAGACGTAATCCTGGAGCAAGGATGGCGATTTGCAGATTGGTGTTATAAATAATTCAAGCACGATGTGTGTTCTTAATCCTGGAGAAGGAGATTCCATAGCTTTTTCGGTGGGGTTAGATGAAGCGGGAAGACGTGTGTGAGTGTGCGAACAGTGATGCGAGGAGGTTTCCATTTATTGGAGGAGTAAACACAGTTTGTGGTGTTTCAAAATCAATTTGAGAATGAATTGCTGAAAGGAGGAGTGGAAAGAAACTGTCTTGTCGAGTAAAAGATGGGATTTCGAAGGCTACGAAGTGAAAAATGGAAGAGGGTGGAGATTCAGAGTGACAGTGCCCCAAATTTTTAAATCGAGCTATATTTGTGTTCAGTTTGCGACAATCACAAGGGAATCACAGTAAAAGTAAAACAACTGTCACCTTAAGACCTTTTCAGCCTGCGCTTAGAGGTTATCTTTGTATATTTATCGCGTATTTAAACCTTAGGTAGGTCTAAAATGAGTCTAGGCAGCAAAGCTTTTAAAAATGTTAGGATATGAAGCTAAAGTTAAG
Source organism: Syritta pipiens (assembly GCA_905187475.1). Classification (NCBI taxonomy): domain Eukaryota; kingdom Metazoa; phylum Arthropoda; class Insecta; order Diptera; family Syrphidae; genus Syritta; species Syritta pipiens. Next base: position 12,432,683 of record LR994572.1, on the reverse strand, counting down.
GGATGTAGCAATAATTTGTATTTAAAAGTTATAAACAGTCCCTCAGGAACTCCTTGCTTCCTCAAAGATGCAACGAAAAAATTCGAATGTATTACAAAATTTGTTGTTGGCGATAAAAGTTTCTGTGGATGATGATACATTGCCTTAGAGTTTACCTGATACAGGCTGCAAAATGCAGTGAAGGACGAGATTACGAATGCCTCAAATTGAACGTTCCTTAAGTGAAGAGAGCTATCGTCTTTGGATAGTCTTTAAATAGAAGACACGTTCTAACAGCAAACAGGAAAACTTTGCAGCTTACAGAAAGATTTTAAAAGTAACCAGCCAACCTAAATATAAGTTAATTTTTTATAAATTTCTTTAAGGCACAAGAATTCACTTAAAGCAGCTAAATAGCAAGGCTCTGTATGATAGACGGATTTCCTTAAAGCACGAAAGCTGACTTATAGCTGCTAGATTGCAAGACTCTGTACGCTAAAAATCTGTCGCTTCACTCATCCTGTAAGGATTCTACTTCGCTAATCAATAAACAAAATACACATTTTCTTCCGCAATCAGATTCTATTTTTTTTTCTCAGAATGACTTTCGAACCACACTGTCACCTGAAAGACCTTAAAAAAACTCACGTCAATTTTGCACACACAGAAGGAACATGCGATTTAAATCACTTGTGATCTCTACTACTGTCTCGCAACAAAAAACAAAAAAACAGAGACTGGTACATATCCAAAAAAGAAAAAAAAAAAACGCTGCGTACATGAATCGCTCTCCTAAGCCCCACAAACACCATCATCCTTTCAAAAGCCAAAAAAGGACCAGCTACAGAATAAAAAGGTCGCAAGATCATGCATACATTGCGACATTTGCGACGCCACTCCATAAATCACGTTTCACTTTCCGTTGTGCCGATTTTACTTTACTTAGCTCCCGCCCAACACAAGGACACAAGTGCAAAGGATAACAAAAGGACACCGCCACCGAGTGACTAATCGACGACGAATGTGTTTTATTCAGTTGTGCATATTTGCTCAAAGTTGGGAAATGGAAATGGAAATGGAGGTAGAGAGCAAACGAAAAACAAAACAAGAAAAAAACAAAATTGAAAAATATCAACTGAAATTCTGTTAAAGGACATTTTTTTCCGTCCCACCCACGAATGGCAAGGACTTGCAAATTCAACTAGCGATACAGTCCACATCGCTCAATCAAAATGCATGCAGGACTTCGAAGAAGGAGACTCAGCGAGTGGCGAAAAACGACAAAGAATAAGGAAGGACGATGAGAAATGAGTAATTGTATTGGAAAGAGAGACTGAAGGGATAAGGACCCCAATGGAGCAGGAACAGGCAATGACCTAAATGTAATTTAGTTCATTTATTTTACTTAGGAACTCCTTCAACTTAATGTTCTTCCAGGGGAGGAATGCCTGCTCGAGTTGACTTAGTTTTGTTGAATCGAAATTAGTGCCTTTAATTTATTTGTTCATTAAGAAAGTGGTTTTGGGGGGATTGGTGGGACGGAAGCTTGGATCTTTTTTTCCGGTTTGGGATAGAGAGACGAGGTTTGTCGGTGAAGTGGAAGAGGACGGATGCATTTCTAAGAGACTTTGAAAGGAGTAAACGGGTGGGAGAAGAGAAAGTGGTTCGAGGTTGTTCGTTGGCTTGGAGCAGAGAGGAGGTCAGTTGTTGGTAGGCAGTGATGAACGCTAAAACGCAATACACAGGACGTCAAGAATCTTTTGTTTTTGTAAAGTAATCTGACTTTAAAGTCAACGTCGATGTGAGGTGCTGCGAAATTTCACCCTTTAGCTCTTATTCCCTATTTATTCAGGCGCCGAATAAGAGTTTTTTTTTTTTTTAAATGGTAAGAGTTCTGACTTCGAGCTCTAAACAATCACTTTTTCGTTTTCATTGTCCACTTCACGACTTCTAAATATGCAGATGAAATTGCCACAATATTTTGTCCACTGTAAGAGATTGCATGCTGGTCCTAAGATTTTTTTTGAGCAGTACCGGAACTAACACTAACACATTTTATCCTCTTAAATTAAAAGCTCAGGGACGAGACTTTTTTGTTTCTACGGTCTTCTTAAGAGATTAATAAAATATTCACTATATAATACATTGTTTGCTGAAAAAGACGTAAACATTTGTAACAGGAACAGGTCCCATAACCTGTTCCACTTCGAAGTCGACAAGTTTACGTTAATTGAAGAAGTACTTGAGTCTCTGGAAGGAGGGATAGCCTAGCAGATTACATTTTTTTTTTCGTTATCAAAGTCGAAGGTGTCCACTCATTGGATTCAATTTTGAGTTCCAGGTTATGGCTTGCTTAATTACTTCATCACTTTATTTTAAGGGTTTTCCAATAAGGACTTGGCAACTTTTTTTTTTTTTAAATAAAACGCAAACCATTTGACACATTTCAAAAACTTTGTTATCGGCTTGAAGTGCAATCAAAACGTACTCGACTTCATTTATATGGCCGCCGTGAGCATGTTTGCAGTGGTCGATTCGTTGGACCCAATTTTCGATCACTCGGCCACACATTTTGATCGAAACGACCGTTATTTCGCATTCAATATTGGCTCTGAGCTCTTCCAACGTTGTCGGCTTGTTGGCATAAACCAGTGACTTAACGAAGTCCCAAAGAAAATAGTCTGGCGGCGTTAATCGCATGAACGAGGCTGCCAATTGACTAGCTTATTTCTTAGGATAACACGCTCATCAAACTTACTCTTCAATAAATCGATTGTAACGTGTGCTGTGTGGCTTGTGGCATCATCCAATTGAAACCACATATCGTCCAAGTCCATGCCTTCCAATTCGGGCCAAAAATTATCGGTAATCATGGCGGGATAACGCTGGCCATTCACATTAACGTGACGAACATTATCGTCGACGAAAAAATATGGCCCAATAATGCCGCCGGCATGCAAACCACACCAAACAGTTATTTTTTGTGGATAAAGTGGTGATTCATGAAGCATACGTAGATTTTCACCCGACCAATAAAGCATATTTTGTTTATTGACGAACCCATTGAGCTAAATATGAGCTTCATCACTGAATATGATTTTGCGATGAATTTCATCATCTTGGAGCATCTTCTCCAGAGCGCAATCGGAGAACGTACGTCCCTTCAAATGGTCCATCGCTTCAATTCTTGAGTCAGCCTCATTATTTGTGGATGTAAGCCAAGATCCTTACGTAAAATACGCCACATTGTGGTCTGAGCGTTGCCCAATTCTTGAGAACGTAGTAGAATTGACAGATTTTCATCGTTTGCTATGGACGCCTGTACGGCAGCGGTATTTTCGACACTTCGACCAACCTGTTGTCTCACTATCACGGCAACATCACACAACGAGTATGTAGACTCAAATTTTTGCACTAAACTTGTTGTTGCCTGTCTGCTTGGAGTCGAATGAAATTGGAGTTAACGCTCTTAAAGTTGTGGTCACCGACTCAGAAATTAGGTAGACATTTTTTATAATTTGCAGACGTTGCCCGTTCGTGTACTTTGATGAAAATGTTGAGTTTACTAAATAAATTGACAATGATAGTTTGATGACTAGTGAAATGGTGCGTTCACAAATTGAATTCAAAGTTGTCAAGTCCCTGTTGGAGAACCCTTTATTTCGAGGAAGTAATCGCAGTTTTGAAGACGATTTCATTTAAGTAACTTGGATGTGCACCATACTTTTTCCACAGAAAAGGAAGATATCATTTCAACAGTCGGTTGAAATTTCTGACAGCGATCAAAAGTCAATCTAAAGGGAGTTGTGAGTTCTTCAGCTTTTTTCGCTCTGTCCTTTCACCAGTTCCTTTCTCAGAATTCCACAGAATTACACGCAAAAATTGAACCAGAACCGAATTTCCATCACAAAATCTCAACATTCCTAAAGATTTCCGAATTTAAATTTGCTTAGATTCCTGTTTCTGACTGGAATACCGTCCCAAAATCAACAACAACCCCAAATCAATCTCCGAACAAACGTCGTACAAAAAAAGCATGCAGGCTCGTCCTGTCTGACACTTGACCAGTGTGTTCAGAGAGGCAAAAGTCAATTAAAACCTCGTCCTCCTTTTCTTTGTTGCACTCTCTGACATCGATTCATTGAAAATCGAGTGACATCTTTCCCATTTGGACGATGTCAACAATTTGCTGTAAAGTATCTCGTAAAATATGGTACAACAATGTATCTAGAATATATTCTCAGATCAAAAGAAACAACGAGTAGAGAACACACCGGTCTCAAGCTCCATCCGACCACATAAAGGAGACAACAGACACACAAAAGCAAGCAAAAGGACTCACCCATCACCCGGCGAGAAGGTATGCGGTTACATTTCGATTCTGAATTGAAATTCAATGCTGGAGATGACCCAATTGCTGCCAAATGATTATTCCGTGCACACTGCGGATTACAGCATTAGTGGTTGACAATGTGCATCCGTGCGTTTGTGTGAGTTTGTGGCTATGTGGGTGTATGGGTGTCTGTGTTGCACTACTTCTCGACTTGATGCCTCCTCTCATTTGAAACGAATAATTCATGACAATCGGATAATTGGCAAATGATGTTGTTATTGGGCAGCACCGAACGGATGTGTGAGATTAAAATCGATTTAAATTTTGGAAAATTGGTTTTTCGAATGAAATCTGAACTGCTATTTAAAATGAGCTCAGCTGCATGTGTTTTGGTTTCTGGTTTTGTCTTCGGGCTTGAGTGGGTGGGAATTAAGTTACGTAGTTATTAGCCTGTAACTGCCTTTCGCAGGTCTGAAACACTTTGTCGACAGTGAGATATAATGAGAATGTATCTTGATTGGAGGTAGATAGCGGTTGACACGGGTAAGTTTAATATCCTCGAGCTTGGAATTAAATTATTGACTTTTCTCCTTCAGTAAAACAAGAAACTTCGAATTCTTTTCTGCATTGAAATGTTGAAAACCAGCGGACTGTAAAGTTCGCAGTGGCCGGAGTACTGTGTATTGACATTAGACACTAAAGATAAGTCCAATACCGGTTGCATCGTAAATTATAAAAAACAGCGGCGAAGTGGAGAGATCATTTTTAATCAGATAATTTTGATGTTAAGGATACGCCTGTCTGTAGAAATCGTCAGCAAAACAGGAACATAAACTTCGTGTATGAAGCTAAGGAAATAGGCTTTCACCACCAAAAAGTTATCAAACAACCATTTGAAGAAAGCTGAGTATATAAAGAAGGTCGATGTTTGGTTACCCCTATTATGGAAGTCGAGAGTCGAAAGTCGAGTCGAGTCGAGGTTGACTCGACCGTATTCTGAAATCTACTCGAGCAACATTATATGTACTAGATTTTCTTCGACTCGTCGAGCAATTTCTACTCGACTCTCGCCTACCGTAATACATGTTAAGAATGAAAAAATTAATGAACCGAATTTCCATTTGCGATTCACTGCTTCGACGGAACAAAATCGAACCTTTTAAAATTATAGAGCATAAATTACGGGCAATGAAAAGTAGATCATTACATTGGATGGCGTAACAGGCCGTTGAGAGCCAGAGTCTAGCTTTTTAGCACCTGCACTGTGTTGTGCGCGTTATAATTTTGATACATGTGGAGGGGACCTACTGTTTAATGCCAGTTCCGAACAGCGAATTGCGAAAGCTTTTTATGACAGAAATACTCCAGGAGGATTGTTTGTCTTTCGTTGGAGGTGGGGCCGTAAAAAATACTTGTGGTGTTTTTTTCCCCGAGCTGGATTCGAACCCGGGTACTCTTGCTCAACAGTTCGACGCACTAACCGATCGACCCATTAATCATTTTGCACGGTTTCGGTTTGCGCAAAACTTTTCATTCCCCTAACAACCGCACAAAGCGGGGGATGAGTGTATAACTTTTTGCGAAGTTGTGGTTGTCATTAAAAAGTGGTGGTATGGTTGTCACTAGAAAGAAGGTGGGCCAGTTCAATGCCATTATTTTACCAAGGACTTTTATCTTTAGCTCTATTGATTTCTATTGGACTTTTGTGTTTGAGTTGAGAGATTTCTTTCTATGATTGAAAATGCATAAAATCATACAATTCATCTATTGTATAAAATCAGTCTTGTCTTTTAAAGGCCAGCTGAGGAATAGTTTTCAAAGCAAAGTTTCCAAAGTTTCCAACATTATGAAAAGTTGAAAAACAGGGAGGGATCGCTGCAAATGTGCTTGTGGCGATTACCTGAATAAGTTTACTTTCGATGTTTTCGCAAATTTTTGAAATGCACCTTATGCCAATTGCAGCCCAATACCTCGGTTACTCTGATGTTTAGTTAAGAAACAAAATAAAAAAATGAAATATAATTTTTCAGAAAACTATGTGTTCGCACCATACGACACAGAAATCGTAGTTCAAAAGAAGATAATTTAAGAAATCTAGAACTTCAGAAGTCTTAAGCGTCTGTTTTGTAGGGAGATTTATTAATTTCTTGTATTTTTTTCAAAAGGCGACTACATTTGTTATGAAGTCAAGTGTTTTGTTTTTCATTTTTTTCTGCTTCAATTGACGTGGAGAAAATTTATTCGATTTGCACGTAGAAATCTGCAGACTGTTCGATTTTCGCATGTGACTGGGTTAAAATAGGTGCCTTTTTAATTAAATCAACAGTCCTTGCAACAGCCAACTCGCACATGCCTGTCAAGCATTGTTGGGCTAAGCCCCCTTCAAGGCTGCCTTGAGGTATTTTCGCAATGCGCGACCAAACCGGTCATATGGCTTTTGCATCCTCCAGCAATCACCACATAGCACGGCTCTTGGAACACCTGCAGCAGCATCGATAGAATTTATATCAACATCACACAGAGTCAGAGAATGCGTTTCCTCCCCGCAGCCGCGAAGGAGATAGTTCCATTTCGCCACACTGACACGCTCCTGAAACCGAAAACAGAAAAATCGTCCAAAAAAAGTGTTACACATACGCCACCGAATAACGCGCGAGCAAACATTCTTCTCGCGCCAAAATCCTCCAGCGAATACAATTTTTACAAGACGTGTCCGTCAGCGCTGAACAATAACAACAACCGCAGCAGCAACGACGCATAAACGTCCCTCATGCAACCAGAGCGTCAACAAAAACAAAATTCTTTTTCGAATTCTCATTACGCCCGCGTTCACATCAGCGCCAGCGACAACAACTGTAAACAAATCACTCGCTTTCAAGTCAAACATCCAGCGTTGTATGCCGTATCAAGTTCGCGTTCGCGAGACGTGGAATGATGAAATCATTCTTCATCACTGCCAGCGGCAACATTAACAAAACGCTCCCTTCCGCCATCGCGCCTCTCGCAGCATCGAACTCCTCCTGCCACCCTCGAGTACAACCGAAAACCACCGCAGGCCTCTGTTGTTCGAAACGGTTTACAAATAACCGTTTTAATGGAGCCCCGCGCACACAGGAAATACAGAAATTAGGTTTTCCCATAAAGCACCGATATCGATACATATCCCCAGGATCCGCCGGGACACGCCGGGACACGCGGGGCGTGAGCGCCAGCGCCAACGCGCGTAGCTCATATACATGGATTTTCAATTAACTCGCTGTCTCTGTCCCGCGTCGGCTTTCACCGCAAATGAACAAAGACGAAGATGAACGAGCCGGAAGAGCGAGAACATATTTTTGTTTTTATTTTTGTGTTCTAATAACCGCAGAAATTTTCCCTATCCCTGTCGATGTGGGTGGGGTGGAGGGAGAGGGTTGTTGGGTTGGCAAGATGCTGCCGCCCGGCGTGCCGTGGGAATTGGAAATTTATCACATGGCAATGGCTCGGGACGCCACTATTTCCCATAATGAAAAAGTTCCGCCCTCTGTCGGTGCCCCGGGGAATATTGCTTCGATTGATGGATGCTAACGAAGGATGGGGTTGGTGGGGTGGTTAAGGGCTCTGAAATGGGTTTCCATATTGTTGAGCAATTCCAATGCTCCACTCATCTTCATCATGAAGGATGCCATTTCAAAAGGGAGAACCGTCGTCGTGAGGATATGTGTTGTGCTTTGTCTAAGCAGCAGCAGCTCCTGCTTTGGCAGCACTCGAGGAGTAGGGAAGGAGTACATCTCATTTTTTATCGGGAATTGAAAATCACTCGTCATACTTTTATTGCCTCTACAGAGCAGCAGGAGCCACCACAGTGGTAACGAAGAGTTATGAGATGAATACTTGAAAGGAAACGGATGGAAATTGTGTGTCTGAGGATCGTCGACGGGGACGTGCTTGAAATTTAACAAGGCAACAGCATGGGCACTTAATCGAGTATTCACGCGCAGCTCGTCCAGCATATGGAGGCACGTTCGGGGCGTTTCTCTCTAAGCAGCATGTATGTAAGAAGCCCTTTAAGTCAGAGAACTGTTGCACTCAAAGGCACAAGGACACGAGTCAAGAGGAAAGTGGGTTTAGCGGTCAACGAGGCAAAAACTGTCAACGAGGTGTATCGCATGAATGTCATAAACGTCACTCGGAGGCATCGACGCTGCCAGAGGTGGAGGGAAATACGTTTTTGGAGCGTGCGATGACTGTTTGGGAAGGAGGGAAATTGAATTTCGTGCTCACGCGGAGGCGGGCGGAAAAATACGGGCGACTGTTTTGTGTGCAACGAGAGAGAGAGAAAGGGGCAGCAAAGCGGACTTAAGTCGGACGGTGGAATGGATGCGGGTTAAGGACAGGCAACCAACGCATGGGGGTGGATTCTGGTGGCCTTTTGCTGGTGCTTAAAAGACCGCAAATGGGTCATGTTTTGTGTGTGAATTCCATTGCCTGCCTTAAGTAAATGAATAAAAACACGTTTACGTTTTTGAAAGGAACCTGTGACTTAATTTTATGCGCTTCCGACAATGAATCGGTCAACTCTGGACAGAATTATCATCGTGAATGACAGCCTTGCAAACACAACGCGAATTCGTTAAACTGGCGTTGAAAGGCATGTAGTAGAATAAGATGAACCTTAATGGTTCACAAATTATTTGGTAAATATTAATATTTAGAAGATAAATATTACTTTGGCAAGAATAACAAAAAAAAGTCTCGCTATTTCGATGCTTATTGACGAACACTTATCAAACTGTGACAGGCCACGAAGGGCCAGAGCCTAGCTTTTCGTGCCTGTGTTGTGCGCGTTAAATTTTAACACATGTGAGCCGACAAAACCACAACCATAATTTAGAAGCACAATATATCCACGCAGTTTGTCTAAAATCTTTTTGTTTTAAATTTAATTTTATTAAATCTTTTGATCTTAGAGTTTAATAAGACACGTTTCGGATATAATCTGCATTAAAACAAAATTATTAAAAGTGATCTATTTAAATGGCAGCCTGGTGGAACCCTAGAGATTCATGCCGAGCAGTCTTGGAAGGTAATTGCCACAGAGGATTTTTGGTACTACGATCTATTACAAAAATTCTAGTCCCATTTGTTTTGTTCACAGAACAATGAACTAAATTCTGTATTATATTTTGTGGATGACGTAGCCAATAATAGAAATCCTTAAAAATTAAAGTCACACCGCGATTTTTTGAAGTTAAGACCATTTATGGCAATTTCTTTGTTTGAAATCTTTACTTAGGTAGCACTACAGTCCTGGGCCTCAACCAACAGGCCTTTTCAACTGGCCCGGTTGTTTGCCAGATGTTTCCAGTTTCGCATACCAAGTTGGTTGAGGACCTTTTTCATTTGGGTGCGCCACATGAGGTGGGGTCTTCTTCTGCCGTGATTCTCCATAGTGGTTGACTCGAAGACTCTCCGGGCCGGAGCATTGGTGTCCATCCGCTCTACATGGCCCAGCCATCTTAGCTGCTGAATTTTGGCTCTTCTGACCAAGTTCGTGTCGTTGTACAGCCCGTGGTCGAATTTCCTCCATCTACGCAGACCAGTCCGAAGATCACGTGAAGGATCTTTCTCTCGAAACAACCAAGCAGGTCCACAAACTTGGCTTCATAAAGAAGTACTTCGAGGGTAGACGTATCAGAACAGAATTTTAGTGAAAACTTCACAAAATGCAGCGATTGTTTGAGAAGCCCGATGGAAAAGGACAGATTTTTTTTTCCAGCCTCTAGATCTTAATGATTAATTCCATAAATTCTTTATCAATTGAGCCACCATATGCATCGGCGAAGACGAAATGAGCGAGAGAGAACTAACTTCAAAATTATTTCACAGCATTGGCGATGATGACCGAGGAAAAGCCCCACAAAAAATGTGTCAACAATTTCATTAAGCTATTTTGGTGTTGATAGATTTTTGTTGTTGAAGTCGTAAGTCTCGCATCATAGTTTGTTGAAAAAAATTCTAAATTTAAATTCAACGCATTTTACGGCAAGCTTTAAGAAAAACATTTTGCACTTAAGCGAACAGTTAAATTACGTTCTTTCTTTACGTATATAAGAAATATATGCCATGGCAATATACATAAAAACAAACTAGTAGTAAGTTGAGAAAAAAAAAATGAAAATAAGCGGCAATGTATAAAGAAGCTGAATGGCACTAAAAAACTATTAGTGGCTCATTAGTTTTTTTTATTTCAGTCCTTAAAATACACAACATTCACGAATGGACATCCTGTTTTCGGTGCAAACATAAAACCGTTATCTTTTTTCTGCTCGTTGTCAAACTGAGCTGAAGTGCGTCATTTACGATATTTCCAGGCGATTTATCGCACCACAAACCCCGAAGCCTTAAACCATCAAACAAAGACGATATCCAAAGCACTATTAGCAAAAAAAAAAAAACTCTTTTGCAAATTTTCCGATGTAAATCTCATCCCCTCCCCCCGTCTAGACCCAAATCTGAATTCTTCACAATCTGGAACGGAACGTACCCGATGCTCCTCAGGCTCCGTCTGGACCCGTCGGAAAACCTTCTCCGCCCCCACCACCTATCGACAAAAATAAGAAACAAAACCTAAAAAAAAGTAAAAACTCTGTGAAATTTGTTTCCGCTTTTCATTCGCACCCACTCGGCATCTTGAAAGAAAATTTACGGACACCCGAGAGACAGCGTAAAGAAAAAAAAAAGGACTCCCTCTGCTGCTACTAATAAAACTTTTATAGTAACTTAACACCATTAGTCATCTACCGAGTACGTCGAGCAGCTTTAATAGCCCCCAACCTTTCAGAATTCCCCAACCTTTCAGAAGGCCTGGTTGACTTCTCATTCGTCGCCTCCCAGCTCTACTCTCTCGCTTTTGCTTTTGACTCTTCGTCCCTTTTGCAGCTTTTCATTTGACTGCTATAAAACGAGAAAATCATAAAAACGGACGTCTATTTTAGGAGTTTATCCCCGTCGCAATGTAACTTTGTTCGTTTCCTTTTCTTTTGTGTTACTGTTACACACACACTCAGAAAAAAAAAAAAAAACGCAAAAAACGGGAATGTTACGCGTTCAAAAAAAAGGATGATTTATCACGGTCTGGCCCGCAGGCTACAGAAAGGAACAAAAAATCATTTCTTTTTTTGTTTTTAAAAAAACTCAGTCATACACCATATGAGGCTCGTTAATCCTGCGTTATGTGTGTAGACACTTCCACTGCCCGTTTGACTTCACCTCACCCTCCAGAGAGAAGTCCTTGAATAATTTATGAATTCATATGAAAATTTAGTTCAGGCTAAGTATCCTTCAAACGTCATATTGTACACCGTTGTTTTACGTTTTCATTTTCATCTGAATTCAAACTTGAAAGGACATGTATTCACTATAATCGGTGTCCTTTTTTTTCGGGAAAATCGAAAAATGGAGGTGGATTAGTATGATGGAGTAATAAAATTTCGATATCAACGAAATATCAGTACGAGGGACAACGAACCATCAGGACAACAAAAAAATAAAAAAAGAGGATAACAACAATTCGGGAAATAATCCTTGAAATAGGAAAATGAACAACATGATGAGGAATGAATGACAATCGATAAACGATGAACGTGATGTGGAGATACAATAGACACACAAATACACACAAGCAGAAAAAAAAAAAGGATTTTTCATATTTGTGGAGATCCTTTTTATTATTTGAGAAGTATTGTGCCGGAAAAAATGAATATCCACTTCGAAAAGGATATCTAAGTGGAATACTTCGGACGATTGGACGACTTTCTTTTGGAATTTTGTTTTTTTTGAAAAAGAAAATAACGGAGAATGAAAATCGATTGGAATTTAAGGTCAAGGGTTGTAATGTTCTTTTCCTTTTTTGTATTTAACTTTTGTAGTGAAGCTTGCAGCATACCATCACAAATCTGCAACGATTTGTGAGTTCAAAAAAGCAAACGTGTGCAAGTGGAACCCTGTGGCACTCTTTAAATAAATCTGCTGAACTGAGATTGCAGTAAGTGCAGAGCAGCATTCGTCGAGGTGTATTTACAAGTTGTCAATAATTTTAGAGGAGCCTTATCTGAGGTGACAATACTTATGTAGTTCTTTAACAATTTAAAGGCACTTAGATTGAGTTTCAAAATTCTTGGGTTACGCTTTCGTACTAGAAACATTTCAAGCTCCGAGGTTTATTTATGTACTTTGTAAACTTGAATTTGCGCTTGTTTTTTAGGGGGACCGTTGAATTAGCATTAGATGTTTGAATGTTGTCTATAAACAATTATTCACTCATGGGTTAATTACCTGATACAATGAATGGAAGAATAAAAAACAAACTGAAGTTATGAATAAACGAATAGAGTAATGAAGCGAAATGAATCAATAAATAAGTCAAAAATTCGATGAATTATTGCGTAAATGAGGAAATTGATGGCATGAAAGTATAAATTAATGGGAAAGAAATAATTGAAAAATTGAATGAATAAAAATATGAAATTATGAATTTATTGAGCTCCAGAAAGGTCGGCTCTGCACATTAAAACTCGTATCGAAAGCTATCTCAACTTTTTTGACACGATTTAATACCATTTTGGGATACATAAAAGCTTATAAACAAGAAAAATGATCTTTAAACTGCAAGTCTGACTCCTTAAAGCAGAGCCCTCTAAGGCAAAACGGCGCATCATCTATCATTATGCACATGTGTTTCTGAATTCGTCTCATATGAATCATTCGTCTCATTTTAATCAATTTTGGTTTCTTTCTCACAAAATATCAATTGTCATTTACATCGTCGGACAAACAACGACTTTTTCAAAGGGCCAAGCACACGGTTATACGCAAAGACACTTGCCTTGTAGTATTTTTCTATTAAAAGTGGCTGACCCGTTCTAGTTTTCTTTAATACGAAAAGACATACCTAAGACCATTCGGCTCTTTGTATTTGACTTAAAATTAATATAAGCATTAAATACAAGGTCCTAATTTAGAACTGCGACTCATAGTCTTGAAGAAGAAATGTTCTACACTTTTTTTTCTATTTTATTATTTTTAATTATTGTGATTTTCAATTAATTTTAATCAAAATTTTGAGTTTGTATGCGAATTTTTCCACAAACTATGGACATGAATAATCTAACTCAAATGTATAATTAAAGAACAAGTTTCTGGCTTTCAAAATTGGTATAGTACTTTATTTTATGTGTTGCCATTGCTTTTAATTGATTTGTTTTTTTCATGTTGATTGATTTGATTTTAAATTGCCTCTACTTCCTGAACGGGGTGAGATAGACAACCCGTGCATAGCAAAAAATGTACGTTTTTGAATGCTCTATAAAAAACCATCATCCATTTTTGCCGCCAAAGTTATTTTAATCTCTACGCACATCAAAATAGATATTTTTTCTATATGTGCAAAAATGGAGACTTGGGGTCACGATGAACTTTTGTGAATTTTTACCGTTCTATAGATCCGAACAAAATGATTTATACCTCATTTTGTTTGGTGATGAAGTAAGGAAAAAATAAAATCGAAATTCTTTCAAATCGGTCAAAAGGAAGGTTTTTTATTAACAAAAAACCATAAGATCGCCGATTGTGTCTCCATTTTTGCACGGTACTGTATATGCGAATAACATCTTGACATAAGATTTGGAGGAGAATTTTTAAGGCAAATCAAGCATACTTTTAATAGTTAATATAATGTAAATTAAATTATAATTAAGAAACAAATAAATAAAAAGGGCACGTTGGTGAAGCTCAATTATCATATGAGTTGGAGATACATTTCATAATATTGCGATGACCACGATGTCCTTGTGGTTACACAAGAAAACCGTATCACAGGCTTTCGCATTAGATTAGCAGCAAGCACTAACAGTTAAAACTTTTAAGCTGACTGTTTGCAATCCCCACATCGCTATTTCTGGATCCCTCAGAAAGTTAGTCCTACAATGGTAAATCGGCAAAATTCTCTATCACATTTTCCTTCAATGGCGTTGTCGTCACTCCCATGTGCATCAACGTCTAACGAAAAGGCTCTCAAAGGTTCATTCGACAGACGGGCACTAATTAAAATTGCCCATAAGACTCGCATCACTATCAGACGCATAGCATCACCAAATGCAGAAGCAAAGCGATTCCAGATTAAAGTTCCACCGAATGCATCCCCTCCAGATTTCGTCAACAACTTTCCTCGAACTACACGCCATAATCCACTTAAGTCAGCTTACATGCTGCACTCCCATGAGCACAACTTCGAGCAGTATTACTTCCTGTTCCACAACCCAGCAGAACATCCTTCTCAAGGCATCCTCGCTTCGAAAATTATTAAAAAGCCAATAAGTCGCCTAATGATGCAGCATCGCGCGACCCAAACGTAATCCGCTTATAGCATCCTTGAACTCACTGCTCTGTCTCACTCTTCGCCGCTCCGTCATTAAAGGATACTCCTTTATGAGGCCTCGGAAACATTGCGCAAGTGGCTGACTTAATCTCCATTGGTTCGCTCATAATTAGGTTCACATTCGCACTCGTCTAGGCCGGTCTGTCCAACCGGTCGCCCGCACACATACACGGAGGACCGACGAGATCGAGGACATTAAAACCACTTTATGGTACTTATGACCTGCCATCAGACCCATTATCTGCGACCCGAAAAATATTTCTTCATTAAATTCGTAAGTGGACCTCGTGTCCTGTGTATACCAAGACGTTGTTTATAGTCGGTCTCCTTTTTTGGGGGGAGAGTGGAAAAAAAAGCCAAAAAGGGGTTGAAAATCAGTCTGAGGACTCACCTGCAGGCAGAGTGCTTGTGTAAACCGCACCAGCAAGAAAATCTGGCATTTTTTTTTTGAGTCCTTTAAACGAGGACAACCCCACGCAGTGTGACCTTTTTTGAGAAACGAATCCTTTTTATTGTTCATCCGAAAAACAACACGAAGCCACACTTGACAGGGGCGGACGGACCGGTGAAGTGGGTTCGCTTTCTGCCTGCGGGCGCTTTCTATATATCGTTGTGGAATCAGTGCAAACAAATCAGGATTAATTGAATTTCACAGGACACTGTGAGTGGAAGAAAAAAAAAATGTTTTCAATTTTTCCAGGTAGAGTCCTTGTGTGTCCTTTTTCCGACAAGGGCGAGTTTATTTACATGTAAATGTGCACTTTTTTCCTCCTTTCCACTCTCAAACCAACCGGCGTCCGATTGTTTTTTGGGGGCGGAAGTGTAAACGTGGGAGTGGCAGCCAGAGGTGGCCGTGGTCCCGGCGCCCCTTGTTGACCATGCCGACCGGGAGGAAACCCCGAGTTGCGGGATGTTTTCCGAGCGAATCGGGAAATTACTCTCAATCATGTTGACATGCCAGTTTTCAGTGGTCCAGTCTCGTGTGCGTGTGTGTGGTGCGCCTAGTTCGAGAGGAGGTGACGCCTAGTTATGGCTAACGAGAGCAGAACATGCCTCCATTCTCTGGCCACCCGATTTGTCTGGCTGTCGGATGCGGCGGTGAATGCAGCCCGCGGCAGTGCATCTGCAATGCATATTGGTGTGCCGTTTAAGAGCTTAAAATGGAACCAAGCTCACATCGGCGTGTGTAGCGTATGTGGGATGTGCGTTAGGTGGGTGCGGGTGTACAGTTAAACAACCGAATGTTTTGTTACACTATTTGCCGAATGGAGAGGGCTGTGTCGCATTTAAGCGCGTTGTGCGGCGAATTGATAAAATTTTCTGTTCGCGTTCTTTTTTCTTTATTCTCGGTGGTTGTTCAGGGCGAGTCCTTGCGCGGTGGTAGTGTGCAAAGTGGATGTGAGGCTGGCGGCTAATATGGAAACGGAAATGGCTGTGTTTATATTCTGCAACAATGTTGCCAGATGTGGGGCGCGCAAACAGTTCTTTTGTTGAAATTTTCGCATTTGAATGGTTGAAATTTGTGTGAGAAGAAGGGTGGAATGTGAGTGTGGGTGGCGGATTTGCTGAGGGTTGAGATTTGAACATTTTGGCACATTTTCGGAAAATATTGATAGGAGGGGGGAATTTCTAAAAGCTGAAAGTGATAACGCTTATCTTTGTGTGGAAACAAAATCTGGTGATAAAGAGTTTTCCGGTAGGATTCTTTCCATTTCTTGATTTTTCTTTCCTTCCGTTTTTTTTTTTTTTTCATTTTTTGACTCTTATTGTAAATTTTCATGGCTCATGTTTTCAACTTCCATGGCTTTTGTAATCAATTTCCTCTTGCAAAGGATGTATGAAGTGCAGAAGACGACGTTTAAAAAAGTCTCTTTGCATCGTTAACTGGGACCAGATTATCCACATAACATAACGCAGATCGAAATGACGCGATTCCAATTAAAGATTTCCATGTATTTTAATATTATAATTTTCATTTATTGTAATTTTGTGAGCGATGTAAACTGACGTTAAGCCGACGCAGCTCCGAAACGATGAGAATTGATATCGAGGCTTTGGTGTAGGTTACATTAAATCCGAATATTGATAACTTTTTTTTACATTTTCTTTTTTCCTCATTCAAGGATCTCTATGTTTTTATCATTTTCACGTTGGAGAAGGCCTAATTAGCTAAAAAGATTAAAAGAACAAACAATTTTAAGAACAGAAACTTCAATGAAGCAGTTCCAAGTCGTAGCAGGAAATTTTATTTTAGTTCGAGTTGAAGACATTCTTCAGATAATAAAATATAAAGCAACGACCAATGAATATATGAAGTTCAAATGAATATATGGAACAATAATCACATACTACAATAAGAATCGTACAAAATCGTAAATTTTCCAAAACATTTCTCCAAAAAAAAAACGATTTATCGTGCCTGCTTCCACAGAGTCAAATAAACTCGATAAAATAATGAACAAAGGAATGAAAAGTAAACAAAACTCAAAACAATTCAAGAGGCTGTCAATTCCACTGAGCCCAAAATTTCCAATCACATTTCTAGATTTAATTTAATAATCGGAAAACAAATTGAGAAAAGCTTACCGAAAGTACTTTGAAACAATATTATTTGGAACAAGTCCATGTAAACAATATGCAAATGCTTAAGCAAAAGTACATTTTCTATTGTCTAGACAGAAACAAATGGCATTTGAAATGGTAAACGTATTTTGCCTTTGGCAAATTTTGAAATTCTGAAAATTGATTCTATGAACTTATAGCGTGATGCGGTATCAGTTATCAATCAATATAATTGAGGCTCAGTGTAGACAAAAGTTAATACAAGTAATAAAGATTTCATACAGCCGAAACCGTAGAACAGAGGAAGATTTGATTAAGATGTGTTAATGTAAACATATTCAAACCAATTTATTGTTGACCATAAGAGTAACTATGCTTAGCAATTGATTAATTTACAATTCTGAATTTAGAAGAAAACGTTAAGCAATTTTTTCTATTTAATACCCAATATAGCTGAAAAGTTCAGTAACAAATTATCGGCAGATGGTTTTGAAATGAAAAACTTGCCGACAATACATACATTTAGACGGTCTTGCAGCTAAAACGGTTGGGTTAGTGCATTCCCAGATTGTGCCTCATTAAGGGCCACATTATCCTTACCGGCCATATCATACTTACCTAACCTATAGCTTCTGCCAAAGTTGACTTCTTAGGCTTCATTTTATTGGAATACATTATTACGACCGCATTTTTCCGTGAAAATTTATTTACGCTAAATAACGAGAAAACATTTTGAGCTTCATTGTGCTATTTTGCTTTCCTAATACAGTCGAGCCCTCAGTCGAATTTTCACTGGATATCAAAATTAATTCGAGTAGGAGGGATTTTTGGAAAAATTGAAGTTAGAGTGATTAATATTTTTTTTGTTTAAAACCTTTATTTTATTCAAAAGAGTTTACACGTAAGGAAAAAACACAGGAAATCACTGAAAAAAGCTTGTAATGTTGGATTGAGTCTTTAAAATTGGAGAATAAAGCCCTTTAAAAAAGGTGCACGGTTGTGTGCACAAATATCCTACAGCTCATTTGTGGTTATGCGTAGAGAACGATTATGTGGCCCTAGACGACAATTGTGTTCACCCAGCATGATTGTGCTTCGAAAACCGTTGGCGAATAGTTTCGATTTTCTTATGTTCTTTGCGTTGGATGTTTGCCGTGTAGGTCGCCATGCAAATCCTCATTCTTGCTGTGAACATTCTCTTTCTTTGTTTCATAGGTAAACAATAATAAGGCCACATGCGCTTTTTTCTCTTGCACTGGAAAATCAACATGAAATTAAAGGGTCAGTGCCAAATTGAGAGAGAGTCAGACCATGCAATACAAATTGCGTGCTTGAAATTTATTGATTAATTTTTGCAAAAAAAAAAAAAACATCGACTTAGAAGAATTTAAAATAGACCAAGAGTCGAAAAAAATGTGTTCGAGGGCTTTTCGACTTAGAGGGCTTCGACTGTTATTGTACATAGCCGGAAAATTCAACAGAGAAAAAGGCGGAAGGGAGATATTTGACAACCTAATATCAACTGAAAACTGAGAACTCTTGGTTTAAATCTAAAGTTGGAGGAAATTTAAAATTCTTCATCGAACTTGAAAAAAGTTTTAACGAAAGTTTTAAAGTAAAAAAAATTCAGCAAAGCGGATTCATTATGAAGTTAGTTTTATCAGCAGTTCAGCAGTTGTAAACGATGAATGGCAAGCTCCTTACAAGTAGCTTACGATCACAAACAAATATCACCAGATTAAGAAAAACTTGTGGGCGTCGTGACTTAATCGTTAGTGCGTCGGACTGTTAAGTGAGTGTACCCGGGTTCGAATCCTGCCCAGGGAAAGAACACCACAAACAATTTTCACGGCTCCACCACCAGCGAACGACTGACAATCCTAATGGAGTATCTCCTGTCATGGAAAGCTTTTGCGATTCGCCATTCGGAACCCGCATTAAATAGTAGGTTCCCTCCACTTGTGTCAAATTATATAGCGCACAACACAGTGGAGGTGTTAACAAGCTATTTCCCTAGTTCCCTAGTTAAGTGTGGAAATATTCGACGAGTCGTCAACCGTAGCCATTAATTTGACAAGATTTTAAGACTTTTATCAACTTGTAGTTTGAATAAGCAAACGAAGCAAGGTTTAAACATTAACTAGCCCTCAAACTCTGCAATAATAAGAGTGAAATAGCAACGTATTGAACTTGAGGACTTAGTACAAGAGTGCGTGTGCGTTCTGGCCCTTCAAAAGAATTTTCGAATCAAATAGTTAATTCGGATTTAAATCTTTTTGGGTCTTAAATAGAGAGTGTCGAATTCAGAAACATATAAATTACAAAAACGAAAAAAAAAAAAAAATTGCACGCGATATTGATTCTCTTAGCTATATCTGTTGAAACAGGTTTGAATCCTAACTTTTTTTGAATTTTTTCAAATGAACTGCACTGAAATTCTGATGTAAAAGCAGACACCAGGAAGCCAACATGCATGCAGTCTGTAGATTCACCCTCCCATCTCATAAAATTAAGAATAATTACGAAACGATGTTGAACACGTTTTCATCGAGTACATAAACCGCTCGTTCGCATCCCCAATTATCTCCTTGAACGCCATCCCAGTTTGGCATTTTTCCCCCCCAACGGCTGCCCTTAAAGCCACCGCACAGATGGTCGAAATCAAATTAAATTCTCATATAAAAAATCAACTTTTAAAGCCCTCTGGCGGCTGCACGACGTTGCTGAAAAATTTCCCAACGATGTTCTGGACACCATTCCATTGTCACTGTCCCATGCAAATACACGAGCACAACTGCCTCATAATGAATTTTAATAGCCAACTGAATAAATGTAATTATCCGTAATTATCGGTCACAATTGCTCGATAATTAGTCACTCACGCAAAAGCCTTACCAAGCGCTGCCATCGCCCACCACCCGCCGGAGTATGTGCGATTGCTTGAGTAAACACCAGGCTCCCTCGTCCATTCCTTCTCCTCATCCTGCTCATCTCGAACACTCTTCGATTGTTTTCCGAATGCAAATTCATTTGTCGATTTGCGAGAATCGTCCTCGGTGTTTAAAGTCCTGTCCAGGAGCCCGCAGGATCCACCACACTCGGGAGCTTGATTGCTGACATTTTACTGATTAAGGATAATCATTCAACGGACAGATAACAATAATAACTGTAATGACGGGGCAGAAATGGTGACTGTGATTGAACTGCATTAACCCACGGGTGGAGGGAGGGAACCGCCCCGTACAACTCTTAATTGACAAACACGTCAGGGGAAATTAATTATTTGATAAAATAAGGACCGCGCTGAACTGCAAACAAAGCTCCCGAACGAACAACTGAGTGTCACAACTAATTCGTGGACTAATTAACACGGTCGCCCCAGCCGACGCTCGCTGACAAGAATATTAAGCAACGTCGTCGTCCTGACTTTGCCAGGACAACAGCAGTGAGGCAATTTGGAAATAATTTCTCCCCCAATTAGGAATTATTGAATGACGCCGCGCCGCTCAGTCAATAAGGTCGCAAGGACGAGTTGGTGGGCCTGTGCTGGGGGTGGACAAACGTAAAAAAATTCGTTTAACGCCGATTCAAGGCCGATTAATTGGCACTGCGAGACTCATTGCTCTCCGTTTGTTGTGCTTTTCGATGGACACCAAAGCAGAAATCACTTAAAAATGTTAATTAACGAGTAAGCGTGGAGTTTGCTCCTTGGTCCTTACGCAACGTAGACTTCGAGAGATGTTGAGAGGACGATGCTCTTGATGGTTGCGCAGGGATTGAAAATTGCCAATCCGAAAGAAGAAAGTCTCTAGTGGAGGTGACGGACGGTGTGAGGGAGCAGAAATAGAGCACCCTGCAAGGGGAGTGTACAAAAATAGCTCATTAGGAAAGTTTCGCCGGGATAATTGTTGTTGAAAGTCTTGTTTTTTTTTGTTCTTCCTCACTCTCTATCTCCTTCTTGTTGTTGGGAGTGAAATCTGCTATCTGCAATGATTGCTAATTATGTCCTTAGGGAAGTCACTTGGAGAAAGTCACCAGTCGCCACTGGAGTAACTGGGGAGACAATTAATTTGAAAATTTCTTTCATTTATTCATTCAAGTGGCGTCGTCGTCAACGTCGACAGAGATGAGTTCTTTCCTATCATCAGAGTTATGGGTGCTGGAGCAATTAGTTTGTCAAGCGTTTGCCGATGTCCGGGAGGAGGAAGTGAAAAGCGGTGACATCTGAGTGCTCGTTGTTTGTGTACAACTTCTAACGAAGAGACGAGTTTGTGGAAGCAAGCCCTCTGTGCCCTTTGGGAGTTCATTGGAAAAAAGAGCGGTAACAAGGTGTAGTTCGTGAAATTGACTGCATCTTCTTCTGGGAAGAGAACAGTGACGTTTAGCGATGGTTGTAAATCACCTGGAGCTTATGGAATTTGAAGCCGATTTCGGATATCAAGTCTTTGACTGCAACAGAGGCAATTGACTGTGGCTTCAGCGCAGTTTGTAGATTTCTGGTTTACCTGAGGATTTCCCCGCACAGAATTTCAGTGTTTTGCAAATATGCTTCGGTGAATTTCTTTGAATTGTGTCGAGAAGTTCAGAGGTTAAGCATTTTCGTGGACACGTTGCATCATAATCGAATGTTCGGAAGACCACACTGGACGCCGGACCAATTTTGTAACCATATCTAATAAGTCGAAGAGGAATTTACGATATTTTGGATGTTTTTTTTGCAGATGAAACGTTATTATTACTCTTTGTAGTTGAAAAAGTTGCCATTTGTGCAATGGCTACTCCTTTTACAAATCGAGCGCATTTCTCATAATTGCCGACATATTTTGCATTTGACTGCGACTTATGCAAAAGCCGAAAAGAATAAAAAGAAATTTAAGGTTGCAAACAGTGTTCAATAATTCTGCAATATTCCGAACGGACCTCTAGTTTTCGCAGATGTCATGGTGCAAGCATTTATTTACTAACGCCAACATTAGTTTGAAACAAAAAAAAATTAAGAACAAATTTAGAGGATTCTTTTAGGCAATGTCAATAATTCAAACAAGACGAAGGAGTTTCTTTCGAATTAATTAAACGTGCATTGCTGAAGTAAGTCAACCAACTATAACCACACTTTACAAAAATAATATGCAGAACTTACGCACCTACGCCTAAGCCCGTTTATCAACTTTTAGGTGTACAACTTTGCTTCCGCCGTTTTTTCCGAAATTCGAGGCTTTATTGTAATAAACTGGCTATAAATTTATGATTCGTTTTGAATTTGATTCGATTGCGTTTGCCACGAGTTTTGATCAAGTAATGCCTTTAATTCTGCATGTTAGAAAACCTTCTCTCTTCCACTGCCATGTCGGTCTTTGACGTCAAAGCCACCGTTCTTGAAGCGTTGAAACCATTCTCGGCACGTTCTTTCACTAATAGCGGCCTTACCATAGGTATTTGAGAGCATTAGATGAGCCTTTGCCGTAGATTTCTTTATATTAAAGCAGAAAATTCAAACCTCCTGCAAATGACGAGAATTTGGCTCGTAAGCTGACATGTTTAATCGAGAATAACTTTATGAAGCAGACATAAATCGACTAATATGTTTACAAATACCTATTTAGCTTAGCTTATTGTATGACATTTAATTGTATGATAGTATCAATTGTTTGATAGTAAAATAACCGATCTTCATTTCAAATGAAAAAAAAAAAATTCAAAAACATGAAATAATTTTTTTTTGCAAACAATCCATGTAACTTCTAAGCAACATAAAAATTGTACAATAGCAACATTAACAATTCAATTTAATAAAACGAGTTCAATTCAGTCACTACGATTAACAAATAAGCTTTGAGAAGCACCCTCGTCTGTTTCTTGAAACGTAAAAATGGCTTTAAGCCTATTTGAGTCTTAAATAGAAAGTGTAAGAAAATATTTTAATTTAGAAAAAAATAATTTGAATTAAAAGTTTGCTTTTTCTATTGCAAAAACATTGAGAACATTGAGGTACTGCGTTCTTGGAGAGGCGTAAGTAAGGTCGTCTTACAAGCGTTTTTCTTTCTGAACTCTATCTGACCAAATTGATATTGAATTTTTCGACATCAATGTCGACATTTAAAAGGAGATGTCCAAAAGTTTTCTATCGTTTGAAATTAAAAGCACATTTTGAAAATCTGTCCTAAAAAGCTGGGTCCATTGTTCTGCCATCCATATTTTGGGTTCTAATTTCCTATCAGTAATGCCTTATCCCCTTTTGGAGTATACCACCTTAGAAGTTTTAACTGTTTAACCTACTGCTCAATAAGGACGTTTCAATTTTACGCAAAACAAGCTTTAGGCGGAACTAAAGCGCCGTGGATTAATCGTTAGTGCGTCGGACTGTCAAGCGAGAGTACCCGGGTTCGAGCTCCCAGCTCGGGGAAAAAACACCACAAACAATTTTCACGGCCCCATTTCCAGCGAACGACTGACAATCCTCCTGGAGTAACCTGGAACCGGCAAAAAAGTGTATGTCCTCTTCACATGTGTCAAAATTACAACGCGCACAACACAATGGAGGAGTGAAAAGCTAGGCTCTGGCCCTAGCTCGTGGGCTGTTACGCCACTAATGATGATGATGATGGAAGCTATTTCGATTGAGAAGTCGCCATTTGAATCGAATGAAGTTTGCCTGCTGTGCTGTTCGTATTTATTCAATTCCAGAAAAAAATGGATTTTTATTAATCATAACATAACTATAGTTTTTATTGTTTGAATAAGTCAACGCCTTACTACTAATTTTTTTGGTTGGTGGAATGAAGTCTGAAGCCCAAGCAATATGTTTCGTCAGAAGTAGAGGAAAAATGGCAATGATACAAGCAAAATGAATTCCGCACTTTAGCTGACATCTATGTGTACTAAGGTACTAAAATTCTTGCTACAATAAATTTATTCTGTAATTGAACGGCCAATTTAACACCCGCTTTTTTATTTCCAAAAGTATACTAATTTTATTTTACAAAAAACCTTCTAAATTTTTCACAATATGAGTTGTGCATTTTGTAATCACAAAAAAATACTGACTATGATTTTTCTTCAATGTTTAGAATATAACTCAGACTTTTGCAAATTTGAGTCGAAATCTTGTGGTTCAGTGAAGCTCGAACTGTGTAAACTGCAGTTTCAGAACTGCGAACGGTTTGGAATCAACTGATTTGGCATATTTTCAATAAAATATTACGTTTATGGATATTTTTTGTACTTGAACCAGAATCCGTTCTTACTTCAATAGTTTACCTTCAATAGTAAATATATTGACTAGATTTTTTTTTTATAACAGAGAGTTGGATTAACCTTTTTCGGTTCATAATTTTCAAATGCTTATATAATGAGTGTACCACCGTCGACAGATGCGGAAAAAGTCCGGTTGAGAATTCAATTTTGTTTAATGCAAACACATTAGTAAAATTATTTACAGAGTGCCTTTCTGTATTGCGTATGTTCCAATTGAAAAATTTGTATTTACCTACATGTAACATTTCAGACAACATTGCGAATGCTAATAGGTTTTATAAAAATTCCCTTTGAGCTCTACAAATGTTACAAAAGCAGAAATTCATTTCCATCGCATTCACTATCCACATCAGAGGCACTGTCCAGACATCCTGCTGCCCAATACCACACCCTAAACACCACCACAGGCCATTTCCTTATAAAAACAAATGAAATTCAATTTACATTTTTCCCTAAATTGCATCATCAAAAACCAAAAGGTGTTGTTTCGGAATTTCGATTTGCATTTCAATTCAACACCAACATTGTTCGCTTCTGTTTGAGCTGTGGCACACATCGATAGGTGATTGCATTAAAATGGCGAGAGGAGAACAGAAAAAAAAAAATAGAGAAGGAATTTCCCCAAAATAAATAAATACTGGACACATGTTCGGCGATATCCTGTGGAAAAATTTTGGCAATCCCCGCTTTTCTGATTCCGGACATTTTTCCCTCTCCCCGGCGCGGCATGGAAAGTCCTAAACAATTCAACATTGCTGAGCACAGAGAAAAAAAGGACGAGGATGTGGACGATACAAACAGAGAGAGGAAGCACATTAAATCGATGGCAAATAAATTTATTTTATGTTCAGATACATAGATAAATTGATGCACAGAAAGAGAAATTTGAAAATAAAAGAAAAATGAATTTCGAGCGCAATATCCATCTGGTTAGTTTTTTCCACGCTCAACGATCCACGCTCCTCGCTCCGCAGGAGCTATATAAACATGATTCTCGAAATGAGGGCGTGCGGAAGGAGGAGGTGGACTGTGTGAGTGCTCCTAGCAGGGGAGTGGAGTGGAAATTTAATACATTTTCATGCATTTCTAATGCAAACACACATGCAGGATGTACACTACGGCCTGAAAAGAGTAGTGTCACTGCGCTTTTTTTTGTTTTGTGCTCAACGGTGCTTGACAGGGTGTTGCAGTTAAACGTGTCGCAGTGACAGGTTTTATTAAAATTCCCATTTCAATGGACCATATCAGGCAGTTCGTTTCGGGCCGAGGGAATGGCCGGTTGTAGGACATGCCTTGCGATTAGTGGACATATGCTAAATTGGGTTGCGATTGTTTTTGCAACTTGTGTAGGCGTGTACGGCTTTGGGTTTTGTAAAAGACACATGAACTGCACTGCACCACGGAAATGAATTGTTTTATATTCAATGTCTTTCTCTGACGTCGTAGTTTGTGGTATTTCTTTGGTACGATTGTAACAACAACGACCGGTGAGTTTTAGTAGTCCTTTTCGCCGGTGCACTGAATTCGAGTCTTGACGTAAGCCATTTTGTTTTAAATCGCTTCGATTATCACCAAGATGTTCATAATGCGTCAAAGGACTTGAAACCAAAAGTACGTATCTGAAAAGGACTGCCATATCGAAAGCAGTTCATTGTAAAATCCGTTAACTATTTTGCTTCTTTATTTATAAGCTACAAATTAAAATTTATTTTTTTTTTTTCAGTTCTTCCCACACTCTTCAACGGTAAAGTGTTTTGAAGAGAATCGTAATCAGAGTCTGGGGAGAATTTAGAATGCTCCAACGATTAGAATGAAGCAACAACAAAATGCCAGAGATAGTAATGAGAGAGATGCTCAGGGAAGACGGAAATGGTCAAGATGAATAGGAAAGTTTTCTAACTTTCTTCCCAATTTAAAGTAGCTCTAGGATTTAGCAAAACAAACCTGGGCGTGTTATGTAAGGCACTTACAGCACTTTTAGTATGCAATTGCCACCTTCGTAAGATGGTTTACACCAGCACTAATCTGCAGACACTGGGGCCAGGCTAAGAAGACTATGGAACACAAACTAACCAACTGTCAAGCCTGGACCTAATTAGGTTTAAGGTAATCAACGAAACGAACGTAACAGTAACTGACTTCGACTGTTACTGACTTCGAGGATCTAGATCAAATTTATGAAGACAGCCACCAAATCCTAGATCAAAGAAGGGTATACAATCGATTTTTTTGGTCGCAGTACAAGTGGCTCATTTCATCAATCAATCAATCTTCCGAATCCATAAAAAGCTCCATCTTGTTTTTAGATTTACGTTAAAATAAATGTTCTAAAACATTCAAGTTTATGGAGGATCGGAAAGTTTCGGTCTTAAAGCTATTTTAAGGCTGAAAAATGAACGTTCAGGTTTATATGTACAAGATAAAAAAATTCGAATCTTCAGAACTTTTCGGACAGAAATTTCGTCCTATTTACTACCATTGAACCTGCATGGGTACAGAAAATTTAACAAAATTCTTTATACTTCGAATGTATGTTATTGCGTGAACTTAAGAAACAATTTTGGTCCCTTTTTTGTAAAATAAAAAAAAAAGTCTTGTATTCTTTTGGCAGTATTTAATAAAGGAATAAAACCAAAAATTCAATCAATCAAGTTCCAAAATCCTGTTCACTCATTCAGTATAAATGTTTAGTTGCCCTTTTGGGTAGGGGTTAGAAAATACCCGAGAGGTTCAAATATGCCTGTCGTTAGAGGCAAGTTAAATCTATTCTTCGTATAACGGGGCTAAAATGTATACAAACAATACAATGGATAAAACAAATAGGCGTAATACTCCAGGTGGGAGTCCTGGTTCTCTGGAAAATCTAGCGTTTTAAGAGGTTGGCTCTACAGATTCTGGGAACAGCCAATTGTTCCATTTGATAAACCTTTTTTAAACGAAATCAAAGAAATTTCGGTCGACACCATCTAGCACGAAATTTGAAAGTTTAGGCGAGGAACATAGAGGCTTTTTCCATAATGTTTCACGCTTGCAAAATTAAGCTCAACAAATCTGATGATATGTTTGCAAGAAACGCGTATAACGTATACAGGTTAGCCCACCAGCACACGAACAAAAAGTAAAATGTTTAACGCTTTACCAAACTTTTCTTTGGACCATTACAAAAAAAAAACAGCCAAATGCGAGTTTTCCTCTCACGCCAAGGGTTTCGTCCTGCGGCAAATAGATTAATACTTACGACTAAATATAAGTCAAAGAAATTAACAAATCGATATAGCATCAGCAAAATTCTTCTTTTCATTTCGAAAAAAAAAAGAAAATCCTTTTCCATTTGCTGACCGCGCCAGACCTGTGAAAACTGCTTTGGTTTACTTAAGTGTTGAAATGCCCGCAAGCGACCCTGAGTTCGTTGTTCTTAGCAGAAAACTGATCAGATTTAAATCGTTTATATCACGAAAAATTGAATGAAAATAATTTTTTTTCATATCTAATATTTTTTATACTTTTGCCCAGATCTACAAAATAAAGTTTTCTTCAAATTATTTTTTGGGTTTTGGCCAATAACTCGAAAACTATTTGATCCAGAATACTCGAACCATTATTATTATTATTATTATTAAACTTTATTGAAATATAAATAAATTATAAAAAAAATAAAAGAGTCGAACCAATTTTAAACTAAAATTTACATCAAAACCTACATTCCAGATTCTGTTCTAGTTTTAGTTCAGAGTTTTTGACAAATGGGTTTAGAAATGGGGGTGGTGGGACGCCTTTTCTTCGACGTTTAGCCTCCAAATATAGCAAAATGAAAACTTTGTCTCCAAATTAAAAGTTCAAAATGAGAACTCTATTTGCTGTTTAATGCCTATCCAACGATATACCACTCAATAGATTGATTGTGTGATTGCGATTTTTTTGCAAACAATTTAGTAATAAATTAATTTTAGGATAAATAAATAATCTTACAAGACATTTATCTATTTTTGCGATATTGCGATGAGACACCCCATAACTCCAATTTTTTTCATATTTTTTGGTCCCATATTTGATTGAAAATAAAGTGGGTGCTACGGTACACATGTCGCATTTTTTGGCAGTTTGATAGCTAATAACCCCTTACCAATAAGAACAAGATGATTACTGTAGTACAATTTATGATCTAGGTCCATCCTCTTTCCAATGATACCTACATCCAAAATATACAAAAATAAATTTGTTTTCGAATTTAGCATCAGTACCAACTACTTCGCTAGTATGTGATTTTTTAAACTTTTTTCGGAACTTTCTTGGGCAAGTGAAGTACATCTTTTGAATGAATTTTATTCCTTGATTCTAACTGGTGCGCTAGTTACAAAGATTAAAGACAAAAGATAGATATCTAGGCCGCACCCCCCTTTCCAATGACACCTATATCGACTACCGAAGTTGATAAACGTTTTTTCGAGCGTTAGTATTAGTAAATACAAAGGTTTCCTTTAATCTGTGACTAATTCCGCAAAAAATAGGTTACCTAGATAGATCTTCGTTCCAAGTTTTATTCCTTCACTAACGACTCAAAAGTTATAAGCGTTTTTGTGAATCAGACAGACAGACGGACACCGAAGTGATTCGATAAGGGTTTCGTTATTCCTTTGGAACGAAACCCTAATAAAAACGCAAGCGACTTAAATTCCCTGACACGAACTGTCTGCATCTCCCTACGTGAGCAAATAATACTCAATCATAATTGCGAGATGAGTACGGAAGACGATATTTGCACTTTTAGGGTTAGCTCCGTATACATCCGTAGCCGATGCGTATGAAGTATCCCACCAGATAGAGGATATTGTAAACAATTCACAATTTACCACTTGTATAACTCTGTAAAGGTATCCCGGGTACGATAAGCGATAAGTGTGTGCTTGTATCGCTCTGAATAAATAACGGTACAGTAGAATAAAATTATTTTTACCACTTGTGTAGCAGAATGAGTGCATCCACGTCCATCCCCCCACTCACAATGCACAGGGTGGAAAAAAAAAGCACTTCCGAAAAGGATATCAAATAAAATGCGGATCTGAGCACATTTCCGAGATGAGAGCACCTCATAGGACTATTGTAAAACGAATTTCGTAAATAAGCCCGATGAAAAACACTGAAAACAGGTGGAGAGGTAGTTTTCTCATCATTGAAGCACCAAGCACCTGTCATGGAAGGGAGGATGTGCTCCACACACACAGAGAGAATCAACAAATGTTTGCAGGACACCAACAAAAAAAAAAAATTCAAGTCATCTGACATGCCAACGCTAACGGTTGACAGGAAAATCAGATATTCATTAGCCGCAAAACTCTGTGTAAAGGACTCCACCACACCCGCCCACACCCACTCCCATATGACAACGCTCCTCCGCCCGCAGTGATCCGTGCCATTTATCATTCGAGCAATAGAGCGGGTTGATTCAGAGAATAGTTGTGAGTAGTTGGCATCCACCCTCATGAAAAAAGGAGAATTAAAGGACGAATAAGGATAAATAAGAATGAAATATCGGGAATCCATGGCAACAAACCCTCTGTCAGTCGTCGTCGTTGTCGTCGTCGTTGTCGTTGTTCGTCTCTCGTCTCTCATCGTGCCATCATGTCTCCTACAATTAATCATCTTGAGATGATTTATTGGCATTTCAGCCAACGACTTAACATACACATCGAGAACACGGTTTTCCTATTAGCCAGGGATGCTGCTGAGGCTATGAGCGGACTAACGACGGGTGGGCGGGTAATGTGATCTGCTCTCATCCTGCCATCGAAACGGTGGCGGGGAAGAGAAATATTGAAACTACTTTTGTAATTTATTGCTTTGCGACTTATGAGATTTCGATTACAAAGTGTCTTCGTTTCTATTTCCTTTTTTTTTTTTCTGTGCCTTTCTCTGGTCTCAAGGATGATCGGGCGCATGTGATGCGAAGGAGCTGCACGAATGGAAGAAAGTTTTATTTCAGCAGCTGGGAAATTACTCATCACTTGGGTTGGAGTGGCTGAGAGGACCTTTTCATTGGATTTTCTCCTTTTGCGCTGATTGGATTTCCGGAACGAGGATGAAGCGTGAATTGGGATTAGCGATTCGGGCTTTTGTTCCATTTGTGTGAGAGAGTGACGTTGGCTAGGGAATTTACTTTTCTGAAATTTATTCATTCGCTGGCAGAAGACTGAAAAAGGCCGAAAAAGAAACTTTCGAAGTTTAATCACGTAAAGCAGGCAAGAAAAATGAAAAAAAAAAGAAAATGATATATAGTTTTTGATTATAAAGGGTGGACCACCTAGTGGTTTCTTTTTAAATCGTATGTAATTTTGATACTGGCAGCTGTTTTCTGCTCGGAATTTTGACATAAAGTCAGTATCATAATTCAGCGGAATAAAATTAGTCGCCCCAAGCTTGAACAAAGTTGGGAAATATTGAAAATTTATTTTCAAGATAAGCACTGTAGCCCACACACTTTTTTTTTTTGAAATCATGTTATCAGTAGTCTTGGCGATGCCATTCGGCTGCCTTGAAGTGGCGGTTTGACTCCTTTGAAATTTTTCTTGTGGGGAACCGGCAAAGACCTATGCTGTGCCAACAAATAGGAAACGACTCAAACACTCAAGGCCAATATCAAGCAATTTGAGTGCTACAGCTAAGAACCATAAAGAAGGTCTTGGAAAATTAGAGTGACAGAATACTTGACTGCGAAGCAAGCTGGGGCATCTCAATTGAAGAACGTTGTTTTTTGTAATTAATGGCAATGTTTTCTCCTACTGCTAAAGCTGCTGAAAAAAACCCTTTACATGAAAATAATTTGATTTTTCTTATTTTATTGTATTTTTAAAAATGAATTTGGGTCAGCCGATAGTTCCCGATAGTTTTTTTCTTCTGAAAAAAATTATTTCTTAACTGAAGGAGCTGAAAAGATGTCAAAGGGTAAAAACCATGTAAGAATTGGAGCGCACATAAATTGGAGTTAGAACAAAAATAGAACGCTCAGTTATAATTTTTTTTTAAATCTCTTTAAAACCCAAAGCAAAATTCTGCGTAAATCTGCATACGAAAATATCATCGAATAACAAAAACAGAAACCCATATCCTCCCGTGTCAACATATCACCAAAAACAAAGCGAAGGCTAACGCCTTGAAACCTCACATTTATCTCAACGATTATTTCCATGGCATCCATTACAAGAAATCTGAGAAGCGCCTTAGCTGCGATTTTATAAAAATTTCAAGAAACAGCTTCCCCCACCCACATCACTTTGAATCAAGTCAATTCAACGAGATAAAGTAAATCCGAGTTTTTCCAAAGAAAATACGACAAAACAAGTCAGTACTCACCCCATTCTTCTCGCAGACACCACCGGCATTTTTGAGATCCCCCGTCCAGGCGAGTCCCAGCGTTCCCATCTCGAAATCTCGATACGTGAACATGTACGCCAGGCAAAAGGCATCGTAGTCCTCCTCTGGAAAAAGACAAAAATAAAATTCAGAAATAAACCAAAACACGAAGACAATTAATTATTTTTTATAGAAAAAAAAAAGAAAACGCACACACAAAAAAGCCACCTGGGCGGAATAATAAGCACGCCGTCGCAACGCGCTGGACAATGTCATTGTTACAGATGGCTGCATCCTGGCCGCTTGCGGTTTAATGGTGCAGCAGCAGTAGGATGAGTGGATGAGTGGATGAGCGGATGAGTCCCGCGATTGTGGCTCCCGCCCACCACTTAAGACCGAGCCCAAAACGCAACCATCAATTCTTCTCTCGCGCCCACCTGACAAACGGCCGAAGAACGACAACGACGACGATGACGGTACGATGGTTGAGTTCAGTTCAGGCACCATCAAAAAACCAAAAAAAAAGAGAAAATGTTCCTCTTTTCATATGCAAATCCATTTCGGTGAAGAGATAATTTATCACGATGAATTCCGGAAGATGAGGTTCAACAGACAGGAGACGACGACAACGCCGTTGGTGATGGTGAGTAGGTGTGGCAACAATAAACAGCAGAATATCGCGACATCAACAATTGAGGAAGGAGAACCCGACTCTGTTTTTCATTTTTTTTTTTTTGCTCGTTTTTCACGGCTGAACGATTCGTTTATACTTCGCTGGATATTCATCCGGCGTGGTTTTTGAATGAAATTTTTCGGTCTCGTTTTCGAAATGGAAGACACACTCCCACTGACACATGAACTGAGACATAATACGTCATATTTAGCACACAAATTTCGGAGATTAATTCAATAATGTCTCATGAACATCAATCACACACGCACAGAGAAAGCACGATGGCAACCCTTAAATGTGTCAGGGAAGTTTATGCAATCTGTCATGTTGTCATGGTGTGGCGGCGTGTAGCGTAAACTTTATTTCCTCTCCTTTGGTGAACTTTCAAATGAGATTTAGTTTTTGCTATTTCTGGCAGCACTGGGAGTCGGGAGGATGCTGTTTTCCGGTCCCCGAAGGACTCTCTATGCATATGTTTGTGTGTGTGTATTTTTTGGATTTCAGGTTATGGATGAATCTTTTATTCACACGCTTGACGTCGATCACTCACAGCGGTGACGGCATAGTGTGGAAGTGTTTTGCATGTGAAGAGAAAAGGACACAGAAATTTGTGTCAATAACTGACAGTAATGTCTCCTGGTTGTTTATTAATGACAGCTGTGCGGGGAGTTGTAGTTGGCGTGGTTGGTCTCGTGGGAGGTGGCAGTCGTGTTTTGAGTCCTTATTTCCGGGTGTGATTTGTTTTGGATTTTCGGACAAGTCGGGTCCGCAGCTTGTGGCTCAGTGGTGAAAGGACTTGATAAATGGGAACAGATCTGACTGGGGAAATAGGTTCCTTCGCATGGACTTTTAATCCGATGATTTAGTGGCGGCTACGGCAGTGGCAGGAAGAGCTCTGCGGATGTTCATTTCCTGGCCCTAAACTGAAATGCTTGCCACTTTTTTAGGCATGCGAGGGATATTTTTTTCGAGATGGAACTTAGGCGAAAAGTTTTTTCTATAGGAAACCTCAGGTCCTAACTTTTTTTTTTTGACACAAAACATCTTTTTACTTGCTTTAAAAATTCAATTCCATAGTCTGATGTCCGTAGATTTGTTTTTTTAAGCGCCTGTGACTTGCCTCAGGTTTCAAAAAGGGGTGGACAGGATTCAACTTTTTAAAGAGCTAGGTAGTTTTTTTCAAGACCTTAGGACTTTAGTACAATTCAGAAAAAGTAAAACTACGTGCTGAAGATTGCCAGTGGTGGAAATTTAACTAGAAACGATCAAAATAAAGATGAGATCATTTTTTTTCTGCTTCACACACATTTTACAAGATGAACGCAGCGGTAATTCACCGTAATTGACAAGTGGTCACTTTTGATCACTAAAATGTATCAACTGATGACCATTTTGCACAGTTTTGTCTTTGGAAAACTCTTTGTAGAAATATTGAGGCTCATTTTTATATAGTCTCATTTTTTTTGTAAATTCTCGTCAGAACGATATCTGCTTTTTCTGCTTCACGTAAGCCGAGAACTGTCATTTTCTATCGTCTCGACGATGCTTTTCTTAAATTTGTTGGCTTAAATAAATGAAATATTGTATTGAATGTTGAAAAAATATTTTTTTTTTTGCATTATACATTTTTTTTCACAGAAAAAATGCCTTTTTTATTTCTCACATTCGACCTGCAATCGTATATCTAATAATCCATATTTTCTTTCCAAACCGTGGAGAACTTTGGTTTGAGTCCTTGTTCAAGTAAATGTCAGTGGTAGGGAGGAAATGAAATGCTTAGAAATAGATGCTAATTTGATTAATTTAAGCTTATAAGTTATTTTTATATGAACTGGAGTGCCTTATACCTCCTTAGCACTCATTACCTATACTTTTAATTTCGTTCTTGGACTTGAAAATACAAAAGGAAATTGGAAGATGTCAAGCAGTTTTTATTTTGACATAAGAAATGTAGCATTTAGTAGCACTCAAACTGTGACGATAGACGAGACGATAGCGATAGTGTTACGTGAAGCAAACTTTTGACGATAGCGTTGACGATAGTCGTCTGGACAATGATCGTCTGAAAAGTTACGTGATGAGAGCCCTGATTAAGGCCAATCGATTTTTTTATCAATTTAGCTGTGGCGACTGAACGCCTGAACGATAATGTCTGAACCACAAATTAGCCAATAAAGATACCCAAATTCTACTGCTCTTGCCCCTTTTTATTAGATAGCGTTTTTTTATAACATTTTGCGTCTGTGAATACGTGTGGGAGCTTTGAACAACAAATCAAATAAATGTCCGTGAAAATGATGAGCATGGTTCGGTGCTTCCTGAATTACTGCCAAAATGCTTCCTGTATTTCAGCTACATTCGTGAATTACTGTCAAATTCATCGATGGACGAGGGGAAATAGCCGCTGTACAGTTGGGTGTCTACATTAGGTTGTCTGTGGTCTGAACACCTCTCTAACTTTTTTCTGTTCGATGTCAAAAGAGCTGTCATTGTGACAACCTTCTTGGAGGTTCCGGCCACATGGCTTTTCTTTTTTATTACGTTTTTAAATGCAGATTCAGCAAGAAGCTTACCTTAACAATTTCGGATTTCCTTCAACTCCACACGCCTATCGCACTCACAGACAAAAAAAAAAAGACTTATCTGACTCCCATTTTTGGAGACGGATGAATCTTCCAATCAAAGAAGATTATTTCCTGTTACTAATCATTCCCTCTATCAAGTCTAAGTCGTAAAGAGGCCATTTCCTTGGCACCTATATCAGAGTGCTAAGCACAGACTAGAAGAGGTGTTACGGAGGCACTCAATGACATCACCACGAAGACCAGAAACAAGCCACACATAGTCCTGAAATTACTTTCCAACCAAAATCCCCTGCAGTTGCGTTTTAATAGAATCCCTCACCACCACCCGCTCAGTTTGTAAAGAAAATCGATTGAACAATTTAAATTAAGGACTTCATTCCGCAAAAGCCGACAAAACCTAAAAGCAGAGTTCATCTCACCCACTCCAAACACATCACCAACATCATGATCATCAATCCAGCAGCGTGTCAATGCACACACGCTGCATGGTCTAAAATCAAATACCCCAGAATTTCGAAGCTACACATGGGAATTTTCTTCGATTTAATTCAATACAACAGCATGCATGCTCTTGGGATGGCTACGCAGCACAAGTACAACCACTCATCACAACTCACAAATCTCTGCAACGTTATTAGGGAAAGGACGAAGTCAGAAGGCCGTTCTCTTTGCATTGTTCTATGCATTGGACCGGATGGCCACCCCCACACAATTCGCCCACCCAATCTTCCAAAGCCGCACTGAATCCACTCGAATGAGAAGCACTCGTATTCGTTCCTAGTTTTCGTCCTCTGCTCGGACGGTGGTCATCGGCATTAAATTTAATGTCCTGGACTATTGGAATGCCGGACTGAAATGATTTCGAGTGCATCGAGTCTGTGTGTGTGTGTGTGATAGAGCCCCCATATGGGACACTCTCATCCCTCAGTGGATTTGAAATTCATTTCTCACCACGACCACAGTCAGTTCGGGTATGTACGGGTACGGGAAAAAGATTAGACGTGAACATGAACAGAGAGACACAAGAGTCACTCGACCGGAAGCCACCTACCACTTGCCTGGTGCTTTTATTTCAAGAGGATAGTCCAATTAATAAAAAAAGGAAAGGACATGCCTCTTACCTCCACACAGGTTCACAGAACACTCAAGCCGATCATCGACGTTGTAAGGCGGTAATGAACTCGGCTCATGTGCGGGTTATGTGCCGGTGTGCTCAACCGCATCGATTTCTGTTTTTTTAGGGTTCCATCACCGGAACCGGAAACAGTCCTAGGCCACCATGTCCGTCGGTCAATCTTTCCGTACAATTTGTTCATTCGTCCTCAGATCCGGACAGAAATTCGGAGATTAAATGCTTCTGGGAAAAATCTTAATTTTCGTGTGTGGAAACTAAAAAAGTAGTAACACTGAAAAGGGGAGGATTTCGAGATTTTCGAGGTATTCGTTCGAGGTGGGATATCAATCGAAAAAGCTTTCGAAAACAGTGAGATTTCTGTCCAACATTTTTTGATTAGAAGGATTGATGGCGAGATATGCGGATTCAAAGTTGTAAGTTTACTCAAACTGCGATTACGATTTTAAAATTTCGACGCCTTTTTGTGCCTCCATAATTCAGATGTGTGTATTTTGTCAATTTGGAGAACTGTGGTGAATTTCATACATAACACAAACAAACTTGTCGTAAAGAAAAAAAGTGGACATTTTGAAATCTTCTACGGAACCCTATTCTACGATGCACTTGTCAATTTCTTGTATTTCACTCCACTGAAAACACTTACTGCACACCCACCCAGGTAAAGTCACCTCACTCCACCACACTCGCATGGGCCTTGTTCATGAATAACGCAGCAAGGACCCTTATTCGAAAAGGAATTTAGCTCTTCATTAATTCCCCAGGGAGACTCTCTTGCTGCTGGTATCATCAAAAAAAAAATTTTTTTTTCCGTGCTCCTGTTGTTTCCAGGATGAGTTTCTTGGATATCTTTATGGAAAGTTTTTGTCTCTTGATATGACAACAATGCCCTTTTGGGGTGGGAGGAAGAAATAAAACTTTCTTTTTGTGTGCCCTCAATATTCTTAAAAAAAAACTTTCTCCCGGAGCAGCAGGATTGTGACAGGACCTCTAACGAGAAATGATGAACTAATAACGGAAATGAGCAAAAACAAACTTTCTTCCCGTGGCTCTTAAGTAGAAGATAGTGATGACAACACAGAAAGTTGGGCGAATCCTGTTGAATTATCCTTGGATTTTTGATTGAAATGTCGAGTTGCTGAAGCGTGTGTTGACGAAGCGCGGAGACAGAGAGACGATGAGCTCGAGGGAAGTGTAAAGTTCGTTGGCTTGGTTCTTTTATTTTATTTTTGTCGTGAGAGGAGCAAAGATGGCTTTTAAGGACTTTTCAAGGATTAAGTTAAGTCATGCATGTGAGTGTTGGAATATTTATCTGTGGATTGTAGATCGTGAAAGATGGTGAGGTAAGGTGGAGTTCAAGGACTGCGTACACGTTAAGAACGAGAACACTCGAAAAAAATTCTTCTTTTCTTACGGAGCCAAATTGCGACGGTGGGATGCTTTTATTTTTTGATTCTTATTTATTGGCCGAGAGTTGCTTGGTTGGAATCGTTTCTAGTGTAGAGGTATTGAACTTGTAAGAAAGAAGCACTCACAGGTACAAATGTTTCAAAGCTTGAAATAAAAGTAAGACAAAGTGATCAATATTGGGTGCTTGAAAAAGTTTGGTAATAAATTATCTACAGATGGCTCTGATGTGTAATATCTTCGGTAATATTAATTGCTGAAAAATTTGTGAAGTTAACGGAGACCATGTTGTAACAGTAAAAACAGTATAAATGGTTCGCTCGTTGTCGATCTGATAATTTTGATGTGGCTCACTATTTTCAACCAATCGCTGAAAAAGTCATGCAAAGAATTAAACACGACCGGCACATTAACAGCGTGGAGGTTGTTGGGGAACTAGGCATTCATCAGCAGAAAATTACCAACCATTTGAAGAAAAAAAGGAAGCTCGATTTTTAGGAACTATTAGCAGTGAAAGATTTAATGGATCGAGTTTCCATTTGCAATTCACTGCTAAAAAAGAACGAAGTCGAACCTTTCTATAGCGAATAATTACGGACAATGAAAAGTGAACCACGTACGACAACAATATGTAAAAGACATTATGGGTAAAGAAAGGTATAACTATAATAACAGCCGCAAAATAAGGATTGACATCAAGAAGGTTGGAAGGAATTGTTTAATATGAGTTTTTACAAACTTGCCAAAGGATTAATTCTGCTCACTACTCTCAACAATTAATTAGATTGAAGAAAGCAACTGAATTGAAACGGCCAGAATTGATCAAAAGATAAGGTAGACCACACTTATTTTCGATGAGAGCCTATTCTTATTTAAGATAAGTGAAGAAGAAGAAGGTTTTCCAAGAAGGATTATTTTGACCGCAACTGTATATGAAACTGTATATAAAACTGTTGTTTTACTTTTTTTAACCTTACACTGCTCGACTGTTTTTTTTTACTAAAAAAAAATATTTTCTTATGCAATTTATGGCTACAAATACCAGAATAAAAATAATAAAACAGAAAAAAACATTAGTCCACTTAATTTGGCATGATTATTCTCTTCAAAATATATGAAGCAGATCGTCAAAAAAGCTTAACAGAGTGAAATTGTCATCCATAGTTTATGAAAGAAGTAAGAATTGAGTTGTATCAGTCACAAAATAGCCAATAATTTTTTTTTACTAGAAGAGCTAGTTGTGGGCGCTGTGGCTTAGTCAGTTATTGCGTCGGACTGTTAAGCGAGAGTACTCGGGTTCGAATCCAGCTCGGGGAAAAAACACCATAAACATTTTTCATGGCCCCACCTCCAGCGAACGACTGACGATCCTCCTAAAGTAACCTCTGTCACGGAAAGCTTTCACAATTCGCCATTCGGAACCGGCAATAAACTGTAGGTCCCCTCCATATGTCTCAAAATTATAACGCGCACAACACAGTGGAGGCGCGAAAAGCTAGGCTCTGGCCCTTAATGGGCTGTTACATGACTAACGATTCGAAAAGCTAAATAGTTACACACAAAAACTAAAGTCACTTCATTTCAAAACTGTGTCTCATATTTTAGAAGATGTTTCATGGTGAATTGGCATCAAACGACTGAAAAATTTGACAGACGGCCGCGGATAAAACGAAATGGCCATATTTTTTGAACATCGACTCGTCCTATAGCCCATAATCCAAAGATGTGCCATACCTTAGAGTAAACGATGAAAGGACAAATAGTCCCGGAGTTGATCGTAAGTGTTGAACTCGTAAATGAGCAGCATATCCACGTTCGAATACGAACCTGATAAAACACTAAACAACTTTTGCGACCACACCACTTGCGATTATTTTCTCAACAGTATTTTTATACGCGATAGCTTTCACAATTCGTGGTTGGGAACCGGCAAAACCTACAGAGTTCTTCCACATAAAAGAATTAAAAACACGCACATGTCAGTCGTCGTGAAAAGCGCAACGGATTCTGGTTTAATTTATTCATTCTAATCTGGTGCTAGTGTTTAACGTGACCTGATTTCGAAGTATGTCAAATAACATCGTCTGGATCTTAACTTGAATCCCAGTCGTCGCCCCTTACCTTTTTTTTTATCTGACACCCGGTCCAAACATCTAAATATCAACCTAAGTCAAACTTTAATTGCAGAACATCATTAAGAACCAAGACCATAGACACTCTAAAAATATAAGTTCTTGACTTTTTACCTGCCATCACCACCCAATTAAGTCCTTTTTTCCTGTTTCACGTAGAACTTCTGTCATCGATCTTCAAGAAATCCACTCCATCCGTGGATAGCATTCACTTACCGTTGCAAAAGTCGAAACAATTAAACGAACCACACCCGGTCATGCGATTTCCGTCACAAAGCGCCCTCTTCCTCAGCCAATTACCAAAGTGTAAGAACGTCATAACTCTAAAAATAACAATCACTTCTCTCCGTTCCATTTCGTGTAATTACAACACTCGTTGTTGTCCCATCCGCCCTCCGGCTGCAGCAACAAACCGCAATCGATTTCGCGCTCACCACTCACCTCCAACCACCCTCCAACTAGCTTTATGTAATTAAAAATTAACAAGGATCATAATTTCTGTAATTGAAGTCGACCTGGAGCCATGAGGAATGATTGCAGTTCTACAAATTGCAATACTTGTCTCACAAAAACCACCCACTTCCATCGCCTACCAAAAGGACCTTTTCCATTAGGAAATTGCATCGCGGGGTTTTGGTTTCGGTTTTTCTTGTTCATGTCGTTGTGCCGCGAATATTACTTCTGAACGGAGGGGGGAACAGATAAGAGATGATGTGTCAAAAAATGTTATCCGCCCCACATCCAGAATCGAAGAAGATTTGTTTCGGATGAACAAACAAACTTCTGCTGCTAAGCGACCAATGTTGTCACACAAGTGCAACAAACAAAAAAAAAAACTTTTTCCATCTCATAAAGTAATCTACTTCTGAATTCATGAATAAGATTCGTTTTCAACGCTCTGGGTAATGAATAAATTTCCAAGCAATTAGAGAGGCGAGCAGAGCAGTAGCTGAGCCGAGGAATATTTGATAATGGCACCCCGGCACAAGTCTTCTCTCTCTGTGTCTCTCGGCGAGTGCGAGCCTTTGTTTGTTTAGATTGAACAGGAAAAGAGCAGTGTATCCGGAGGATGCTAGTGTACGGAATGGCATCTCGAAGAAGTTATTCTACTTTCATGGAGGCGAGGCGTATAAAGTTCAATTGGCTCATGTTTATGTATCATGGTATAATCGAGGTGACTTCGAGTCTCGTCCGAGGGCGGGATGGGTTATGGATTGTAGTTTTTCTTCTTCTTCTTGTATTGTCACACACACAGGACTCGAGTGAAAAGAATTCATTAGATGTTAGTGTCAGTCGTTCATTGTTATAGTTTTGAAAATTTAAATAGGGGGGGACATACAGCACTCGGGGGATGTATAAAATTCGATGGAGTTGAGGGGAGAGAATGAATTTTTGAGTGCATTTCGAAAAACGTACGACTGTCCGGAAGATGTTTGTTTCTGTGTTTAATTGGGAACCAAATGAATGCTGTTTCAATTCATTTGTTTCGTTCGCACTGCTCAATTATTTCTGACAATTCGAGAACAAACACAAGTGGTCTTCCTGACGTAGCCCTCCCAGGCATGTCATCTAGTATTCTATTTGCAGTCAATTTTAGGTCACAGAGATGGAATTGAGTGTTGAGGGTATTTTGTTCACTAACGCAATTTGTTTGTTTATGAAGATGAGGATGTGCTATTTTTGATCGACTGTTAAGAAATTCATGATAATGTTCATATTGAAATTAAGTCTTCAATGATTTAAATGTCGTATTTTCTGCTGTTTCGATGACGGGTAGTTATTTTTAATGGGTGTGCCTAATATAAGTTTCTTTTTAAGAATTCGATAATGAATAGAACTACGTTTTTTTTTTGCATGTGCTATGGCTTTTTAGCAGAAGCAAATATTTAAATTAATTATGGAGTACAATGTCGTTCGTAGCTGCATCGGCTGGCTTCGCAGTAGCATATTCTGCCACTCCAATTTTTCAAGACGGTCTTCGGCGAATTGCTTGGATTAAATGTTTGAATCATTTCCGGAATGTTGGTCCTTCAAGGTTCCCCACTAAAAACGTCCAAAGGGGTCAAAGCGCAGTTTCAAGGCAAATGATTGGCATCGCCAAGACTGCTGATAATACAATTTCAAAAACGCACTGTTTGGGCTACACAGCACTGGAAATAAGTTTTCAATATTTCCCAAGGTTGTTCAAGCGAAAAGCTATTCTTTTCGATCCGCGGAGGTCTAATATAGATTTTCTGTCTTGATTTTGAGCGTAAAACGACAGCTGGTGTCGAAAGAACCTACGATTTAAAAAAAAATCACTCAATGGTCCACCCTTTAGAAGAGGATGTGCTATTTTTGATCGGCTTTAACAAAATTTTTCCATTTTCAACTTAAAATTAGGTCGTCAATGATCTGGGTAAAGAAATCTGGTACTGAATGTGAATAAGGGCATCCTCCATTTGCTGTTTCGAAGACTGATGATTCTATCTACACCATGCATGTACGTACGTTAAGCAACGCTACGACGAACAAAAGGCCAAACCACCAACTTGTCCCTTGACAGCTAAAGAACTGCAACTGATTTCCATAAACCCACGGACTTCCGTCTTTTGCCATTCAAACTGCTCAGTCCCCCGAACGGAGCAAACTTAATTCAACAACGAGCCACAACAAACCCCCTGCGTACAACACACACTCATCATACTCACCGGAGAACAGCTCGAGAAACTTTTCCACGCCATAGTTACCGGGAAACCGGTAGCCCGGATCCTTGAGCGCGTTCGCATTGTGCACCTTTATCCTTTTGATCATAAACGTGATGTTATCAGCCTTCCCATCGCCGTTGAAGTCTGCAAAGAGGAAAAAACGGAAATTAGGTTATAAAAATTAAGTACAAGACACCGCACAGGCATTCAGAGCAATCAATTGCTCCACCATTCCCCGAATACAAATCGCACACGACCCTTCCCTGTCGTTGTTGCAACACAAACTTGCACTCTTAACATCCGACAGCTGAGATCCTGTCCACTGTTCTGCTTAACAAGCTTCCGGGGCTGCTGCTCCGCTCTCGATAATGGGTCATTTCACTGGGCCCACACCGCGCTGGCAAGTTTAATTGAAATCGATAGAAAAGTCGTAGGGGTGGTGGTGGTGGGTGGCACAGAGAGAGAAAGGATGACGCATGGCACGGTCCCACTCCAGTGCCATGCGTCAGGCGTTTCAATTAAACTTTGACCTGAAGTTTATTGAAATTGCAAAAGTTTACCGTTCGCAATGAGAGTTGGTGCATTTAAGTGCGCGGATCCTCTAGCGGGTGGGCTGAAGGACCTCCGGTGGCTGACGGGGGAGGAAGAAATCGGGGTTATGAATAAAACGATGCCATGCGACACTGCATTCGCAAGAGTGGAGGGGAAAATGTGCCGCGAGATAGAAGAGAAATCCCGTCATTAAGCGCGATGTCCTTTGAATAGGGGCCGTTCGTGGAGAGGGAGTCCTTCTCCCTCGTTTTCCTTTTTTTCTGGTGTTCGCTTTTATGGGACGCGTGTGACATGGTGATTCGGCTTAAATTGACTTGTTTTGCTAGAGTTTAATTCGCACGAGTGGGTTGTATTCAATTCAACTGCGGGCGCGCTGTCCTGGTGACGGGACAGCGATTTGGTGGATGGGTGCTGGTTAGTCAGGCGACACATTTTGACATGTTTCAATGGGAAAAGAGCAGCGAATCGAAACTAATCACTTTGCTGGAAAAACTGATTGGCAAGGATGGGCTTTGACGGCAGGTGGAGTGACGATGCGTTGAGAGGTCAATTTGCAACGTTTTTCCATTCACAGAACTTTCATCCATGGGTGCGTTGTTGCGCTTTTTCTGACAGACCATTAGACTGAGAAATTTAATTTGCAAAAAAAAAACTTAACTGCCATTGACAGTTCAGTTGAAAAAATCACATCGTTTCTATGGGAAAACTCTACTAAAACTAAATCCACATCATTTTGAATTAGTGCAATCCTACAAAAGATACGTATAATTTGACAGCCGTCTGACTAATTGCTGAGATTGCATTTTGACTAAAACAACTTTTATTATTTTGAGAAAAATTTATAAAAAGTGAGTCCCTGTGTTAATGAAACTGATTTTTGTAGAAAAAAAAAAAACGACT
This sequence comes from Syritta pipiens, assembly GCA_905187475.1. Lineage (NCBI taxonomy): Eukaryota > Metazoa > Arthropoda > Insecta > Diptera > Syrphidae > Syritta > Syritta pipiens. Next base: position 12,388,723 of record LR994572.1, on the reverse strand, counting down.
CTCCTGACTGTTTTGGTGTATGTCATTCGAACTCTGCATCAGGTGAAGCAAACATTCGTAAGTATATAGTTTGCTAAGTTTCCTACAGGCAAGACGATGAACGTAGTTGATGTCCCCAAGAGGCTGTTACGGTCGCAAACATAAAATAACACTGCAAATTGTGTTTATTATTAAACTTTTCAAAGAATGATATCCACTACCAAGCACATAGGTATGTGGATGATTTCAATTTATCTAGCTTTGTTTTGTCCTTCTAAGATAACCGCCATAAAACTTAAACGTTTGCTATTTGATGGTTTCAACACAAACACATAAATTCCTCACATTTAATCCTTCAATATACTCACGGCGCGGCGTATTGTATTTTTCGCACTAGCTTATACAAATATGTTTACTTTGTCTAAGTTATTGCGAAATACACTTTTTCAGTTTTTTATTTGTTTTCTTTCCGACGAAACTATTCTGTTATGTTGGACTTGTATTTTAAATTTTGCATTTTGACTATGCCCTCCATATAACTGGTACTGCACAGTTAGTAAAAAAGTAGTAAAAAAATCGGAAGCATTTTAATTTTTGTTTAGAAATCTGGTACAATTTTTGAATTCTACATATGAGCCGCTTAGATTCATTAATAGCCGTGTTTTATTATGCACGGATGATCCATATGGATCATGTGTGTAAATAAAACGCTCCAGATCATGGAAGCATTTTTATTTTGTGTTTTGACAGTAGTTTGACAATTAACTCCTGTCGATGCTGTGATATTTGAGGGCAGTGTTTCCATGCCAACATAATTTTTCTTCTCTTCAGAGCAAGTGTTTGCACATCTTTTACGATGATGATTACAATTTTCACCGGCAAACGCAAAACAATTGTGCAAATCACACAAAATTGTTAGAAATTAAAATTGAAATACAAATTTTGTATTACTGTTAGCACAATATTACTTAATGAAGGAATAAAAGTGAGTACTAAAATCTAGTTCAAAAAATAATATTTTGTATACTTATCAGGCAATGCCGTAAATTGGAAATGGTTTCCAGGCAAATCAGCTTCCATGAACCTAGCAGGGAATAGCGGAATCAAATTTCGGATCACGATAAATGATCCCGATAGCTATCTGGATCATGTGTTGTTGTTGCAATGCGTGCAAACCAATGATCTATATAGATCATGAGTGCATAATAAAACACGGCTAATATAGATGTGGGACTGAGCCAAACAACACAACAAACACCCTAGACAATCAACGCATAACAGACAAACGGGACTAGTAACAGCAGACGATCACACCACTGGCAGACGACGAAACGAAACAACCAACACACACACGAACACACAGCCCGAACCGTTTGCCTATAGCCTTCGTGAAATACGAATCCATTATCTGCATCACAGTCGCCACTAAACACTGACAGAGTAAAATCTCGTTTTTTCTAAAAGTTAAATATCGTATTTGAATATTAATTAAAAATAAAGAACCCACATGGATTAACATGCATAGATTTATTAACTCCGCTCTTTGAAAAAAATTAAATTTAAGTGTCTAACACTTGGTATAGTCATAACTTCTTCCGTTTACAATATTTTTCCTCAAAAATAAAGATTACCAGCATCAAATGACAACTATTTGAAAAAAAAGTAGCGCTTTATTAACCCTCGTCTACGAGCAGAAGCAAAATCAAAAATGAGTAATTTTTCATTCATTGCATTAAGACGCCTCCCTTTAATAAAGTAGTGGAGTTAAAGAAAGAAACTTTGTTGTTTCTTGTTGTTGAGGTCTTTCACATCAATTTCAACAACATTTTTCTTTTAATAGTAACGACATTTTTTTTTTTTCGACTTATGACCAGCTAGTGTTGTACTAAATTAGCCAGTGTGGGCAGACGTGTGAAAAATGCTTTGGTGAAACTAAGCGAAATGGTCGCAAGCTATTTCCTCTATAAAAGGCGAACAATAATCGATGGCAAAGTATGTAGTACTGCAACCGAAATAAAATTTAAGGGTTTTAAATTTGGACTTTCAGTATTACGTGCCAGACTTAGAGCCTCTAAGGTGAATGAAAATATATTCATTGTTTCTCTCGAATTCTTATTTCATGGAGCTAATCGATGTGTGCTCTGAAAGGCTCATATTCGACAGCTAAGGAAGTCAAAATTTTGTGGAAATGTGATAATATGTTCGAAGTACCGTCAGCTTAAATTTGGACAAAAAGGATTCTTCTTTTTTAGCAATTTTGGGGCTAAATATCATTCGACATATAGAGAATTCAGGAAAAAACTTCTTTTTATTTTAAAGGGCATATATGTATCTTCTTTTCAAAATGTATATGTATTTACATCTTTTTCATATTCTTTACCAATCTCACAAACTATGCGTTTAATTAAATGCTTTTTTTAGAGGCTTATCCCAATGCTTGTTGGTTCATAAGAAAAGTATTCCAAGAGACTCCAACGGGAGCTTCAAGTATTTTCTTGGATAGCGCAAAAACTAAAAGTCACTTTTAATCACTTTGGGAGAACGACGCGTTTAAAGAAGAAATTCTAGTACAATTTTAGCCGATGTTCTTACGAAAAAAAATTAAAAAAAGTGTTTTTGTTAGAAACGAAACTAACTTTTCAGCTGACACATCAAATAAAATAAAATAAAGATATCTACTGATCTGAACTGAACTGACTGAACAAAAATTATTAGCCGCTCCCTTTTTCACTCATTTTTTAAGGGTTAACTAAGCACCGAAACCTCTTGAACCGCTCAAGGGCATTGTGAGAACCTTCTTACATTAAGAGTGGCTACAGTTTGAGTTGCAACAAATAGACTCGAATGGAAGTCTCCTTTCCCACCCAAACAAACAGAACTGAAACAAGGACTCCCCCACGTACCTGTGTTCTTGTAGATTGAGTTGGCGCGCTGCACATGCCTCGTGATGGCCTCGATGCTCGACTCGTCCGAGCCCATTTTCTGGAAGAACGTATGGTCGGCTTGCAGATACAGCATGCAGGTGATCTTCCGATCGTACATCGCTCGTGCGGCGGCATTACTGGTCGAGTCGTGCGTGTCCTGCCGGCTGCTCAACATCCCGTTGAAATTCTGGGACATCACCACGTCCGGATTGTAGTTGTTCACGATGATATTGGGTTTCTTCGTCGCTCCGTTTTTCGTGATGATCTCAACGTGCGTCTTGTGGCTCGGACGCGACGACCCGCTACTGGTGCTTGTGCCGCCGAACACTGTGGTCCAGTTGGTGTTGAAGAAGTTGTTGATGAAATTCCCGTCCGCCGACGAGTCGTCCAGACTCCGATTGTTAAAGCTGCTCACAAGGATATTCTTGTGCTTGGTGAACGTCTTCCGAACGCCGCTGTTGTAGTTGTACGTGTGGTTGTTGGCGAAATCACTTCCAGGGTTGTAGTTGCTCACAATGATGTTGCGATTGCGATTCGATGTTGTCGTGTAGGTGGGCACGTTGTTCCTCCATGTAGCGTCCTGCGGTTCGGGGCGAACACGCTCCGGAGGGCGGATGTTGTCATGCGAGGTCCTGGGAACATCCTCGCGACTTGTGTCGTGACTTAAAATACTATAATCGTCGTTGTATGGTACGTCCAGATCGAGTGGAAGTGGTGGATTTCTATCGTCTGTGACTTGCTGCAAGGGGAAAATGGATTTTCATTAGTTTCATGATGGAAGAACGATGGTGGTGTGTGTGTGTCCTCTTAAAAGCGATAAAAATGTCTGCATCTGACATGACAAAAGGCTGAGAATTTTGCTTCTTTTTTGCATCACTCGCATGACACGCCACTTCCACTCCATGGCAAGGCAATAAAAGTTAATTACTTCAATGAATGTGTGTGTGCATGTGTGATGGAGGGTGGTTGTGTGTTTTTTGACAGGACCTCTTATCAGACACGTGTCCTGAGCAGAAGCCTCTGCCTATTTTGATGTCCATTAATTACTTTAGCATGACGAATCAGGAACCCACATACTCCCAAAGGGCGGACAGATGAAGAAGAACAAAGTTGTATGGCTTTTTGTTTTTCGATTTTTCTTTTCTTTTTTTCGTTTTTGAAATGACACCCTTATTTTCGTCTGTACGATAGACATTACCGTGAAATCGGAAATGACCTGTCAATCTTTTGGGGGAAATCTTTCAGAAGTTTTTGGGGATTTCACTTGAAAAACGACACATCATTAGGCGATGATAGTGGGAAATTGCTTGCGAGGGAGTTTCGAAATATTTTTAGAATACGCAGAGAAAATGGAACAGTGGTGTTTTGGTTTTTTTCTTTTTTTAAATTTGAAAAAGTCACGTTTGAGTTTTGGAGAAGTTTCAGAAGTTGGGGTGGATTTGCAGAAAAATGTTTGAGATTTGAAATTTTGTTAAGTCTGATGTAGGAGATATTTGTTGGGGACGATTGGATGTGCAATAAGACTTTAGTAAGCCTAATAAATGACAGTTTTTTCAGGATCATTCATTCTTTAGCATAAAAAAAAGTGCGCTACGTAACCAGCAGAACCCAAAAGTTGGTTGGCAGCATAATGGGCCTAGCTTTGACCTAAGTGTACCAAATTTTTAAATGTATAATGTAAAGAAGTGCAGTAGAACCTCTTGTCTTTTAAGTTACTTGCCTTAACAAATTGTTATAACTGAAGTGGATAAAAAGGAAGCAACCACACAGGTAAGATAAAGGGAACATCTAGCTATTGAGAGTAAAAACAACTTGTCTGTAGCTACCAAGAAGCAAAAAAAAAAAAAACATGAATACGATTTTGCTTGGATGCCAAAGAGGTGAAGCATAGGGTTATAACGTCTTCCTGGACCTAAGAATAGTCGCGAACGCATTAAGGCAACCAACTTTAGCAGCTCTAATTCGAAAAATGGACATTGTGTCTGATATCTGGTATGCATCAAATATATATTGAAAGTTTCCTAGCAAGGATATATAAAACGACGCAAATTGCACCTGATGATCTCAAAATCATTTTCTTGCCGCTAACATCAATTTTATTTTACGGTATTGGCCAAAATACAATCAATCATTTGATTCGAATAATGTTAGTAATGGGTTTTCTTAGAGAAACATTAGCAAAACGTCGTGAATACAAAAGGTTTTACTAGAGAAAATTGAAACTGAACTCCAAGTGCTGTTATAGAAAAGCAAGATATAGAGATAAACCAAGCTATGGCTCTGTACGGCTGCTACGCAGATTATTTAATTTTTTTTTATAGAGATAGAAGTACAAGTCTTAAATCGAATACTGAAGCTGGTAAAAACTGATTTATGAAATTCAAATTATTCAAGTTCTTGATTGGCTCGACCTTTTCACCAATATAAAATACACGAACGAGCATCGTCTGCAAATTATAAAATTTTCTGCCGAAATTCGAAGTCAGTGACCGCAACTTTAAAAGCGTCAACTACAATTTTCGGTCGTAATTCTCGCTCTAGTAGACAGGCAATAACAAGTTTGGTGCAAAAATTAAAATCTACATATTCGTTGTGTGATGTCAGTGAGACAATGTGGTTGAAGTGTCGAAAATATCGCTGCCGTTCAGGCGTCCGTAGCAAACGATCCAAATCAGTCAATTCCACGGCGTTCTCAAGAATTGGCCATCGTTCAGACCAAGCTATGGCTACTGATTCTGTTGATTTCTTGCATTGAGTTCAAAAATAATTTTTTATCAATAATTTTTACCGTAAGATACTACAAAATAATAAAGAACTGAGGTGAGTTCACTTGACACAAAATATATTCAATTTCAAAATTCGAAATAACCGAATTCTCAGAAGTCAATTAGCCACAGTGGAATTCTATTCTACTTCTAACTAATTTCTGGCTAAAAGTAAAATTTTAAATTACTTTTTGATATTCGAGGAATAATCAATTTCTTCTTAAGAAACTAACAAATGAAACCATAAATTTTCCAGAATCGAGAGCCTTTGTGCAACAGAATATTAAGGAACATTTTACTCAGCAGTTGGATAACAAGACTTTACAAATCGAAATTTGGTCGAAAGAAATCTAAACTGCAACATCTAAAGCTGACATTCAATGTGTCGCAAAATGTAAATCCAAATCCACCTCTATTCTACAAACTGTCTAAATATTTTTCTGTAACAAGGAATTTTCATTATTGATTCTCCTTTTCAGGAATTCCTTCCGCCAAAATAATTTCATTTGAAAACAAATTAAACCAATTTAAATGTTTTGCTTTTTGCAGATCGCATTGTCCTGCAGACATCCGCGTAGGTCGTTAATTTGATGCTTCATGAGACACAAAACAAATTTGAAACCTCAACCTGGATTACTTTCAATCGAAGTTTGACATTTCCTTGATTGTCCGCGATGACGAGGGCTGTGCTAAAAAATTGAACTCCATTCTAATATCTGCTGGTGAAGTTCTTTATTTTTCTGTAAACCTAAGTAATTATCGTCTTCCAATTGAAAAACCACGCGCACAAATTGCAACAGCAAAAAAAAAAAAAAGGAAAAATAAACCAAACCTTTCACCCCCACCGCTCCGACCGCATGTGCCAAACAATAGCCCCCGTTCAGTTGACAACTCGTTACTTGCGATGACAGATGTCCTGTGCCCCAGATTCGCGTAACAACCATCAGCGGTGGTAAGCAGAATTTTTTTTAATAAATCCGAGTAAACCGAGCGTGGGCTGGGTGTGCCACAATAGATGTGCCACTGGTACACGGCACGACACACGACTGTGACTCAACCCCTCGTCAATTCATCCGTACTCCATCTCATTACATGCGACACATATAAATGACAACCTGACATAACGCACATTGCGATTGAATCGCACAAACACGGATCGTCCTCTTCACCGCAGACAGAGAGAAAGGCACCAGCGGAAGGGGAAACAGAACCATTTCTGAATAATTCCCGGTTTTCCATTTTTTTTCTCCGTGAGAAAATAAAGAAAATTCCACTCGAATGCGAATATTGTACCGTTCTTGTACCGCATTGAATCCAATTGTGTTCATGGAAAACTAGGGGGGTGCTTATGGAAGGGTGAAAGCATAAGCAACAGGAATCCATTTCAGTTATCCGCCGCATTATCCTTTCAAGTCGGAGAGGAGTCGTCCTCCCCTCCCACCGCCACAAACGTAAGCGACTGTAATAACTTTACCACACCACACAGATATACACAGTCACCCATCTCGTCCTGACAGACAGATATTTTCGTCGAAGGAGGAAATGAATCCTGGATTTTATCGAATGGAAGAGGAGCGAAGATGAAGAGATTCCCACACAGAAAAAAAAGATAAACCAACACACACACACACGGGGGTACGGATACTCACCTCATCCGGAAGCCACCTCTTCCGGCGGTTATGCGAAATCGATACATCATTTGAGTTATCGACTTTATTGCTATTGTCGCTGTCGTGCAGGAAGATGTCCTTCTCCACCGTCGACAACTTGGTTTGCGTTCGTTTTCGACGCTTTAAGTCATCCAGCAGCATGCTGCGTCGCAATCGTTCACTGGCACAGTGCTCCGTGGCCGCACCTGAATGCGATGATGACGATGAGGAGATTTTTCCTGTTCGAGCTCCTTTCGTTGTGGGCAATGGCGCTCCTGATGACAACGTTGACGACGAGGAGGATGACGGCATGGCCACATCGCTTAACTTATATACAATCGAATGGACACCGGATGCTGATAGATCCTTTGAATATCTATGCGATGGCTCTACGTAAAATTGTTCGGAACTAGTTTCGATGGTGCCATCGAGGAGGTTATCACTTGTGAGTATGGCATGGACGTGAGAGTTTTCGTCATCTGAAAAGATACAGAAATGGGTTTGGTTTTAGTTATGGTCCTCGTATCGGTGAGACATTTAAAAGTGTTTAACTTTAGCTGCGGGAGTATCTCTTTTCTTTTACGATCATTTCGCTGCTACGTGAGATACGTTTGAAGTAGGAAATTACGCGATGTCCTTTTTGCTAAATGACATGAATTATAAATTCTCCAAGAGTCAAGAGTTACGAGCTGCGGAAAATGTTTCGAAAGTTCATAATTCTGACTTTTGCGCTCCTGATGGACTACGAAAGGTGGATGATTAACAGGATATTGTCAGATAAGGGGAAAAGTTGATCTGACTGCACTCAAAAAAAATTTAATAGAGTCTTAAAAGCATTGAAAGAGGTGTAAGCATTCCAGTTTTTGCATTTCGTGTTAGAAATTTATGATGACTTCTTTTTTTGTAGCAATGAATTTCTTGAATGGAATTCAATTATTCTTTACGGCGATCAGTCTTTAATTATTTTCTTCTACTGCAAATTTCGTCTTTGATTTATCGAATCGAAAAATCTAGCAAGTTTATATTTGCCAAGAAAAATAAACTCCCATATTAAACCAATAGTCTCTGCAGCTAGGTTTGTATATATTGTAATTTTAACTATTTGCTAATGAATTATGAATTACAGTAAACTCTTGATATTTTGAAACCCTATAATTAGTAAACCTCTGTAAAAAGAAAAAATAACCTACGCATTTTGGTTCCCTCGTTTTTTCCGAATTTATTTTTGTATAAAACGATATGAAAACATCTACTTATTGAGCTTATTGAGCTTCATAATTAGAAGTCAACTTTACTTTTGTTTCATCAACAACAACAGCCGTATGTAGAAATGCATACGTGACGCATAATTTTTTTCTGAAACCTCTATAAATCGAAGTTTTTTCCTGGACACATAAAATTCCAATTATCGGGAGTTTGCTATAATAACAAATTCCGGCATCACTAGACGCAATTCAAAAGTATCACGAACGAAACTGAGTCTTAGTGGGATTATAAACCACTTCTAAATCCACTTCTATTTGCGATTGTACTAGATTTGAGTCAAAATATTTACTGTACTTAAACTGGTCAAATTTGAACTGGTCGAAGTACCAAACAATTGTTTATCGTAGGATTAGAGCAAAGAAAGATAGCTGAGTGATTCAATATTCACGAAGCGACTGTTTTCCGGATAATATTAATAAAATTCCAGAATAATTCATAAATTACGACCCTTCATTCTGGTAGTCGTGCTGAAAAACAGACTTGCGAACTGATCAAAGAGCATGAAAATTATTCGGCGAGAGGCTTTCAGGATTGTAAATTTTTAAGGTTAAGGACCCAAGCTTGTCAATTGATGCAAGTGCAGTTCGTAGACGTTCAATAGAAGGCAATTTGAGGGTATCCTGAGCTGTTAAGAAACCAGTCTTAGGCTTTAATCTTCGTCAACAAAAGTAGTCTCATTGTCATGATCATCTACTTTAATCAGACTTTAATTTGAGTGCTAATTTGTGGGAATATTTTGATAGACAGGTATATGAACGGAAGATTACACAAAAATGTCAATAGCATAAATTTCCAGTGGGATCCAGTGGAAATTTAGCGTTGAAAGTCGGTAAGGAAGTCTGTAGATATCCTCAGAGACAATTTTCAGTGTTTTTATAATTTCATGCGGCATTACTCCTGTCTGTACAAATTTAAGGATAAATCGAAAATTTATAAAAAAAAAGCATTGAATATGTTAAGTTCATCCTTAATAAACAAAATATGCGTAATTGCAGAGCAGCAAATCCACTTATGCACCAAAAGAATTCTCTCTTTTTATCCACGCAAAGATCAAACAATTATTTAAGGAGGCAACTCGGTAATCGTGGAGTCTCCAAAAAAGACGCGGCGATCAACGGCTGTTGGGTTTATTTTTTTGAGTCGTTGCGCTTGTACCAATAAGACAACAAATATCAGATAGACAAGAATGAAAGGCGAACAAAAAACTTCATCCTTTAAAACAGCATAGTTCTTCATCTATTTTTTACAAGACGTGTACGCAAAAAGGCTGTTAAAAAACTAAGTTTTGGTAAGTAGGTATTATCTTTGGATCCGCACAGATTTTTACGACAATTGTAAAGGTCTGTGTTAAGGGTTTATAAAACGCTCTATTCGTCATCATTTTTGACTTGACAGCCCGCGGAGGGCAAGAGTCTAGCTTTTCCGCACCTCCACTTTTTTGTGCGCGTTATAATTTGTGATACATGTTAAGAGGACCTACACTTTACTGCCGGTTCCGAACGGTGAATTGCGAAAGATTTCCGTGACAAAAGTGCTCCAGGAAAAAATTGGCAATCGTTCGCTGGAGGTGCGGCCGTGAAATTTGTTTATGGTGTTTTTTTTTTTCCGAGCTGACAAAACTGTTCACACCTTGCAAGCAACCACAAAGTCGAAAAAAATTAAACTTCCATACGACAAATCTGACAAGTTGAAAGAGCGTTAACACTCTACGATTTGGCCATCAAACAAATCCTACAATGTGAGCTCCACTTTTCATTATGATGTCAGCTTTCTTGCGTGAAGTCTAAGCGGGTGAAATCACAATAGGTTCTTAGAAAACCGCAATCTCAGGGTAGTCGATGTTCACCGACACCCTCCCCACAATTCCAAATCTAATTCATTCAATATTGCTTTTATTAATTAAATTATTTGCCATGATCAGAATTCAGACGCAGATCGATTAGAACTATTGGTTAATTTTTTGATCTCTTTTCAAGTCCAATGCAGTTTTTGACATTTTTTTTAAGCTCAAATTCTATTCGGGCACGGTAATAAAGAACAAGAAACCCATTACTGGCCATTGATTCATCCTGTCGCCTATTTGTGGTTGCCTGTTATACAGTCGAATCCCTCTAAGCTGAATTTTCACGAGACATCAAAATTAATTCGAGTTAGAGGAAGTTTAACTTAGAGGATGGTTTTTGTATGCAAAATAGGGAAGGGGATTGCTAAAATATGGCGAAAAAGGGGGGGGGGGGGGGAGTTAGAGGGAGTTCGACGACTGTCTGTCATTTGATATTCGTTTGTCACTTGATTTTCTTTTGTAATATAAAATGCAATAAGTAAAGCCAAACCATAGAACGAAAACTTTTTTAAGCTGTAATTACTGCTCGCTGCTAATCAACACTTGTTCTTATCTGCGTTAAAATTGAATAAAAGACATTCCCTCAGTCCAAAATCCCGAACGAACAGCGAATGCGTACGTAATGACAGAGTCCACAGTGAGGTACTTGGTACTCGACCTCTTTGGAGACTCCAAAAACCCTCAGAGACATACCAAACCAACCTCAGCTACATTCTCATCTCCCGGAGCACGCCTGACTGGCTCCAAGCACAAACCCTCCGTCCTCCCCACCCGTCTGCCGGATAGTTCGTAGCTAACAATCCCCTGTGCACTTGGCAGCCCTCAAAGAACAAGAATTCCACATGCAAACACACAATCCACAATCTCTCAGCTCTGTTTTATTAATAGCTAGTGATTTCCACAAAATCTATCTACGGATCTGTAATTTGCAGCATGCAAATAGCGGAAGACTCCCCCCACACACCCACACTCCCATCCGCCGGGCACTCGTCAACGGTTATTTCGAATTTATTCAATCCACCACATCAACCCCCTGCCGGAAGCCGCCAGGGTGCAAGATATTCCTCTTTCAACTAGGTAGTAGAACCGAAAAGGATAATTGCACAGCAAAAACACACACACACACAGGCACCAACAGACTATGTGTCCTTATAAAATTTGTTTGCTAGTTTCCCGCTCCGCTGAGTCCTTCGCATCAGGCTCGACGGTCGACCCGCCCAATCCACAGCTGACTTTGTATTTATTCACGTTGGGAATGTGCGTTTCACGTTTTATTTATTTTCCTCCTCATCACGATGAAGAGAGGAAATAAATAAGGACCTCCATCAGGAGAATCAGATAAACACTCTTCCATCCCACAAAGATGTTTGATGGGAAAATATTTTATTTTCTCATTTCCTCTCGTAATTTTCAGGATAGTCTTGTGTTGTAGATTGAACCGATAGACGAACACAGGACGACAAGGAAATCCTTGCATAGAGGGCAACGAGGATACCCTCCTCACGCCTTGCAAGTCACAAGCCGAGCTCGCTCATCACTCAGACGACGACCGACGTCGTCCTCGTCGTCACCGTCGCATGGAAAATATCCTTCAAAAATAAATTATTGCTGAGGGGGTGTGCACTCCTCTCCCCGGAGGCCGACCGGGACAATCCCCGAAAAAGGGACCCCAGTTCCCCAGGTACACGGATAGGATACCCACTTTGCAATCCCCCCGGTGTACCCGGCGTGCCCAGCAGAGGCATCCTTTTTTTTTAATGTTGCAGCCAGGATATCGCTATACACAGACAAATCAAAATAAATTTCCTCATGAATTCATTATGCATCGTTACCCGGGACTGAAGTGGAGGAGATCCTTTTTTGGGGCTCCTTTTCTGTCGGGCGGTGCTGTTGTGTGTGTTGATTCGAATTTAATAATAATTTACCGGTTGAGTCCTTGCCGTACGTCGTCGTTGTGTCAGGAATAATAGAGTTTTCTATCCTGTGGCTGTTGCTAGTTCCGTGCTGCTGACGTTGACGTGGATGATGGCGACGGCGGCGGCAGCATTCGTTCGTCGGCATCCGCGTCGAAACCGAACGCTCTCGGGAGCGGAGGAAGCATAAATTATGTTTGTTGTTTGGAATATGAATGGGATTATGTGTTGTGTTAGGTTCGGGTGCGGTGTGCATTTACTTGTGTGTGTGTGTGTGTGTCGCCAAAAGGTCTGCCCATGGGGGGGTGGAACGACACGGACCTTTGTTCGATGGAATATTAATAAATTTTGAGCCGGTGGAATGCGCCAGCGACGGCGCTGAATTTCGCAGTCGGTTGTTTCTTTCCGGCTGGCGTTTAGAATTTCAGGAATTTTTCGGATTTTTGGAAATTCCATTTTGGGCTTGTGTTGGCTTAAAGCAAAATGCGGTGTTAAAGAGTTTCTGCTGGATTTGTTGGCTATACGGTATTTTGAGTGTTGAAAATATTTTGCTGTAGATTTGGATGGGAATTTGTGGCTAAAATGGCAGATGACCTTGCAGTCTTTTCTGGTCCATGCGTCTCACGTTTCCATGCAACCCATAAAAAAAAACATTGAGGAGGAGGAGATAAACGGCGCAGCTATTATTATTCTTTACTTCATGACAAAACGAAGTACATATATACATCAGTTTTTTATTTATTTTTTGCTGAGAGGGAAATTATACAAAAAGGTTAATTTATGGATATTACGGTAAATTTAAGACAACACTGTTTGAACTCTGACACATTAGAATAACATGAATAATTCTCTGGAAGTTATTTTTGACAAATTTCGCTTAGATCTGCAAAATACGTGATAGTTGTACGCAGTACGGGTCACTTTTATACAGGATGGGCCATCTTGTGGTTTCTTTAAATCGAAGGCTACAGCTGACAGCTGTTTTTCGCTTGAGATCTGACAGAAAGTATCAGTACCTTTTCTTCGAAGAACGAAATGAGTCGCTTTACCCTTGATCAACATTGAAAAATATTGAAAACTTTTGTATTTCCAAAGTAAGTGCTGCGTAGACAAAACAGGACGTTTTTTTGATAAAAAAAATTGTGTTATCAATCGTCTTAGCGATATCAATTGGCGTTGACCACTTTGTATTCTTTTTTTTGTGGGGAACTGTGAAAGACCGTTGTTATGCAAACAATCAGGAGACGCGTCCAGTATTGAAGGCCAATATCTTTCAACTAATCCGTGAGCTACAGCTCGATCAATTTTTAATTAAAGCATCTTACAAGTCATAAAGCGTTTTTTTTATAAAAATTACTTGAAAAGCACTCTTATTTTAAGCTGAACTCCACAGATTTGGATTAGTTTAAGGTCTCTTGAGGTAATGTAGCTCATCTACATTCTCACAGAAGAACTCGGGGTCCACTTCACAGATTGAATACAATTGCTATCATCGTACGACATACAGATATTAGGCACCTTGCTCTCTTAAACTTGCAGCCTAATGCAGCTAAATTGTATGCATTTATCTTTAATTTTAATTTCCAGCTTCTTCTTCAGATTTTTTACCTCTTGGTTGCTGTGTATATCAAGAAACTAATGTGAATTTTAATTTAACATTTAAAATTCTAATCAAAAGTGTAGAGGCCATTGCAAGATGACGTTTGTGGTTATTTCTTTCTATTTTGGCTCATAGAGGTCTCGCTTGATTTTGATAAAAAGGAATAGAATCGAATATTGTAAGGAGATTACGGAGTAGATTCCTTCATTCATTTTCACGAAGGCGGTCGGTCCAACTGTGTGTATCAATTTTAAATCAATCAAATAAAATTTAACATTGTGATTACTTAATATAATTATGAATTACGTTTCATTTGAACGCTAAGTGAGGCACAATAAAAGCACCAAAACCGTTGTTAAGTGGCTATCAGATACCAAAATCAATCAAGTAGCTCGCCGGACTATCGCATTAATTTAAAGAATTCAATTGCATTCAATTTAAAGAGCCGTCGGAAAATTAAAATAAACAATGACAAAGAAATAATCTTAGTTGCAAAATTATTATTATCATATTTGTGTTCTGCGCCAATATTGCGAGTATTACATATCCGGGCACACTTGTTTTGAAAAATCTAAGTTATATTGGCTGGCTGCAAAAAGCCATCAAAAGATCTAACTAGAGTAAGAACAATTTCCGTTACAACATCAACATTCTTGGGCTTATGCCTTAAGTTTTTCCTGACAGTCTTTTTTGCTCACAAATATTGTTGGCGGGCTATTTCGTATGGAGTTTCGACTGCTGCAACCAGCCAATGTGTTTGTGCTGTGTGTATTTATTTTTTTTTTCCCATTACGTCCCATTTTTCGGGAAGAATTCCGGAATATAAGGATATTTTATTAGGTGGCTCTGTGTTACAGGTAGCGGATCAAGCCAAATTACTTGGCGTCATATTCGATAGAAAGCTAGAAGCTTAATATCCAAGATCGTATTCAAAAGACGCAAGTCGTCTCCTATGCATGCAAAAGACTGATGGAATTTAAGTGGCCTTTACAGCTTAAAGTGACCCATTAGATGTACACTTTTATAGTAAAACCGATATTACTATACGGAGTGGAATGGGGGACCGACTGCTCTGAAAAATAAATCGACTCTTCTGCACTTGAAAAGGCTATACAGAGCCAAATGTATAGATCATGGGGAGTTTAAAAACAACAGCATCTTCATCATTTAGTGTAATCCAGAATCTACTTCCAATTGATCTTTTTGGTAAGAGTGTTGTCTATAAGTCGGCTCCAAGGTTAAAAGAGATCAACACCTTTAGGCTGAATCTCTTTGGAAAAAATAATATTCTATATGTTTCATTTGATTTCGATAATATTTCATTTATGAGCTTAATGAGCTATAAGGCCTATAACAATTTGCAAAATATATGCGATTATTTAAAGCCCACTACCGGGATCCATGATCATTACACCAAGCAGACGATGCATCGATTGGAGTCTTTTTATGCATCAATGGTTTGAAATAGGCTGATGGTGTAGGCGCAGGAGTCTCTAACGCAACACCTAACTTCCATAAAAGCTATAAACTTCTTAGACATTTTTCAGGCTGATTTTTTAGCGACGGAGGTCGTCGCGGGCAACTCTAGTATTTTTCCCATAGGTACAAGGGTTAACATCTTTGTGGATAGTCAAGTAGCGCCTAACTCCCTCGCTAGCTGAATGATCAAATTTATGACGATGTCGAAAGGATATAAAACACTGCAATAGCTCTCTAGCTGGTATTCAGTTACTTTTTGTTGGAAACCGGGACATGGTATTAAGGGAAATGAAACAGGTTACACACTAGCAAGGGAAGGTGTATCTAAACTTCACGCACACCGCGATTCCTATCAAATATACAGCGATTTTGACCCCAAGGATTCTTTGGCCGAAATATAACCGAAGAAGAACCAAAAACTTTTTAAGGCTATCTAGGGTAAATTGCATACTATTGATAGTTATTAACACAGTTCACTCTTGCTAGGCCATCATGCCCTTAGACTTGCTCTAACCGCATTGGACGATTCAAATGTCAACTGCATATCGTCAGAGTGCTTGGCGTCTGAATCTCATTGTAGCTCCAGAACTTGTAAGAGCTAGTTTTTGGGCCATCCCATAGAACTGTCTTCCTATTATAGTCAAACTTTTGGCTTCCTAAAAGATGTTCTTGAATGTGCTAAGTGGTTACGTTTAGAAACTGAACCGATTGAATTATAGAGCAAAAGTAAAACGACATTTTTCCCTACTTAAGAAGAATGAAAGGTTGAACCTCTGATATGAAAGCAAATCAAAGTCGTCTTCACAGTTTCATGTCGCTAAACTTTCCTGTCAGGTACTCTCCCTCCAGAATGTTGACTCCTTGTCCTCATTTTAACACTCTTTTGTTGTGGTCGGTGTCTGCTTCAGCTGACTTAAGAATTAATGATTGTTAGAGATACGAATTCGTCTAAATGCTTCACCACCTCCTTACAACCTGCTACGGAGAGTTCACGAAAATTTAAAGCACCACGCGTCAGACGCAATTTCCGCCAGGCCTTTGTAATTCGTTGCTTTCAAAATCATCAAACAAAGCTCCACTCCCCCCGTCCCACTCATTAGTCGAGAAGCAAAAGACAAAGCGAGCTAATTCCACACACACGCCTCGTCCTTTTTCATTATAAAATCTTCCACACCCACGTCAACCCACGTGACTTCCTGATCTATTCATGAAAACATCAAACATCTCTCGTATTCCACCCCCTCCCCACCTGTTTCGGTGAAAACGCGTTTGTTAAACATCAACAACAATAATTTTGATTGCAGTTTTCTTTGAATTAATAATTTTCTCATATCCTGTGATGGGATGGGTCGACCTGGGAACTTAATTAGTCTCTGCCAGCAATAATCTCACCCCCATCTCCATCACCATCCCCACACTCCGTCATTCGCACACGCGTCCTCATTTTTAATGATTCGAAATTCCCATGCAGCTACGCGTGCTGCTGTGCGGCTTGATTGGCTTAATGGAGAAATTTCAGCGACTAGAAAGGATCTTTGTTTGTGTGTGTGTAGCGCGTTAACAACTGCATAAATCCCTTCATAAAAGGACGAAAAAAAAAGAAGAAGAAGAAAATGGCATAAATTCACTTACTCGCGATGTGTGTAGGCAACGGTCTTTGACTACCGCATAAAGGATAACTGCTCGTTAAGGAGAAAAGGAGAATGCGCGCTGCGATAATTGTGGCTTCACATGTCTGAAGGATATTTTCTCTTCTCCTTTTTTTTTTTGTTTTGGTTTTTTGTGTTCGTCCTGTTGCTTTGGCATTTTGCTCTTTCTATTGACTTCATTTATCATGGGAATACAATTTTCTACCAGAAGTTCACCCCACACCCAGAAGGATAACAGACACTCGGGTTGGGAGAGAGAGATCCATTCAAGGATATTGATATCGCCGGATATTAGGAGAATTCCATTTTTTTTTTCGGATTTAATTCTAAGACTCATAAAAAAATTGAATGTCTGACATATATGGCGGGGAATTTCCGAAATTGAATTGAATTTTTGTGCGAAGCTCTCACATCGATGAAAGGTCCTTTTTTTTTATTCTTCCATTTTTTTTTCTTTTTTTTATATGCATTCATGATTACTCGGGAGGAGAGTTTCGCTTAACGGCATACACACCAAAAACGAAAAGACGAAGGACACATGTATGGGGAACGCATTTGGAATGTTCATTCCGGCGTGTTTATGCAAAAAAAGGACATCAAATTCCATATATTTTTTTTTTATTCGAGGGATATTGGATTTTTCTCAATATTTTTTTTTTTCTGTTCGCCGCGGATATCGAAATTTTCGCTGCGCGCTGTTTAAAGTCCAGTGGGAAGTGGCGCTTGTTTGTGGAACCTAAAATGTGGGACAGTGGGACGATAGGACAGTAACCAGCAGAATGAGAACTGCTGTTCGGGGAATTGAAAATCAAAGATATTGATTGGATTCTGAGAAAGGTCCCCGGAGATGTGATGACACAATTAGAACGACATCTGGTTTAATGGGAAATTTAATTTGGGAGACGGACTCTGTGTCCCTTTTTGATGGGTAAGAAAATAAATACATCAATGGTTTTGATATTTTAAGAGTCTTTTTTTTTGTTTTTATTCCAGAGAAATTTTATGAGAGTGAACAGCTTGTTTCACATATTAGACCCTCTGGTCGGATTTGTTTTTTTAGTTTTTAACGAGCGTTAAGGTTGAAATGAAAAATTGGAGAGGAAGAGTTAGGCAGTCGTATACTTTATTTGGTTTTTATTGCTTGCTTTAACTTTAAGTGATTTAAAAGGAATCTAGTTAGTTGAAATTCGATTTTTAACGAACTATACGCCTGTTCAAAGTTCTATTCAAGTTGCTAAACAAGTTTTAGAACTATACAGTGAACCAAAAACAAAACTGGGACAGCTATTACTGCCAAATTCAATTTGCAATACCTCAAGCATTTTTCAACACCTCAGAACGAAATAAATTGCAAATTAATCTGGAATAGGATAGATAGGATAGAATAGAATAGGATAGAATTTGATTTCGATTTGCAAATGTTGTTAAATAACTAAATATAGATTTATGGTCCCTGATTTCGGAGATCAAAAAGTCAAAAAGAAAGCATTGAACTGATGTCCAAGAGTGACAAAAACTCGCGTATCTAAAATTCAACTTTTCCACGAAAGGACTTAAAAATTGTAGTTTTCCGTGCTCTTCAAACTTTAAAAGGTAACACAATGAAACCGAAAGGACACTTTTACTGCTGTGAAAACTTCCTGATGACCCCATGTGGCGTTCAATTGAAGGTCCCTGCCGAAAAACAAAGAGTCTCTCCACATGGCACACATTAAAAACAACTTCTTCTTTGTTTTTGTTTTAACCCCTTGCCGGATGTCATAGTGATCCATATTTGAAGAGGACACGTAATTAGTTTTTATTTTTCCCTATTCTCTTCGCCATTATCGTTGTCCTTGCACATGGACACAGCGGCATAGAGTGCTGGGGCACAGAGTGCTGAGGCTTTCGATTTCCCAACACGAACATTGACCCACCACCACTCTACTCTTTTCGCCCAGATGTCCTTGTTCTAGTTTGATCAACTTTTGTTGTGCTCTCTCCCATGTGGCGGGGGTAATGTGTGGAAAATTAATCAATTCTATCGCGAGAATTGCTTAAGCCAAATACTGTGAACTTGCACACAGGCTTTTTTTTTTTTTGGGTGGTCTCCAGGATTGAAGCAACACTTGTGAGGCAACCAAAAAGGAAGAAGAAGATACAACAAAAACACCGTACCGTTTATTCCTTGCGCAAGAATCCTTTGTCAACTTTTTCCATTAAGGAATCAACTGGGGGGAAAAATAAAAATTCTTCGCCTTGAAATTTCCAACCCCCCCAACCCTGTCAAAAGCAATTTTCCAAGGTAAAGGCAGCCAGCAAAAAAACAGAAAAAAAAAATTAATTTCTCCACCATCCCAGACCGAGACCGAGACCGAAAGAAGGAATAAGGAATATTTTTGTCCCTAATCTCCCCGACGCCCACCGACGATCCACGCCCCGCACAGTGTGCTTTATTGCATTCACATTCAATTAGATTTCATCAGAATTGGTTCGCCGTGGTGGCAGGGAGGGCAAAAGGATCTCCGACACGAGCTCGATAACGACGAGTGGCTGGGGGGAGGTAGTGGGAAGTGGGGAGACAGAAAAAACACACAGCAAATCTGCATAATTGCGCTTTAATGCCAGTTCAAACGGTACCCCAGCATTGCTGTACTTACTGCACACTTACGCCGGAGTACACTTCGTTTTGCAAGAGTGTCTCTTGCTCTCTTCTCTCTCTCTCCGCCTTCGCCTGTCCCCATTTGGGGACGAGGACCTCTCCAGCGCTCCGCCCTTCTTTGTTTTCCATGAGGACAATAGAGTTTCAATTAAATTGTCGTCAAGGAGCAGGGGAGGAGCAGAGATGGCCGCCCCTCCGCATATTGTGAATGCAAATTTATTCATGTTTTCTTGTTTAAAAATCACTTGGGCCAACTCCGGCATTCGCCACCCCCTCGCCCGTCTTCGGAGGTCCCTGCAGGGCTATTCACTTGTAGATAATCCCGGGAAGTGCCGGCGGGGTGGACGATGGGTGGTGAATGAATGTTTGGGTCGCCGGACCAGGGTTGGGACTCGCTTCCTCATCGGAGACCGCATTCATTATTCATTTAGCAGGTATTATTGAATTGTTGCGCGCCAGTAGAAGAAAACAATAAGCCAGGGAGTCTGGGACCACCTTCTGAGTTCTTCCAACCAACTCAATCCCCCATTCGCCGACTTGCTTTGCTTTCGACGGTGGTCATTGAAGATTAATTTGTAAAATTTAAAAGTTTTCTCATCGTTGTTTTTTTTTTTTTTTTTGTCTTTCTTTCTCTTCCTCTCTCGCTTACTCTGTGCCTGTGCTTGCGGCGAATTCAATAAGGAGTTAGTTCCGGTTTCTCGGAAATTTATTTTTCCATTCAGGAGGAGGAGTGAAGAGTTACCATCCCTTCTGGCTGGGAGAGACTGGATCCTGTCCTTTGTGTGTGAATGCTTTCTTTTTTTTTCAGGGCGAAAAAGTTTCAAGAGCTTCCTATTTGCTGGAGCTCGTGTTTGGAACGTTTTACGGGATGTTTGTAAATTAACAGGAACGTTGTTAATTTTGAGGCGGGACAACGAGTGAGGATGAATGAGGCAATGCGGCTGGAAAAGGCTGAAACAACTTAATTTGCCAATGTGGAAGGAATTTCTATGGGTTTTGAAGCTTTTTTTTATTTTTGTGTAAACAGGGGATGTTTTAGAGTTCCGTTTGAAAAGCAATAATGGATGCCTCACAGAATCACCGTTGTCTGTGTCTGTCTGTTGCTTTTTAACTAGAAAATCTCATTTTTGTTCAGCGACTGAATAAAACTTGAGCTGACTGCTGGGCATTCTATAAATTTTGCTCGCATTAAAATGATTTTTCAACTTTTTCCACTTCAATTAGCAGCCAAAGTTCAGTATGAGTCTCCGTCAGAAAGTTTTTTATCTGAAAGAGTGTTGAATACAGACGACTCTAATTTTGCTGCGTCTCATAGATTCTAGCTCTCTCTATATGTTGAATAAGAATTGAGAGTGTCTGGAAAAGTTGTAGAAGATAAAGGAACAAACCCGGGACAACGTACGTTGCTTCAAATGCTCCATTGGCTTCAACTCTTGGGTCGGCTAGATCTTGTATGGGCGTAGACAAAGACCATTATGCCATTATGTGGTCTGAGCGTTGGCCAATTCTCGAGAACGCCGTGGAATTGACAGATTTAGATCGTTTACTACGGACGCCTGAACGGCAGCAATATTTTCGACATTTCTACCAGCCCGTTGTCTCACTGACACGGCAACATCACACAACGAATATGTAGACTCAAATTTTTGCACCAAACTTGTTATTGCACATTGTGCGAGAATTACGACCGAAAATTGGAGTTAACGCTCTTAAAGTTGTGGTCACTGACTCCGAGTTTCGGTAGAAAATTTTATAATTTGCAGACGTTGCTCGTTCGTGTACCAAAATGTCGACAGAATAAATTGACAATAACGGTTCGATGATGAGTGAAAGGGTGCGTTCATGAATTAAATTCAAAGTTGTCAAGTCGCTATTAGAAAACCCTTTATAAGCAAAATACAGAGTGTTGAAAAATAGGATGCAAGGAGGTCAAAGCAGGCGTCGCTTAAGGCTTAATTCCTTTTATTTTTTTTTTTATTATTTTTTTTTTCGTATGGACATGCCAAAAGATTCCGTTCTTATGGAATACGCTGACAATGTAGGAACAGCAGAGGACACAGAAGCAAAGCTCATACTAAACCAAGATGATGAGTGCAGGAGTAGCTGACGAGCCATGAGCTTAAGTTTGCGGCAGAGAAAACGGAGATTATCCTGCTCGCAACCCGACCATTGTTCCTGGTCGGCTCCGAGTCCATTACCAGCAGGAGTGCAGTGA
Source organism: Syritta pipiens (assembly GCA_905187475.1). Taxonomy (NCBI): domain Eukaryota; kingdom Metazoa; phylum Arthropoda; class Insecta; order Diptera; family Syrphidae; genus Syritta; species Syritta pipiens. Next base: position 12,366,800 of record LR994572.1, on the reverse strand, counting down.
AGTACGTGAGCATGCATCTAGACTGCAAGCTAAAAACCAATGAAAGTGTCACTAGAGCGTGTGGCAATAGTGATGTTTTCACTCTATCAAGCGAAAGATCCTCATGTCCATAACCTACTTTACCTACTCTACAGATGTGAGACCTAAGCTGATGTGCTACACAAGGAGTTGTATATAAGACAGATGGCCGCAGAGCAGCGACATGCATCATCAGCACAATATCTAAGCCAACTGCCCTCATTATAGCAAGAGTCTGAAGCTCTCTGTCGAACTGCTGGACGCAAAACGAAAGTACGTATACGACCATAAGACGCGCCCAGGGGTAACTGTCAGTACGAGATGCTTGAGGAAACGAAGTCTCCCATACCTTCTCCGAATGCAGCAGGGGGACACCCGTCGAGGAAAATCAAAAAGCCAGTCCCCGTGTAGATAAGAAAACGACGCCACTGTGAAATAATGCGAAACCGGTGCCAGAATGGATGTCAAGGAGACGAGATCAGGATATGGTTTTAGTGCAATGAAAGTTCCACACTACTTGAAACAGAAAGCGCCTGTTCCTCGTGTGTATTTGCGTTTCCCATTGTTCTCGAGGCAAAAAAGACAAAAAAAGGATTGGATAGCAAGACTTAGTGGCATCAAATTAATACAGAAAATAAATTAAATCCATTAATCGTGTATAACTTCGCCTTATTTCTGAAAACATAAAAATTTTTTCTTCTAAGAACCAAAAAGATGCTTTCAAATTTTACTTTAACTTCAGTGAATATTAAATATTTTTTAAATCTATTCTTTTGCATTTTTAACAAAAAAAAAATGTTCAGATCTTTTATTGACAAAAGTTTAAGCAGTTAACGCAGACCAACAGTCAATACTAAATTCAGTCAGTCCATTGTAGTAGGATTGAAGTCATCTTCAAACGGTAGTGGAAACTGACTGCAAAAGTTGCAGAAACGCAAGGAAGAACTATGTACGTAAGGCAGTCCCTCGTCATAGCTTAATTATTTGATAATCTGTCCGGAGTAAAATCTCAGAAAACGGACGAAACACACGACATTCCCAACTGATCACTGAAGGACCGCTTTATATTTATAAAGTTCTCGAACACTTAAATCCTCGTTGAGGCTCTTTTTATCATGAATCAAAACTTCATCCAAGTTCAGATTTGAGCCGATACTTAGATTTGCATCCAAAATTTGGCCTTTGTTCCAGTTTTCCCTTCCTTGTTTGAATTAAGTGCAAGAAAAACAACAACCACTTAAAGATTGATTTTCTCTTCAGCCTTCTGTATTTTGAAAATGCAGGCCGCTTACGTGGTCAAGAACGACTGCACTCAACTGTCTGTGCTTCATAGAGGTCAGTTGCATGAACACACAGATCTAGTTGCAAGCATCGATGCCACTTAAACAACGCCATCGGTTCAGGTTCCAATGAAATTCAAGTCATGTACCTTGAAAGGTGACTAACCCCCAATCAGTCCCAACCCCAAGACCCACTGTCACATTCACAACTTGACCCGTATCATCCACAAATGCTCTGTCGTCACCCGACTACAAATCCACTCTCCAACTTCTTTTCATCTTCACAATCAACTCGTCGCAACGATAACTTCATTGCCCTAGAAATGCCTTGAAATTCGATTAAAACAGAGAAATTGAAAGAGAAACCACTAATCCTCCTCAATGGCGACTGAAAAGGACTCCAACCGCTCTCTCTATGGCAATTGCAAATAGATCATCATAGAAACCACCCTTGGCCGTCGCCCATCACCCACTCCCCTCAACCGATCAATTGACAGGATTGAATTACTGTCATAAACTTCCCCGGAGTCTCGTCGTCCTGTCAAATCCACCTTAAAACCGAAAGGACGACGCATCCGCACGGATGAGGAGGAGAGTAAATCTGGTCCGCCTCAAATCATCAGAGCTAATCATTCAACCTGGAGAGTTACATTCACTGATACCTGGAAGAGTAAATCTTCTTTCAATTCTCGCCTCATCTTCCCTCCACTCCTCCCATGGGACGCAGTCATAAATTGCCTTTTTGGAGCTGGTGCCCGCCACCGACGCAACAATAAGGAAAACGAGAAACGAGAACGAAAGGAATATCCCTGTCAATTCGATTTAGCAAACATAATAACTCACCGTTAAAGGATGCGGAAGATATCTTAATATACAATCACGTGACATCCTGCAGGGAGACCCAGGAGCGCAGGGCGCTCAGCTCAGCAACGTGCCAACGCAGCTCCGTGGAAATGATTCGCGCAAAGGAAGTCAAATTGAACGAAAACTCAATTATTTTCGTGTTTCAAAGATTTCCTAAGGTTCTCCCCTCTCTCCTTGTTTGTTTGTGTGTGTGTGTGCTGACTCACACGCCCTCTTTTGATTTATTTCCCAAGTGAACTTTGAAATTCACTGCGCGCGCGGAATGTACGAATGAATGCCGCTCCGTTCCGCGTCTCGGCACCTTTGCTCCTTCGCTGCTGCGGTGTGCGATGGAGCGTGGAATCACAATAACACTCTCTCTCCTATCTCACACACACATACGGAGAGAACAAAACAAGGAAAGGATATACAAAAGGATTCTGCCAAGTGAATCGGAAGACAGGTGAACGTTGGTACTTTGCACCATGCCACAGATTGGATTACCCAAGAGAGTATTGTGCTCCATTCATGCCACAAGGACGCCAGGACGAAGCACTCGCTGCCAGGATAGAGTTATTTTCTCATCCTTGCTTTGTCTTGTAGACGGTTGTGCCGCGTCTCTTTTTGCTTCTTTTGTCGTTCCCCAAGGATTGATTTACACATTTTTGAGAAACAAAAAAAGTAAAGCAAAGAGAACGAGCCAGCAGCGAGTGAACGAAACCGAAACTGATTGACAAACGATTCACCTGACTAGAGATTCGCCCCGAGGTCGTTGCCTAAATTGAGGCTCGTCGTTAAGACGCGCATGGACCTGTGAAGCAGAAGGACTCCTCTCCGTCCCATTTATCCATTATTAACAGCCCGGTAGTCCGAGTAACCCACATCCTCGGTCGTGCGGCGAAGGATTAATCGAAACTCAAAAGTGCTCTACGAGATCACGATTAGCATATCCATTCCTGTTGATGACTGGAGTCTGTAGCGTACCGCAGCACATGTGTTGAGAGGGAGAGAGATAGTTGCATCACCTTGAAGGTGAAATTATTTTAATCCATCCGTAAGGATAACTAATTTACAAATTGCTGCAGGATGACGTCATGCAGGATGTGATTGAAGAACTTCTGCAACATGTAATCAAAGGGAGGTAATCTGTTTCCAGTCGATTGCTTTCCGGCTAATGTGCAAGAGAGAAAGAGCGAGAGAGCTGATGATGGGAAAGGCATGTCCTTTCGGTTGAAGGCAATTGTCTGTGAAATTAAAGACGATGGATGCTGGCTTTGATCGTTGATATTCTAAGCATTCAAACACACACACACACAGACACGCAACACGTGAGGAGGTGCTGTGGGTGTATCGATTCGAGGCTGAATATCAGATGTGAAGATGAAAAATTAAATTTTCAATTTGAGTTCATATTCGGGGTGGGGTGGGTGGTGGTATCGGTGCCATTGAGATGTGCAAATATGTGAAGGAATGGCAAAGGTCAGGGACGGGTTCGGGTTTAATCGGATTACGGATTACGAGGTTGATTGGAATACGGTGCGGCGACAAAGGAGTTATGAACGTTTCGGTTCGAGGAATTCGAGTGGCATAAACAGATGGTGATGATGGGTTAAGCAGCAACGCCTTATTGCCGCCATCATGGTTTCCGTTCGGAGCAGATGGATTGCATTTGATTATGATTTGCAGATATGATGGGAGTCGGAATAGGATGGTGGGCTATCGATCTTTTAAAAATCAGAAGGAAAAGAAAAGAAGAAAAATTCATCTCTGTGAATTCAAAGCTGATTTTTACAATTTTATTTTATTCGAAAACAGCACTTCCACTTTCCACGTTGTAAGTGGTCGTCAATAGGAAAATTTAACAACATTTGGTAAGCCACTTTTCCCAGAAAATAATCTCCGCTTCCTTGTTAACCGTCGTCCTGTTTTAAAACTGCCTCCAAAACAATATTCTTGTTGCCCTAATCCCCGTGTGAATCCAGAAAGCACTCTCGCAAAGAAACCCTAACAACCACTGACCCAAAAAAAAGCAAGAGAATTCCTATTCACATAAAAACGAGGCTACTCCAGGACACAACAATGAAACCCGAGTTCGGCTTATCCCATTGCAAAAATTCAAAATACAACTTCTTTTGATGGAATACCAATCCCACATTTTTTCATCTTTTTTTATCCGTCCTCCTCTCCCTTTGCAATCCATAAAATTACCCATACGCCAGAGTACACCGGCGCACTGATGTATAATTGAAAGGATACCCTCAACCGTATGGTCGACGGCTCTACTTCGCCCAAAGCCTCAACGCCAGCCCTGCCCCGGGTACAAAGCAATAAAAGCAGGCCACTGAAACCGCAGCGACTACAAAAGGAATATATCCCTCGTTTAAGGAAAAAGAAATACGGCTTGAGATTGCATGAATTATGGCAACCATCATTGACTCGGCTCCTTGTAACCTACTCTCGGAACCTATGTTTCGGAACCGAGACCGTAGCCAGCTAACCAGAAAGTTCTAATGTTACACATACTCACATGCAGAGAGGAACGGATGTTATAATGCGAGCGTAGCATGCAATTTATGAAGCATTACGCACGCGAATTTTAGTTCCTTTCCAATGAGAATCTCTCCCACCATCGTCGCCCTCTTCCACACATACACACATTCGAAATAAGGATACGAAAAGGATGACATACAGCTCCTTCAAATCTAACGACGGAGTGGAGGACGGGAGAATCCTTCTCCTCCTTGAAGAATCTCAAAAGGGTAATGGATTCCGGTGTAGTTACAAGAAAATTGCATGTTTGCTGTGATTTTGTTTTGAAAATTTCATAAAAAGGAATTTAATTGGATTTTGTAAAGTGGAATGGAACAGGAGTGTGACGGCTGCAGAAAAGGACAACAAAAAATATGACACAAGGGAATAGCATCAGCGTGACAGGCATTGCTCTCAGTGTGTGTCGTCTTTCGGGGTTTCTTTTTGTTGCATACGAATTCCTCGTCTGAATTAGCTAAAGGACTCGTGCTGCTCTTCACGATTGTAGATGGAATTTCGCTGTACAGATGCGGAATGTGAGACGGTTTAGCTAAAGCATTTTCGGGGAGTGATTTTAAGTCGCCTTTGCAGCAAAGAAGAAGGTTGCTCATGCACATGGAGAAGAAAAGGCTTCTTTTGTCGTTGTTTTCGAGCGGCTTAAGCGGTTGAGGCGGTGTATTGCACATGGGTGACACATGAGTTGAAAAGCGTTTGACAAGGAAAATCAACAGATCTATGAAAGCTGCTGTTTGTAGCAGCTTTCATAGCTCTGTTCGGCTAAAATTGATTTAACGTTACAAGACAAGCTGATACAAGCTGAGCTACTTAATTGACGCATTTTTTGGACGTTGAGTTAATGTTTTGAGATTTTTTTTCAAAGAAATTGAATTGAATTGAAGAAATTAAGGAATATCGTTGAGCCACCTTCAATGACCTATTGTACACTTTTCTTTTGCCTAGAACTTTAGTGTGCCTTCTAAACGTGATTTCCATGGCCTAGCACTCAGATCAGCCTTAATCTGTTGTTTTTTGTCAGCGTTTTTAGAGTCTTCTGACATTCTCAGCCAGCCTTGTAGTTATTCGTGAAAATCCCTGAAGCTTTAATGACTGTGTATGTTCCTGTCTAAAGATAAGGGTTAGGTTAGGTTGATGTGGCCGGCTACAACAAATAACACACAGCCGCACTTAGGCCAGATTCGGCCCATTGTGAAGCCACATTGCGGGCAAGAGTCCGCATTACCCGTCGAACCAATTGGAGCTTCGTACTAAGCTGTGGAGCCGTGCGATGCTGACGCAGGTCAGATCGAACAGACTATTTAAGAAGTACTCGCCGATATGTGTTCTTCTACGAAGCGCTAAGGCATCGCACGAGCAAAGAAGGTGGGAAATGGATTCCTCCTCCTCTTCATCTCTGCAACTTCTACAAAAATCATTAGCAGGGACTCCTAGTCTGGTAGAATCTGCAGTACCTTGTTATAACACCTATCATGGCTCTAATCGGTGGTCTGCTCAGCCGCAGCAGGAAGAAAATGAATCAACTGAAGAAGACTAACCCGTAGTTCCCACCCACACTTCTTGCTTAAAATTTTTTAGTTCAAAAAACTATGCAACCAACAGAAATGCTTTAAAAATCCTTCTCTCCTCTTCTGAAAGGTGCTTTATTCAAGTCGACCATAAAACGTGAAACCATTTCTCAAGAAACTCGCTTCGACCGAAGCGCAGAACCATTGGAATCGCTTCTCCAATGCTTCAATCTCTCTCGCTGACAGTATCTGTGCATCGGCTGCAAAATATCACCCTCTAATGGATTCACTGAATCGATTCCTAATACAATTTACGTCCGAACATTATCACCACACCCCAAGGACACACGGTGCGGAGCGGAGCACCACCTCCAAGATCATCATCAGCAGCAGCAGTCGTGTACAAATCAAATATCTGGAACGAGTGTATGCGCGCCTTATCATCAACGACGACGTTTAAGGAATTTTCCAAAATTTCGATTTTCTATTAGATTAACCTCTGTAAATTTGAGATACGACTAGGAGATACCACCACTGCACCTCTCGTGTGGGTTTGGGGAGATCCCAGAGATGCGGGCAGAAATCAAAATGACTGCGATGTTCTGGATTCATTTTTTTTTTGTCGGGGAAAAAAAATAAATGTAGCACAAATTCAGAGATCCTAGGTATCTCTAAGAACCCATCGGATGGATGCCGATTGAGAGGGCGGGCATGGAAAAAGCCAGTCGAGTGCGAATGCATGTAAAATATACAAGGCAACCTTTCTGAGTAAATAACGGAGGGAAATTTTGGTATCTCTCTGTGGGGGTGGGGGGTAGTAGGACTCTTTATCTTGGCGGGAGCAGTTTGCGTTTGAATTGCCAGATGGCAGTTATTGATATAGAAAGCGATGGAGCGAGAGAGTTTCGGTGAATGGAGGGTGGAGGACAGGAATCCACTGATTGGTATGTCGCGATGGAGTTTGAGAAAGAGAAAATGTAAGGTAGCGAAATTATTGTGCTACTTTTGCGAGGAATCAGGACTTAAATTAGGCCGACGGAGGAAGAATGTGAACAGAAGAATCAACTGGGGAAATAAGAAATTCCAGGAGTCTTGGATGGTCTATTGTTTGGGAAACAACGAGACGAAATAGGCTGAATTCATGTAAGAGAAAAGCGGAGATGTTAGGTAAATTGTTTCACTTTTATTCGATCTAGTTGGTCTCGTCTTTGGTTAAGCCTTTTGTCCAAAGAATGCGGTCGTTCTTTGCTCTAATTTGAGGACAAATCAAGTGAACTCTTAGAGAAGCAGAAAATGTATCTTCTACAACATTATTTTCAATTTATTTTACAAGAAACTTCGTTCTAGACCGAAAACTTTACCACGTCTTAAAAGATTCTGCGAAGCTGTAACGTTACCCCGTCTTAGCAGGTTCTGCGAAGCTGTAAACGATGTATTTACATAGTTTTACTACATTACTATCACTAATCCAGTCTTTATTTTATTATAACAAAAGAATAAAAGTCCAATGACCGAGATGGCTAGGTCATGCGGAGTGAATGGACACCAACGTTTCAGCCAAAAAAATCTTCGAATCCACCCCAGAGGGTCGGCGCGGTAGAGGAAGACCGAGGAAAAGACGATGCACCCAAGTGGAGGCTGACCTCAACAAGCTTGGTGTGTGGTACTGGAAGCAGCTGGTTAGAGACCGAGCTGGCTGGAGAGGTTTGCTGCTTGAGATCGTGGTCCACCCCGGAGTGTAGCGCCACCAGATAGGATGGGATAGTTCTTCCTTACGAGTTATGAACAAAATGCAAGTGCCCAACTAAAGATCTTGTAGATTCGGTCGACATTCACCAAAAACTAAGCTTCTGAAAGGGTCTGCGTCAAGATTCATTTTGTTTGAACTAAACTAAACTTTAACATTAAATTTTATTGAATTGCTCCCTGAATCGCAGACTCCATAAAATTTTATGGGCCTATTCCGGGGTTGAGTGTAGACGGTTCTTGCAGTTACATACCTTCAATTCATAGCAGACGCAAGAACTTCACGCAAGTCAAAGTTTCACACCCCTCCACAGCCTAAGACAAACATTTTCATTCCATTTTGTCAACTCCCTAATTGACTCCAACACCCTGTCACCATGTGTCTTTTGTCCTCTGTATTCCCAACCTCCAACTCAAAATCTTTCAAAAGTCATCCGCAGTCTCTTCAAATTGACTCCCGAAAACTTCTCAATTTTACATCTCCATTTGTTCTTCAACTTTTGTCTCGGTAGACAATTCCCTCTCCACACTCAGCCGCAACAAACGTGTCAAAATTCTCAACCTCCCCCCGTACGCAACTTCAAACTCCAAAAACTTGACGATCTCTGTCTTCGTTAAGTCGAAAAGACAAACACACACCCATCCCTAATTGCCCACTAAATCCGCTCTTCTTACATCTGCAAGTTCACAACCTTGAAGTGGCACTCCTTAATCCCAGACACTCTGCAAGAATCAAAAGCAACGCCCACCATCACACAGAAGTTGTAAGTTCCTTAAAAAAAGAAAATTCTCAGAATTTTCGCACTCTTCAAATCACAATAATAAGAAAGGACTACACAAGAAAACAAAACAACACACAATGGAAAAAGGACAAAACTCAAGACAAGCAGAAATGTCACGAGTCCTGCAGCAAGTACGCCACCTGCACAGCTGCCCACACTCACCACCACTTTATCCCCAACCCTACATACGTACACAATCTCCTCCCCGGGGAACAATGCATTAAAGGAGCTCAAAAATAAAACAGCAAGAAAAAATGTCCTGCTACCGCAAATATTGTTATAAATGGAGAGGATAACAAAAAAGGGTGGACAGGGGCAAAAAGGCAAAACAGAAATAACGCAACAAAGGCAGTAGATAAATTGCACACTGGCACCGTCACCATTGCCGTCATGTCGAATGTGATAAGCAAATGGTTTACAATAAAAAAAGAAAAGGACTCCCGAGGAATTCCCCGTGGAAGGATTTCCTTTTCTCATTTTGTTTGTGTTTGTGCTTCGTTTGCCTCTCGACTTGGTTTCGTTGCGGCACCCCTCGGTTCTTGTTGTTTGCGCTCAGTTATTCAAGGATAATAGAACCGCTCGGTTGAATGAGTATTTATCGTCAAGACGAGAAAAAGGATTCTCGCGAACAAACACGAAAAGAGGGACAAGGATATCACGAAGAGTAATTACACCGAGCGAGAGCCAGATGATGCTGATGAGCGATCGCGACATATGTGTGTGCGTTTCCTAAAAAAACGAATAGAATTTTTTTCCGCTTTCGCTCTTTTTGTGCCCCCATCCCCCTCCCCAGACTAATGGCAGTGCGACGAACCAGCCACACTAGGGTGGTGGGTGGCATAATTGAAAGATCCTTAACATGCCGTGGTGGGTGTGTGATGCTGTTGATAAAGTGGTGAATAATTGTCGACGTAGCACAGAACTTCGCTTCAGGACGTTTCCCCGTCTCCTAAACTCCGTCGCTCGCCGGGTGGATGGATGTTTTCTGCTTTGTTTTATTTTGTTTTTGTTTTTCTTTTTTTTTTCTGTTTTCTCTTTGTTTTGTGTTCGCTTTTGTTCTGCGTGCGGTTGAAAATTAAATTAAGTGGAATGAAAAGTGAAAATGTTTAGGGTTATGAATCGCGGGCAGGATGAGGACGATGAGTGGGTGGTGGTTGTTGTGCTTTGACACAAGGACATCCTAACCACAGGCATTGTAAGGGTTAAAGATGATATAATTTACTAAAACGAGTTCTGCGAAAAAGCCTTTATGCAATTAGTCGACGGGGGTGGACTGAGCTCATGAATAAATGAACAATTCCCATCTGTTTAGAACGCACTTGTGTGTTCTTATGTGTGAATTCACGTGAAAGAACGAGAGGAAACTGTTGCCATGTTTTTCCGGTATCTTCGTATTTTATTTAAATTTCCTTGAAATTTCTTTGAAGGCAGGAAGATTCATGAGCAAGCTGTCTGCTACGATAAACTCGGAGTTGAAAGGAATTCTATTTTTGATTCTAAGGTTCATGGTCGCTACCTTTTAAGGCATTGCTCTTCTGTGAGCATGCGGTGTAATTCTGCGGCAAGAAATCATAGCTTGGAATAGGTGTGAGGCTTATTCGAGGTCCTTTTCAGCAAAAGGCTGTGAGATAATGGCTGTTGAGAGAAGAACTGGGAACAATTGTGAAATGTGGCGCTTTCTACATGCGATTGACAAGTTTTACATTTACAATCGAATCCCTCTAAGTCGAATTTTCACGGAACCGACTTAGAGGAGGGTTTTTGTATGGTAAATTGGGAAGTGGAATGCCAGAAAATATGGTGAAACAATTCGAATTAGAGGGAAAGTCGACTTAGAGGGAGTCGACAGTTTGTAGTTTTTTGCCAAATCATATTTATGGCGCAAGCTTTTCAAACAATAAATAAATGAAGAAATAAGTAGGCCTTAGGTCTTAGGTTTGAGTAACTGCCACGAGTATTCGCGGCACACGTAGGCCGTTGGTTGTCCCATTGTATTGAAAACAAATATGTATAAGTAAATGAAGTATGATTTTTCCATAATTTCTTGTACATCTTGGAACTTTAATAATTTTTCAATTAGTCATTAAAGGGTGTTGTTTTTTTTTTTTTTAAGCACAGGCAACAGTATACTAAAAGGCCATTTAATATATCACAAAGCGGATTTTTTGGTCGTGTATTGTATTATCTATTTTCTTAACTTTTTGGAGCAAGAAGATGAGTTTTAAGCGAACTATGAAGAACATAAGTCCTGTTTTGCATCGCACGTAAGCCGTCAGAGGCGTCTTAAGATATCTTAAGTAAGGAAGGAACTCATAATTAAGCTGAATTTTGAGCTTGAAAGCTCATCAAGCTTACTCTTCAATAAATCGATTGTAACGTGTGCTGTGTGACTTGTGGGACCATCCCATTGAAATCACATGTCGTCGAAGTCCATAGCTTCAACTTCGGCCCAAAAATAATCGGTAATCATGTCGCGATAAATCTGGTCATCATCTGCAGTAACGTAACGATCGTTATCTTCGACGAAAAAAAATGGCCCAATAAAGCCGCCGGCATGTAATCCGCACTAAACAGTTATTTTTTGTGGATGAACTGGTGATTCATGCACATATTGATTTTAGCCCTACCAATTTTGCTTATTGACGAACTTTTTGAGCCAAAAATGAGCTTCGTCACTGAAGACGACATTCATCATCTTGGCGCATCTTCTGTAGAGCCCAATCGGAGAACGCACGTCGCTTCAAATGATCCAACGGCTTCAATTCTTGAGTCAGCTTCATCTTGTATGGGTGTAAGCCAAGATTCTTATGCAAAATAACCCATAATGTGGTCTGAGCGATGCCCAATTCTTGAGAACGCCGTGGAATTGACTAATTTGGATCGTTTGCTACGGACGCCTGATATTTTCGACACTTCGACCAACCTGTTGTCTCACTGACACGGTAACATCACACAACGAATATGTAGACTCAAATTTTTGCACCGTACTTGTTATTGCCTGTCTACTAGGGAGAGAATCACGACCGAAAATTGGAGTCAACGCTCCTAAGGTTGTGGTCAAGGATTTTGAATTTCGGTAGAAAATTTTTATAATTTTCTGACTTTGCTCGTTCGTTTATTTTACCATGATGTAAAAGTTAAGTTTACCGAATAAATTGGCAACGACAGTTCCATGATTAGTGAATGGTGTGTTCACAATTTGCATTTAAAGTTGTCAAGTCTCTATTGGAAAACCTTTCATTTATATTTTTTTTTAGAAACAACTCCGATAACCTACCTAACGAGTCATTAACATTAAAAGTGTAAAAGAAGAGTTAAAATTGGATAATTTCCAAGATGTTTATATGAACCTGGAAATTATCGCTGAGGCAGACTCTCATTTCTTTTAGAGATTTGTCTGATTTCAGTGGTTCTAGACCGTTGGTTTCGGTCTTTGAATTGAATTTTGAAATAATAAAATCTGCCAGAAATAGGATTTCAATTTGTCATAAAAATGGCATTTCTCTCTCACAAAAACGTCCTCCTTACGGTCATGACCTGCGTCAAAGATACGCAACAATTTCATTTTTCATAGACCTTTTCGAAATCGATGGGACAACAATAAAGTCGTTGCTACATTCTCGATATTTCTGAATGACATGTATTTTTTATCACACTGTAACAACCCTGTCCGCATTTTTAAGCACCTTGCCACATTTTCCTCTCCATCACTTGCCCTCCCACCACGTTCGACCGTAAACACCCTGCCAATCTTGCAAACCATCACCACACGCTAAAAAAAAATCTGCTATGCATCCCTCCACCACCCTTGGCGTCAATAAATCACGAGTGTTTCAGAATTTTTTTCCGCTGAGCGTGTCAAAACCATTTCCCTTCAAGACACGAGCTACCACTTTACCAGAAAAAACCACAAAAAACAAAAACAAAAAAAAAACGAGAAACACTCTCGAAGTTCAGTTGTTTCAAAAACCCGTTTATCCTCTCTAAGCACTCGGCGGCGGTCCTCATTTTATGCAAATGACTCTGACTCTGACACACTCGCCCCCCGTTCCGTTCTTGGAACTCAAGAAACAATGCCATAAACCGTATCAAGTGGATCACAAAAATTTTTGCATACATCATCCAGAGGCACTCCCCCATATTTCATATCGACAAAGACGGAACGGGACACAAGGACCAAGCAACTTGATTATTCCATCATCACAAATTTTGTTGGCAAACATTCAATTGCCCGTCACTTGAATGATTCACATGAAATATGCAACAATGCTCCAGCCCCACGTAAGGAGCACTTATGTGAGCCCGTGTACAAGCACTTCGAGTATACATGCCAACCACCCTTACCACCATTCGAAGGCAGCAGGCTCCAGTGTAGAGCGGCGCACAGGGCACCTGCTTGAAAATTAACAAACGCTTTATCCTTCTCGCGCTCCTCGATGATGACGACATATTCTGCGGCATAAAACTTTCATGACATCGCTTTGGGCGGGCGGAAGGACGACGGTGGGTGGGTGGACTTATGGGGTTGTTTAAGGCGCAACGGAGACAAAGGAAACATCGAGCGAAAGTGAAAGCGAGTGCAATTCAGATGAAAAAGGATTCTCCACGGAGTGTACGTGTGTGTGTAAGTGAAGCTGCAAGGATAAACTCCTCCTGCCGATGAAGAGGTGAAGAGAGTGAGAGAGTAGAAGCACACACAAGAGTGTAATGAAATTGTAAATGCTGCCAAAAGGACATCCTTTCGGATGGATGGAGATGTCATCCTTTCTTTTTTTTGTTTTATTCCAACAAAGTGACGGTGGAAGGACACGAAAACAAAAAGCAAACGAGAGAAAAACCAACCTTCAATTCGAAATCGCACAAGTGTCATCCAGGATAAGAGAGCCGAAGAGAAAGGGACGATGAACGAGAGTGGAGGAGGGTGAAGTTTTGTTCATCGTCCTCACCGTCATCGTCGTCGTTGTTGGTGCTCCACTACACATCCTTTTTTGTTTCACTACATTGCACTGCCAAATGGCTGGGAATAGATGGGAAAGAGAGGAGCATGCACACCCCGGGCTGGGCACTCATGTAAAAAGGGGTTGAAAATTACCGTTAACGACAACAACAATTTCGCCTTTTATCCCTTTTGTGTTACCGGTAAATTCAGAACAAGTGTATTTGCATTTGCACAGCATCCTTTCATCTGTTGTCTCCCGAGTGTGTAGGAGCTTTGGCTTTAATCTCCGCTCAGATCGTTCTCTCGTTCTCGTTCTCGCTTTCGCTTTTTCTCCTTTCCTTTTCTTTCATTCCTGATCTTGAGCCACTCTTGGTCCCATTTGGGATGAGAATGCGTTTATTTTTTGTTGGTGCTGCAACAAAGTTAAACACTTTTACGGGCGGAGAAACAAAAGGAGCTACGAAGAAATTTTTGCGCAAAGAGAGCTGTCTCGTTAACCTGTTTTCTCACTCTCAGTCTCCTTCTCTCTCGTCTCCGTCTTTGGTATTCTGCTGGGGATCCTCCGCTAAAGTAAATTGCAAAAAAATAGGATTACAAAGGTTCTTTAAGGGAAAAAATGTCTTAAAAGGATTTTCTTAGGAAATTTTCGGTGCGGCATTCGATGGAGTTGGAGACGAGTCGAGTCGGCGGGCGAGGAAATGACTTGCAACAAAGGATTCGTACCGATGTCTGTGTTGAGGATACGGTTAAAGGATAATGCTATGTAAGAGGAGAAAAGCATTCCTTCGCTGGAAGTGTACGAGGTGTGGTGTTCCCTTTTTCTGTGTCGGGGAAGTAATAAAAAGAAAGTTTTGTGTTCCTCAAACGAGCTTCGTTTGTTAAGAATTCGAAAAAATTAGGCGGCAGCCTTGGACAATGGCTTGGGTAAATTGTATTTTTGAGAGGCCGTCTGGTGTTCAAGGATTTCTTTTTAATCAATTTGGATTCAAGAATGCAGGTTTTGTTTTTGAAAGCACCGTTTAACTAGTTTTTGCCTACAAGCGAACATGAGTTGCATTAGAAGGAGTTGAAAGTTTAAAAAACTATTTTGGGAACATGCAGTGAACTGAAAATGGAAGAAAAAAAGAGAAACTAGTGTGGCGACTTAGCATCTATTACTTGAAATCGTTTTTGGCCAACATGTTTCCAGGTTATCCGGCAAGAGCAACAGTCGGTGAAGGAAATTCAAAATTACTTCCAAAAAAAAAAAAAAAACGACCAAACGGATTGTTAAGGAAATAAAGTATTTGCTTTGTTAAATAAATTAATTAACTTTATATTACACTCTACTTAAATGTAGTACAGCTGTCGGAATTAAATGCAGGGACTACTTAATAGAATTAAATTTGTTTTGAAGTAAGTGCAGCGTTTGAGTTCAGTGGAAAGACAAAGATGACAGATCCAAGAGAATACAAACATGGAAGCGATAAGTCGGATAATCCTGAGATTATAATACAGCCCCTTTAAACTTAAAGTTTGCGTTTATGGACTAGGTTGTGGATGAAGTGGTCTTCAAGGATTTGTCTCTAAATCAACACAAAGAGAATCCTGTAGAGATTTGTGATGCTCGTAAGTCGTAGATGCATCAAATATTTAATTTTTCATTAAGTCTTTTCTTTAATCATTTTTCATTACTGATGGCCACACATTTCTTTCAAATTGAGTGCTGTTTGCTTTAACTGAACCAGCTTAACATACATTTCATGTTTTTCTTTATTTCAACGAAAGTCTGGATACGAAATATAATTTTGTGGCTATAATTTGAAGAAATAGAACAGACAAAATACTGCAGTACAGACTCGGTTTAAGCAACTAAAAGAAATTGCAATAACCGAGGTTGTTGCACTTACTGGTACATATTTCTGTAAATATGGTTAAAATACTTGGGTTTGTAGAGATACCGACAATGTTACAAAAAAAAGCAAAGCAAATTATTATTGTTGAACTTGTGTTTGTTTATTTATGGTTTTTCCCGTGTTTTATTGTGCAATTGAATTGCCTTTGACTTTATAAAATCGTTAGAAATAAGATAATGTTTAACTCTTTGCTTTTGAAACCATCAGCCTTTCCATCAGTGGATATTCAAAAGACTCCACTTAAAGCGTTTATATCCAGATTCAGCTCTCACCAAAAATTGCATAAAAGCGCTTCCATTTAATCTTAATACGACTTATTGTTGATTTGTGAACCTTATATTTTTATAAGTCGCTTTACTGAAATACCCTTGTTGACTTCGGCTAAAATTCATTACTTCCTTTTTTAACTAATGACTTTGTAATATTTTTTGCAACACATCCTGGATCAATTCCTCGTAGATGCTTATCAATAATGAGAACGCAACTCATTCAAAGAATTCATTTGCATATGAGTGGAATTTTGTTTAACTAAATAACTGTATAATAATGGCAGAAGGAGAACATCAAAACACGTGAAAAACTCAAAAAACTCAATAAGTTGCACTAGTCGAGGTAGAACTTTTCAAAAGTTGCACTTATCTCTATCTTTCTCTTTTTTGTTCATAGTCACATCTTTCCAAATTGTTGGTACCATTTGATTAGTCTCTCCAATTAAATAAAAGTTCATCCATTCTGCTCATCTGCAAGCGCTCAATTTCAAGGATTTTTCATTACATTTTTTTTATTGCCAGCCACTCTTTAATTAGGTTTGAATCTGTGAGAGATGACAGCTCGTTTCTTACCTACCTTTATCTGCCTAAAGTTCTAACGCAAGATTTATAGAATAGGAGATTACGCTTCCCGTATTACACTCTCTTCTATATCATAGGGGACCTTTTAAGAGAGTTAAAACTCATATAATGAAGTAGAATCGAGTCAAGCAATGGCGTAGATGCGAAACGAAGAGAGCGAACGGGCAACCTGGTATTCTATAAATCTTGGTTTTAAAGCGACTTGAACATTTTTGAATCAAGGTTGCAACATGTAATACATCTGTTTAAACAATTTGGCAAAACTTTGAAAATGGTAATAATCATTTATTAATTCGATGCGACTGCTGATAGTAAAACACGAAGCCTGTTCTAAGCAAAAATATGACCGAAAATTAAAGCTAAGAAATAATAACTAAATAAACCCGCGTATGATATAACGAGATTTCAGAGCCTAATTCTTGTCTTTAGAAAACCACTGATTTGCTGACCTCAAACAGGGTGCCACAAACTCCAATCTCAGTAAACTCAAACCACCTTTAGCGACCAGCAACCATCAACTAGTCAACGACAAATGCTCCCACAAAAAAGCCGTTCAAGGAATTTGTGAGGACATACCTCAACCACTTGACGCCGTTGAACAAGAAAATCCAATACCTGCCATTTTTAAAGGATAAAACTTAATTTATTGATTAATTCATTTAATGAATTTTGACTAGCTTGCTATTATGTTTTGGAATGTTGCAATGTTGGAATTTTCATCTCACTAGCATTTCCTTTTTAGTACATAAACCAAACCGAAATTGAATTATTTAAAAAGATTGCTTTAGTGCTTTAGTTTTTTTTTTGTTTTATCGTGATGATTTTTCGACTTTTTGTGTCTAGCCAATTTTTATATTAGGTTGTCAAATATTTCCCTTCCGCCTTTTTGTCTTTTGAATTTTCCGGCTATGTACAAAGCGCTACAGAGCTCGTACCTGGCAATACATCATTTGAAAGGTCTTGACATAACCTACAAAACGACGCTATGCATGATTAGTTTGGATACGAGCTCTGTAGCGCTCGTATCTGACAACCTTGACAACCTAATATTTTTTTTCTAAGCAAAAGGTATAATGTTTATGTGTTAGTTAAGAAAATGAGGAAAAATGAGAGAGGTGCTTTAGTTTTGTCCTATATTGTATGGACAAGCATAAATCCGTATTTAAAGCAGAGGCCTTCGCAATAGAACTCTGCCCCAGATGAAATATGAACCATAGCTAAAAGAAGCAGCAGAAGGTTGCGCTTCTGGCGTTGAAAAACCGTAAAGTCACTTCAACCTGTCTCAAATTATTGCACCACCTGGCCAGCACAAAGGATTAATCAATTTGGAACATACACATAGACGATGTGTATGTTCCAAATCAGGTCAGATCTATTAGCCAGAAAACGTTCCGCATCATTTTTTATGATTCCACGACCATTTTGTGACATGGCTACAAGTACCGCCATATGCTGCATAAATGGTTGACTGAGAAATATTGCCAATCATTACTGAACGTAAACGAAAGATAATAAGCAAGCCAAAGTGTTTCTACGAAATACTCCCATTGCCATATTGAAACAACTTTGGTTCTCGAATGGGATCTGGAATGAGATTCGAATTGTCACATTTTGCTCCTAATCCAAAATTCAATGCTCAATGTACAATCGCAGTCTATCTAATCTGATGGCTTAGCTAAAACGAGTTAAGAAAACGTACGAAGAATAGATTAGATAAATAGTGAAGTCGCTACGTAATAATTCCATTTTTTCGTTTAGAATGGAACCTTTAAGGACCTGGAAAACACTAAACCTACGTAATTACAGCAAACAAACCCCATTTGAAAAGAAAACAGTAAGAACTTTGCGAATTACACATCTCTAAATTTTAATTGCTTATATGATTTGCTTGCGTTAAAATAGTAGACCTTCCAATTAGAAAAAATGTCTGACTAAACTAATTGATTGTATTCATTACCATTTAAAAGAATGATGGTTACCTTCAAGCTTTATGAGCACGTGGCTTGGACGTCTATGAATTCAACCGCATGCCATGTGTCGACTTGCAACTTTGATTTTGTGATTTCATGGAATTTTCCAACGTTTGAATTTTCCTTTGCCAAATAATCCGAGGCCTCAAATGCATCACCGCACATGTCAAATGACTTTTTGAAGGACACGACTCACGCACGTCGTTGCACATCAATCTGAATCCGTTCTCCTTTCACATCCTCCATCATCAGAGGCATCGCAGGCACACGCTTCACGGCTGGCATACCTTCGCAGATGTGTCAACATCCAGTTGATTTGCATTATTTACTCTGACACATCCACAAAAACATCGGACATGGACTCCGTTCTTTCATCCAGGCTTCGACGTTGTAGTGTTTTCTCGAAATCATCCAGCTGAAGGATTCCACGTACACACACAAACTTAGAGGCGCTTATCTCCCACTCATGGCAGCAACAGTTATGAGGCTTTGCCAGGATCGAAATGATCTCAAATTTTCTAATACCGTTAAATTGCTGTTGAAGGAGAGAGAAGAGATGCGCCGCCGACAGGTGGATGAAATGTGGAGTTACGCTCCCGCCGAAAGGAAATCAAATACAAAATTGAAACGAAATTGGCATTTTGTTGCTGTGGCACGTCGTCCTCGTCACTGGTGTGTGTGTGGGTGGAAGGAGCTGACTGCTGAGACTGATGGGATAGGATGCAGATGATGTCCTGGAGATGGCTGTGATAAGACTCAGAGCGTTTGAATGTTTGTTTATTATTAGAATGCGAAGGTAATGCTCAGATGTAACAGATAAATTGAAAGATTATCCGATTTATCGATAGTAATTGAATATCGAGAGGAGCAATCGATTTTCAGCTCGAGATCTTTCTCCGCCCACACCCTCTCGCAGCTGGGTGTAGACGGAGGATTGGTTGCGGAAATTAAACGCTTCCTGGCAGAGTTCATCGGTTGGTTTTCATCGTTGATGTTCGGTGGAGCGGGGAGGGCGAATCACTTGCTTGTCGATGGATGATGGAGAAAACATTTACGGCTTACGGTAGCTTGATTAATTTTAGATGTTTCTTCTGGGTGGTTGGGGTTGGGGAAATTCTTCCGAGATAGAGAGCGAGGGCAAAGGCATTTTAATCGAGTTATTGGCTTCGAAGTGAATTGGAATTGACCCCTGGGCAGGTTGGAAATTTAGTAAAATTTACGACGTGACCTGGACCTGGGATGGAGTGTGTATGGAATGTTTTAACAGGGACGGGGACGGCAGTTGCTTAGAGGCAAATCATTTTCTTTGGATATTGAAAATGTTTAAGAAAGGTCTAAGGGTAAGAGAAAAACAAACGACAGCTCATCATAGACCTGAGACTTAAGAATTTTCATTATGCCAACCGTGTTTGGGAAAATCTTTTAATTTCTGGTCTTCGTTTTCGCTCATCCTTCGTTTACGAACTTTTTTTTTATGAGAGTAATGATGAGCATACTTGAGTTTGTCCTTGCTTCACTTTACTTTGATAAAAGGAAATATGAACCAAAACAGAGCTTAACGATGTATTGATTGTGCATTGTGCGGACACACCACAACCGGGCCTTGAACAGGCGATTAAGAAGTCTCTAAGCCGCCGAATATTACAGGCGCACCGCAAAGGCTCAGTATAATCGAACCATTGGAATGCGTTCAACGTGGTTTGTAAGGATTCTGCAAAATTGGTCAAGGATTACGAAACTTACAGAGACTAATTAAGCTCCATTCAACTGTGAGGGAAGCATGAAGTTGAAAATAGAGATAAATGAAGAAAGGCAGATCTTACACGACGTATTCTTGTTGAACCTTGGCAACAAATTAAACAGAAATAATTCTAATTCGCAAAAAGGTGGTATATATATGTAGCATGATTGTCTTTATTTACTTTTAGCTTTTTCCCGCACAATGGCAACCTGAAAATAGATTATGGCAGCCAATAAAATTAATGGGATGTGTAAGATCGTTAACCTACTAAAAATGTGAATTGTATTCCGTCCCTAGCACTTAAGTCGGACAAGGTAGATGGATTTTTGTATCATCTCTATCAGAAAAAGGATTCGTTTTATACATACACGGCTTACAGACAGCATAAAACCAACTAACAATGAAGACGAACCACAAATCATCACAATCGTAAGCTCCTTGTTTCAAGGATCAATCTTTGAACTAAATATCCAAGTTCTTTCGAACAATCTGTGAATTTGAAAGTGGATTTCCGGAAAATCAAGGATCAGTCTGGGTTGGCCTGCATAAATTTCCCCCAAGGCACCGAGAGTTGAGGACAAGTGCCCAGCATCAATCGGATTTCTGAAACTTCAAGGGAAACTCACCAAAGACAATCTCCCACGAGTTTCCCCGAAGGCATGATTCTCAGAGTTAACTAAAATCCAAAGTCTATCCTTCACCCAATGAAGAGAGGTCCTGGAAAAAGAACCGCCCTAATGCAAGGCAAGGAAGATGAAATTAAATTCAGAGAATAAACGCACGAAAATGGTGTAAATAAGAGAAATCCTCACCGAAGCTTCATCCGCCCACGCGTCAAACAGATCCAGTCATGTGCTGCCGCCATTTACATGTTCCTCGATTCGAATCGCCGCAGAGGAAGGCCACCCTTCGCCCATTCTAACGCAAACTTGACCTTTTTTCCACGTCTGTCTGTCAGTTCCATTCGGCCTTATCGGCGGGAGTCCGAGAGTCGAGAGCGCCCCTTTGTACTCGCTCCGGGGGCCAATGGTCCTCATCAAATCACAATTCGGACAAAAATTAAAGTTTTATCACGTCCAGGATGCTCCTTTTATTCTTCACTGGTCCCATGCAGTCCTTTCATGTGGGAGCAGGTGTGGGTGGTCAGCTGCGGAAGGACGACGCCTGACAAAAGGATATCTGGTCTGTCCACCGTCATCGAGTGGAGATGGCCATTTGTTTCCAAGCAAAACAATATCAAGTGTGAACATTTGTCTCCTTAAGGATGCGGGGAGACTAATATCCACAGCACGCACACAAAGCTCTCATTCTCTCTCTGTCTCGATCGCTCGTGTCCCTCTGTTTTACCGCTGCGAGGCAATCGTCGTCCTTCCTTTGACGAGAACACACACACATTCACAGGAGTGGGGGAAGAAGGTCAATGAACAAAACGCCATCACCACACTACACCACTGGCAAAGTTGAGTCCTCGGAAATTTGTTTGAATCTCAGAAGCATCGCCCCAAGACGTCCTGCGAACCGAAGATAGTCCCCTGTGCCTGTGTGTGTGCGGATGTGTTTGTTTCTCTTTGCACAATGAAATTCCAAAGGATGTTATGTTTCCTCGGACACATTTACACATCGGAAGAATGCCTTTTGGGAAGACGGAAGAATTCGACGCTCCTGGCGTGGATCTCTTCCCCAATCGTCGTCCCTTGCTTCTAAATAAGATAATTTTTCGTGCTATTTGCTTCCGCTCCTCGTCTTCGTGTCGAAAAAGTTATTTGGGGAATTTTTATTTTGTTTTCCTGGACTATCTCTCCTTCGTCCTGTCGACTTTGTCGTCCTTGTCGTCGTCCACCACCACCATCCTGAGTGATTGGAATGAGCATGGAATGCTTAAATCCTGCGTCCTAAGGTTGATAAATTGAGTCCTTGCCGAGGTACGACGACAACCAGGACGACGACACTACTCGAACTGAAGTGGCGTGTGAATTAGGGGTGGACTTCTATCTGTTATCCTCGAGAAGACCACTTTGTCAAGGTTAATGAAATGCTTGCCAATTTCTCAGCGTGGTATGTGTGGGGGTATGCGTGTGATTAAATTCTCTTTCCTCCCCCCCCAACGACTAGTGTTTCAGATTTTGTCGGCGAGCTACGTACAAAGGACAACATAACTTAAGTTTAAGTGCTTGAAGACTTTTGAAGGAAAATTTGTTCAACAAGAAACACGAACACAATTTCCACGGTGCGGGGCTGCGATTTAAAGTTCCTGACTGGGGGCCTGAGGGTGGTTAATTTAAGACGAGGGCCCTTCGTGCAGGAGGACTATACCAGAAGTTCTTATCTGTGACTCTTGAGTGCTAATGAATGTGATAAGATGACACCGTTGATTGATGGGTAAATGAATCATTTACTGTGACTGAGACAGAGACTGAAGCTGGGGGCGGTGCGTTGATTCTGACCACGATGGGTCATGCCCTGGACTGGACTTTAAATTCAGTAAACTTCTTAAAGTTCCTTCGGAGCAGGTGGCACTTACTGGAAGCTAAACCAGCGGTCTGCAGGAGAATGAGAAAATGTTGACCATGGGTGTTAGTAAGGCAAAACGGAATGTCCGCAGAAAAAAAATGTAAAGTGGATCTTTTCTTTTTTTTTTTGTAAAGTTGTCAATTTTATTTAAATAATGTGTAATATATCGCAGAAGTCACAACTATATATTTAGACTATTACCAGACAAGACAAATCTGACTGGCTAGCAGCTGATCGCTACACGAGATCGGAGCACAGACTTGTCGGTGCTGTCAAATTTGCTGACGTTCACACTAATATTTTACAATCTATCACATTTTAATAAAAAAAGGTAGAGCCTTCTATTTGCTTATTTAAATAGCCCAATAATTTGCAGAACAAATTTATGAATTAAAGGATTTGCTAATAAGGACTTGACAACTTTTTTTTTTTTTAAATAAAATGCAAACCATTTGAGATATTTCAAAAACTTTATCATCAGCTTGAAGTACAATCAAAACATTTATGAATGAAACTCGACTTCGTTCACATGGCCACTGCGGGCACGTTTGCAGCGGCCGATTCGTTGGATCCAATTTTTGATGACTCGGCTACACATTTCGGCCGAAACGGCTGCTATTTCGCGTTTAATTTTGTCTCTGAACTCTTTCAACGTCGTTGGCTTGTTGACATAAGCCAATGACTTAACGCAGCCCCAAAGAAAATAGTCTAGAGGCGTTAATTCGGACGAACGAGGCAACCCATTTTTTGAGATAACATGCTCATCGGACCTACTCTTCAATAAATCGATTGTAACGTGTGCTGTATGACTTGTGGCACCATCCTATTAAAACCACATGTTGTTCAAGTCCATATTTTTAATTCGACCCAAAATTAATTGGCTAACATATCGCACTAATGCTGGGCATTCACACTAACGTGACGATCGTCATCGTCGGCGAAAAAATATGGCCCAATAACGTCGTCGGCATGCAAACCGCACCAAACAGTTATTTTTTGTGTATTTTTTGTTCATGAAGAACATGTGGATTTTCGCCCGACCAATAATGCATATTTTGCTTATTGACGAACCCATTAAGTCTAAAATGAGCTTCGTCACTGAAGATGATTTTGCAAAGAGATTCAAGATCTTGGCGCATCTTCCTCAGAGCCCAATTGGACAACATACGTCGCTTAAAATGGTCCATCGGCTTCAATTCTTGAGCCAGCTTAATCTTGTATGGATGTAAACCAAGATTCGTATGCAAAATACACAATAATGTGGTCTAAGCGATGCCCAATTCTTGAGCACGCTGTGGAATTGACTGATTTGGATCGTTTGCTACAGACGCCTGAACGGTAGCGATACTTTCGACACTTCGACTAACCCGTTGATTCTCTGACATCACAACGAATATGTAGACTAAATTTTTTGCACCGAACTTGTTATTGCCTGCCTGCTAGGGCGAAAATTAAGATCGAAAATTGGAGTTAACGCTCTTAAAGTTGCGGTCATCGATTCCGGATTTTGGTAGACAATCTCTGTAATTTATAAACGTTGTTCGTTTGTGTACTTTACCATAGCGAAAATGTTGAGTTCACTGAATAAATTGACAATCACAGTTCGATGATTGGTGAAAGGGCGAGTTCATAAATCGAATTCAAAGTAGTCAAGTCTCTATTGGAAAACCCTTTATCACCACACGTTCTGTTCAGAGAAATTTTAATAACAGAGTTACGAAAAGTGATAATTTCTTTTTAGTGGGTGTGTGTTATACGAGTGCACTAGTAGAGAAGTCATCTAATATATTAAATTTATTGCAGTAGACATTTGTAATAATTTTTTAAACAAATGGGTCGTGAGAAGGAACTAACGGTTAGTGAGCCTATAAAACTTTTCTCATATCGTCTGCCTGGAAGGACAACCTGGGAAATAGCTATCCTTATCTGTAAAAGCAAAACTGTCGTCACCGATTGTTTGACACTAAGAAGGCCATTGCCGCCTCGAATTTTGACGTTTCTTTGTTAGTGTATGAAGGGATTGGGAAAACTCTTCTCAGAAAAGGGTGAGTGTATCGTTCTCTGACATTGGAAAATGAATGGAACATTCACTATGCCAAATTTCATTAAAATCGGTGACCCCAAGTTCTTGCACTTTCCTTGTTAGTCTAGGATGTACCACCCCCATCGATTATATAAAATTTTGAGAGATGAATACAGACTATGCTAAACCGAATCCCGAAACTAAAGCTAACATTCAATTTTGTTGAAATAAAACATATTGGACCGTTTTCATTTGCGCAAAAACCGAATAAACCATGAGAGCCCTCGAACAAAGTTTCGGGATTCGTCCTGTTATTTTTCTTCCTGCCAGTATCATTGACATCCGTCTAGGCCGTCAAGATTTAATGTTCATCCGTCCACTAGGTTCATTGCAGTAAAATAAATACTACAAACTACAGTGATCTGGGTCAAAAATGACCCGAGGGATGGATTAAGGTTAACCTTTTTTCGTCTGCAAATTTTACTTTCGGCCATTCCAAAAATGATATTTTTCAGTGAAAGCCAATCTATTGTCTTTGTGACGAATTGTTCCAACATTTTCTCTCACTTTCGCCAAAATTATTTTAAATTTATAAATCATAGTCTTTTTTCTGCTTTATCTACAATAATGCACAAATTTAACGGTTAAGCCAAATAATTATGAATATTTTGAGGCTCGAAAAAATAGTGAGTGCTACTCATTATTTTTTACTAATGTAATCGAATTGCTGACCGTCTATAGCTCTACTTAAACAAAAAAACACAGCAAAAGAAAATATCGCACATATGCCTAAAATGAGTTTGTTTACTAAGTTAACCCCTTTATGCCCAAATTAATGCCTAAAATTTAATTAAAAAACAAAATTTTCAAGGAGATAGAGTTGTTAGTCTGAACTGCTATGAATTTCAAAGTCCTATGTATTCTGGTTTAGCCGAAGCATTGTAGGTGCTACTTAGTAAAGAAACAAATTAGAACTCGAAATCCCGTCTTTTGAATTTCGTTATGCAATTTATAGAAAATAAAAATCTTACGCCCTGTCACTTTTAATTGAAGGCGTTTTATCTTAAAATTCAGTTTTAAAATCTCGTCCATTATTGTCTTGCATAGACGTTGACTCCTTCGTATACACTGCAAATCAGAGAATTTTAGATCTAGAAAATGATATTGAGTCCTATTTGCTACAACGTGTGTATTTTCTGTTTTTTTTTTTCCCGTGGACATTCTGAGGTCGTAAAACGTCACCGAATCAAACCGCTCAGAATGTCATAGACTTCCCACCCATCACTACGTAGTCCACAAAATCTACCGTCGTCATCCAAAAGGACTCATTCCCCTTGCACACTAAAACGAAAGGAATCTCTGCCATGTCCAGCTCCCACCATTGTCCCGCTTGTTGCCAATTAAGGATACAAAATTCCCCGAAAACGCAGAAGAGCTCTGCACTCTGGCCGATTCTACCTCTGGTTGACTTCTCGTTACATCGCAGCCGTTTCCATTGAATTGTCATTCAGTTGCGACTCGGAGCAGATATATCACGAGACGCGCACTGAATTCCACTCCGCGATGCATCGCTGATGATGCTGCATCGTTGCACCGCATTCGTGTATGGTCGACGGAGCGTGACAGCTGTCACCTCATTAGGGCGCAACCACAGGAGAGAGCTACCATCTCGCACGTACATATAGAGAGAGGGAAAAAAGAAAAACAACTTACCTTCTAACGAACCAGTGTATATCCTTGAGATGTCATAATCCGTTGGTCCGAGGGTGTTCTCGATTTCGACATCTGTCGCAAATACCGAGAGCGGGTCTTGACGTAGAACGAGTCGAAACTCCCTGCAAGACAAAAAAAAAAAGAAAACGTTTGTGTGTTTGAGAAGTTGTTTCAATTTTACATATCTCCGCAATCGGCAACAATTGCGTCTCCGACAATAGCATCCCCGAGTGTGTAACCCAAGACCCATCGCCATGGCGCACGAGAAAACTACAACGACGACGACTGCGGAAAAGCACGGCCAAGTGCTTGAGACGAACAACAAAGCATCGTGGCGGAACCGCCGTCGACGCAAACAAAGACGACTCCACCGAGATGAGCTAAAGTGTCGGATCATCCGGAATTCCATGGGGGCATCCGAGCGTAACGCTGTTACGACGGCACATGCAACCACATTCAAGGACAAGGGCTCCCAGCTCAGAGCCTCAGAAGAGCCGGTGTAGGTGGCGGTTGAGTGCAAATCAATGTTCTTGAGTGCGGGCCTCGGTCGGTCACGATGTATGACCGCACCGGCGGCTGTGGTGGCGGTGTAGGGCTTCTCCGGAGACGATCCCAGCAACAAATGGGACCGTCGACGCTTTAGTTACACTTGACGTGGCGACGAGGAGCGCAGAGGACGACCGATGACAATTAATTGCCATTGACAGTCATGCATTGCGCGTCTCCTGGGGTGGGGGAGGAGGCCGTCTCTGCTCGCGTAAGTGCTTCTTCTGCCCCGCTATTGAACTTGGCTTGGGGGAACGAGGGCGCTTTACTTTTTTATTGATTCCTGGCCCCACAATGAGGAGAGTTAAATGGCGTAATAAGGACAAGCGCTCGCGCTTAAGGCGCGCGGAGAAAAACATTTTTAAGGGATTTGCATGCTTTTATTGTAAAAGCCTGGTAATGGCATCTGAGGCATTTAACACCGATGGGAGTATTGATTTTTTTTCTTTTTTTTTTCCGCTTCCGAATTGCGTAAGGATGTGCGTTGGGATGTAGTGGGGCTGTGGGGTGGGTTGGGTTTACTTTAGACGTTAGGTGGGTGCTCTAATTGCCGGATTGGCGTTGAATATTCAAGAAATTGAAGCGTAAAACGCGATGAATTGACGTCATCTGGGTTAGATGTCAGTTGATGGAAGGCATGCGGCTGAGAGTGGGGCTTCTTTTTACGAATCTCAAGTGCCACTGAGTGCGAATGACATGAGTGGAGAGGGGGCAAAAGCGGGTGTTCAATTCGCGGCTCTTGAGTTTAGTGAGGCAAAAGTTAATTGGCGGTGGTGTCAGAGAACGATGGGGACCACGTGTACGCTTTTTAGGCTTGAATTTCATTGCGAGTATAATTTCAAGGACGGTTTGTTGGTCCTTGTGAAGACATCAAAAACAGGCAAACAAACTTAAGCGTTAATTTATTGAGTCCGGTGATGGTGCTAATCTAACTTCTTAAAAGAGAAGAGGCTTTTTGATGGATTTTTCCACCAAGTACCAGTGTTGTAGAAAATTAAAAGAAATTTGAGAAGTCCGAAAAACGACAACTCGACATAGTCGTCTGACAAGAGGATTAAAAACACATTTTGAAATGTTGGTACACGTAGGACAAAGCTAGGCCCATTGTGTTGCCAAACATCTTTTGGTTGACAAGAGGACAGTATTGAAAATGGATAAGAGTAAGAGAGGGTAATAAAATTATTTATTTACAATTTACAATATTTTAACAGTGAAATATGAACGACTATGAAAATGGTTATAATGTCAATGAAATATGTAGAGCGAAGAAAGGACAAGTGATTGGGGCTCCAGATGCTTTGAAGTTCCCTTTACGTTCTTTTAAGAAGTTTTCGTTTTGATTTTGTGAAATCTGTGCAGCTTTAGGAACAATAAAATTGATGGACGTCAAAATCAAAGCCTTCGTTCTTTTTTTTTAGTCTTCAATTGTGTACACTTGTTCTGAGATGCCTAGTACCTTTGATTACTGAGAATTTTTCGGAAATATACTGACTTCATAACCCATGCTATTCAGAGCCTTCAATATAAGGTAAACAATCGTAACCAATCATTGAAGGTCTCGTATGCTGTGCAGACTTTCTGCAAGCAGCAGAATGCGGATTTTGCAGATATTCGGACGTGACAAACATGCAGAAATTAACGCCCTTTCGGCATAACAGTTGCTATGACAACAAATAGCTATTATTTTCCTTTCCAAGACAAATAACAACCAAATGCCAACGTCAGAGGTCAGAGCCACCTCTAATTTTCAAATATATTTTTTTTATGTTGTGACAGTATTGCCGCTGCGCAGCTAAATTAGAAATAGAAATTAATTGCAGCGCACATCTGCATCCAGACTTTACGTGTGTTCAGCTACAGATAATCTCGTACATTCTAATGCATGA
The DNA here is from genome assembly GCA_905187475.1 of Syritta pipiens. Taxonomy (NCBI): domain Eukaryota; kingdom Metazoa; phylum Arthropoda; class Insecta; order Diptera; family Syrphidae; genus Syritta; species Syritta pipiens. The sequence continues at coordinate 12,338,004 of LR994572.1, read as the reverse complement.
GAAAGTCTGAGCATTTGTTTCTGGTAATAGAGATTCTGTACTATATTTTAGTCATTTAGAGTTTCTATTTAAAGTAAAATATTGCGTTATTAATAAATACCGTCAAATAAGGATGAAGACAGACAAAACTTTTCATAATGCCTTTATCCGTTTTATCAACCACCATTAAATACTACATCTTACCATTAAAACCAGAGCGTTAATATGGCCTTGTTGGACTGTAAACTGTAATTCTAATGTGTTGAACGGAAATATACATTTGTGTTCATTTCATTTGTGTTAAAAAAATCCGATACATTCAAATATTCTGCATAAATAACATAAGTATTAGCCCTCATTAATTATGACGTTTTTCCATTTTAATTACAACTGATGCATTCTGTTTCAAAACCACTGCTCGGCTTTTGAGGTCAACCATTCATCACGCCAATTTTTCTAGTGAATGAAAGGGTTGCTCTGAAGATCTGTGCTGCATCGATTAAAATAAGTAATAATCAGTACCGGCTAATTCTGGTGAATATGGTGGGTGGAACAGGAGTCTCCAATTAATATTTATTATTGAAAATGACTTTAATTACACTCAGCTCGGAATCAAAATAAAAAAACACGTTACAAAAAAGTTCTTGGTCTATATTTGTTTGGCGTATCGCAGTCCACCAGATTCATAACTGATTCAACGAAAAGTCAATTTTTAAATGCAAATGCGAAGGCGAAAGTTCTTTCACGACGCAGTGTATGCCGGTCATCTGAATAAGTTCACATTTTTTCGCAACTTAATGTTAGCATCTCTTCATACAGTGAACTAAAAAAATGGGACACCCATTACAACCATTTTCGATCCTCAATATCTCAGACGTTTTCGATCTGCAATTTATTTCGTTTTGATGTGTTAAGAAATGGCTGAGATATCGTGAATTGAACCTGGTTGTGATGGGTGTCCCATTTTTTTTTTTTTGATTTCGTAAATTCATTGAATCATTGTCGGTGGTAAAAGAAAGACTAATTCCGCAGTTCGATGTGGAGCATCCCCACTTTTGTACACGACTTTCATCGCTCCGAGGGATGTGTTATAATTTTCTGTGAAAGAATGTTTCTTCCATATTCATCACTTAAATCACATAAGCAAAACACATCTTTTAAATGAGTAAGAACACTGGAGGTGTCCCGGTTTCAAAATGTTACATTTATTTTGGAGTGTTTAATGGCGGAAAAATAACGTTGAAGTATAAAAGACAAGAGGCAAATGTCTGTTGGCGTAACTTTAACAGCAAGATTCAGTTGACCATTTTAATTTGCAAAAAAAAAATATTTTATAACTCGATCTTACTATTAAAAACAGGGTTATTCCCTAACTTTCAACACGAAGATTCGCAAAATCTCAATTGAAATTGTAGTTTAAGCATAAAATTAGAGCTCCACTCCAATAACGCACTAACAACAGAATGACAGTTGCAGTACACCCCTCAAGAAAGTCTTCATTTTGCCCACTGATCCCCGTCTCGTTAGCCAACCCTACCCTAAGTTGGCACAACCCTCCAAGATATTTAAGTCACTCAATCCCAAACTTCCACCTCCCAACTCCAGTGGGACAATTGCCAGCACTGGTTGCCATCGAAAACTATTCACCACTATTCAATCTCACTATTCAAAGTCCCAGCCCACACACCACAGAAACCGCCCTAGACCCTAACCCCCACCCTAAACCGTCATCGGATTATTTACTATAACTTCGATACTCTTTTGTGTGAACTTTGAATTAAATATTTGTTGCCGCACAATACGACAAAGTACTCGCCAAAGACGCGCCAGCAATACGGTAACCCGAACCTTGAATTCAATAAATACTCGTACATCCTCGATGATGTAACCACACAAACAAACCGCCCTCCATGCCACCGTGCCGCTGAAGTTTCTTCGGTTTTGGTAAACTTCGCCGAGGACCTTCGAAGATGGCTTGAGGAAGAGCCGCATACAAAAGGACCATCCTCTCCCTTTCTCTGGTGTCTCCGCGGGTGGTATAATTCTTGAAAACTTTCCTTCCGTCACACACAAAGCGAGGTATATCCTCGAAATTCACTGCAAGGATATTGCTCGAGAATGACGAATTGAAAATTATGATGAAAACGTTTTTTTCCTCCTTTTTTAGTTGAGCTTAGTACACACACACCACCCACAAGAACTATACGCGCACAAAAGGAAGCTCCTTGTCGTCCTGTTGCAGCGCAAAGAACGAGAAGAAATCCTTGCGACAAATCACACACAAATGCACGTCGATCCACAGAAGGAAAGTTGTCAGAAAAATGTTCACTTCTGGAGCTGTAGGGATTCGTCTTCCGTAATCATGAGAGGCAGGATAAAAGGTTCTATGCAGGTGGGACAGGCTGCCAGGAGAGTGCTCTTAAATTTGATATGCAAGCCAGGCGGACGGTGGCAGTGGGAGGGCGATTTATTGATGAAATGTAAATTTATACATCTTTCGGCTTTGGGTTGTTGGTGTGTGGCATTGAATGTTGAGAGGATGATATCCGGCGAGGGTTCGGAGTAGAATGGAGATTTAGGGGATTTTCTCTTGTTAACCACTGCTGCGTGACAAGAGAGTCGGTCGAGCGAGGGTTTATTCACATCTAGGGGCTCCGGGTGACAATGGAGTTGCAGGACTCGCAATGGACGGACTGCGTTCCGAAGCAGTGAAAAGATCACTACCCGTGTTCATGCCGCCTAAGGTGCTTACAGAAGGACCTACAAGAGATGTATCAACATTGGCTATGAAGAGCTTGGGCGTTTTTCGGTTCGTTTGATCGTCCTTTTTGCTGGTTTTGTGAACACTTAAAGAGCCCCTGGACTTGAAGGAAATAAAAGACGAGAAAATGGATTAGTCGTTTGTAATTTTCTTTAGGACACTGCCTGCGATACATACCAGAAACATTCAGGATAAAATGACAAAGATGCAACGGTAACGGCTTTTGGCAAAAAAAAAACAAAATAATCGGAAGCTTTAAGGGGGTTTTCTATATTGTGTTCTAGCATAGAAGTTTACTGGACTGCAATCTTTTTTGGTGAATCAGACCGGTAGTCACTGCTTGTAAAATGCCAAAAGTGTGCCTGTTTATCGCCCATCCATCACTTGAAACCTTGAACGTAGAGCTTAGTAAGGACTTTAAGGCATCGGTGGGCGTGAGCTAGAAAAGCGAGCAACTGAGAAGCTGGAGTTGTTGCTACGAAAAACAGCACAAAGATTATATCGATCTAGGCATTAAAACAACGATTCAGAAGATTTCGCGGTTTACAGTAGGCTCTCTATCCGTCCTATTTATACTGCAACTTACCTCAATTCAAAAGGCTTTTTTACCAGAAGTGATTTCAAAAATATAAGTCACATACTTTAGAAGATATTTAAAGAAAGACACCCTAGTTTATTCTAACATTATTTAGTTATCAGAGCGAAAACTCTGGCCAAAAACAAGTCTTCAAAAGTTACAAATGCCCCGGTCTAAGTCAGAACAGGCGAAATGAGAACAAAGCAATTGAGTTCATTTATTTTGACTTTGTTCTGGGAACAAAAGTTCATTCTTTTAGTTTCATTAATGACGCCAATTTGTGTATCGGCCTAACCGATAAACGAAAACAGAGAACAGAGACGTCTTGCGAATGAGTTTTGTGTCTTCCGCTCCGCCTTTAGATCTAAGTGAGCCACCAATGATAGCAGCTCTCCTTTGGAACACAAAAATTGTCGGTCACGGAGCACTTTGAGGAAATAAAACCATCAAAGCAAAGCCCCAAAAACTTAAAACGACGACGAAAAGGAATGCTACTCTCGCAAAAAGACTTTATTTCGTTCCAATGGGAACGCTTTCAGCAATTTCTATGAAAAAAGAACTAACTCACTCCATGCACTTCCCAAGAATAAAGTCATCGCTCGCTCAAACAGAAATATATTTATCGCACCTCAGCCTTATCCTCCACCCACATCTCGACCGAGCATCCTGCAGCATTAACCCCAAAAGATATTTATCATCAACCAGCGTAGCTTGCAAAAATAACGTTCATTCTCCAGGTCTTTACACATCCGACTCCGGGCCATCGCCGCACTATTTACGAAAAGTGCTGCAAACCAGGAGTCGAAAAGGACGCAAGAGACGCCAAGGTATGTGGAGGCATATATTCAAAGGCAAGCAGAGCACCCCCCACGTGAGTGGAACATACTTTAGAGCGGACTCTTTATGGCCCGAAGCTAAATAACAACCCCTAACCTGTTACTCCAAATTCACTCCACACACGCACACTCATGGCCGCACTGTATTATCATCATCACCATCATCAACCCTACGGAGTGACATTAAAAACAACGGTATACCCGGCCTTTATGCGCCTGCATTCATCCATTTGGAAGACATTTTTTTTTTCTTGTTGGTCCTTGTACCGGTACCCGTGCCAACCTGTAGGAGATTCTTCATTGCGACGAGGGGATGGAGTTGCCCGAAAAAGAAACCAAGCCACAGGCACACGCAAACACACACACACGCTCGTTTACCCGAGCCACTTAAAAAACTTTTGCCCGTTACATAATACGTCTGTCGGCGTTTATTACGGGAAAGGATGTGCTCTGCATATGCCTCGGTGGGCGTGTGTGTGTGTGTGGAATTGGAACGTGCAGCCTCCACAACTTGCTCTTCCTTGTGCCGGAGACCTGACAAGTGATCCTGTTAATTTTCGTTTTGATTTTCTTATTCCTTTTTCTCTGTTCGCTCTGTTCTCTCTTTCGACGCTCTGCGTTACGTAACGACGAGGACCAGAGGAGCGTTTACGTTTTACGAGATAAGTATGTTGCTCTCCTGGGGGGATTGAAGGGTGAAGTAGGGAAATTTAGGCTTCGGGAACAAGGTCGAGAGAAGTATGAAGTGGAGCTGACATATGGTCGGGGTGGTGATTAATTTTGATAGCGGCAGTCAGATGTGTAAAAGGACTGCAGAGAGGGCGCTTACAAGGAACGAATTAATTTGAAAACATGTTTCTGAATGGTTGCGAGTATAATGAGGTCCTTTCGTCGGGTTTGAGGAGTCGAGTGAGAGGGAAATTGTCTCCTTGTGGATGTTATTTGTTGTGTGTCAAAGATGGGAAGTCGTTTGTCGTTGTTTTTATGGAGTTTTACGAGCACCAGAAGAGGTGCAGATGAAAAAGTAGGAATTGCCGGAAAGCGTTTGCGGATGAGTTTTTGATTGAATCAAATTTGTTGGAAAGTGACACAAATGAGCGACTGTGACAGACATCAAGTCGATATTCGAGGCAGATGGACTAGCAGAATTGGTGTGAGAGTTTTTACGGACAAGAGCTGTGAAGAGGAGGCCACAAACAAGTCGATTTGAAATTATTTTGCTCTTCAACCTCGTAAAACATTACGCAAGAGTCTCAACGCGAGTTTTTCTGTAAATCATTTGGGGTGTTTATTTCTTATAAATTAGCAACGAACTTTGGGAATAGCGCAATTATTCTACTATCATCAAATTTTCTTTTCTATTATAAATTTCTTATATAAAAAAAATTTACGGAGACGATGCTGTCAGTAGAAAAAACAGCAACGAAGTGACTTGCTCGTTTTCGATTTGATAGTTTCGGTGTCAAAGATGCGCCTCGATCTGGACGGGCTGATAAAGTCGATGAAATCATAAAAAACCGGCACCTCAAAGGCGTGTACGTTGGTAGATAACTAGGCATTTATCACTAAACATTTACCAACCGTTTGAAAAAAAGTTAGTAACACAAAGAAGCTCAATGTTTGGGTGCCACGCGAATTTACTGTGAACAATTTAATGGACCCGATTTGCATTTGCGATTCAATGCTACGAAGCGAAATCGAAACCATTCTGAAGCGAATAATTACGGGCTATCAAAAGTGGATCAGGTACGACAAAAAGGTGTGAAAAAGGTCATAGAAGCTTCGAGAAAGGTAATGCTGTGTGTCGTGTGGGATCGGAAGTGAATTGTTCATTATGAGCTTCTAAGACCTGATCAAACGATAGATTCTGTTTTTTATTGTAAATTAACGAGATTGAAGGAAGCAATTCAAATAAATCGACCAAATTGGATCAACCGAAAAGCTGTTGTGTTTTATTATGACAACGCCAGACTACACAACTTTCTAAAACCCGGTAGGAACAAGGAGAGTTTGGTTGTGAAGCTTTGATGCATCCACAATACAGCCCAGAGTTTGAACATTTAGTTTTTCATTTGTTTCGTTCCCTGCAGTGTCCCTTAGTGTTGTAGTCTTAACTCCGTAGAAGCCTGCACACCGTACTTGGATCAGCCTTTCAGATCAGAAATCAGCAGATTAAATGGCTTGGTTTAGTTGTTTTTTTTACGCGAAATGTGCTCAGACAGTTGCATAATAGTTAACAGACATTTGACATGACTACTAAAAGATATGTTCTACCAATAACTTTCAACTTGTGGTTTTAAGCTTATCTTACTAGAATGCAGAAGTGATTAACACTTCTACGACTTAAATTTAAATCAAGACCGCGTCTTTTTCTTCTTCTTTTGTTGACATCCATGGAGCCATCCCGCTACCACTCACTTACACACTAAACTCTTTCCACATCTCTTCCTCAACTTATCAAACAAGTTTCCTTGAAATTACTTGAAAGTAGTCGTTCTTAAATCTAAAATCCAATCTCAGTAAAATCCCTGAACTCACCCCCACTGGCCCACCCACAACGAATTCTAGACTCTAATTGGAACGAAATTTCATCCAAAAATGAGTTGGATATCCCCGTTCGCCCGTATCAATTAATTATCCATCAATTCACTCGTTCGTCCCAAGGACTATCTTAAGTCAAACAATGAAACCATTACCCCAAAGGCCGACCACCAACAACAACGAAGGAAAAAAGGACACTAAAGAGCCAGAGATTTTCCATCTCGGAATTTCAACACAACTTCACAGAGAGATACACAACATTTTCCTTCGATCGAATCTCTCCAGCGGTGGAGCCCCGTGACAGCAATCAAATCTACAATCCTTTAAGATGATTAATTCCATCCCCTTGCCGTGTTTAACCACCCGACTCGGAGAACCATGAAACGGCGAAGTCAGCGCAAACATCAAACAGAAAACATCGAGATGAATTTCAACGTGGAGAAAACCATTCGCTTCTCATTTAAATCCTTCCGATGTGACCTTGATTCACAGTTGATTTGCAATTTATAATTTACACCGATCGCGGCAAAGTAGTAATTATCAATAATTAGGTCGCCCTCACGAGAACTCGCTGCAGTGGTTGATCCGGCTTAGCGGAGGAAAACGTATCAATTACGTAAAGCGTTGAATTATCCTTCGCTTCGGTGGATTAGAGTGCGTTCAACAAACACACACAGCCCACTCTGCTTCTTCGCCCAACCGGCGAAGGACGCTCACTTGGCTGATGCATTATTCAAGTGGGGGCCATGCGGGCGTCGCGCCTCGTCTGCATGTAGCATCGAGCACAAGGCTGCCCACGGTGGTACTTGTAACACACGCACACCGACCGCCCGCCGCCCACGTCGTCCTTTCAGTCGGTCTCTCGCACGGAACGGCTTAATTACCAATGCCCCGGCATGTGCGCCAGGACCAGCTGGCGTAGTGTGTGAGCTAAATCGCAATATTGCATAATGGGTGTGTAATCAAAATTAATCATTGCTGCTCTCGCTCGCTCTCGGAGCGCCGCCGCCGTGCTTCTCCGTGAAATGCAATCAATTAAGATTCAGCTGCACACGAGTGGGTGCAGGTCGATCGATAGGCCAATCCCCACGCAAACAATAAACCGCGTCTGCATCCCACATCCCTTACAAGTCCCACTTCGTGTTCCCGAAAAAACGAGTGGGCGGCAGGTTAATCGGGAGACCAAGCGACACAGTCCGGGAAGAAGAAAGAAACGCAGACGAAGGACACGAAAGGATTTCCTATTATTTTTCCGTTTTGCAGCCTCCTCTTTCGCACACACACATACACCCAGCCGAGTGCAGTTTGAACATGTGTAAGCTGCCCTGAGATCCTTTATGGGACACACTGCGTGCTGCATCAGAGGAAACTCCTTAAATAGCTCTCTTCCACAAGGTACTTTACAAGGATTTATGGACTAGTTATGAGCGAAGGATATTATTTTGTGTAATATTGAAAATTCTGAACGGGCCATGGGATCGAAATTGGATGAACGGATTTACGGGCCATGAGTGTGGGCTACGTTTAATTTCGCCTGCAGGAAACCCTCGCCTGGCTGCATAAATCATCGGCTGCCCCCTGTGGGAAGCGTGTTTCAGCAATTCAAGAAAATTAAATCTGTGTGGAAGTATATATGTGTGTGTGTGTGTGTGTTTTACTTCAAATCCAGAAGTTTAGTTGAACGCGGGGTTTCGGAGCTTCTAAGATTTCGATTAACCGGAAGGGTGACCTGACGACCGGGCATCCTTCGACGTTGTAAGGAGGAGAAGGATTCGAAAGTTTTGAATTTTGCTAACCAGAATATGGCTCGGCTGGGTTTAGGGATCAATTATGGCAAATTGCCACTTCCACTGACCTATCCAGGGAAATTGTTCGGGTCTTTTAGAGGCAAATTAGACGTGGAAGCCACGTGGTAAAGGTCTTGCATAGATTTTCGGTGCATCCGGTGCTGAAATTATGTTCTCGTTGAATGGGATTTCACTTATCCCTGTTAAGAGGTGATTCGGAAGTTTTTAAGAAACGATACTGGTGCGTTATGGGATATTTGAGAGGTAGAAATTATTTACGAAGCTCGGATGAAGTACAGAGGCGGGCAGATTGTGGGTTGTTGCACGAATTTCGATGGATTTAAAGGCCATGACCATGGCCAGGAATGTAATCGAGACGAGGTCGAGAAGATGAAAGAAAAATCGTTTCGCTTGATATTTCTAAAGAGAATTCAGCATCAGAATCTTTCATCAACAAGGATTCTTAATAGGAAGATGAGCGTACAATGATTTCAATGGGCAAACATTCTTTTGTGCAACAAATCAGTGGCCGATCTGTTCTGTCTCCTCCAATCTTTAAAATGTTAAGGAAAATCTGCAGTCTGTGTTTTCTAACCTAATTTACTCAACAAGCAGAAAGTAACATTTAAAATGGTTCTAAGAATTTCAATAAATATCCATTTAGCCCGAATTGAATTTTTCAATATAAAAAAGGTTTTGAGACTCATTCTTTAGCCACGGCACTTAATTATGAACTGGAATTCCAAACTCAAGATTTTACACTCACTTCACCTGAAATTTCTTTAACTTCGAAGATAATTTTAGTCAGTGAGTGCTATATCCAGCTTTACAAGAGTAGAAAGAGCTCGTTGGTTTTATAGGCGTTTCTCAAATCACTTACGTGATTTCCATAGAATCCAAGTTCAGCTGAAACTGCGTCAAATACTTCAAACGTTCAAATGTCGCTTCAGAGTAGAGAAGAGTGGTGCAGTTAGGACGTGTATTCCACATTTTACAAGACATCTTCGCAGCGTGTGCTGCTGCTCCGTCGAAGAGCCCAGGGTCCTCAAGGATCTCAGATCCTTCAAAGAGTAAAGCGATTAATCACTACCCAAGTTACTAATACAAATAATGCTTTGTCTAAAGCGAACAAAACATTTAAATTCGTGCAAAAACTTAAAAAAAAGAAAACATTCAAAGGTCATGATTCCGCGGCACCACTAAAAAAAAACATCCAATGTTTCTAGAATCCAAAATATTCGTACACCGCAACTGCTTCCAAGAAGTTTCTTATTTTGCTATTTCACTAAAGTCATTTACAGTGGATCTTTGATAATAATAAACTCACTCACCACCTCCCACAAAGCTATAAATGTGCAAATTCCCATAAAACTACCACGAGTCTTAAAGCTTTAAGCGCTTTATCACTTCCACGTAGATGACATTCACAGATTTTCCCCGAAAACCGCACCACTCAAGGTACACAGCGAATCGTCCTCCCGCCTGTCAGGACATGCCACAATCAACTTGATTCATGGCGGTTGCCCGAAATTGTTTTCCATTTCGGTTGTTTGCTTTCCAACTCGCTGATCGGTGTTCCTCTTAAGTATCTTATCTCGTTTCGGCATAAAAACCAAAACCACTTCCACTGACCACAGCTCCACACCGCAGCCTCTGTCCACCGAAATCAAAGACCTACTACGTCATTAACAGTCGCGGCATCACCGTCGTAAAGCTGTTTACCCTCGTTCGACCCGAAATTTTCAATTTACCCTCTCTGGGGCGGGCTACCAGCCCCTTGAAAAGCCAAAAACAAAGCACAAAAAAATCGAAACGTACCCAGCAAATATTTAATTACAACGCCAGTTTTTTTCTGGTCTTTATTAACCGAAATGTGATTTTATCTACAGCCGCCAGGGGTCCAGGGTAAATTCATTTTACACGCCAAGTCGTGCGGATGCGGCAGCACTGAAGAAATGAAAACTCTATCAAGCGCTCGCCGATTGCCCTGGATACCGTTATTAATAAGAATAATTCCCGGGCCCTTTTTCTCCTTTTTTTGTTTTTGTGTTTGTAACCAACCCCTGATTCGAATTTTAACGTTAACCTCATGCACTGAGATTGGTTTGTCATCCAGCGAGGGAGACAGCCGTACCATACACAAGGATTACGCGGTCGAAAAAACAAGGACACAGTCAGATTGCAGATTGAAAAAAAAAAGAACGAACCAAAATGGCAACAGGATAAAGCCGTGGCTAAATATTTAAATTTAAATTAAAGGCTTAAATTCGTTCCTGGCTCCCCGCGTTCGGTTATTTTTGCCCTGTTCCAATTTGTTTCGCCCGCACCCGCCATTCCCCGCAGACATTTTTCATTTTCGCTGAACATATTTGATTTGGCCTGCGGGCCGGGCGTGGGCGACCGCTATTTCTGATTCAATTTACAGAGACTGAATTATTGGGAAAAATTAAAACAAGACAAAAAAAAAGTGAAAACTCAATTTAAATTATTATTAATTTCTGTTGTTGTTCCATTTTTTTTTATTATCCTTGTCATTGTTGCTTACCTGTCATGAGCGAAAAAACTCAGTCGAATTGTGTGCGAGGGCCCGTACTCGCCGGTGTGAAGGTCACGTTTTCTTCGATGTCGCTTCTGTTCGATGTGTTTTTGATGAGCGGCATGAAGCTCGTTACGATTGAAATTCGCCGCTTCCCAGTGACGTATGAACGGGCTGAGATTCTGTGTGTGTCCTGGACGAATAAGGAAAAGAAAAATTTTATTAGCATTTAGACTTGGATAGTGGAGGTAAATTAAATTTAAGCAATGAGGTTTCGAGAGAAAGTTTTCTTGCCGTTGCCGAGAGATGCGGCAAACCTGACCCTCAAAGCAAGGCAACACTCGAGAAAAGAGGAGGAAGTTTTCTTTAGTACCACAAGCTCCCACAATCAAAGGTAAGAAAATCAAAAGAAAGACACATCGAAGTCCCTTTTTCGTGAAAAAATAAACTGGGCAAACAATTGGCCACCGCATGTCTTAGAGAGCGTAAATCATGAGGCAATCATTTTCATGGTCAGTGCGAGATAAGAAAAGAACTTATGAAGGACAGAGACCACCAAAATCACCCCAAACTCGCTTCTAAATTCAAACACTTTGAAGTTTGTCCTTGTTCATTGGTTTTTCCTTAGTGTTTTATGACAATCAAAGGACTCCTTTCTTCTTTCGAACAAGGAGAGTTCAACCGAAAAAAAAAATCACCAAGGCTAACAAAAAGAAAAGTTTAAATAGATGAAAATGCACCCTCGTCAAGTTCATTTTTCAGTGTCAACAGTTTATTTCTCGTTCAAATAACCACCTCGAAGCATATCCCTCTCGTCTATTTGTACTCTCTCTCCGAGGTCAGGCTCTTCATCTCTCGACCTCGGCCACTAGCACCCACACACTCGGCAAACAACAACGTTGGCAGATCCACAAGTACTTGCGATGCGGTTCTCCAAAGCAGATGCAATGCGAAGTTAATTATTTGCAAATTACCGTCATGTTCGCGCACTTGCATTGACCCCGGCGGGGGTGATTCTGTGTGTTACATCCTTCGTCAGAGCAGTGGCCACCACCGAAGTTCAAACGGTCCAGCTAGTTGCATTATTCAGCTCTGTTGATCCAATTTGAAGGCGGACGCCCTCCGCAGTGTACACAGCCGTTCACGATGCAGGAACGCTTGCAAATTATCTAATTGATTATTGATAGTCACTTGGGCGCATGAGGAATGCAAATATTGGCGTTTGCTTTGGGTCGATGTAGTGAATTTTAGAGGAAGACAAGGATTTGCTACAAGGACACAAATTGAATCATGAGGCGATGCACCGTTGATTTCCGACCACATCATCTTCAAACCACATCATCTTTCGTACTCCCACGAAATAGATTCTGCACATATTTGCGAACCAACTCTCGTTTTTTCCCCAAAAATGCAATTCATGCAAAATATCGCTGGACTAAGTTCACATCCCTCTGGCACCCCAAGGAAAACGACACTGCACATTTTTTTGTCACTCTACACAATTTTCTTTTCTTTTTTCATTCAAAATGCGATCAAAATAAATGTTTGCGTTTGACAGTTTCTCTCTGCATATTAATTTTTGCGAGCTCCTCTGGGGGTGTCTCTGTCATGGCTTTGAGGGGGATTGAGTCCCTTCGGGAATGCCTCACGCAGCATTTTTGATAGAGTTTTCATTTTTAGAAATTCTCCCTTCGGACGATTTAAAATTCTGTTCTTTTTTTCAAGTGCTTTGTCCTTCGTCCTATTGAACAGCTGAATTCAAAATTCTGTCAATCGTCGACTAATGAAAAGAGTATTGTTTGGAAGAAATGTTGAAATTGAACATTTTCAAGGATTCAATTTTTTTTTGGACATGCTCTCGGCTTATTTTTCTTAGAAGTGCAAATTATGCTTTCCTTGCTATGGTTCGTGAATGAAATGAAAGAGAAATTAATAAAATTGGATAAGTTCACAAAATTAATATTAGCAGGCCTTTTGTATCGACTGGCTTGGTTTTGAATATCTTTTCGTTGGACTTATTTTCGTTTAGTAAAAAGGTAGTAGGACACGAAAGAATAGGACAGTACAACGATAAGAACATGTTTGAAGACAATATTTCATAAAGTTTGCAAGATTTTTTTGCATTTTCCGGAAAAAAAAAAATCGCTTTTGCATTGTTCCTTAACGCGTTAAATCCCCAGGGGGTCACCGGCGATCGGCATTAAGGTAGTTTGTAAATGGCGTGGCATTCAATGTCTTAATGGAATTAAACCTCTAAGTCAAGATAAATTTAGATTTTTTAAAAAGTAAAAATCAGTTTAAAGCATGATAACCAATTTATTTAGGTTTTAAAATTGAAGACATTGTATCCAGCAAAATGGAGCTATAGTAGCTATTTTAAGCCACATTTGATTGTACAGTCATTCGAATTAGGTATTCCAAAGACAATTTAAAACAGTAGGGAAAAACTAGCCACGCTATTGGTAAATTGATTGATAAATTGAATGGCTTATATCCAGTTTTATTGATTGATTCGAACCCGGGTACTCTCGCTTAACAAGCCGATGCACTAACAGACTAAGCCACTGCGCCTACAAATTCATTTGCCAGCCATTTCATAAGAAGATCTTTTCAGGAATTATTATTTAGTGCAGCTTGCTTAGCCTGATAATTACAGTGTTGACCATTAAAAGGTGCTTTCTATAAAATTAAAAATTTTTTTTTGTTTGTGCAAAAGGCAAACTGTCAAAAATGTAGTACATAAAAAGGCTTTCTGTCTATGTTCAATTCTTTTTTCTTCAGATCAGATCTTTTGCAATATTAGTTAACACATTCAATAGACGTACCATTTTTTTTATAATAGACAAACACTTAAAATTCTTCTGCCATTGAATTATTACACATAAAATCTATGATGACGATTTAAACTGAATAAAAAGAAAAAAAAATCTAATTTGTGGTGAAAATTCTTGGTTTTCACAGGCACTGTTGGTACTAATACTAAAACTAAATTTCCTGGAATAACATAAACCTAGAAGAACAGAAAAAGGTCTGGGCTATACGGCGGGTGGGGTAGCGATTCCCATCCAACATTTTCCACGTCAAACCTGAAACTGAACCAAGTAATGGGGCAAGTGCAGGAATGGCTCACAAGCCATGGGCTAAAGCTAGCGGCTGAGAAAACGGAGATAGTCCTACTTACAACCCGACGAATCCCGCGCCAAGTTGAGTTTCTGGTAGGACCCCAGCCCATCACCAGCAAGAGCGTAGTCAAGTACTTAGGCATGCACCTGGACTGCAAGCTCTCCTACCGGGAACAAATAAAAGTGGCAGTAGGGCGCGCGGCAAAAGTTACCTTTTCACTCTCCCGGATCATGGCGAATATCGGAGGCCCGACCATGTCCAGGCGGAAGCTCCTCATGGCCATCACCCATTCCATCTTACTATATGGATGTGAGATCTGGGCTGATGCGCTCAATAAGGAGTCCTACAGAAGACAAATGGCTGCCGTGCAACGGCGTGGAGCTCTACGGATTATCAGCTCTTACCGTACTGTATCCGAGCCAGCTGCTCTCGTTATAGCAGGAGTGATCCCTATCGATCTACTGGCCGCAGAACGAAAGTACGTCCACGACCACAAGACGGAAGCGGGTACCACAACGGCGATGGTGGCTGCGAAGGAGCGAACGAGGCAGCGGTGGCAAGCCAGGTGGGACGCTGAAACTAGAGGAAGATGGACAGCGCGGCTTATCAGAGATGTGGCTGCATGGACAGAGCGGAGACATGGTGATGTCAACTTCTACGTCACCCAACTGCTATCCGGACATGGGGCTTTCAACAGGTACCTCCACAAGATGGGCAAGAAAGAGAGCGCTGCCTGCCAGTACGAAGACTCCGAAGAAGACGACGCCTACCATACCTTTTTCGTATGCAGCAGGTGGGCAGTGCAGAGGACCAGGTTGGAAGCGGAGATAGGCAGCATATCACCTGATACCGTCGTCGAAAAGATGCTATCCAGCAGCACCCACTGGACCAAAATCGCGACATACGCTGAAGCAGTGCTGAGAACTAAAATGAGAGAGGAAGGATATAACATCCCCCCAAATGAAGATCGATTACAGCCTGACCGGCAAGATTAGTTAATTAACCCGATGATGAAAATGAAAAAGCCGGTCCCCTTTGGGGGGAAGAAAACGAAACCACTCTGAAGTAATGCGAAAGCGGTCCCAGAGTGGATGGTGTCAAGGAGAAGAGGTCAAGATGTGGTTTTAGTGGGTGAAAGTCTCACACTACTTGGAATAGAACGGGCCTGTTCCACCTGCCTATCAGGTTTCCACATCGCCCTCAAGGCAAAAAAAAAAAAAAAACATTTTCCACGTATTTTTTAACCCGTTGAATGCGATGTGGCCGAGCATCGTCATCATGGAAAATTATCGATTAGTGTCTAGTCGCATATTCTGGCCGTTTCTGGCCAATTTCCTTGCTTTTGGATCATTCCCAATGCTTTGAAACGTTTGGAAATTGCTTGCTGAGTAACTCCCAATGATTTCGCAAGCTCCTCTTGAGTTTGACATGAATCTTCTTCCAGTAATGCCTCCAATTCTGCATCTTCAAACTATTTAACTTGGCCAGGACGTTCCTTGTCTTCAACGTCAAAATCACCACTTTTAAAGCGCGCAAACCATTCCTAACACATTCTGACACTTACAGAATAGTCAGGGTAAGCTTCAATGAGTAAACGTTGCGCATTTGTTGCACTTTTCTTCGAATGAAAGTAGTGAATTAAAACTTCCCGCAAATGTTGTTTTAAAGGCACAAAATTCGACATTTTAAACGCAAAACAAAACTTGTGTAGATAATATAATAATAATATAAAATAACTTGTATATACTTTGACAGATGGAATTAACTAGATTTTTCGACGCTCTTTAACATACAATAGCTGTCACTGTCAAAAAAATAGCGCGTGTGAATATATATGAAGTTAGTAACAATGCGCGTCTTTGAAGTTGTATTCCCAATAGATCAAATAAGTTCATTCTGAACCATGTTTGCAGTGGAGATAGTTCTTATAGCCCTAACCGCACCTGTGTTAAGTTTTAATTAATTTTTTGCATCAATTTAGATTTTTAGTAGAATTCTAAGAATATGATTTTTCGATGAAAGAAAAAAAAGTGCACCATAAATAGCAACACAAACCTGCAACTTTCTTTCTATTTTTTATTGAGGATAAAAACATGGCTGTCATTTAAAACTCTAAACAAATCTCCCGCTTGCACATTATTGTTGAGCTACAAAATGGGAAAAGTCTTTCAAGGAACTTAATCTTTAAACTCAGTTTTTTCTTTTACGTCTCAGCGTAAAAGAAACGTTTCCAACATACAACATCTCGACTTTCAGCCTTTCCCACAGCAACTCACTTTCATCATTCCTGGAAAAAAACGCAATCTCCCTATTGTTGGTCCCCACACTTCCTTACCCGGAACGCAGCTCCCACAGAGCGAAAAAAATATGTACTACATCTCCTCCTTTGCAAATTATCACTCCAAAGTTACGAAAACTTACACCCTCATAATTCAATCCAACCAAAAGGCAGAAAAGAAAAAGAAAAAAAAGCGATCTAAAGAATTATGCTACCGCTTCTCGTGCAACGCACTTACGTGCGTCCAATGCGATTACGTCTCAAGCCGTCCTCCTCCTGAAAGCGAAAGAACCACTTCCACTGCCGCCGTCATGAAAACTTTTGCGATGCAACAAATGTTTTCCTTCTTTGTCGTCGCCTTTGTTGGTTCAGTTGAAAGCGACGTTGGCGATAGAAGACTCGACTTCATAAGTACTTCTGACGCCAAACACAGCAGCGCCAACAACAACGACACGGACGGCAAAAACGACGACGTCGACGGCGATGATTCGATGACCCCTTCTCCCGCAATTAACTATTCAAAAAGGGGAATCGCAAACCCGAAGTCATGAGCATGACAGGTCTAGCCGCAGTTGTGCAGTCTCATCAACGTCTTCAGCAGCGTCGCCGGCCGTCCTCATCGTCGTCGTTGTAGTCTTTTCCGCAGCGGTCGCATACGTTTTGACATCGCCATCGACCGACACCTGTTCGGATGGTGTATCCCTCTTTAGCGACGATTACAATGGAAATTTATTCAGGTGAGCAAATGGAAAACGCAACTCAACACACACACACACGTGCGCAGACACGTCGGCTGGCTGCATCGGATGGATGAAGTGTTTGCGGCGAAATGGCACGCATTCCCCCAGGTTCGTCGACGGCATGTGCACAATGGAACACGACTCACTCTGAAGGTCTGAGAAAAGCAGAAAAAACGAAAAAAAAAAAACACGAGGGAAAAGGAAACTCAGCAAATCCCCGATTCCTGTCACATTGTCGATGGCAGTGCCTCAGGGGTGCACTCATGTACTCACCACCCGACCACCCCACCACCGTCATCCGCCACACCGGTGCCGCAACAAGCCATTGTGCTTAGATACCAATCGTCGGTTGTGTACACGCAACCTGCTACGCCCGGTGTGCATATCAACTGCATGTATCTGGATGCATAACATTTCTGTGATCACGTTTTGCGGGACGGAGCCGGGCATGGAGTTAAAGCCAAGAAGTGAAGTTAGCACTTGACAGCGCCGATGACAAACCAATTCGCCCGAACACCGACATTTGCCAAAAATGGCCAACTCTGTGTTTTCATAATTTTTTTTTTCTTTTTTGTCGAGATAAAACTCCAAATCCATTTGCTAATGATAAACATTCTGTCGGCAAAACTTCATGGGTCGTGGATATCGCGAAGGGTCGGGTTTAATTGCGGCGGGTTGTTGTGACAGCGCCAGGAGCTGGGCCGAGAGTGGGGGCGGTCGTTAGCTTGGACCAAAAAAAGAACTGTGAGGTGAAAAGTTTCGAAGAGGTTCATGGGAGTTTAAGTCTGTGTCGAGGGAGAAAATATGGTAATTCCCAGCCGTTGGCGGATGCCTTAGAAGGGCAAAAGATGCTGCCAAAAGCAGATGGAAATCAATGAACTCGAAGTTGTCTCTTATTTTTTTGTCGGTTAAGTGTTGCGGAACGTTTTTCGAAATCAGGTCGATTGGGAGAGCCGAATACGAATTGACTTTAAGACGGGACGATGAGTTCAGTTGTGATGGTGATTTGAATGGTGCCTTGGGAACTCGAGAGCAATGAACGCGGTGCAAATAATGTGACTCATTTGGGGGAATCTTAACAGGAACCAGATTTTTATGAAATTCAAGACGTTTGAGTCACAATCAAATGAGTGAGTAATTTCAGGGCTGAGAAACAAGAGTTGACAAGGGTTTTAGTACAAAAACTGGGAATATAAAGGATTTTTCAATAAGGACTTGACAATTTTTTCTTTTAATAAAACGCAAACCATTTGAGATTTTTCAAAAATTGTATTATCGGCTTGGAGTACAATCAAAACATTTATTAGTGGGACTCAACTTCCTTCACATGGCCACCGCGGCCACGTTTGCAGCGGTCGATTCATTGGACTCAACACATTTCGGCCGAAACGGCTCCTATTTCCAGTTTAATATTGGCTCTGAGCTCTTCCAACATCATCGACTTGCTGGCATAAGCCAATGACTTAACGTAACCCTAAAGAAAATAGTCGATAGGCTTTAAAACGCACGAACGAGGCGACCAATCGACTGGCCCATTTCTTGAGATAGCGCTTTCATTAAACCTTTTCAATAAATCGGTTGTAACGTGTGCTGTGTGGCTTGTAGCGCAATTCTGTTGAAGCCACATGTCGTCCAAGCCCATATTTTCCAATTTGGACCAAAAATAATCGATAGCCACGGCCTGATAACGCTGGCCATTCACAGTAATGGGACGATCGTTATCGTCGACGAAAAAATGTGGCCCAATAACGCCGCCGGCATACAAACCGCACCGAACAGTTATTTTTTGTGCATAAAGTGGTGATTCATGAAGCACATTTGGATTTTCACCCGACCATTAACGCATATTTTGCATTTTGACGAACCCATTGAGCCAAAAATTAGCTTCGTCAGTGAAGACGATTTTGCGATGAAATGCGCAAATTGGCGCATTTTCTCCAGAGCCCAATTAGAGAACGTACGTCGCTTCAAATGGTCCACCAGCTTCAATTCTCGATTTAGCTTGATCTTGTATGGATGTAAACCAAGATCCTTACGCCATAAGTTGGTCTGAACGATACCCAATTCGCGAGAACGCCGTGGAATTGACTGATTTAGATCGGTTGCGCCTGCGACGGACGCTTGAACGGCAGCGATATTTTCGACACTTCGACCAATCCCTTGTCTCACTGACACGGCAACGGCCAACGAATATGTAGACTCAAATTTTCGCACCAAACTGGATATTGCATGTCTTCTAGGGCGAGAATTACGACCGAAAATTGGAATTAACGCTTCTAAAGTTGCGGTCACCGACTTCGAATTTTGGTAGACAATTTTTATAATTTGTAGACATTGTTCGTTCGTGTCCTTTACAACGATACAAATGTTAAGTTTACTGAATAAATTCACAATAACACTTCGATGATTAGTGCAAGGGTGCGTTCACAAATTAAATTCAAAGTTGTCTAGTCGCTATTGGAAAAACCTTTATTAAAAAGTTTAAATTTCCACTTAATTGAGCCCCTAACTTACATTCAACTTAAATTGAGTCGCGTAGGTCGCTCGTCACTTGCCTTTGACCAAAAGAATGATCCTAAATTCAAAGAAATCTTATTAATTTCGTAGATTCGCTTTTATTAATTTGTAATTGTACAAGATAACCTGTATAAGGAGAATTTTCATGAAAAAAAAGTAAATTAATAAATTCCTTTAAAGGATTCTTTTGCCAACCATAGAGGTCCCATTCAAACCATAAAAAGCGGCTTTTGTCAGCACTTCTATCGGCATTTCTGTACTACCAGTAACAGTATGAAGTATTGCCGCTCAAGTTACAACCCAAAAAACGTATTTAAAATTATATTTTAACGTCACAAACCTTGAACTTTGACATACAAGTACCAGAAGCATTATTGAATTATCCTAGGACTATTTTTAGTTTTTTCGTGTTGCTAAAGTGTCTTAGAAGGGGAATATCGACGTGGAATGGATCAAAACATGTCACATTGTCAACATTGTCAACTGGCAAATTTTGTTATTTCGGCATGACTAGTCAACCCCGAAGTGAGTTCTAATGAACATTTATTTTTCATTTACCTATTATTTTATTAGTACTTCTGGTCCAATAACTTTGCCATAAGCTCGATATTCCACCTCTCTCTTGATAAATCACTTGAATCGCCTGTTTGTAAAATGAGAGCTGATGATTCGCAAGTCCTTCCGTCTTCAAGGTCGTGCTGGATATTCAATAAGCGCATAGATTCTTTGAATTCCTCTTCAGTCTTGCTCATCCCAATTACTACCCCTCCAGAAAAGCTCCTAGATTGAAATTCAATCGTCAAACCAAATGACGAAATACACACAAATACCCCAAAGTACCAAGACAACTGAGTGAAACTAAAGAGAATGCCACAATCAACCCCTCAAATAGCTCAATGTGATTAGACCACGACCTACCTGGGGGCTGGTAAATGTCATCCACCACCCACGTCCTCTGTGGCCTACCTTAGAAGACCACCCCCGAAATAGAATATAATCCTGTTCAAGTCTTTACAAGGACCTAACGTAATAAAGGACCACATAATCCAATTAACATGGCTTTCAGTTATAATTGCCACGACCTCCCCATCACCCCAAAGCCTTTTAATTAATAAAAACACATAAACCATTCTCTATTAACAAATTCCCAAAAATGACACAAAATATTAAAAATTGTTTCTCTGTATGCTTGCATACCATCAAAGTGGATATGAAATTATGTTTGCATTTTTTTTTCACCAAATCCACCACATGGCTGATCTGATAGAGCTCATGAACCACGTTGCACTGAATCAACATCCCTTAATCGGACTTTAACCCAATTTTAATCAAACGCCTGACAGTTAGCGACACATTCCAGTGGCGAAGGCTTTAGATGCCATATTGCGTAGCCCCCACCTCACCACCGCTGTCATTGTGGCGCCAGGACTACGCCACTATAGCAGCTTATGGACATCCATTTTCATTAATTTTCAGGTGGAAAATTAGGAATTTTCATTCGGCACTAATTTTAAAATTTCTATTTATTTCGATGTGCGGTCCCGGGTGGTGAAAGGCAATGGGTGGCCAGATCTTCGTCAATGTGCAAAAAATGTACCTGCGAATCTGTGACTTTAGTTAATTAATGAGCGAATATCTGTGCACTGAGGTGCAGATAAAACCGCAAATTTTTGCAACAGAACAGCGAATTAGACGGAGGTTTTTTTTAGAGATTAACAATTTCATGTGGGAGTTGGTTTTTTTTTTGTGGGTCGAGGTTAAGAGGATTCTATGGATTAAGTTTTGGTGTGAATGTTTGAAGTTTAGGAACTTTGCCGAAGGGAAAAACCACAGTTAGTGGTGGTTTTCAGTTTATTTTGCTGTGGTTATTCGCAAACCGCGGGTGTATGACGCACAAAAAAAAAACCCGACCCACACACCAGAATAATGAAAAAATTATCCACTCAAACGACTTGAAATCGATTTCGCCGGAGGATACCCATCCCTACCGCCCATTAAGCACCACTTAAGGCAACATCGCATGTCTGGGAAAGTCCTTTGCGACTGCTTTTATGCACCATCACGCGACTGGTATCGATTGGAAGTGATTACGTTGCACAGATGTAATCGGTTTGAAAAACTGATTTTCCAATAGATTTCGAGGACTGTTATTGGAGATTGGAGAACCAGAGCGGTGACTCCGCCTTCGGCATGAATGTGATTAATTTATTAGCGTACTTGATTTGACACCCATTTGGAGTGTGGGCGGGAAGTCAGATGACAAACGTTTTTTTTTTTTTTTATTGTTGATGTCATGGAAGTAAATTGTTTCTATTTCGTCGTTACTATTTTCAGGAGGATGAGGAGAACTACGAAAACCTGCAATGGAATATGGAAAACTTTATAAAAACGCACGCGTCCTAGATTGCTAGCATTGGAAGAAGAACGTTTTTGGATCTTCACACAGAGACTGAAAAGACATTGGGAGTAGAATGGCTAAAAACGAAAAATATAGTTTAGTATTTCCCAAATTTCCAATTGTAATGAATCAACGGGTGAATCAACGAGTTGAAAAAAAAAAAAATGATTTAAAATTAATAGAAGTGCAAATGCTTGGATCCAATTTATTGCACATGACTTTATTGTGTTGTCTTTCATGGGCTGTTATTTATTTTATTTTCGATTTTATTGCGAAATTATCAACTCATCTGAATTCTATAGATTCATTTACTCATTCATTCATTCATTTCATTTACATCAGAAATTTTGCATACGCCATATAAAACTAATCAGGAATTTTACATCAGAAATTTTGCATACGCCATATAAAACTAATCAGGAATTTAAGATTAAACGTTCGTGCATTTCTATATAATTCGGTACTTTCTAACTTCGTGTCGGTGTACATTCCACTAGAGTGAAATCGAATAAGAAAGCAGAGCTATTCTTAAGCCATTCTGTGAGATAGTTGCTTATATAAATTAAAATGTTCGAGGAGATTGGGGACCAGAAAATTATGTGGAAAATCGGGGTTATTGGTATCACATTACTTATTACTAGTTTGCTATTAACTATATGCCGCTGGACTGCAAAGGATTGACTCAGAAAAAAGTTTTAAAGGTTACATATAGCAATGATTGAAGGTTTAGCTGGAAGCGCAATGTTCAGGAACGCACTCAAAAAACGCTAATTGTCTTCTATGCCTGTAAAAGAATGTTTGGATGAGAGGCTGGCTTAGAACCAAAAGCATTCCACTTCCATAGTAAGACCGATCTTACTATATAGGGTAGTGATATAGTAGACCACTTTGAAATCAAATTCAACTCTTCTGTACTTGGAAAGGCTATAGCCCTGATGTGTATTGCGATGTGAATGAGTGATTTAAAAACAATAGTACCCTCGTAGCTTGATTCGATCCTAAATTGACTGCCAGTTTGTTCCTTTGCTAAGAGCATCTTTTATAAAGAGTCGGCTTAGGTTAAAAGAAAAGAAAGAATTGAGTGGCTGTGGAAAGAAAAATGTATAATTTGCCAATCAATCGCAATCAATTGAATGCTTTGTTAATTGTTTTTTTTTGTTGCTAAATTTAAAGTAAAAAAAAAGAAAACTTTCTAGTTTCCACAATGAGGCAATCCTAGTTCTACATTTTATACATTTTTAGTTTGTGAACTATCCATAAACCTCTTTAAAGCTACAAGCTATAGCTAATCAATTCAGATATTTCTGAGCATTTTTAACTATGGACTGTTTGTTTGATAATTCCAAGAGCTAGATGACTGCATGCCTTACAACAGATGACAATTGAGCGTAGAGCGACAATTGATATTTGACTTGCATCTTACAAAAAAAAGAGTTGTAAGGGGCAAGTGAAATATCCGATTGTCTGGCTTTGTCTAACTCTAGAAAAAGGAACTCACCAAAAATTGATTGAACTTCCTCGAGCAAATACTTCTAGTATCTTATTGACAAATTTTCAATGGATTTTGAAAGGTAGATAGATAGATAAATTTTTATTTCGTTATTTCACACTGCTGTTTTTTTTTTTATAAAATAAGTCCTTTCGTGACAGCTAAATTGAGAAGATCTAAAGTCAGACTCCTGTGCACTAATTTTCTTCTTTTCTTCGCTTTCGATAACAGTGAACAACTTTGAGCATTTTAACATTTAGCTAAATAGGCTGATGAAGCAAAAATTGTAATAACGATTTGTAAATAGCTACCCTGATCTAAGACTTTTAAATGGGATAAAGCCTAGCAAATGAGGCTGAACACAGCCCATAGCACTTTAAAGGGAATATTGTTTATTTTGCAGTTCAAAATACGGAAATTAATTAGTTCCAAAATTTTATCGAAATTTAATTAAATTATATGCCTCAAATGAAAATGAAACAAAACAAAACAGAGAAATAATATGAAAAGACATTTAAAATTGTGACAATAGAAAATTCTGTGTTTGCCATGAATGCTTTGCCCAAATTCAAGCTTTAAATCCAACTATGGTCTGCAATGCTTTTAAAATCGATACCAAGTTAAATAATGTGAATGTCTTCTTGAGCCCACTCTCCAATATGCGCTTTTCAGAGGCTTAAACTTCAATATTCACCTCTTACACGCACAAGTTAACATAGTTCAATATCTGTTGGCTTAAATAAGAAATAAGAAATATTCCAACAACTTTTGATTGCCCTATTCGTATTTACATAAAAAAAAAAGTCCTACGCCCAAGTTTAACCTGTTTCACAAACGTCAAACACTCCACACCCGACAGAGACTGGTCGAGACAGCCCAATTAAAACGCCGCCACAGGAATGAAACCATTCACCAGGATGCAGCAAATTCTACAATTACATACCCGGAAGAGGTGCAAATTGAGAGGACTCTCTGCCAGTTTATGTCTGCAAATGAAGCGTTTGAAAATATTCAAACACCTCATCCCCACAGGTGTCTTTAAATGCTAATTACCTTTGAATACATGGGCATTAGGACTTTTGTTGTGTTCCTTTTATTCGTGCGCATCATTAAAATTTCTAGATTGCATCGAAGCTTCGTTCCACTCAACCGCTCAACTGAAAGCCAACGAAACAAAAAAAAATGATATTCATCCTCCCTCATTCATTTTTGTATGTAGCAACATCACCCCTCCACCATTCCGTGAATAACATCCTCGAATAAGTTTTATGAAAACACACTCCCTGTCCCGGGCTCTCGGGTCTATTATTCCAAAGCTTCAGCTCGCCGAGCACCTATGCCAAGCTAGAGGAATGCCTTGTAATCCATACTGGAAATGACCTAAATGAATTATACACCCTGTGTTTGTATGCGGGTGTTCGTCCTGGATATGTATTTCGCACATTCGAAAAAGGATGTGAAAAAAAACACTCACCCGGACAAAGGGGGGAGGGCATCGTATTCAGGCAAAAGTTCATTCGGCCAAAACCGGAGTGAGCGAGGGGATTGACGGTCTCCTAGCTCGCAGGACCAGAAAAAAAAAAAAAAAAAAACAAACATTCGAAATTCTGGTCAGAGTAGGTATTATCCTTTTCACTAAAAATCTGCAAGGGTCCACCACACAGACTCCCCACTCCGGGATGGATACAAAAATAAAAAAATCGAGTCTCACACTCACGCACACTTGTGTATCTATAAAAAAAATTTTAAAAATAAAAAAATGGGAAATGGTAATAAACTGAGAATTTTCCAGGATATATCCGGTGTTGGGCTGTATCCTGTCAGGACGTCGTCTCGCTCCTGTATTTGGGAACGGGGGGCCAACAGTTGGGAGTGGTTGTGAAATTCTATGAAATCCTTTCACATTATGAATTGTTTCGGAATGCAAGTAAGTCTGATGTCGGAGAGATGGTTGTTTGATGTACGAGGACTTCCGAAGGATGTGTAGAAGTTCGTTATATTTTTGTCGAATATGGATGACGGGGTCTGCGAGTGTGTATTTGTGTGTGTGTGTGTGAATCTCGACTTCCGAAGTGAATGGGAGTGAATTAATTAGGAAAGTTGTTTTGGGTTTCTTTTGTCCGGAGGGGTGAGTGTTTGCTTACGGACACGGGGAAAGGGGTGACGAGGAAATTTTTGTTACAAGCCACTTTACTTATACTTTTGATTCTGTTTGTTGTGGTGTCTCAAACTTCTGGCGAAAGCAGACAACCATACAATTTTATTGGCTGTCTACGAAAACTACCTTTCCTGTTCAACGAAGGGGATGAGATTTGAATGATTGTGAATGTGGAAATTTCGAAACCAAAGATAACTCTTAACTTTTTGTTCTTTTAAATAAAGTGAAGCAAAAATCATGACCCGGAGGTGAATGGAAACTGAGGTTGGATAGGGGCGTTAAAGAACGCAAGAGATGGATGAAGGTGTCAACTGAGAATGAGCCATGTCATAGTTGTTTTTTAGAAACTTTCGCACGCAAAATTCTTCGCGAAAGTACTTGTGACAAAGTCCTCTGTCGTAAAGCAAGAATGAAGTTCATTTAAGGAACATACCGACACAACTCCACACCTTTTGGCCAGAAGTCCCTGCAGCATTTTCGATTCAAATGACTCTCGCATGATTCCACGAATTCTCGAACGGAAGATTCTTCGCGAAAGTGGCACAATCTAACTTTTCTGTCCTGTAAAAGGGTAAAGATACTAACACAGCTCACAAACACTCTCTCTAACCAGAAGACTTTTAATAAACCGATTCAAATGAGACTCATGGGCAGGCGACACGACGGTTAAAAATTGCTTCTTCTGCTATTTACTCGAGCCTCCTCGTTCAGACGCTTTTTTCTTCCGTTTTCTCGAGCGTCCTCGTTCAGACGGCCAAGAGCCTTTTGGTGTCTGAACTGGACGAGTGTCTTTCCAGCTCTCCTGTCTGTTACGAATTACACACAATGGCATCTCATCCCACTCCATCACCCACAATCGAACCACACAACAATCGACGTCCTGACCAGAGAGCAACCGAAGAAAATTTATTACAAAAAACCCGAGACAATGCGTAAGCTTTCCTGGCACTTATTAACCATTCATGTCGATTTCCTGTCAAAGCTGTGAGTTTTATTCGTTGCCTGTGCATTCTCCCCGTAGTGTTATCCACCCGGCTGACCTTCATGAATCAACAATGTCCTGTGATTGCTCCTGCCGACAAGGATGCATGACAGCGATTGGAATTGTTCACAACTTTAACGCTCATGTAAGCCATTAAATATTAAAGCACCACCCACAGCATACACGAAAAAAAAAAAGAAATCGTTGTCGTTCTAGGCCATAGGACTTTTGATAATTCGCAGGATTTTTCTGTTTTTTTTTTTATGTCGTCATCCGGTACGTCCTCAATAGATCCATTTCACCTTTCTGCCCTCTCAATAATTACCCATAACAGTGCTGACATAAATGCCTCAATTGCCAGGTACAACAGGAGGCAATTAAATGAAAATACCCATATCTGGTGAATATTTTGTTATTATATGTGTCCTTGTTGTGATGTCCTGATGGCGCTGATAGGCTGAGAGGGAGGACATTTACAAAAAAAAAATGTTTTTTTCTTTTTTTTTATATTTTTATGCCATGTGATTGCATTAATTTTTCAGTGACCAACTTCGTTTGGATTTTTCCTGCGCGTACACACACCCGGTGTACAGGGTGATAGTAAATTATCGTTTCATGGGAAAAAAAATTGTCAGGCAAGCGTAGGTGAGCTCTTAATTCGTTCGCTTGTAGCGGATAAGTGGAAAAGTTTTTGCCGCTACAAGTGCGATGTCCTGATTGGGGCGGGTTAATGCAATTTAATAAGCGTTCTCGCTGTGAGTGGAAGGGGGTTTAATGAGGGGAGTTTATTTTTTAACAATTAATAAATATATGATTTTCCTTTTTTGCCGAGAATAAACATGAAGTTGATGAAGTTTCAGGGAAAAATAATGAAATTGACCGCTATTTTGTGGGCTTAAGGCCTTTGAGAGTAATTCTTTCACAAATTTGTGGTGACATGGGGGGTCCGTTCATGAATGGAAAATAAGGACTGTACATGACGTTGGATGTTGGTTAAGTATTGAATTTGTTTATAATTTATTGGCGGCTTTTTCCTGTTGAATTTTGATCTCGGGAGCGCTCTCATGGATTTGACGTGGGCTTATGAAGTCAGATCATTCGAAACGAGTGGCTGATTTTTCTAATTTAAATTAACTGAACTAAACTGAGTTGTTTACCAGCGTGGTTTACAAAATTTGTTTAATGATATTGTTTTAACAAATAGTTATGGATATGTCGAATAGTCACATTTTTACTTCTTACAGGAACGACAAAGCCCAGTATATTTTGTAGAGAAAAAGAACACCTAATACTGATTTTGAATTCAAATTTAACGTGCTTCAGTTATCAAATTATGTCGTGTTTGCTCTTAACACAAAGCTCTACCCATAAGCAGCACATAAATGTAATAAAAGTCCTTTCCAAAAAGTTTGTTGCTTAAGTTGTTTCAACAATCAGTGATTCAAGTGGCACTTAGAGATCAACAGTAAGAAATAGCATTTAATTACATTAAAGTAAAGAGATTTTTACTTGACTTAGCTTTGGTTAAGTCTTCTTTTCAAGTAATCTTCGGAACCAGTGAATTTTTAGTCTTTGCTAACTTAAAAATGTCGTAGATTTTTATTTTCCTTACCTCGACGGCGTGTATCAATTTTCGACACAAAACATTTCTTAGCGATTAAATGAAATGAAAGAAAAGAAATCTTTGTCTTTGTCAAATGTTGTGTTGAACAAATTAAAATCGCGTTCTAAAACTATTAGGACGATCCTGGGCTCTACTCACTAAAAAGCATAATTAGATTTAAGTGCTCGATTAGTTAAGGCGATCTACACCCAACTTATCACGGTGGAGCAATTTAGTCCTGTATGTTTTGCTGCGTAGCAGCCCGTTTAGGGCCAGAGCTTAGATTGTTTCGTCGTTATCGAAGAAAAGACGATGTTCACAGCAAAAATGAGGATTTCCTTGCGAATGCAGCGGACATCGCTAACGAACACGGTCGTTGTCTAGGACAACCTTTAGTAGCACACAACCGTGCGCCTCTGAATTAACAACTGCGCTTCTTATTTAATGTATCCTTCCTGGTTCCAAATAATCTGTTTTTAGTCTGAAAAAGTTAGGTATATCAGATACTTTCTTGCTTCATTTAGTGCGTGTTTTTTATTGCAATAAAAATAAATTCCTCATCAAATTTTATTAAAATACCAAGTCTTTTCCTCAATCAGGCGGTAGTAGGGCCAATTGTTTGTTGAAACTTAACAGAGTCCTTTTAGTTTTTTTTTTCATAGTTGGAATGCATCATCATCATCATCAGCGTAACAACCGGTGTCCGGTCCGGGCCTCCTGCAGCAAGCACTTCCACCTATCCTGATCGCTTGCCGCTATCCAATTGGGCACCCCAAGGCTTCAGGCGTCCTGGTTTACGTCATCCTTCCAGCGTAAACGCGATCTGCGTCGCTCTCTTGTACCATGAATTGTACCGCAAAGGACTTTCCGAGCAGGCTCCTCTTCGCTCATACGAGCTAGATGCCCAGACCACCGGATTCTACCAATCTTTATTTTCGTTATAACATCTGCTTCGAGGTAGATTTCATACAACTCTTGGTTGTACCGTCTCCGGAATTGTCCTTCCTCACATATGGAGCTAACAATTCTCCGTAAAACTTTCCTCTCGAACGCGGCTAAGAGTTCAGAGTGTCTTTGGCTAAGCATCCAAGTCTTGAATCCATATGTGAGTCCTGGTAATACAAATGTCTTGTATAGTAGCAATTTTGAATTCATTGTGATGTTCTTGGATTTGAAAAGCCTTGCAAGACTGTAGTAGGTTCTGTTGGGTTTAAGTAATTGCCCGCGTATTTCTTCTTCCATGTTACTATCCGCGGCTACTACAGACCCTAGGTAGCTGAAGGATTGCACGATTTCAAATTCATACTCCGCTACCTTGACTGTTCTTCTAAAATTTTTCGCAGACGATGCCACCATGTACTTTGTCTTTCCTTCATTGATGTGCAGCCCCCGCCTGCTTGTTCACTTCGTTCGAAGATGTCTACGTCATCTGCGTAAGCCAGTAATTGAGTAGACTTGGTGACGATTGTCCCTCTTCTTGACGTCTCAGAGTTCCGGATTGCTTTCTAAAATGACAGGTTGAAAAGGAGGTAGGACAGCCCATCCGCTTGTCGGAGTCCATTGAAGATCTTGACGGGTTTGGACAGCAATCCGGCCAGCTTAACTTGGCTTGAAATACTGTTGGAATCCATACAAGACTCAAAAAAAGTTGTTAACAGTGTACGAATGTAAAAAGAAATAACTGGTCCAACAAGCATTGCTTAGTGCTTTTTCAGATTCTTGAGAATGACGGTATAGCTTGACGTAGTGGATGGGACGTAATCTATAAGCAAGAAGACGTAACTATACCTGACCTTAATATAACAAACGATCTAAGGCCTAAATGAGACAGAATTCACTTTGCAAACCTAACCTAACCCAACCTACAGTTTAAAGCATTACAAACACATACACAACGTTTTGAGGTTCAGCAAGGCAACGACACCTTGGCTGCTCATAAAAAAATCATGGCGTCATAGCCTTGAACTCCAAGGCCCATCTAATTTCTGTTTTTCTAGTGATTGCGAATAGTCCACATACTAAAAAATTGTGCCCAAATCATAAACATTTCTTGGTCCCCACATGGAAAGGTTCAAAATTTATGAATGGAATCGTAAACCCTCTTGGAAATCACCATCCACATCACCAAATCATGAAACCCTCCATAACTCTTACCCAAGCAAGCAAATAAATTATTCGCCTCGTAAGCTAATCAACAAGCCCCTTTTCTCCCCTTCCCACCACTCGTCGACCTTGGCACTTTTTTTTATGGCCGCATACCGTCGCTTGCATATTTTCTCTTCATCTGATAAGAAAACCACCACAAAATTTTTCATTACTTAACTGGCTCCGAGTAATTTCACGAACCTACAAAGCCGCACTCGAATATTTCCCCAAGCGGAAGATTCATTACCACGACGACTTCCACCAAATAGCTCGACCTTGACATTGACTACAAACATTTTAATTTCACCCCCAACAAGGCCACATGACAAATCCAAAAAACAACGAAGGCGAGTTTTAAAAACAAAATCCATCTCTTTAACCTCCGTGACTCAGAGAAAGACAGCGAGCGAGACCCGCCCAATCATTTAGCACCCGTCTAGAGTAAAGCCACGGCATAAACTCTAAAAGGAATCATCAACCCTTAGGGCAGCACCTATAATGAGCTTTATTGTCATCATCATCATCATCATCACCATCATCACGACCCGACCCGAAACGTGTTCCATACTCCATTTAGCACCTGAATACCGCAAACGATGACAGCGATGGGACGAAGTTAACCTACATAAGCCACCACAAACACACACAGATCTCTGTACACATACAGAAGGAGAAAACTCCTCGGAATCATTCCCGGAAGTGGCAGGAAAAACGACTCAGCCCGAGGTCATAACCGGGTCCGTAATTAACATCGACATTGTGTCTGAGCGGGAAACAGCAAGACTAAAAGTAGCTAAAGGCTGCAAATATATTTCAAACGACACAGTTCTTCGTCAGAGAGAAGGACGGTGGGTTGCTCCTCCGGCCTCGCATCGATTTTTGTGTCTTTAAACTGCAATGGCCTCAGCAGTCTCCCCTGCGACACGGCGCGGTGTAATTGGGGGTTGGCCGGGGCACTGTTTTTCTGGATCAATGCCATTTGCGATATCTGTTTGTCTTCATTATTAGTTTGCCTTTACCGAATGGGGAAATGCTGATGGCCCGGCCTTAATGTTTTCTGTCTGAGTGATGCCAAACTAATTTCCCTTTTTCTCTCTTTTTTTCGTGTGCCCGACGACATCATCAGAATAAGAAATGATGTTGTCGATGCTCAGCCGAGATGGAATCTCGTATCTGAGTCTCATATCGATGTTTTAATTTCGTTTTTTACGGCGCCGCCGAGACAATGGGCGGACGGGATAGGGGTGGATGTGAATTCGATTTGGATGGCAGCTGGAGGCGAATGAAGGTCGTTGTTGTGGCGGGGGGGGAGGAGTGACATTTTGGCGCGGCATTTGTGTGTCTCGTGCGTGGTGAGTTAATTTCCTGAATGAAAGGGGAGGCTTCTATTTCGAGACGAAATGCGGGACGTGACAGGATTTGCTTTTGGGGGGAGGCCGGATTGAGTTGTTAGCTGGCAAGGGTTGTGTTGTTTTGCAAGACCCCCGCCGTGTCGTTGTTGTGTCGCCGAGGGGGCGACATGGCTTTGTACATGTGCGGCGCAGGGATTTGAGCAGAGTAGAGACAATAATTACGACGGTCTACATCGCCGGGTTTGTGCTTAACAAGGACTACAGCTGCCCAAAATGGCAGAGCGAAGTTGAACAAGTACTGACTTGGGTTGATTAGTGGGGGTGATGAGGAGTAATCACAAACGTTGGTTAGATAGAAAAAAAAATACTAACAATGCACTGAGATAAATTTGAATTTTAGGGCTTTGAAACAGTGACGTGGGGACCTCAAAGCCAGGGGATCAGAAAAAGGGACACTGACACATGAGAAATCCCGCAAATACTTTGCCTTTGAGCGGAAGTCGTCAGGATTTCAGATTTAGACTACGAAAGCAATAAATAAGAAACTCAACGAAAAATTTCAACCGAGACAAAACTGGATGAGTCCTAGTGGCAAAATTTAGGACGGGAAATTGACGAGGAGCAAATTAAAAAATTCAGATTAAGTTTTGAATAATCGAGCAGCCTCTCCACGAATGTTGAACAACGTTGAACGACTGGAAAGTCGAAAAAAGTGGACTTGAACGCCAATCAGGAAACAGATTGGCATCACCTGTAAGGACAAAGACCAAATAAAGATAAAGCAGATGAAGTTTTTATTGAAAACTCGATCTTTGAATGGACGAAAGTTTGTTCTGAAATTGAGCAGAGTTCCAACAAAGACCTTTAACATTAATACAACTTTACCCGCAGCATCCACTCCACTAGCTTTGAGACCACAGCCCGCTGAACAACAGAATATCTCCACCAGAGTTCCGGACGAAGAAAACCCGTCCGCAGCCTTGGTCTAGTCAACTGTAAGCAACCGGATGTCAAAAACGATAAAATGGAGCCTCGACATCATAAATCCTTAACAGAACCCGCTTTAAAGTCACCAGAGCGAGCGTCCCCACCCATGAGGGCTCATAAATAAATTACTTAATGCGAGTCATACTCACGACACGTAGCCACAAAGAAGAAGAAGAGAAAAACTGCATTTACAACAAGATAACACACGCATACATACTGAAAAATAACAAAAAATTCTTAACGCTCCGCAAAAAGCTGTCACATATATCACTTCCCCTTCGGCACATACAAGCCCCCGCTCATAAAATATGTCGCCTCGGGAACACGCGTTTACGCACAAAAAACCCCTCCAAAAGCCGCAGTAAAACATGTTGACCTATAAAAGTGTAAGTAATGCGATCGCAAAGCAAGCACTTAAAAATATGCTGCCTCCTCCTCACCGACAGTCCCGCAGGTGGTGACGGTGGTTCCACCTGAATAGTCAGTCAGTTAATTTCCGTCGACCGGATGCGCAGACTACGCGCTTTGCGATTTTAATACCCCGCACAGCTGATAGTGTGAAGTGGGCATTAAAAAAAATTGATCTCCCTTCCATCTGACTGCTAAGGATGTGATTTATGACGCAACAAATGGCGGAACGATAAAAACAACAACGGAAAAAAGATTCTCCGGCGTTGGCCATGAGCACTTGAGTACCTTTAAGCCAGACTACCGGTGAACGTTCGTCGTCAAATAAAAACGTGCCGGGTCCTGTCGAATTTTTGTCGGGATAGTAATTAAACTAATTGATTGGTGGCCCGTAGCCAGCAGGACTTTCTCGTCGCCGCAGCAGCGCTTAATAAATTAATGAGCCGCAACTCGCAGCTCGTAGCTCACTGGCGGCCTTGTGGGCCAACATCATTACCATGTGTCCGTTGTCGGGGCACTTTTGTCAACAGATTTATTTGCATAGGGGTCCTGCAATATTGATGTTCTATTTGAGGATGGGGAGGGTTTGGAAAATTAAATTAATGGGTTTTTTAGGGGGTGAGCAGTGATGATGTTCCGACAGGATGACATTTCGTCGCCGTTAATGACGGTGCCAGTGGAATTGAATGCGAAATGGACGTGATGTGCTCGGTTGTAAATGCCGCAGCCACAGTGTAGCCGCTCATTACGAGGCCTCTGTTGTGAGATTATAACCCGGCCTTGTGGTGGGGCGGCTTTAGGCGGACGTTGGGCGAATGAACTCGAAACGATGATTTTGTCACCAGCGGCGGTTCGGTGGTTATTAATTTTTAGGTCTTTGCGAGTGACGATTTCAATTTGGATGTACGAGACTGTTGCACTGAGTACCGAGACATGAGGGCTAGCTGGCTGGTTAATTATCTGCAGTTTTAACGGATGTTTTCCCGGCCGGTTAGGAAACAGAAACGAAGCAACGGAAGTAACATCACTCATACACTCAATTTTGCACGTTGAATGAACTTACGCCTTATTCAAATGACAAGATGGTAGAGTAGTTTAACTTTTACCTCGAGTGGCTAAAGAGACACTGTGACACCTTAGGAACTTGTTTGCATGAAGATCTTGGCAAGCGCAATACTTATGAAACTACTTAATCGGATAAGGTCGGTATCTGCCTCGGCACTCTCCATCACCTCAACCAATCTTAAGCGGTCTCATGGCACTACATACCCCGTCACCATCGTTTAGATCTTCTGTTTTGCTTTTTGTAAGAGTTTTCAACGATTGGACCAATAATTGTTCAAAAATCTACAACTTTACAGATTAGTGATATTTATTTCTTTTTTTTTTTTTTTTGAAAACATTTGTGTACACTTTCTTTTGGCGCTCACAGTAGATTTTTTATATGAAGTCTAGTAAAGCAATTTATAGTAGAAAAACTAAAAACTTCGATGTTATCTCTGAGCTTTTTTATTAAAAAATTAACGCCCTCAGAGCCATCTATTTGATGAACCCCTATCAACTGGTTCGCACCCTTGCTAAATACCCAATCCATCTACGAACACTTTTAACCACACTTAACCCCCGAAACTGATTGGGGTCTAATCAACTAGCCCGTTCCCCACGCAACTGGTTAGCCTCAAAAATATTCGTCAACGATTATCGTCATCGATTAACACCTCGTGACAGAATTCCGTCACACTCATTCACCCCAAAAACAACAGAAAAAAAGAATTACCAACCATTTCTGCATGAAGTCTCACAGAACTAAATACAGCAATCATCGTTCCATTCTGATAACTTCACGTCTGACACAATCACCTCACGCGGAACCCAAAGCCGATGTGACGGTGGCTGTAGATTCCCCTCTCGACCGCACCGTCGCCAGAGCAAAGGCCGACGGACTAATTTTCCACCTAAGTAATTACGACCGAAAACGCCCGCAAAAAGAAGGGTTCACGGTCCTGAGACGGAGACGGCACACACAAACACAATGACGGAAAAGTTGTGTACCTCGTCTCGGAGCCCACACAGCGCATATGTCCCATGTGGCCCTTCCCTGAGGTTGACGCGGATAAAATCGATGGAAATTAGAGATCCTTGGGTTAAGGTTGATGATACAGTTTCACACAGGAGTGTTGGGGATGGGCTGTCCTCGAGAGTTACGAAACGCTCTGCCCCGAATCGATGGCTGCGCCCCGTGGATGTGTGCAGAGCTCTCCATTATTAAGCAGTTAGTGTGTGTGTGGTGGCAACTTATGAACGATAACCGATCAACCGCGAAGGAGGATTGAAGGGTGGAAGTTATTGAAAGCATTTTGCACAGACTTTTCGGCGGATGGGCGGTGAGGGCGAAGGTTAAGCGGCAACCGCAAGATAAATGAATTTTAATAACCAACTGAGTGAACGGGTGGTGGTGG
This sequence comes from Syritta pipiens, assembly GCA_905187475.1. Classification (NCBI taxonomy): domain Eukaryota; kingdom Metazoa; phylum Arthropoda; class Insecta; order Diptera; family Syrphidae; genus Syritta; species Syritta pipiens. The sequence continues at coordinate 12,302,348 of LR994572.1, read as the reverse complement.
CAGGAGGCCTTGATAATCACTTTGCCAGTTCTGACGAAATATCGAGGTCTCGCTTCGAGGTCAGGCAATTGCTGGGTTATTGTGCGTCTGGCCACTTGATGGAGTTTCTGCTCATTTTTCCCTCGGTACAACGGTATTTAATGGATCATTATGACTTTTGGTCGAGTCCTGGGGGGTGGGTGGGCAGGTGGCAAGCAGCAGAACTTGTGGATTCCCCTCGTGTGTGACGCATGTTTCTTGGGAGTCAAATTCAAGCTGAATGATGGCGTGGTTCGGTTGCTTGGCAGTTTAACACGAGCAGGTGTGCGGTGTGTATTGAGGAGGACGGCGGGCTGACGGTAACACAAATTGCAAATTAAATGAAGGTTGTTTCTTTTCATTAAATCCCGTAGGTGTTCATTTTGTTTGGTCGTTTATTTTGATTTTCATGCGTGGAAGATATTATGAGGCTTTAGGGACTGCCTGTGTGTTTGAGTGACGTGATGGGTGGGAACTGTGTTGTGTGGAGTTCACGATTTTCAAAGCTCAGAGCAATTTGTTGGCTTGGAAGATGAAAAATTCTAGAGAATATTCAACGTCGTGTTGATTTGATGGAAAACTTTGGTGAAGTGAAAGCGAAAATATTGTTTTCATTACTTTACTCTTTATTTACATCATTAAGATTAAAATGAAGTGAAATTTGATACCAAAAAAGAGTCGAAGGGGATATATTTATAAATCTCTCAGACTAAAATGCGTCTAAAGGCAATTGGCTTAAGAAAGTCAATGATTTTAAGAAATCATGTTTTATAATTCGATAAATTCATCTCTTGATCGTCCAATTTAGAGATGTCACTCACTTACAGCAAATAGAAAATTCACTTCCCCAGAGCCATCTATTTGATGGTCCCATAACTGCTGGATTCGTGTCTTTGCTAAAGAGCACTCACTATTTAAAATCTTCAGAAAGAAGTAAATTACTTAAAATAGGACAATGCGCAACCTGATAAAACTTACATTTCTGCGTTTTGTATACATTTTTGAAAAATTCGACCATGGCAGCTGTCGCTTTGACTTCTTTGAAAGGTGAGAGGCTCATCGACGCATCTTAAGAAATATAAAAATAATGTTGACTAGATGCCTTCTAAAGTTTCTGCCAAAACCATCGTGGTCTTCAGCATCTCCTCTTCTCAACCAAAAGATCTATTTAAAGAGCCAACAGCGAAGTGCCTTTGCACAGGACTAAGAGCTCTTAACCGCTAAAGCTCATATTGAAACTGTACTTTTCTGACTAATTAATTTGAACCCCTTAATGACCTAACCACTTCGCTTTAGTAATTTCAAAAGCCCCTTTATGTTCCCTTCCCCGTCAACCTATTTACCGCTTTCATTCCTCTCAACAGCTGAGCACGCCATGACTGATTGACTTTTCATGACTCACAACGCAGCCCCCCACGCCCCGCGCTGACTCCTCACTCAAAGCAAACGAGAAATCCCCGAATGAATGAGCCAAGGACCCACCCGAACGCATTCATCCGCCCACTCAAACAAGCAAACTGATAAATTACCCCGAAAGGGACGTTTCAACATCCACTTGACATTTCCATTCAATGCACATTTGAGGCATTCAACTCCTTCAGCTCAATTTGGACTTCTCCTCCCGCTCATCCGACTGCTGTGTTCCAAAAAAGGCCAACGCCATCTTTAAAGTGCATCGGCCCTCAGAGCAACAGCCGGCCGCACACCGAACGTTACAAATTACGATCCAATTTCAAGTGCTCATCCTTTGTGCGTCGCCGCCTAAGTGCGACGAACTGCGATGAATGGTCGGCTGTGAATGGCCACATCTCACCGGCTTTTGGGGGCGGTGGAGAGCATACGCGCCAATTAGGACAGCCTTAAACACTCGAACAGTCCGATGGGCAAATATTTTACAATTTTTCTCAAAAACAAACAGCTTCGCATTTTGGAGATTTTGCCTCATGCCGCCATGCATCGATGGACGATGAGGTTCTGTGTGCCACTTTCCGCTAATGACGTGGGTAGAACACGAAAGGCTTTCACACCTGCTCCTGCCTAATTACAGTGGAGGAGTGAGAGACAAGATTGTATCTGCTTTCACGTAGATATGAAGCAGCAGGGATGTGAGGAAGAGAACAAACAAAAAAAAACGATCTCATGTTCTACACAAGTGAACAAATTTTTGGGGTGAATTTCCACCCACCGACGAACAACGGTGCCGACAACCCTAAGTCTGCTGCCTATCGCCACCACACCACGGCAGCGGAGAGACGCAGGAGAACGCCTTCACTTCCAGATACGAGTATCCTTGCTGCAGCTTGGAGCCTCCGCTGTGTGTGGATGGTGGGCTGAAATATATATATTTTTTTTCTTTGTTCTCCTTGTTTTGTTGTTGCCGGCCTTTTGTAGGTTAAGCGAACAAATCTGCTCGTTTGGATTCATGTCCTTTCTAATTGTTTTCGAAGGAAGCCAGGAAGGCAGCAGCGTAATGTTTAATCTACGGGGTCATGTGAATAAAATTTTGCATGCATGCTGGAGCACATCCTGTGTATGTGTGCATGTGTGCGGTTTAATACATTTTAGAGAGAACCGCAGTAAGTTTGTTTGCGGTATGTTGTCGAGCATGTTTGCGGAATCGCTTCATTAATTTAACTTGCTTTGGGTTTTCGTTGGAATTCGTTAGAATCCTGACAGACATTCTGTGAGGCATTTTAATTTGGTTTGTTCTTTGCTGCTGTTGTTGGTTTTTGCTCCTTGAGAACGTGAAATATGCGTTTAAGTGGATTTCTGGTGAATGAATCTTGTGCCGTGTACGGAAATAAGAGAGTCGCGGAGGCGAGGCACGATGGCAACCACTTTTTGGAAGATTTGTAATGAATCAGTCCTCGACATTTTGCTTTTGGTGGTGGTGAACATCACGCGCTAGCGCTTGTGGCAGGCACGGTAACAGCACTCTAAAGGTGACGCCGATTTGTGGAGGAGTCAAGACGTGATGTAGTCTAAAAACACTTGAAGGGGTCTATGGTTTTTTTGGAGCAAATAGAACTTTTACGGTTCAGTGGCATGGTGCTAAAATTGGCTCTTTAGCAGACTTGGGAAAGTAGTGGAAGGGAAAGAGTTATAGGACAGGATTTTAGTTTGTTTCTTTTTCTTTGGGTAGTTGTATTTAGGTAATGACAACTGTGATGAAATCAGTTTTGAATTCAAAAGCAAAGTTTGCAAAGGTTTAATGAAGTAAAATCGTTAAGTGATGATAATGTGCCTTAGGAAACTTGAAATTTTGTTTTTAAGAAGACCAATTGTGTTTGTTTCTTAAGCCTGTGAATTTTTTGTTCTTTAGCTGCAAGATCTTCAATGGTGTCTGGTCGATCTGGGTATGTGAAGTTCCAGGAACCAGTTCCGTTCATTTCGCAGACTAAACGAAAACATCCATCCACCGAAAAAATGAGGCATAACCAATGTTGATCGCACCTATAGAACTCTAAAAATTCACAAAAGTTGATCGTGACTCCAATGTATATATTTTTGCACGCTTAGAAAAAATATCTATTTTGATGTGCAGCGAGAGAAAGATAACTTTGGCGCCAAAAATTGATGATGGTTTTTTATACAACTTCCAAAAACGAGAATTTTTCGCTATAATTTAAAGTCAATTTAATCAACATAAAGAAATGCAATAAAAAACAATTGTAACACCTACAATAAAGTGCTGTACCAAGTTTGTTAGCCAGAAACTCGTTATTTAATTATACATTTAAGTTAGATTGTCCAAATTTTTTTTTAAATTCGCATACAAACTCAAAATCCTGATAAAAATTAATAAAAAAAAAAGTGTGGACAATTTCTTCACAATTGTGAGTCGCATTGCTAAATTAAGATCTTGCCGTTAATGCTCATATTTATCGATATTTTATATTGTGAATTGAACACAAAAAATCGAATGGTTTTATGTCTTCTAGTTTTACTAACACGCTAAATGCCACGCTAATTTTACATCCATTGCACAAAACATATTCGTAATCATTCGTGACGCATTCAACCAAACTATTTTTGTGTGTTCTATATTGCATTTATGTCTTCAAATCATTTTACTAACGATAATAATATTTGACAAATTCAAGCCTTTAATTATAAAATAAGTTGGGATTCAAAGATATAAAATAAGTTGACAAAGTGTGTACCTGCGAAGCCAAAGGCTTATCTGCAGGTGGTTGTTATAGTGGTATTATAAAGTGTCATCCCTTGCTTTCTTTACAATCACATTAGTTTGACAAAATAAACAAAAATCATTGAAAGGGAGAACATATATAATTAAAAACAGCATGAACATTGGCAGACATTACGAAAATGGAATATACGAGAAAATTACGATATACACTACAGTTATACGGATATATATCCGAGAGATTACAAATTATGTTATGCTTTCTAGGAAATTTTTTTTTTAATTTCTGCTTTCTAACATTAGCTGCTCTTATGCTCTTCAGATTTTGTGGTAACTTGTTCGGTATATTCGGCACCTGGTACGTCAGTTGTCTTCTTCCATATTCGTTGATGATCGGTGGGAGTTGGAATAGTCCTGCCGCTCGGCTCCTTGTCCCGAGAGAATGCGCTATTGGTGTTTGTATTCCGTTATTCTCATAGTATTCCAACGCCATGGTCATCTGGAATATTTGGGTTACGTTCAGTGTCCTGAACCTCGTGATGCCTCTTCTCGACAGGATTTTGATGGCCCTGTCTTGAATGCTTTGCAGCTTCTCTATGTGGGAGCGGGCTGCTCCCCCCCATGCCATTATTCCATACCGGATTCTGGATTCCACTAGTGCATAGTACACCTGTCGCAGAACTGAGTCTAGTGCTTTATATTGGAGGCATGCTAGGGCGAAAATTGCACCTCTTAGTTTGCTGCGGAGGAAGTTGATGTGTGGTTCCCATAGGAAGTGGCAGTTGACCATAATACCTAGATATTTATACGAGTCAACAACTTCGATCTGTTGAACTTGCAAAGGTTATTTTAATATTACCGTCTGATCTGAAAACTAAGTACTATTCCGCGAAATAAATTATAGGCACAGCTTAGTAATTCAATAATGTTTATTGTTAAAGACTTCAAAATGGACTGACTTGATTCTACATAATTTAGTTAATAGTTAAGTTTATTCTTCTGTGATATTCTAGTTTTAATTGTGTGAATGTGTGTGCATGAATTAAGCTTTATATATTTACATGTATATAAGTTATTTAGTGGAGAGTTAACCAACAAACAAATTTGGCAAAAGCTATTATGTTTAACACGATCGTCTCTCGATTTGCTGTTCTGTCGCAGGTGAAAATCTTCAGGGTAATATGAGATGCCTGGTACATGGGACTTCGAATGTGCATCAGCTTGGTTTTGGAGTTATTTATAACTTGTCCGTTATCATGGCACCATTTGCCGATTTCGTCCAGTACCCTTGCTGCTTCTTCTGGAGATCTTTAATTTCATAAGCTTTTAAATTTTCATTATCTTGGCCTCTCCGTCACCGGTGACTCCGATGGCATTCAACGGGCCGACGATCTTTCAAATCGGTCAAAAGGGAGGTTTTTTATTTATAAAAAATCTTCAAATGGTCGATTATGTATTCATTTTTGCACGGTACTCTAGACGAAGATGAAGATAAAGTGATAAGCTCGAACAGTTTGTGCACACAAGAAAACAAAATATCGCTGAATGTACTCATTTAGGTGGTTGATAGTTTCATATTCCATGAGTGTTTTCGTTCCGAGAAACGAGGTGGTTTCAGCTTCAGTACTAGTTCCAGCTCAGACAGGGAAAAGACCAGTTCCATGTTCATTCAGAGGTTGGAATGACTTTGCGCAGCTTTAATCTTTACTACAAAACCCCAGTTTTTATTCATTTATTTCATGATTTTAAGTTGGTAGCGCTGACATTTGACACTTGCTAAAATGTCAGCTTTCTCAAAGTGGTGTAGTATTAGTTAAATATTTGCCATTGATCGTTTATTATCCAATTATAAAATTTTGAAACTAACCATAAAATTGGTGATTCAAAATTCATTTGTCTTTAATTTTTAAGTTTTGAAAGGAAACGATCCTAAGGCGGCTATTTGAATGATATTGCACTTAATTAAATTAATAATTTTACACTTAATGGCAAAGTCCAAACTTTATAAGGAAATAAAATGTTTATCAATAATGTATCGCTGTGTGTGTTTTATTTCGCTCTACTTTCGAAATTGAAAAATGAATGACTCTGTACAAATCTCTCTTTTCCGTGAATCTGAGCCTTTTAATCTATGTACTGTAATGGCACAAGTCGTACTTAGAGCCATCCCAAAAACACAAAAATTCCATGATGTGAAATAAAAACAACACCCCTAAGGCTCACCGCCACTCAGCTCGCCTTATCCAAATACAACTACGAAACGTTCCTTGAATCAGAATGCTCCAACGGTCATGAAAAAGTGTTTTTTTTTTTTAATTAGAAATCGGCTGAGAAACTGGGTTATCCTCTTAAAACTGCACTCACAACGTTCATCGTAGTCCTCCCAGCAAAGCACTCAGCTCCAACCGATGTCACTTTAATCAATCACCTACCTCACTTGTATCTGCTAACCAACCAACAACCAAAAAGATTGTGTATCTCGAACTGTAAGCAAGCTCACGCCCTAATCGTGCCAGCACTTAGAACCAGTCCATCATCGAGTCAGGATGGCCGAGTGGTCTAAGGCGCTGCGTTCAGGTCGCAGTCCACTCTGTGGGCGTGGGTTCGAATCCCACTTCTGACAGTAACAATTTTTTTTCTATCTTCTAGCCACTCCACGAATTCTAACGATCTTCTAACACACACATTACTCGAATTTCAATGGATTTAAAAGTTTTCTCCTCTCGTCGTTATCCTCCTCCTCAAAGTTGCTCCACATTTACAGCGGGGTGATGTGTTTTTTTCTTCCCCATCCACCCACACCACCACCCATTAAATTATAAATTTTATTACACAGTTAAGCTTTCCAGTAATTACCTGAAAACAGGAAAACTTCTCGGAAAAAATAACGAGTTAGTTTCGCATCAATTTTAAGCGGATTCCATTAGCTGTGGGGATGTAGCGTGAGTGTGGGTGGGAGTGTCGGCGTGTGTGTGTGTGTGTGTCTGTCGACCGAGAGATGGAGCGCAACACATTCATCTGACGTCGTGTTGGCGTAGGGGGTGGGATTGGGTTAGAACGAACCGCACACGTTTGGTTTGGTTTAACAGGGGTGTGTGCAGTAAAAGTTTTCACATTTCCACTTTATAAAGCAGATGCTATTAATTATGTCAGCTGAATCAGCGCAAGCCGATCCGCCCTTCCATTCCCCTCCCTACCCGCGATCCTATCATGGCACCCCATCTAAATGGTCGTTGTAACAATAAACCACTCGATGTAGCGCTCAGCAGACTGAGCGAATATTTTCCGCTCTAATTGTTTGATTAAAATTATGATCGGTGGCGCGAGCGTCGTGTGTTTGTGTGGCTATCTCTGTGTGTGTGTATGTTATCACAAAGGGCGGAATTGTGTATCGATTGTACGACGCCATCGACGTTTGGGGGGAAGTCGTCCATTGTGCTCGACGTGAGAAGCGCGTGTTCATGTGATTTTTGTCGCAGTGAGATGTGGTTTTTTAGATTTTGATTCCAATCGTTGTCGTTGTGCTGTGTGCGAATTGGCACTTTTCCATGGAACTGTGGAAAACGAAATGAAAAAAAAAAAAAATGAATCAAAACACAAATCCCACAAATGAAAGAAATCCGAGAAAACATCGCGCAATAGATACGCTCTTTGTGTCCAAGTTAATCGCAGCAATGGAACCGGTAGTGTTATGCAACATTGGCGGTGAAACAAAGGACCGTCGTCGTCGTCTCTCTGCAAAGCTCTGGAGTTGTGGAGCTGCGGCCGCGATGAATTGTTGCACGCAAATTTCCAGGTCGGAGCGGTTATGATGTAAAACTGCAACACGGAGTTGTCGGTGATGTTGAGCGGCACACTTGAGAGGTGACACTCGTGACTTTCGATTGTGTTTTTAAGACTTTGGAACTAAGAAGAAGATAATCAGTCATAGGAAAAAATTGTCTTGTTAAAATTTTTGTGAATGAAGTCTTGGTCTGCAATGGAATTTTCATTCTGAAAGTTGTTTCAGAGTGAGTTCGAAAACGCTTAGACTGAGAGACTTAAGGACCATTCATAAAGAGCCTTTGCTTATAAAGCACTTGTTCATTAGAATCACTTGTAAAGTGTTTTCAAGTGATTTTCCAATAAGAACTTGACAACTCTTTTTTTAAATAAAACGCAAACCATTTGAGATGTTGCAAGAACTTTATTATCAACTTGAAGTAAAATCAAAACATTTATGAATGGAACTCGACTTCGTTCGTATGGCCACCACGAGCAAGTTTGCGATTCGTTGGAACCAATTTTCGACGACTCAGACACACATTTCGGCCGAAATGGGCGCTATTTCGTGTTCAGTGTTGGCTCTTCCAAAGTCGTTGACTTGTTGGTATAAACGAATGACTTAATGTAGCCCCAAAGAAAATAGTCTAGAAGTGTTAAATCGCACGAATTTGTTCAATCGTCTGGCCAATTTCTTGAGATTATGAGATTTCACGCTCACGCAGATTATTGACATTTTACGCTCATCAAATGTACTCTTCAATAAACCGATTGAAACGTGTGTTGTGTGGCTTGGAGCTTGTTGAAACCACAAGTCGTCCATGTCCATATCTTTCCATTCGGCCATTCATGAAGCACATGTCGATTTTCACCTGACCAATTTTGCTTATTGACGAGCCCATTGAGCCAAAAATGAGCTTCGTAACTTGATATGATTTTGCGATGAAATTCATCATTTTGGCGCATCTTCCTCAGAGCTCAATTGGAGAGCGTACGTTGCTTCAAATGATCCATCTTCTTCAATTCTTGAGTCAGCTTTATCTTGTATGGGAGTAAAACAAGATCCCCACGCCATAATGTGGTCTGAACGAAGCCCAATTCTTGAGAACGCCGTGGAAGTTCAATGGCTTGTGAAAGGGTACGTTAACAAATTCAGTTCAAAGTTAACAGGCCCCTGTTGGAAACCCTTTATATTTCAAACAAACATACTATTGATGACATATAACTTGAAAGACGCGCATTGTTACTAACTTCACATATATATTCACACACGCTATTTTTTTGACAGTGAACGCTATTGTTTGTTAAAGAGCGTCGAAAAATCTAGTTAATTCCGACTGTCAAAGTGTACACAAGTTAATTTACACAAGTTTTGTTTTGCGTTTAAAATGTCGAATTTTGTGCCTTCAAAACAACATTTGCGGGAAGTTTTAATTCACTACTTTCATTTGAAGTAAAGTGCAACAGATGCGCAACGTTTACTCATTGAAGCTTACCCTGACTATTCTGTAAGTGTCAGAATGTGTTAGGAATGGTTTGCGCGCTTTAAAAGTGGTGATTTTGACGTTAAAGACAAGGAACGTCCTGGCCAAGTGAAATAGTTTGAAGATGCAGAATTAGAGGCATTACTGGAAGAAGATTCATGTCAAACTCAATAGGAGCTTGCGAAATCATTGGGAGTTACCCAGCAAGCAATTTCCAAACGTTTCAAAGCATTGGGAATGATCCAAAAGCAAGGAAATTGGCCAGAATATGCGACTAGACACTAATCGATAATTTTCCATAATGACAATGCTCGGCCACATCGCATTCAACGGGTTAAAAAATACGTGGAAAATGTTGGATGGGAATCGCTACCCCACCCGCCGTATAGCCCAGACCTGGCCCCTTCCGACTACCATTTATTCAGGTCCATGCAGAATGCCCTGGCTGGAATACGCTTCACTTCAGTTGACGGTATCAAAAATTGGCTCGATTCATTCTTGGCCGCCAAGCCGGCGCAGTTCTTTTGGGACGGAATCCACAAATTGCCAGAAAGATGGGAACAAGTTGTGGCTAGCGATGGGCAATACTTTGAATGACATGTATTTTCATTTTCATATTCAAATAAATGTTTTTTTTTTGACAAAAAAATACGCGTCTTTCAAGTTGTACTCCCAATATAAAATCTTAAGTCAATCAACAGGAGTTACACGTTCGTGTCTTTTAAGTATTTTAAGTGCAATAATAAGCCACCACTATGGTCCCAACCTAGTGATCTGCGGCTACGTTCCACAAACGACAGCGAATACAAGAAGTTTGAATAACACTTTTTAGTCGAGTACACCCTAATTTAGATTTGTGTTTTCTGCATATTTTCACCACTGCAAATGTCGACCATTAGATTGTTTCCCTGCCCTGACAACATTTCAAAAGTTTTCTTTATTATGTTCAGTCTTAAGTGGCCGTCAAATGTCCAAATAGCAATCTACGAACTTAACTTAAAACTCTGACTTTAGTACAAATTTCTGTCCGTCGACCACTCAGAGATCATTCAAAAACCGCATAAACTTGCTGTAAATTGCAACCCATCTCAATCTTAATGTAGACTATCCCACAAAAGTTAAGCCCGGGACACGGACATTTTCATGCACTCCTAAACTTGGCACCACTGACAGCCAGCAGAAAAAAAAAATTAGGTCATAAGATTAATTAAACACCCCCATTCCAAGCAGTCATCAAAAAACTGTTTGCCAAACGACAAAAACCGTCCAACAATGCACGACAACTTGATCCCGGAACGACTTTAAGAATCCTTCGTCCTTCGCAAGAGAACACATTAAATTTTTGTCTTGTGTTTTTTTTTCCGGTCCTTTCTCTCTCCTTCAGACTCCTCTGTCCTGTGCTTTTTGTTAAGAGTCTTTACTCCTACAATGCGACATCTGCGACGGGTGATTCCGTGCTTCTTATTCCACTGCAGCAGCAATCTGTTCTTTAGTTCCATTCTTACCCTCGTCCTCCTTCTCCCACTCAGTCCGTACGCGAATCTCATAACAAAGTGAGAAAAAATACGAATAAATAACACGAACCAACGCCAGCAGAGGTGTTATTAAGCAACGAAAAGAGAAGAAAAACCTACAGAGACAGACAACAGAAGAGAAAAAAAAAAGAAAACACATGAACGTAGACACAAAATGAAATTGCCATTATCCTTAATAAAGCTTCCGTTCGCTGGAGCTGGTGTGATGCCTTCTGCCCGTCTGTTGTGTTAGTAAACACACCGCATATAAATTTAGTACCTACAGTGTAAGAAAAAAAAAAAACAGAAATACTTCCACCTAACAACAACAATAGAAAGAAATAACTCAAAATCATAACCAGAAATGAAAAACACACAACAGAACAGACGCGGGGGAGAGGTGCGAAGAAAAACAGCAGTCCACGCCAAACGAAATTACTTTCTTATCCTTGCATTATCCTTCTTGCACGTTGCCTCTTGGCCGACGAAGGTGGAATGAGGCTGGGCGGGTGATAATTTTGACACGAACAAGAAGACGTAATGAGAAAAAATGCAAGAAGCAAAGAGAACACACAAAAATGCAGCACCATCAAGCACCACAATTTGTTCAGCAGAATCCTCCGGAATCTTTCTCTCTCTCTCACTCTCTCTGTCCATCTTTCTGTCTCAGTCCGTTGATCCTTGAAGATGGACTACGGACTCGTTGTCGACGGCAAAGGCAGAGAACACGGCACGTTATGTGAGGACTCAATTTCACTCACCGTCTGCTCGAGGATATCTCATCTCTTCCTCGTCCACCGTTATTTGCGAAATGCGAATTATGGATATTTATTTGTTGACTCTGCCCGGATCACCGGGAAAACTCTGCAAAATTGTTTGCTATTTCTCCGTTAAGCCAGGCGTCCCCACACTCGGATAAATTCGGGGTGATTTGCATACTTTTTCTGGGCATCTCTTTTTCGTCCTGCAGACTATTTTTGATAAATATTTATATTCGGAGTGTTTAAAAAAAAAATGAAAGGAGAGTATTTTTGATATCGTTTGATGTAACTGTGAAGCCGCAGCCTAACTCATTACGAACGAAAGTGAAAAATATTGATTTTGAATGGTCTCCGCTTGGATTCGACACCCACTTGCAAGCGACGTGAAATCGCAGACGGTGGCCGGTGGAGTGGGAGGAAAAGTTTCGGGTTTGGGCGGTTGCCATGCGGGCAAATAAGAGGAGAAATTTATAATCACACACTGATGGCGATGGGATTACTCGTATCTACGGGTTCGGATGAAGATCTGTCTAGTGGACGGGTGATAGTTTAACATTTTCATTAGTTCCTTTCAATTGGGACGTGTTTACTCGGCCCGGAGAAGATAACATCTGATTTTTGGGCCTCACTTTCGGTTGTCGGTTTTTGGGATCCAACGATGGGTAATTTGATAGATTGACAATGGAGCGATGATACCGAAAGTGTGGAGAGCAGAGAGTATTCGGAGGTGAGTGTAGGAGTGTGAATCTAAATTGGATGTGTGTTAAGAGGCGAAGAGGTTTTTAAATGCTTTTGTGGGGAATATTACACACTTTCCAACAACAGTCAGAGCATTGGACAGTCAAAGAACTATGTAATCAATGGGGTTTGGTCGTAAAGGCAGAGAATGCTTTAAGAGAATGCTATTCAATTCAATTGGAAAACATATTTAACATAGTTTATAAGAGTGAGGGCAAGAGGAGTAATAGAAAATACCAGCAAATGTTTGATTTAAATTCAATAATTTGAACTATGCTAAACAAAACCTTGAGTTTTATGCAGAATTTGGATTTCATTTCGTTTTTTCAGTGCGTCATGCATTTGCACACAGCTTAGGTCGAAGCTTAAAAATTGTTGACATATCTGAGAATAAAAATTTAAAAATGCAGTATTTGTGGATTGTTTCAAATTAATCTTCAACCGAACTGGCTGATATGAAGAGCAAATCATTTGGTTTTTTGTTAACTCGTTTACGGTGCTCCTAACAAACTTTACAAGAAAAGCAGGCGCTCTCAGTTTTGCTAGAATTATTTAAAAAATAAAGAAACCAAACCACTGCATCCCGGAAATAAACGACTAGTAGCTTGAGGGCCCATCCCTTTACACTTTTAGGTTCCATTTCTTTAGTTTTAGGAGGAAAACTGCTCGAAGATTACGCATCCATTGGCGGAAACCATAAAAAAAGGGGGATAACAGCAGTTATTTGTTTACTTTAGCCTTTAGTTCGTAGACCAAGAGTTAAAACAACCAGTACAGAGTGGGTTTGTAGCTTCTTAGTAAATTCTAGGTTATTTGGACACTGACAACCGTTTCCTGCTCGATAGCCGTCTTGCTCAACAGCTGCTTCCTGATTCGAAAGAATGTCAGCATCCGCGGAACGAAATGAGTTGTTTTACATTTGAACTACTTTGGAAAATACGGAGAACTTATTGCCAAAGTGATTGCTGTGTAGCCAAAAAAGTGAGCTTATGAAAAGATCTTTTCGCCGAGATAAAGCACCTATTGCGCCTACTGTTCGCAATTTTGTGGAAAAAGTTCGTGGGACAGGCATGCAATGGGCTATAAGTGTTGCCCTCCCCGTCATCGTATGGTACGCACAGACGAAAATGCTGTAACCGAAAGTGTGAGACTCAATCCACGAACATCAACTCGCCATCGATCTCGACAGCTCTACGTTTCAAGCACAGCCTTAGGAGAGTTCAGCAAGGTCCAACTGACTCAACAATTAAAGGTGCACGACCATCCGCAACTTGAATTGGACAACAATTTTGGGCGAATTTTTATTTTGGCGGCTAAGTCAACGAAAAAATTTTACATCTGGCGCTCGGAAAACTCGCACGTTATTGTCGAGAAGCCAATGCATCTGTAGAGAGTGATAGTTTAGTGAGGGTTGTGGAGTTGTGGCATCATTGGACCACTTTTCTTCAAAAATGAGGCTGGTAACAACATTCCGGTCAACTGTGGGCATTACACAACCATGTAAACGGACTTTTGGATGACCTCTGGTTCATGCAGATTGCCAGATAGCCCATGGAACAATCGAACCTCTGGGCATAAAATTCCCAAATCGTTTTATCAGACGTCTTGGCGATGTCGATTGCTCGCCTCGGAGCTGTGATTTGACCTCTTTGGATTTTTTCTTGTAGGGAACCGGGAACAACCGATGTTATGCCAATAATCCGCAAACGATTCAAGCACCTAAGGCCAATATCATCTAAGTAATGCGTGAGCCATCAACAACGTCTTGGAAAATTGGAGTGACAGAATCTGCTACTGCGACTCCAACCGAGTTAATCACTCGAACGACGTTGTTTTTCACAATTAATGGGAAGGTTTGATCTTACTAATAAAGCCATAATACCTCAAACAAATTTTATTTTTTTCATTTCATTGCATTTTTAAAAAGAAACTTGTTGTTGGACTACCCTGTATATAAACTACTCTGTATATGAACTTCAAAACTTTAGCTTATCTTAAAAACTAGGCATTACTTGGTTCCAGGCATTCTTAATGATTCATACAATTCAGAAATAAATCAGAACCGACTTAGTTCTGATTTAGACTTTCATTTCAATTTTATTCGTAGACTTTTGAGTGAAGAGTTCCACAGCGTCAAAGCTGAGACTGAAAACTTAAATAATGTCTTAAAATTTTAGCTGCCAGCAACAGAAAGTGAGTTCATGACTAAGACTAAAAAGCCACCAAAATTTGTTTAATAAAAAACAACTTTTAAGCGGGCACTGCCACCGGCAGACTTTCTCCAAAACAAAAAGTGTGACGAAAAGTCTTTCTTCAGGCGTATATCATGAACGAGATGAGAACTTTTTATTTTTATTGAAGAAATGTTAACAGAATCTGACATAGATTAAGCAGATGTCTAAGTCTGGTAAAATCTCATAATCTTAAAAAATCAGGTTAAAGTTGTGCCGCAGGTCTGCATGGGACACAAAGTTTTTTTTTCTCGATTTCACTTCAACAACCATCTGTCTTTACTTAAAGGTTAAAGTGAAAAGCATAGAAAATCAATTCGAAGTCTTAATTAAGATCAACCGTATAGTGAAGTCTGCTTGCAAAGATGACAAATGAATGGAAATCTTTTTTGTTAGACCCATCGTCCCAAATATGTCTTAAAGATGAGAAAGTTATAAAAATGTTTAAATTTTTAGAAAAATTTAAGTTGCTGAGTACTTTCAGTTAAGTTTCATAGCTGGGCGCATCATTTGACGCACGAGTGGGAGTCTAGAACCAAAAGATCATCTTCCTTGTAAGAGATCTTAAGGCTCCAGACTTAAGCAAATGTCCAAATGATACGTCGAAACTATTATTAAAATAGAAATATACTTAAAAATGGATGAAAAAAAATTTATGTTTTCCTATAACAATTACATCACATTACATTAAATTTAAATTAAAGTTTACCACATCTCTACATTGCAATCTTAGCCAAATTTTGATCCCCACTTCCATATGCCTCCAAGCTCGTAAACGATCGTGTTACCCCAATTGCAGTCAACTCTCAACTTACCTGAAATGAAAAGAGAAAACAAATTGACGTTAATAATAAAGTAGTGTTAAAGCATTTTTAATTATAAAGCGAGAAAAAAAAAATCCAACAACATCCGTCCGCAATTGCCATCACCAAAACATAACCATTTCCTACACATTCCCGTCCCGCCCGTAGCCAGATTGACCTACATCTCCTAACGATAACGACGCTACATCGGATGTCGACTGAATGGGGCATGAATTCAATTTTAATTACACACTAGGCCACTCGTAAAAAGTTTGACGCTACCCCGCAATTCACTGTCACAGATACAACCATCGCCCTGGGCGCGAAATCAGTAAGCCGCCCATACCATATCATTAGCCCGGTAGTGGGCACTCATCAAAAAATATAAAAATTTATTTAAATACACGATTAGATGCGAGTACATCTACACACACACACGTAATTCGAAAAAAAAAGAAATACAATTAAACTTTCACTATCACTTAATCCACAAACAATGAAAGCGACTTCAGAAGAAAATAACGAAACGAAATTAATTACAATTGCTATCCGAAATGTGCTTAGCAGATGAGATACAAAACACAGATACACCATACGTAGATACACAGATACATCCATTTGCGTTCACGGTAATGTGTCAGGGGTGCCGCCGTAGTTGAGCGATGAATAATGAAGCGGGCAAATGAATTTCGAAAACGTTAAATGAATTCCAGGGGAAAGTGTTTGAAATTGTATTTAAAGTTCACGAGGCTATCGCGGGTGGTGTGTTTGCGTACCCGTGGGGGGATATTTTCCTGCCCTTCTGGCACACTAATTTTTTGGGAGGGAATTTTTAAGCGGTCGGAAGTGGGGAAAAGTACAGAGGCATTAGAAAAGTTCCTAGAGAGGAATTGAATTTGAAATTGTTCTGGGGGCTTGGTACACAGTTGTGGCTCTATAAACAATACACGTTTTACCGATGAATTTTCATTCGCTTTATTTTGTTTACAAAGTTTTTTTTAATTGAAAATTCAATCAAAATAAAGTAGCGATCGGATATGGCTTCCCTCTGGCAGCATTAACTATCTGTAGCCATGACTTCAGTTGCTTGGTACAGCTTTTCCATGTGATTAAAAAATATCAATATCTTTTTTTTGTCGAATGTGGACAAGTTTTAGCCTATAACCATTCCACATAGTCCTTTGTTCGACTGGCAAAAGCTGCATGAAAATCTGTCAAGTAGTTTCCGAAATTACCCCGAACAGACATGAGCTCTGTAGTGAAACAAGAAAGCATAAATATTAGGAATCTTATAATTATACTAGCCGTAACAATGGAATAAAATTAAGTATTAATATCACTAAATTCTGTTCGTTGAAATCCATAAGAGAGTGTAGAGCAAGGGTTGTTTAGTTTAATTGAATGAGTGCCTACTTGACCTTTTTTTCATCCGAACGTTTGCACGGAAAATTCGCAGGTTTGCTACTTTCTTGTTTGCTAAAGTAATTTTTCAAGTGTTCATGTGTGAGTCCGAAGAAACTACGTTCCATTGACGAAAAGATTGAAGGCAATTAATAATGCTAAAAGTCAACACACATAAGACTAGAATATAACATTTATAGTATTTCCTTTTTTTGCAATTTTTTTTTAAATAATTTTTTATATTATTTGGATGTGTGAACACATTCTTGACAAACTGTATGTCTGCACAAATTACACAGATAAATTTTTCTGAATGTAAGAACAACCTTTAAGCTTTGTTATTATTTTCAATAACTGCACCACCCACACCCTCTGCATTTACTTTTCAAAATAGAATATAGAAATTTGTCCTAGTTTGATTACAATTTATCTTGAAGATTATTTATTTTACTAGTATACCATTAATTTTACTTCAAAATATCATGAGAGCTTTGAGTTGAATAATTCATCCTATCAATGGGTTTCTACAAAATTGCACCAAAGACAACTTACGGGCTAAGTGCTTTTTCTATTGCAAAAAGATTTATATGACATGAGTTTGAATACAAGGGCTTCTATATTTTCATGAGGAACATACAAATCTCATATATTCAAGGAGAATGGAAATGCTTTTCAGTTTGTCGAGTGGTTCCTATGATAAATTTCGATGTTAGGAACCAAAGACCAACAATCACAAGCAAAATTGACTTTCTATGTGGATGAAGACAAAACAAAATGAAGTGCAATTGTAGTCAACAATTTTTTTTTATTTTAAACATTTGCTCAGATTTACCCACAAAAATTGTCTGCTAATTAACTTTAAATTAATTATTTTCACGTTTCCCTTCTCAAAACGGCGAAATTCTTTCTCGGAGAGACAGCGAAGCCTGTTTTTTGAATTTCGCTAAATTATTTATTATTATAATAAATTGTACGTAATAAATAAATAATGAGTAAAGGAATAAATGAAAAAAAGAAACGTAATGAAACATTTATTGCATATCATCAAACCTACAAGTGTTTCAAAGCAGTCCTTAGCATTCAAAAAGTGAGCGCGGAGAGTTGATGCATGCATTTTGTTTAAAGTTTCGATAGGAAAGTGTCCATTTATCTTTAGCCTTATTGAAGCTATAGTGAAATCTATAGCTAGGCTTTAGCCCTGTATGGATTGTTACGCCGACTATTTATTTATTTTATTTTTATAGTAAAATCTTACATTTTTCTTAAGACTACAGTGCATAATTCACAGAGACATGGTATATGCTACCTTCCTGCTGAATCATTTTTGCCAAAGGTGTTACGGTACTCATTTTAATTTTTATCGAAGGAAAAGCTACAATAAAAAAAAACGTTCGTTATAAAATACATGTTCGCCTTGTTATGTTGTGAATGGTTAACTATATCGTCTTATGTTGGAATCATAGTCTTTGAAGAAAGTTGAATAGACTTCGCGACAGTGAAATCAAATCACGTGCCGCACAGCTGTTCAAATAATTGATTTCTACAAGGAAGGGTACCGTAAAAGAGTAATTTCAAGAAATGGATTGCACAAATGGCAATCTCGTTCATGCAACTTTACTGGATTCCTTTTAGGATAACGATTGTTAAATCGTCGATTTATGCCAACAGATTAACAACGTAAGTGGAAATCAAAAACAGTGTTAAATTCGAAATTGCCATCGTTCTGGGAAGTTTTTCATCACTTCCTTTAGAAAAGAAGTGGAAGGCTAATCATTCCTATTTAAAGATTTTATTGAAAACTTGCTAGCAGTAACAATATGAACGAGACCAAATCAAATACTTTAACTGACAATGTGCACATTGCCTGCAACAAATCTGAGCTCCACATTTTGCGTTTTATTTAAATTGCAAAATGTACTGTTTTCATGGGACTTTTTTTTACTTTTTCTTTTTGTTTTCACTTCTACTCGAGCTCAATTTTTGTACTTTATTTTGTATTTCTAACCGCCTTTGTTGCGCTACAAAATACATTAAGTCTTACTTGTGGTAGGAAAATAAATGTTAGGTGTGCACCTTCTTGTGCAAATGCACAAAATGCATTGCGGGCTGTTAGGTTCGCGAATTTCGAAAAACAGCCAAACATCCAGTCAGGGAACGACCTCAAATCTCCAAAGCTTTTTCATAAATTTTGTATAAATGCACTGACCTCCAATTGAAGAGGCGATCAGTACAAAGAAGAAATAAAGAGTTTACGACCATTTACTGAACGTACGTTTGTCTTTGATTTTGTTCGCGGTGTATTTTTCCTCTACACCTTTATAGAAATAAATAAATAAATTAAATCAAATAAAATTAAAACATCGAACTGATTTTTAACATTTCATTCATTCTCTTTTGAAAACAGCAAATTAACGTGTCTCACGGAACAAATTAACTTTAACATCAACCTCTACGGAAACATAAGTCTATTTATTTCAAATTTAGAGAAAAAGAATCAATCGTTGCAAATTACTAATGCAGCCGAGTGATAACGACGAATTTTGTAAATTGTATTGTATTGGGCGGCGTAACAGCCCGTTGAGAGCCAGAGCCTAGCTTTTTCGCGCCTCCACTGTGTTGTGCGCGTTATAATTTTGTCACGTGTGGA
The DNA here is from genome assembly GCA_905187475.1 of Syritta pipiens. Lineage (NCBI taxonomy): Eukaryota > Metazoa > Arthropoda > Insecta > Diptera > Syrphidae > Syritta > Syritta pipiens. Next base: position 12,282,842 of record LR994572.1, on the reverse strand, counting down.
GGGGACCTACTGTTTAATGCCGGTTCCGAACGGCGAATTGCGAAAGCTTTTCATGACAGAAGTACTCCAGGAAGGTTGTCAGTCGTTCGCTGGAGGTGGGGCCGTGAAAAATGTTTGTGGTGTTTTTTTTTTTTCCCGAGCTGGATTCGAACCCGGGTTCTCTCGCTCAACAGTCCGACGCACTAACCGATCTAGCCAACGGCGCCCACGAACTTTGTAAATTAGAATATAAAAATTCTAGTTTACAATACAGACCTGTAGCTTAAAAGGTCGGCGAGTGTCTTTACAATGCCTATAATAGACTATGAAAAGATAAAGCATGTGTATTCACTCAGACTTTAGGAATTATATAAAATGGAAATACCTTCGTTAGCTAAAGGGTGGGCCACCTAGTTGTTTTTTTCTTAAGTCAGAGTTTATTTTGACATTGACAGCTGTTTTCCACTACAGAATATGAGTATCATATCTCGCACGGTAACATATATCTTAAAAAAATAGATAATCTGCGTAACAGCCCATAACAGGGCCAGAGCCTGGTTTCTGCGCCTCCACTTTGTTGTGCGCGTTATAATTTTGACATATGTGAAGGGGACCTACAGTTTATTGCCGGTTCCGAATGGCGAATTGTGAAAGCTTTCCGTGACAGAGATTGTCAGTCGTTCGCTGAAGGTGGGGCTGTGAAAATTATGGTGTTCTGTTCCCGGGCTGGCTTCGAACTCGGGTACTCTCGCTTAACAGTCCGACGCACTAATCATTTAATTATTTAAACTAATTAAAGTAAAATTAAAGACGATTTCATTCTCTCACTGGCCTTATAATTTATAGCACTAACCTTTGTTACATTCTTAATATTCTATTATATTTAGTTTGTACTTAAGTAAAGAATTCAATATAAGTGAACGTGTGTTACGAGGATATTTTTTAAGCGCTTATTTGTGAAAAATAATTGGTGATTACTCTAATATAAATGGATTGAAATTGTCCACGTGTGTATTGAAGTGGTGCTATAATGACAAAAAAACCAAAAAAAAAAAAAAAAACAAGTAAAAGAATTAGAAGAATCTGTCAAATCTCACGAAGAAATCGTTGAAACTCCAAAAAGACTAATGGCATTAATGAGTTCGTGCCTGAAAGAGACTTTGAAGTTTATGTATAAGGGCAGAGTCCAACAATACCTCGTAGCTAATAGCATAGAATCCATGCAAATGTGTTCATAACTCTTGTGGGATCAAAAGTTTATAAAGTTTTAAAAGCGCTCTTATTGTCTGTGTTGCCGAGTACCAAATCATTTACAGAGCTAATCACTTTACTTTAAGGTCAGCAAAATAAACGTGTCGAACGTTTTAAGTTTCAGAAGACCAGACAAGAAGAGGGAGAATCCATGAGCGGAAATCTTGCCGAAACGTTCGAGTTCGGTGATTTCATCTACGAAAAACTAAGCAACACATTTACATTAAGACAACTTGCACTTGAGGATGCTCTACTGACAAGTTTATAGTGGATCTTCGCAACGAAAGAATACAACAAAATAGTCTCACCGATGATTGGAAAACCTTTGATACAAGATGTCAAGTAGCCCTCAACATGAAAATGGCCGAAAAGAACAGAGAACAGCGCACCCAACAACCGGTGGACATTTTATTTAACAAAAAAACTCAGCGAAATACATGAAGACGAAAAGAACAGAGCTAAACCGACGAAATTTCCACTACAACAATATCCAAAGTGAGTGCGGTGTAGCCCAAAAGAAATTGTGTTATCAACCATCCTGCCGATCTTAATGAGAATGTTTGCTCTTGCTAATAAAGATGTAATACATGGAGAAAAACTAATTTTGTTCATTTTATTGCATTTTAATAAGAGACCTGTTGGTTCACATTGTTCTTTTTTTTGTTGCCACCTTAAAACCGTGTAGCAAAACATTTGTGAATGCTTTACTAGAAACTACGTCTGTTAGGCTAAAAGTTTAGTTTCGAAGTACCTGAACCTTGGTATAAATTGTCTAAGTTCCCACAAAAGTCAGAAGAAGGTAAATTTAATCTTAAATGTTGCACACGTGTCATACGCCGTTGTCTGCAAAATAATGACACCCAAGGAGTATCTTAATCCGATAACAAATCCCTCTTAGTGATTAGACTAGCTCACCCAACACCCACTCTGATTTACTGCCCTTTTCCATTCGATGGCAGCGAGGACCTACCCACAAATTGCTTGTCTTCTAATTATTTTCGAACCACACAAGAATCCCACGTTAATAGCCAAAATAAATTGTTCAGGCCAACAAAGCAGTTCCAGTAGTCTCCACTAGAGCTTCAAGATACTCATATTCGTATGATACACACGTCCCATTAAGTCAATTTATCTGCACCCTTGAAGCTCTTAATCACCTTCAGAGATAATTGCTTTTCTATTAGGATCCTTTTAATTATTCGTGCACCCACCCACACACTCGAACACAAACGCTTTGTTGTTGTCATTCTCATTCTCATTCTCATGGATTAAAGGTTAATAGAAAATGAATACCTGAGGCGCGCTTAAAAAAGGATTCACACACACAGACAACAGAGGCAAAAGCTCATTCACTCACTGATTCAATGGAAAAGTAGATACTTTTAATTAAACAAATTAGTAAAGGTGCTAAAGACGATTCCGACTAAAAAGCATCTATCATGTGAACATTATCCTGGCGTTCGTGTCAGCCCCCTGATAAATGGGAAGCGAACACAAACACACGTGGAATTGAGCATATGTGAGTTTGGTGAAAATATGCCAAAGGTGAGAAGAATTGGAAGAAGGAGGAAGTGAGAATATTGTTCGCTCTCAGTCAAATAGGCAATTTTACCGAGCCGGAGGGGGGTTGAGCCAAAACCATCATCCCCCACCGATAACGGCTCACAGGACGAAGCCACATATGTAGGAGAGATTAATATAGGGCTTACGTGATGAGTTTCGAACACCTTTACACGCCGTTTGTTTGTCCGTGCTCTGCAGGACTCTTGTCCGCACACACTCACGCGACGAGGATATGTGAATTAACCCGTTTTTTTTCTCTCTCTTTTGATTGTAAAAAGAATATCCTTTCAAGGCTAGCAATGGTTAATCTTCTTTTGAGTTGAAATGAAAACACAAAAAAATGTCCGATCCCCAGGAGAACATTTTCTTTTTTCGAGGATTCCTATCTGTATCCTATTACGCTACGGATGATTCTCAGAACTCAGAATTCAGAACAGTCAAAAAAAAAAAGGAAAAGATTCTTTTTTTGTTTCAGTCAAAGGGGCGTGGGGTTCCTTAAATTTTCCTACATGTGCTTGAATTATTAACTTAATTGGAGGGGGCGGGAGCGGAATTTACATGTACACTGTTTTTTTTTAGTAATGTTCGGAAAGAGAAAAGGAATCCTCGAGGGAAACGAAAGGGTATCCGCTTCAGGGTTTCATCCTCACCGGTCGATATGGTGTGTGGAGGTCGGGTCGTTTGGAGTTGACTTAGGATGTTGGAAGTGAATATTTTCACCAGAGATCGCAGATGAATAAATAAGTGAGAGCTGAGTCGTTGTAAGGACCTTGTTGCAAAGGTGCACTTTTGCGAATCCGATCGGGACGAACATCGTTAGGACCAATTAAACGTGACTTCAATTCTCAGAGATGTCTGTGACAAGGATGGTAAGGTTAATCTAAGTTCGCGTGTAAATGTAAAACTTTTGTGAAATTTCATTGAAATGTAGAAGTGAAATCGCATAGATTGTTGCAGAAATCGATAAAAAATTACTTTAAATTATTGTTGAGACAGAGAATAGTTTTCTAAGTTTTAGGAATGGAATGTCGAATTATATTGAAAGGAAGGACGAAGAAAAGAAGAGATGTTCAAACATTGTTACTTACAGGAGTTGCAATTTCCTTAACATATCTTTTTCGGTTCTTTGCTAGCGGCTGAGTCTTTTTGTCAACAAGTTTCGTGAATATCAGATTTGGACCAAAAACAAACATCCTTTTAAAAATGCAATAAAATACTACATTTTTTTTTATTGTATTATTAAGTAATGTCTCAATAATTCGAATTTCAAGGAACCAGGAAAAATCATAGAATCCCGTGATTCGAGGTTTCAGAAAAAAAATATTTTTCACTTTCGTCACGTAGGCTTTTTAACTAACGGTTGTTGAAGAGAAGTGAAGAAATGTGGGCGCCGTGGTTTAATCGTTAGTGCGTCGGACTGTTAAGCGAGAGTATCCGGGTTCAAATACAGCATAGGGAAAGAACATGACAAACAATTTTCACGGCCCCACCTCCAGCGAACGACTGTCTGAGTTCTGTCACGGAAAACTTCCGCAATTCACCGTTCAGAACTGCCAATAAACTGTAGGTCCCCTTCACATGGGTCAAAATATAACGCGTACAACACAGTGAAAGCGCGAAAAGCTAGGCTCTGGCCCTCCGTGGGCTTTTACGCCACTAATGATGATGTTGAAGAGAAATAAGTAAAGTTGGCTTCGAATTGGAGAGCTAAACAAGCCACCATTTTCGAATAATAGAGGTTTTCATGTTGTTTTGCACAAAAATAAATTCGAATTAACGAGGAGACCAAATTACACGGGTTTTCTTCGATTTACAGAGGCTTTTTTTTACAAAAATTCTATTTACAAAAATTTTTGAATTATAAAGCTTCTAATTATCGGGAGTTTACTGTAAATCTATTACTAAAAGCAAACATTCCCATCAACTCTGAACCAAAACGTCGCATCGTTCCAGTAACTTCACCAAGTAAGCTGATAAACCGATTTGTGAATTTGGTGCGAGAAAAATCGATTCTGACGCTTGTTTCGTGTTATGGTGTGCCATCCTAGAGGTCATCCATGTTCATGTCACTTATTTTAGTAAAAAAAAAAAAAAAAGTCAGTTAACATGACTCTGTAACACCCACCGTTGACCGAAACGTTATTCCCAGTTTCTTTAGGATTTTTACAAATTTAATTATCATCAAATTTGTTGATGGATTAAAAAAATGCGTTTCGATGCACAAAATTTCGTCTGAATAACTTGATTGACTTTCAGCGGCTGTAACATTAACAATGTTTACTTCTTTTTTGCAGTCGCTCTTTTGAAGACCAGTTATGTTAACAAGATTTTCAAACGAACTCTATTTTATGATTACGAATAACTGACTTTATAAAGTTTTAATGCAGCTACCACGCATAAATTTCGTTAGTCAAACATTTAACAAGTCGAAGCTAATGTGATTTTTCTTTTTTGCGAAATGAATCAAATCTGTCGAGCACATCTAATTGTTTTGCAATACGGACTTGATAACTTGCTCATCACTCCATATACCGAAATTATTAATCCTGTCAACAACAACTCTGAAACCGCCAAAAATCAGGCTTCGGAATCTGCCGGCACCAAAAAGAGGAGGGGCGTCGAAACTGCCCACGTAAAAAGAACCAGGAGACATTTGTGTGATGGAGGCAAAGCTGTGCAGTTCACTAATGGACATATTCGTTCAATAAAATATACCAAAGTTATAAAGTAATATTATAGTTTTATTTGATTATAACTAACGCACCTCTTTCACTAATCATCGAACTGTCATTGTCAGTTTATTCAGTAAACTCAACACTTCACTGCACGAACGAGCAGCGTCTGCAAGTTATAAAAATTGGCTACCGAAATTTGGAGTCGGTAACCGCAACTTTAAGAGCGTCAACTCCGATTTTCGGTCGTTTTTTTCGCCCTAGAAGACAGACAATAACAAGTTTAGTGCACAAATTTAAGTCTACATATTCGTTGTGTGATGTTGCCGTGTCAGTAAGACAACAGGTTGGTCGAAGTGTCGAAAATATCGCTGCCGCTCAAGCGTCCGTTGAAAACGATCCAAATTAGTCAATTCCACGGTGTTCTCAAGAATTGGGCATCGCTCAGACCACATTATTGACTCGGACTCGGACGACGACGTGTGGTGCGGCCGTGTCATTGAAAATTGGGTCAAACGAATAGACCGCTACAAACGTACCCGCGGTGGCCATGTAAACGAAGCCGAATTCCATTCATAAATGTTTTGATTGTACTCCAATCCGACAATAAAGTTTTTGAAATATCTCAAAGGATTTGCGTTTTATTTAAAAAGAAAAAAAAAAGGTATCAAGTCCTTTGTGGAAAACAGTTAAGTGTTGAATTTGAACCATATCTCCTTTCTTATTTTTGAATTTTTTTAAATAAACGATTTCAATATTTAGCCAGCGGAAATGTTCATTTAATTATTTCGATTGTATTCAAAACATTTCTTCTTCTTCTTCTCTTAATAGCCGGGGTGGACCTGGACCCCGATTACCATGTGTCGTCAGCCAGCCTGATCTTTTCCAAAAATAAAATAAAACAAACTCGTAAACAAACGAGTTGTTTATCTTTGCGTTTAAAATGGGATTATTGTTATGCAAGGTATGCTTAACTTCTTCAGTTGAACATGAGATTAAGCTAAAACTAGCAGCTGTTTCCTACCCCTTATTTCAGTTTCTAAAGTAAGCTAAAATGTCGTGCTACGATGCAATAGATGTCTGTTGTAATTTCGTAGTAAAGCTCCATAATGTATATAGAAAAAGGTTTCTTTACGTCTCGTTTACATAACAGAGTAACGACTTTGCATATAAAACACACGTCTCGTTCCAGTCATAGAAAGTAATTCCAGAGCAACGCAGTTACATGATCGTGAGACCTCAACCTTGCAGTCGATTTTTTTTAAAGTCGACGCAGTACATTAGAAAAGCCTCACGAGGATCAGCTGAAACATCTCATTAAAAAGCAGCCTCTCCCAACCCAAAAACGTGACCGCAACCTCATTCTGTTGGCCCTTAAACCCACAGTCAGTTTCATTGACTCCCGGAAGTGGCACAAGGATTACGCTAAACACTCATAACACGGTTGGTTAAATTTTAACTTTATGAGGTCTTAACCAGTTAATTGGAGAATTTAATTAGAAAACGAAAGAAAAAAAAAAAAAGAATATTCACAACACAAGAAATGTACCAATGTAGACTTTCTAAATTGATTGCAAATGATTGTTGGCTTAGTCAGGTGGTGGAAAATCTTCTGTGTTCAAGGCCGTGACCAAGATACAAAATTTGGCATGCATTTTTGTGAATACTCACTAATTAGAGGTTGTGGGAATGGTTTGGTCTGTTGGGAAAAGGGCGATTGGATTTTTTTTCTTTTTTGTGTGGAAAACTGAGGTTTACTGACTGTTCGGGGAGGAAGTAGAAAGTCATGGCCGTTTAGGGAGTGGAGAAGATAGATAGACTCTAAGAGTTAGAACTGTGCCCATTAGTGGTGAAAGTTTGTATGATATGATGTGAAAACAATTGTGAGAATTCCTCTCGATCAAAATAGGTCAAACAAATAAATTGATTAATTTACAAAATACACAAAGTCCATTTCCCCTCTGTTCAACCTGACTGGCACGATAGTCCGAACAATCAAATCCCTTTAGTGGTCGCATGTTGCAATCTCTTAGAGTCCCGTCTAAGCCTATAAAATAACGAAAGTCGTTAAAAGTCGCACGCGAATACTTTTAAGACTTTCAAAGAAATATCAAGCCATAGACGGTTCATTAGAAGTCAGTCATAAACGGTCATTGGTTGTGAGGTCAGTTCACTCAATGAAATCCATTCCATCTTTGCATTGATTAATTGCACTTTAAACAGCAGTAATTGCATATTTTTAGTTTTAATTAAAAGATAAATTTTAATTACTTTTTGTGGTTGTAAAAAAGTTAATTAGAATGCAGTTAGGCGGTTATATGTAATAAGCAAACAAATAATTATATATTTTTAATAAGCAATTTTTTTCACTTAATTGGGTGTCGATCTTGGGCAACGACTCTTGTTGTTATTCTCTGTTTTAGAGGGGAAAACTTTTCCGGGATGTAGCTGTCTGTCTTTTGACTTTTTTTAAGACTTAGACTCACTATGAGCTTGAAAATTATTTATGTTTCTTTTTAAATGTTTTTTAGCTTTGTTGAAAGTTGATTTAAAAGTTTCCACTGAACTTTTTCGTGACGTGTTTTTTAAATTCCTTTACTGAACTTTTATTTTACTGAATTATTTGTTTGAGTAACAACCAATTTTTTGCAATTTTTGTAGAGGCTATAGATTTCTCTTTATTGAAATCACTGAATCAATTTTTGCTTGATGAGTTTTTGTTCAGCAGTTCTTGAAACTTGAAGTATTTTCCTATTGTTTTCGGAGTTAATGTTGCTATTTGGTGAAGTGCAGGCAAAGTTACTGAGATTTTTCTTTACCTTTTGATTTTGTGATTGCTACATTTCTTTTTATGTATTTTTAAAGTAGCTGACTTTCCTTTTTTCCTATACTCGAAAAACTATCCCATGGACCTTCCTCTTTCGCAGGTCTATGAGATTTATTGCGCACAAGATTAGATGGCCAAGATTTCGATTACAGTTCTTTAATAAATTGCTAAAATCAGGTATTTTCAAATAGTTTGCCTAAAATGTTTTCTTCTAGTTATTATACATATTTTCACCATGAATTTTGGAATTCCTATTCCTATTTTGTGGCGTTACAGTCCGAGGTTGACCAGGGCCTCACGTAGCAAACCTCTCCAGCCAGCTCGGTCTCTAGCCAGCTGCTTCCAGTGCCGCACACCAATCTTTTTAAAGTTAGCTTCCACTTGGGAGCGCCATCTGTTTCTCGGTCTTCCTGTTCAGCGCCGACTCTCTGGGGTGGATTCGAAAATGTTTGGAACTAAAATCTAAAAATTTGAATTTTTTTGTCGTACCAGTCCGTTGAGGGCCAGACCCTAGCTTTGGTCTTGGCACATTAGAGGGAACCTACTTTTGTTTAATGCCGGTTCCGAACGGCGAGTTTCGAAAGCTTTCCATGACGGAAGTACTCCAGGAGGCTTTTCAGTCTTCGCTGGAAGTGAGACCGTCGAAAAAGTTGGCAGCGTTTGAATACGAAAAAATATTTATGAATAGAAAAGACGAACATTTTATGAATAGAAAATACAGTCTACAACTTCTATTTACTTCCTTCAGTGCTCAATTGACCATCAAAGGACCTTTTGATTGAGTTCCAAAGAACTGCTACCACTCCAAGTCGTCAGAGGAAGAACAAGATTTCTCCAATCCACCAAATCTCATAAAATTTTCGCTTCAAATAAAGTTACAAGCAATTTTAAAGTCCAAGTTCAGAAACCTCTTCGTTAACTACTCCCAACCTCCCTTTGCAATGAAAAGTCCACATAAACTCATCCACTCGTCCGCCATTGACTCAGGCGTAAGTTACTCGCATCCCTTTGGGGCAGGGAAGCACAACTACATGCCCTCTGTGAAAAAGCGAACAATTTCACCCTGCTCCAGAAGCAGTACAAGGCTTCGCAGTGCCACTTTCCTCGACTGCCAACTCACCCCCACATATGACGACTGCAACCGATCTCAATTCCAAGCACACGCGAAGTGCGGCTCCACACCGCCCCCAAACCAACAACAAAGGCTTTAAACTCTTCACACGTATTTAAACTTTAACAAGAGGTAATCCACATTCGTCGCCAGATTGCCGTTGCAAGTTAAAATTGCGAAATCTCCTCCCTTCCCTCCTTCCCGGCGACATGCGCTTTAATTGAATGCAAACAACAACGTCGTACTTCCCCCGTCCAAAAAAAAAGGAACCGCATCAACCCCGAAACTTCCCGCATTCGCAGCCACAATGCGGCGTTCCGCACGAGCTCATGATGGAAGTCCGATCGTTGTTGGACCTTTAATATTCCTCAAAGCCCGCGTCATCGTCGGCGCAACCGGATGAGCTTGCCTCTGCCATCAAACAGTCACCGCAAAGAACCAAAAAAAACACATCCCCCCCACCAGCCAACATCGAAACCGATTCCATCGAGTAGAAAACGCAAAAAAAACACCACGAGAAAAACTCAAAATACAATTTTCTAGGTTTCTGGCACAACACTTGTAGAGCGGGAGTTGTCGAGGGGCAGAAAAAAACCGAACCGAACCACGTCACAGCTGGGTTACGTGCCACTCTAGCAGAAGCCTCCGCCACAGACCCACAACAACGAAGGGGTGGGGCGAACACGAAGCGAAAACAAAAAGCGAATGCACTTTTGCCTGCACTTATCCATCTTGCGGATTATGCGGCATCCAGCAACTTCATCATCATCGGAGTCATCACCGACAGTGCCGTCGCCTGCCAGCAAGGTGTCACTCTTGCCACGACAGGTGCTACACACACTTACACACACTCAGGTGACTGGGGATCGCGCAGCAAAAGGACGCATTAAAATTCGTTGACATTATTTCACATCGGGCTGCGTGTGTGCAGCAGCGTGAGCCACTCACAGGCCCGGCTTCTTATTCAACGGAGTGAAACGTTTTCTTTGTGTTGTTGTTGGTGTTGCTGGGCCATTGTTTGAGATGCGGCGAAGAATTAAATTGAGCAAAACGCTTATGAAATTGCCCACCCACCCACACATACAGCCGCCCATTGCTGGAATTGTTCCAGAGACGGAAAGTCGCTGCATGTAAACAGGTGTGTCTGTGTGTGTGCCCCGAGTGCCGACATGGACTGCAACCGGTGATGGGCAATGATAATGGCGCACTTTACCGTCCCGTGGCAGCGTCGAAAATGAGACAACGAAGGGGGAAATGAGTGGGAAATTTCTCGCATGCATTTAGCTTTTCCCGGCGCGCTGAAAGTTTTAAGCGGCATGCACACACGTCAGCGAGGTACAGGCAGGGGCTTTAAGAGGCTTAAAGGTGGCACGGAAAAATGAACGAACGGACAAAAAAAAAAAAAAACAGCAAAGTAATACGATGCGGTTCTCGTCCTTGGCCCAGATGTGCATGTGAGCTAAGGAAGTTGTAATCCGCGATGAGGATTGAGTACACTCGAGCGAAGGATTGGCGAGGATGTGTCGAAGGACGTTGTGAAGAGCGAATTTATCTTTCTGTGTATCTTTCGCTTAAGCCATCGTAGACGTGGGTACGTAGACGGACCTTCTTACTTATGAGCAAGACCTCTTCAATCGTCCTTGTCGGGTTTTATTCAGATGTCCTTGGATAAGTGCTTTTATGTGAATGCGATTGGAAGAGGTTTTTCCTTGCAAAGGGTACACTAGAAGACAGACCTTTTACTTCTGGAGGAGAACCTCTTAGGGCTTTCTACTTAGTTTTCTTCTCATAAGAATTTTTTCTTTCAATAGTTTGAGCAAATGCAACTTTTCTCTTCCAAAGGTGTTTTGTGCAACATTTGTATGGAATTGTCTTGGAGCAGATAAAACCTTATCAACTTCTGCAGGTGGCCAGCTTATAAAGGTGGCCACCATGACAGGTTTCACTGTATTATACAAATCCATCACCAAACTCATTTGGACTTATGGCATTGAACTAACTATGGGGAACTTCAAAGAAAACAAACATCGCACTTATTCAAAGGCAGTAATCAAAAATATTACGAGCACTTACTAACGCAAAATGGAACATACACTCATCCATCGTTTTCCGTGGTCTTGTTTTACACGGTTTCACCTTTGCGCGCTTTCAAATATCTGCCCAAAATTCGATTTGCGCGACTACACTTTGAGCGAAATAACGTTTTTTCTTCAAAGCTCACTATGGTTTTTCTGTTAAAAATACATTAGTGTATGCTCATAATTCGTTTTGCGCCGTTGCGGTTTGCACGAATCTTTTCATTCCTCTAACCCACGCGCAAAGCGAGGGATGAGTGTACCTAATTACGGCATTCATCGTAAACTAAAAATTCAAATCATAAGTAAAAAACATCAGTTTAAATTACTAACCCATCCACAATTACTCTAGTCCTTCTGAGGACCTCGTTCTATGGCCGCGAATTTTTCCTTCATCTCCTCTTTTTAATCAAAACTTTTAAAGCATTCTGAAATCATTTTCTTTTTCTTGTGACTTAGTAAAATAGCGACCAGTTATTGAAAACATAACAAATTTTCTAGCTAAAGCCTGATAGGCGACCACTAGTTTTTGTGGCGCAAACTTCCACTTGATCCATAGGCCTTAGCTTTTTTTAAGTTTCAGAAACCGTCTTACGATCTTTAGCTGAAATAAGAATTTCTTCCAAAGATTCCCATTTTCCGATTAAACTTCATCGTTCTAGCGCTCAATGATGGACCACTTTGTGTTGCCGCCTTTTAGGCTCAAGCTGTTCTTGCACAAATTAACTTCGAACTGCTGCTCAGCATCAAGAATATTCCCAAGTCGATTTCAATGCCAAGATAAAATGTTTTAACATTCCTACAAAAGCCTATTCAGGTAACCCATGTTTGACCTGCACCTTTCAATCGTCCTTTCATCTTCATAGTCATTTAAAGTCGACAGTGTGACCCCACAAATGTCTTCCCACAAACACGAAAAGCTTCGACTGACAATCGAAATCCCTAGCTAAAAGTTCATCGTTCAAGACCACCACAGGCAGCCGACTAGTCACGCCATCGTTCATCCCCAAAGGACTCAACCATCCGTCCTCACAGCATGAGAGCACTTCCCATAATTATATCGAAATTGATTCCCGCAAAAAAGAAAAACCCAAAAAAAATAGAACAACTTAAAACACTTTTATCTACTACATAAGCTATAAATCTTCAATTTCAATCTACTTTCGTCCAGGAGTCAATTTGTAGTTCGCCTCATCGCTCTTCTGGTTTTTTTTTTTTTCGTTTTTGATTTTATTTTTATCCTTCTTCCGCTTCTGATCCAATGAAATCGCAACTAGGATATAAAATGAATGAAATCTCTGAATGATTAATGAAGATATAAACATTCGGAATCGGAAACCAAATACCAGAGAGCAAGTATCAACCTTCAATTTGTTTGATCCCCCTTTCATGTCGGAGTTGAAAATTGGAAAAGGACGTCAGTTACAAAAAAAACCGAAGGAAAGGACATCTCCACTACACCCATGATGACGGTACCACACATTCACATGAGATTTGAATTATTAAAGGACGTTTCGGAAATCAATCAGATTTTAAATTTATCACCGAGCGAATGAACAAAGTACCATATGCAAAATGTGTGTGTATGTCCTTGAGAGGTTCCTTAAAATAACCGGAAATGGAATTGTGTCATGTGCGTGAGGAGGTTGGGTCATTTTGGGGGAAAAACCTTGACAGACTTTACGTTCGCTTTGAAAGGTTTGACCAAAAAAAAAAACGACGTCATTCGCGTTTGACTTTCTTTATTTTAAATTTAGGACCGGAATACTCAGAAATTTAAATGCGACTTTGTGTGTAAAAATAACGAACATCAGACATCTGCCACGGAGCTGATGCGGAGAACTCAGCGAAACGTTCTCCGGAAAGATGAACGAGCTGCGGGTGGGTAGAACAGGCGCACTATGTCAGGTGGCTGTGTAGAGGAGGGGAGCAGCAAATGGGGGCTTAAGTTGTGACAACTTGAATTTTTGGGCGACTTATTTCAATGTCGATGCATTATACAACATGTTCATGTAACTGCCAAGTTCCGGTAAGTCTTCTTTCAGCTTTTCGTAGAAGCTTTCCTGTACATTTTTGGGAGGAAGTGATTTAAGGGACGGAAGAACTTGCATAAATTTGATGGGCGCCAAAAGGGAACTTGTAAGCTGCTTAAGCGATCATTTTTATATCAAGTGATCGTCCGTGGACGCGTTGTCAAACAGACTAATATTGTGAAACGAAAGAAGATGCAAACCAAATCGTGCAAGGGGAAACGATTTTGGTTCATGGTTCATTTCAAATCTATTTCCATTTCCTAAGACCCGAAGACCTCACAAAGACCACGGAAAATTACCCATAAGTCAATAATAGTTTTCACAATCGACACAAACATGGCTGGTTGGCCATTTGTGTTGATCTGATGTAGAATTAAATTTAAAAATCCCAAAATTTAATGACTGCCCTCTGACCAATGACCCCATCATCACCTCCACCCAACGCACGTAATCAAAACAAAACACTGATGAAAAGATATAAAAACCCCCAACTAATTGATCCCAAATTGCTTTAAAACTCACATTTGAATGAGGAAAATTATTTCAAGCATCCGTACCACACAATGATCCCGACGGAATAACATTGTTTCCCTTTCCACTGCCATCCTGCCGTCCTTTGTCAGTTGCAGTTATGACACCAGCACAACAATCAAATCGATTGAAAACTACTCATTTCAGAGGCCATGTTTACACGAAGCCCTGTCTCATTGCCATTAACTTTTACAGCCAATCAACCCGTTCCGATGTTTGTTTTCAAATTTTACATTTCCAATTAAATTCCCCCATTCAGCCATCGAATGGCCAGCGTCCACTCTCGACGGAGCTTAAATAAAGACCCTCAAAGCTCCAAAAAAACACACACCAAATTCCATTAACAACCCCCCCGGAACAAATGCACACCAATTAAGAAATCAAATTTATCACAACCGAGGTCTGAGTAATAATTTTTGAATTGTATCCCGTAATTGCTACCAAAATAGGAATAAAAAAAAAGAGGAAAACAATAACCAGGAGGCGAAGAATAACCGTGCGCTTCCTCTCCCATAAATCATTCGCCTCCTGATTTCATTGATAAAACCTTCAACAAATTTGCCGCCGCCGCCGCCACCCAAACCCCCCGGGGGAGCAACAAAACAATTTCACCCCAAAACAAATCACCCATAAAAATAATCATTCATCCAAATGTGGCCCTAATGGCCCTCGAAGCCGCCCCACCCACTGCACCGGTACGGGATGGAGACTTCTTTGTCAGCATTCTGGCAGCGATTCGAACCCTTTTAGCACGTGTTCCACATGACCTGAGTGCAGAAGAAGGACGCACTAAAATGGATCCTACGGGACGTAGGTGGGGCGGTTGGGCTTACGAACTTACGGCAACAGAGGGTGCGCTTCATAAAAATCAGGTTCCGCTCGTAAACGTGGTAATTACTTTGTAAATCAAACTTTATTATGATTTCAAACAATGAATGACATCAGCGTCATTATCTGTGTCCCCTGCTCCTGCTTCGAAGGACGACAGCCGGCGCAGCAGCACACGACGACGATGGCCATTGAAGCATGTCGTTCCACTACCAGGACTCGCTTCCCCTCTCTCTCTCTCTCGCTTTGTCGCCCTCCTGTCTGTCGTGACGGAGGGTGCTTTCCACGCCGTCCGTCGACTTCTCGTCTCGTCTAGGAATGTAAATTCCTTTTGTGTTTTTCTTTTCTTTCCTGCGCCCGTCTCGCTGCAGGCATATTGCCTGCTGCTCCATTAATACCTGAGCATGGGACATGTGAATTGGAGGGTTAGTGGGCGACCGACGATGGGGTTGGGGCACAGAGGCCTTTCTCTGTGCCACCAGGAGGCACTTTGTATGCAAACAGTGAACTTTAGAGGCGGGGTGGAAAAAAAAAAAAAACAGATTTGTACACGGTAACAGGAAACGGAAGTTGTCTCGTGTAATGGAAAGTTCAGCGTTTGTAGGATTCTTTCGAACACGACGAAACATTGTGAAACACTATGTGCGGCAAAATATGGACAAGGACTTCAGAAAAACTCGAAAAATTTGAGCCATAAATAACACACAAAGGCAAAGTTTTAGTATTTTACTTAACGCACGATAATTATGAAAGCCTAGCTGTGATGACTGAGATGAAATTTAAGGTAAGAGGCAAATTTATTTACAATTTTAATGTTTTCAACATTTGAATGTTTATGTATATATTTACAGCGATGGACAAAAAAATAAATACCACATTTTCTTACAGACATTACTACTATTTTTTCCTCTTTTTACCATCTACCAAATATCGACCCATCTTTTGGGAACGAGGTCGGTGGTATAGAGAAAGATCGTATAACCACTAATTTGGCTATCGTTATAGCGAAAATTAATAAATAAACATCCATTTTATGTCTTTTTTTTAACTAAAATTCTTACTAAAAAATAGGAAAAGGAAGAGAGAGGATGATTCACCAATAACGGTGTATTTTTTATCTGTAAAATTTATTTTTGAGATCTTACAGACTTTTAATAGATGTTCTAGGTTTAATGTGGGAGTTATGGGTTTCACCAAGCAATATTGAAAAATACTCGAACATTCTGCTTCTCGTAGTACTCAACCTACAGATCTTTTGCTCAGATCACCTGCAGACACACATATTACTTATGTACAAGGTCCATTTTAGTAGAAAAAAAACCTTCTGGCCCATTTTGGACAAGTTCGTCATATTGTTCAGAAGAAAATGTGAATGAACACAACATTAATACCTCCACTTCTTTTGATTCGCCACATTTCATCAGTGTTGATTTTAGTGACTTCATCATGACATGAATTTGTCGAAACAAAATATTGAAATACGGAGCTCAAAGCTAAAGCAGTGGAATCTGCTCAAGCCTGGGGTAAAAACTATAGAGCACCGTACACGATTCTGTTTCTTCTTTTTAAAAGACGATAACTTAGTGTATTGTAATGATATTATTGGCTGAATGCTATCACTAGGTTATGAGCACAAAACAGAAGAATGGCAGCGGATCAAAGACGTCAAAATGAAGCATTTTCTCAGAAAATACCGATGTGATCTGGCTATTTTACATAATTGCCTTATTTTATAAACTCTAGCGGTTACGAACAACATAATTTTATTTCCAAGTAAAAGTGTTTTTAGAAATCCGCCACTATAGCAAGAAGAAGCTTACATCAAACTAGCAGTTGCAATGAAAAATCTTAAAAACCTTAGAATGTTTTTTTAGAGGCATAGAACTATGAAATTTAATAAAACAAAGATAATTTTTTTTAAATTGACATTTTTTTTTCTTTATTCGAAAGATAATCTTCTAGCATTATAATTTAAATATGATTACTAACATATGACCACCACGGCTGGCTTGGTCGTAGTCGGCAATAACACGGAGCACACGAAAAAATCAGTTTTTATGGATATAATGGTGTCTCAACATACTTGAGGATTAACATCACTTCATATACGGTAATTTTGTTTATTACCGTATTTATTCAACCAAAAGCTAGCTTCAAAGCTAAACCAAATTGGCTTATGAAAACTGGGAGCGGAACCATGGTTTTCAAAATAAATTTGCACAATTTGGGAGCGTTATTCAGACAGCAGTCTATTCATGTTGAAACGCCAAACGAAATTAAAAATAAATCAATTGACCGCTGACAAAATGGCCGCCACTCAAAATAGTGTTACCAACTTAAAGTTCTATGCCTCTGAAAAATCACCATATATTCAGGACGAAAACAGAAGTAAATATTCAAGTTGGATACAGGAAGCGCAGTGAAAATACAAGCACAATTGAGTCGTTAGAAAAGCCGATTTCTTAAATACTTACAAGAGTATGAAATTTCGGCAATTGGCATTTAAAAAAATTCGATTTCAACCCAATTCTGAGGTTAATTTAAAAGTGGAAAACAAAATTTGAAACTATACGATCCCTTTCACTACTAACCTGGCAAACTAAACTCAAAGGACATCTACAATCTGTGCTACAAATTCTGAACAGGTTTCCAAAAGTCAGCTTAAAAGCGTTTGATTATTTTTGAGCTCAAAGAGCCTTTTATATATTGTGCATTCAAAAAGGTTCGGTAATAAATTTGAATAAAAGTGAAATATTTTTTTTCTTATACTTCATTGAACCAAATATGTATCGTTTTGAATAAAAACACTTATATAGCCATTACTCAATCTTTGTAGAAATACTGAGACTTCTGAGTGAAAAACTATACCAAGCGCATTTTTCAAGCCTCTTTGGAGTTAAAAACTACAACGTTAAGAAGCAAATGATAATCTAAAGGTGCAAAGTCTGAGTTAAACGGTGGATACATGAAAACCTCGCAGCCAAGCTCTTTTAGTTTCTATCGGGCCGTCAAAGATGTGTGTGAACTGGCGTCATCATGATGGAACACAACACCTTCTCTGCTGTTCATTTCTGGCCGTTTTAATTGAATTGCTTTCTTCAATCTAGTTCATTATGGACAGTAGTAAACAGAATCAATCGTTTGACCGGGTTGTAAAAGCTCACAACCAACCATTTCATTTCAATTACACCAGACAGACAACCAAGTCCATTGATTGATGCATTTTAAGCCGCAAAAGAACGGCAATAGCAATAGCAATAGCCCTCTGCTTGCCACACTGTCACTTCCGTTCGATGCAACGTTTTAACAAGAAATGCATGAATGAATGAATAAAACCATTATGCGACCTCGTGCAACTGCAATTGCGTTTTGTAAGCAGCCTACGTCCTTGTTATCCTGCCCTACCTGCAGGATTCTGCTCAACACTCGTCCGGCTTCTGTGCCGATGCACGTCCGCCATCGGAACGTGATGTCACTTGGTCAAAAGCTTTTCCCGCTTTTTTTCTCCTTCTTCCTCATCCTTTTGTAACGTGTTTCCTCTTCGTTTTTCTTTTTTCAAATACGAATTCGTTAAGCCTTGTCTATACTCTCTGAGTATTTCAATCTTTTGTCATCATCAACGGACCTAAGGTTGTTATGACACTGCCACCAGCTGCCGCTGCTCTTGCTTTTACTTAAGTAAAAAAAAAAGAACTTAGGTAGACCGGGCCTGACTATAAAATTGGAACGATGCTAGAGTCCTCCACCACTTATAACGAACACAACAAAAACACGGGCTCTTGGCACACAACAACTCCTGCCCCACTGTTGTTGATGTTATTCCTGTTGTTGTTGTTGTTGATGATGACAAATGAAGTTAGTTGCACTTTTTGAATACGAAATGAGTTACAAAAGAGCGCGCCGTTGTGCGGAGACTCTGATGAAAGACTTTTTTCTCCGGAGGACTTTCAGCGGCGCAGTGTGGCAAGAGTGTGGGGTTGGCATTTTTAATGAACTGCTAGTGAGAAGGATAATGAAATGGAGTGCATGCAGCACGAGTTAATTGTTATAAATATACACAGTCTCGTCGGCTTTTGTATCGTGGGTAATTCATGGGCGATGTTGGATGCCTTGTAAATATGCAGGACGCATTCCCGATGATTATAATGGCAATGTTGTGATTGTGAACTGATGATGGAGATTACATGACACCGACAGGATGTCGGCATGGAGTAAGAAACACAAATTTATGCTCAACACATAGTCTGCAGGGTCCTGTGATCGTGGTGGACAGGTACGGGCGGTTGGAGGGAGATAAGGTGGAATTTATCGTTATCGTGTGTGGGCGGGCGATTTTGTGATGACCTCCAAAGGTGTTTCTTGCTGACGTACGGGTGTACGAATGTCAGTCAATGGGATTCGTCTTAAAGGTTGTTCGCCTCAATGTCATAAGACGAAAAATTGAACTTGCAGCAATAGGCGAAGAATATGAATGCAGAACAAAGAGCTCTGACTCGATACAGTGACATTTTTCTTAGAAATCACTCCATAGATTCCTGTGGAAGCTGAAGACTGAACACAAACTATAGTCGAAAAAAAGAGCGTTTAAATATTTTTCGTTGGTTTTTCCTTGTCTCAAAATTGAATGAAACCCCTTTTGAAGCTACTAATAGGTGATTTCTTTTAAATCATCAGTTATTTTGACATTGTCTTCGACATTAATAGCTGTTTCCCGCTCGAAGTCTTGACAGAAATTCAGTTTATACCTCGGCGGCACGAAATGAGTCGTTTTACGTTTGAACTACGTTAGGAAATATTGACAACTTATTTCCAAAGTAAGTGCTATGCGACCCAAACAGTGCTTTCTTTGAGAAGAAGTTTTGGCCAAAATGAAGCACCCACCGCGACTGTTGTACGCAAGTCTGTGCAAGAAGCTCGTGGGACTGGCATGCTAGTGGACTACACTCATGGTCCCCGTCGTCGTCCAGTGTGAAAAATGTAGCTACTGTAACCGAAAGTGTTAGATTCAATCCACGAACATAAACACCGCATCGATCTCAACAGCTTAACATTTCACGCATTGGCCTAAGGAAAATTCTGCACAAAGATCTCGAATTATTCGTCTACAAGGTCGAATGGAATAAATAATTGAATGCGCCCGACCATCGACTTCGTAACAATCTCAACCTCACTAGACCTAGGCTGTTTTTCCTCGTGGCTAGAGATGTAAGATGTCCAGCGTACTGTGTGAACGTCTAAAGTCGTTTTGCACCACACTAATCGGCACTTACCAGTGCGGCTTCCCGGCCCGGCAAATGGACGATAGACCAAATTTTCATACTAAGGCAAATCTTGGAGAAGACCAGCGAGTTTCAGGTCTATACACACCTTTTCATCGACTTCAAAGCCGCATATGACAGCATTCATCGCAGGGAGTTGTTTAGTGCGATGGCTGAATTCGGGATGCCGGCAAAACTGATCCGGTTGTCCATCCAGTTCGGCTCAAGAACATCCGAGCCCTTTGAAACAAACACCGGATTTCGGCAAGGACACGCGCTGTCATGTAACTTCTTTGATTCGTACTGGAGCAAATAGTGCAGCGGGCCAACGTCCACACTGAAGGCACTATCTTCCACAAGTCGGTCCAGCTGCTGTGCTACGCAGATGATATTGATATCATCGCTCGTTCCCAGCGGGCCATTGCAGCAGCTTTTACCTCGATTGAGGAACAGGCTAAACGAGCTGGTCTCAAGATAAATGAGGATAAGACAAAATATATGCTGTCGACGAAGAAAGAATTCGTCGCACATCACAAAAGACAAAAAGTTGCCGTCGCCAGCAACAGCTTCGAGGTAGTCAAGGAGTTCGTATACCTCGTGGCGAACGTAAACTCAACGAATGACATCGTAGTGGAGATTCGTTGTAGAATCACCCTTGGCAACCGCTGCTACTTCGGTTTGTACAAACAGCTAGGGTAAATCTCTTGACTCGAAGAACTAAGGTCATGCTTTACAAGACCCTTATCCTGCCGAAAGTTGGACGATAAGCAGGACTGCAGAGCTGAGCTGACTGCTTCTTCGAAAGAAAAATTCGACGGCGGATATTCGGTCCAGTCTGCTAGGAACGTGAATGGAGGAGAAGACATAACTGCGAACTTTATGAGCTGTACAAAGATGTGTATATAGTCCGTAAGGAAAAAATCCGTCGACTACAGTGGCTTGGCCACATCGAGTGCATGGACTCAAACGCTCCAGCTCTTCGCTCTTCGAATCCGAGCCTCTTGGTTCGAGGAGAAAAGGGATACTTGATCTCCGGCACAGAGATCAAGTAATCGAGGATGCAAGACAGCTTGGTCTTCCGGACTGGAGCAGCATGCCCGGGACCGTCAACGTTGGAAGGCGGCTTTAGCACAGGCACAGGGTCAAATGCCTGTTAAAAAAAAGAAGAAGAAGAGATGTAAGATAATCTTGGCACCACTGTGCTAAAACCTTCAAAACGTCAAAATCATTCATTAACCCTTGACTGTCATTTCCATAATATTATATTTATTTACAACAATCACTGAAGGATTCTTAAAATAATTATTAAAATATAGAAACAGCTATTGAGATTTAAACCACTTAGTGCATAGATTGCATAAATAATCATAAATTCTTCTGCTTACAATATCTTTCCTTAATAAAAAAAATTACTACCATTAAAGGAAAACAATTTAAACAAAACATTCTGTATTTCTGAGGCGAATGTAAATTATTTCATCGCTTTTCTCAAATATTTGTTTCATAGACATAATGGATGTGTGCTCAAAACGGCTGATTTGGAGATTTGAATTTATTCCAAAAATGTTTACGTCGTCACACTTTGACTTCTCGTGTCATCCATCTTCGTGACTGTTTGATCATAAATACTTCTGGCCACGATGTTTATTTGTGGCTAATTTTTATATTCGTATTGTTACTTTGGCAGTTAATTGAGTTAAAAGAGAGTTAAAAGATTAACTATTGTTGGACCTTTCTCTCAAACCAGAAAAATGTAGACGTAAGAATGCCTTTTTAAATTACAATTAAATAAGTTTGTATTCAAAAGATTCTGAACTCCAGTCGAACACAGTTGTAGATATTTTCAACGGACACCTTCACAGAAGCCTTAATCCCTGTCAATGCTCCACCTCAAGCTGACTAGAGGAATTCAACCACAGTAGGGAATTTAAACGGAGTGAAATACCTTCAATAAACCTTCAAACCGAACCACTAAAGGCCATTGCCAACGCAAAGCAATCAAAGGTCAGAAGCACACGTGATAATCAGCCGACATACCCATCCCATCGATCTGCTTACCTCAGCAGCTCCCCCATTGCCAATCGTAAGAGCCAACTAACCATTAAACATCAATAAACATACCTCTTGAGTATCATTAAAGCCGACCTCCCCCACCCCACATCGGCTCACGTCTAACTTATTGATTCCACTCGACAGAAGACATTCCAGCTCCTTCACGGTACACGACTCAGAGATCCATTCGGCAGGCGGAAGTAGGAAACGAAAGAAAAACGAACGAATAGAATTGCGTGCTGGAGCCCCCTCGCCCTTAGCACACCACCCTCACCATGGCACGTCAATCCGAGAGGCATCAAACCAATGAAAGGACATTAACCCTGAGAGCCCCACTTTCAGTTACTTAAAATGCCTCAAACAGCGACCGAGAGAGACCACCCCACAGTGTCTGGCGTTTCTTTTCTTCCTTGCAGACGATGAGACGTCGTCGCCCGACGCCCGACGCGACAACGACGCCCCGGACCACACAAAAACGGATGAGTCATCCTGGCGCTGCTGTTACGTTAATTGGTTGATTCCCGGTTTGTCCCCGCACACTCGCATGCTTGCCTCTTTGAATAGTAATTCATTATCCTGGCAAGGACATGCGGAGAGCAAACAAAATACAAAACGAAAACGCCAGACACGGCGAAATGGACGAACGTAAAGACACCGCACCGCGGTGTTTTCTTCGGGGGGATGAATCGAAAATGCATCGCGAGTGTCGAGCGTCGAGCGTTGAGTGTCCTGTTGCATGTGGTCGGTTGTTGTTTAATTTTTCTTTTTTTTTTTACGACAGCAGTGCTCCGGTCCAATTATAAATTTTTTATTTCTTTATTTTTTTTTTTTTTTTTTCTCCGAGTCATTAACTAAGTACTAGGTTGTGAGTCGGCACGAGACAGAGATGGCGCGAATGAATTTTTCATTTCACGGAGAGGGAAAAACCACCGGACACGACCGGACACGACAGATGGACAATGAAATTAAGTGTGAGAATGAGAAATCATCCCTGGGCTTCCATTAGGACAGCCTGTGGGCGGGTGTTCCAGGAGCAGGAGCAGAGTTCGTCGAGTTCCTTGCACCGTCGCGTTACTTGGCACATCTCTTCACATCCTAAAAATCCCAGGACAATTTTATTGATTAAATTCCATGATTCATGGGTTTGTTTGGGGTTGCTTTGGGAGGTTTTTCTTTTTTTTTTTTTTGTGGTGCTCACATTCTTGTGCGCTTTTCATTCTCTGTTGACTGTGCCCTTTTGTGGGCTGATGTCTGACTGTGTGTGTGTCAGTTAGAGAAATGTATTTTTAGAAAGAATCCCATTTATTAATACGTATCCAGTGTCAGAGTTGATTCCCTGGTTAATGTCCTTCTCTCTGTGACCACACAAACTCCCGCACACACGAACGGATTGCTTTTGTTGTGCTGTTTAGTTTTTAATTGAATGTTATTAGAAATTCCTGAGAGAGAAGGAAGGACATGCCTTGAATTTTGCAACACATGCGCTTGTTCTCCTTTGGGGCGCCTAGCACTCACCCTTCACACACGCAGACAAAGTAAGCAAGGGGTGATGGGGTTTGTGTGCGTTGTTCATACACAACAGAGGATTTGATTTCTTGAATTTAAAATTCGGTAGAAAAACATGTCATCGTCATCGTAGTCGTCGTTGTCGTTGTCGTTGTCGTTGTCGTTCTCGTCATTGTCGTACACACTCACAAGGACACTTTGGCTGAAATCGGTTCGTAGTATTTTATTATTTATGAGGTGCTGCGACAGGTTGGTTCGTGTTGGGGAAGTTGAATATGCAAAATTTGATGAGAAAGACGATCCAGAGAAGGAATATGCAAAATGGGGCGGCTTGTTGAGCCATAAGTCGGTCTATAGACCGACTGGAGAGTTCAAGCTTGCCGGGTGTCCTTTTTTTCAGATGCAGGTCCGGTCATACGGAGTGTTTCTCCGACTCAGAGAAGAATTTTGTGTAAGGCCTGACTCAGGTCAATGTTGACATTAGCATAGGTAAGTATCATCACGGGGGGTAATTTGAATGATTGAGAAGATGGAACTTTTGATTGCTAAGAGGGGCAGTGGGCTTTTTAGGAGAATTCAAGGACTCCTGGCAAGGGAGGAGAACTCAATCTCGATCGAATGCATTTTTTAAAGGCATTTCGTACTTTCCCAGAATACTTTGGACCAGCAGCAAATTGCAATTGGGTGTATTTCCTTCGAAACTTTCTCTGATGCTGTCTTGTTGACTTCCCTTTACGTCCTGGGTACACACACAAATTCTTGATGCAGGAGATCAGAATTGATTTGGGGATTACGTGGAATTTTGAAAAGTCAGAAAGCTATTTTCGACACAATCTTTCAATCTAAAATTTAATTCTAAAAACGATGGCAGAAATGGTTCTGTAAATCGTTGATGTTTGTTCAGAGTTTCTGGGAACATTGGACCGAGGTCTAGCTAGAAAGTGTACCAAAGAAGTACCTGTGCAGATCTAAGTAAATGGGTAAAAGGTCTTACAGTGTCATCTCTGTTTTTGTCTGACTCGAATGCTAAGACGTAATTTTTATCAGTGCACTCTAAACACAGCTTTTCAAAATAAACGTTTACAAAGTTGAAATAAAGTTAGCTTTGTTTAGGTACAAACTGCTTTCTTTACAAATCTGATAAACTAAATTTTTGGATTAGAAATTCACCATAATTCGGGTGATAAAGTCTAGGGTCTTATCAAATAAGACGACAGTCGGCTGACGATACAGTTTAAAGGAAAATTTTGCTTTACATAAGCATGAAAAAACGATATTAAGAGAACTCTATCTCCTCTCCAGATAAACTGAAAACTGTCTCGGCAATGGTTTTCTAATGAAAGCTAATTCCCTGGAGTCCCTGTCCCTGGTCAAGTAGTTGTAGGTAAGTAAATAAATACCAATTTAATTCCTTCACAGACAGTGCACAGACTGATTAAAACCACTTTTTGAAAAATCTTGCAGTTAAGTGTCAAAGCACTTGGTATAGTCATAATTTCTAGTAAAAATTAACACCATTAAACGAAAATTATTTGAATAAAAGCAAAGACCATATAGACCAACAAGATGGTGCACGCCTGTGAGAGCTTTCTACTTTTCACCATTTTGAAGTGCCAGTTGCACTATCTTGGTATTACACTCATCCCTCGTCTTGCGCGGTTCGTTTTACGCAGGTTCACGATTGGACGACTTTGAAATATCTAAACAAATTCGATTTGCACGGCTTTGCTTTTCGCGAAATAACGTTTTTCTTCAAAGAATTATGGCCCACTATGGTACTTCTTTTTCAAAGACCTCCATGTACGGTCATAAATCGTTTTTCCGCAGTTTCGGTTTGCGAGAAACTTTTCATTCCTTTAATCCCTGCGCAAAGCGAGGGATGAGTGTATATGGTCTTTGATAAAACGTAGTGTATTTTAAAAGCGAATGTAAGTTATTTCATAATCAAATTTTTGTTTTATGAGGATAATCAAATTGTGCTCTGAAGGACTCATATTTCCTTTAGCATTTCATTTATATTTGTATTTATTCTTCGACTTTAAAATACGTTGAGATAATGAAGGATGCCGGGCAGCAGTTATTTTGACATAAGAAATCTAACATTAGCAGCACTCAAACTGTCAAAATATACGAAACAATAGTGATGGAGCTACGTGATGAAAACTTTGGACGATATCGTTTAGTTCAATCGTATGGACGATAATTGTGATGGAATTTCTAAGCACACACAACTCAAGAGTACTTTTAGAGCATCCCAACAAGCTGACGATGGGTTCTGTAACTTTGTAGAACCTCAGAGTTCGGGATGCTCTGGACCTTTCTTCATCAACGACCATGAGAAAGAATTCTATATATTTTGTACCACTATTCTATTCAACTTTATTGTAAATAGGCGAACAAACAAGCAACCTAAAATGTCTAGATTTTTATTTCTGTCAAGTCAAAAATTGACATGCCTACTCAAAATGATCATCGAATCAAAATTATTCATTGCCCTATCGTTAGGCTAATAAAGACTGCTCGGTAATTTTAACACTACTGACACTATAATCATCAAGCTGTTGCATTCATGATTCGTAAGAATGCATTCTCTTGCATAAAAACTCTAATGTTCGTCTATGTGACAAAAAGCCACGGTGGGATGGAATTGAAAACGCGACGGTTGTATCAAAGATTAAAATATCAAAAGCCCAGATCACTGCTCATTATAAAATGTTTCTTAAACAGCGATGTCTCCATTAAATAGCTGGCATATTAGAAAACATGGTCTTTGTTACCAGGAAACTGCATCCTATGATTATTATCAGAATAAGTCGGTGCCCATTTTTTTTGTTCTTCCACATCAACAAAAAAAAACTTTTATTGAGTCCTTGACGGCGAGTTTGCTTATTTCTCGTATTGGTTGATTGAACGTTGATTAAACCTTGAGAGATTTAACTATGCGAAGCAAAATTTGTGAATATAATTATGATTGTCGTAGAAGGTGATACCCCGATACAAAGTGAAGTTTGAAGTAGAGTTTCATTGTGTATTCAAACCTATAATCAAACCTAAATCTAAGCATTTAAAGCAAAAGATACTGGTCTAAAATCAAGCTCCATTTTTTGAACAACTTTATGTTATTTAACCTCTAGAAGCCTAACATCAGCGATCATTAGATCTCATTAGGTGTTCGATAACGAATTTAAGCGGAAATGAAGCACTTTTTTGTTATATTTGCAACGAGCTTCATTACCCCAAAATATATGACGTTTTGATCAATAATTGTTTGCCCCTGTTGGGGTAAAGACATCACCAAAATGAGTAGAACATCTGGAATTTCTGAACGAAAAACTAATTCAAGTGCGTTTTGCCTCTACGGACCTCTACGGAGTTCAAAACTACACCAAGGGATCGAAACAAGTGATAATCTGAAGGTGCAAGGTGTGATAACAAGACTTCGAAATTTCCAGTGGTTATTGTGGGATATTTCCCTGAACTAAATGAATTGAGATTGTTTCACTGAACGGAATATTGATAGAGAGTTACCACTTGAAGCAACAATAGCTTCTAGTTTGCAAAATTGTAGCTGGAATGCTTAAGCCGTCTGGTTTACATCTTCTAAGAATAGCCATCCTTTAGACCTCTAAGTATATTTCACCGTATTTTAAGCTAACAACATTTCATCGGTCCCCTTCCGTCACTCTTTGTGAGTGAAAGAGTCACAGTAAAGCCACACCATCTGGTTTGTGTTCCCAGAAAGACCTCCCACCGCTATGAAAAACGCCTGTTGAAGCCCAGTACAGGAATAATTAAAAACCCTAAGAAGCAGAACATCTTACAGCATACCAACCCACACGTTCCTTGCGAAAATATAAAGTGATGTGCTAAAACCACCCGCCGTAACCGTCAAACATAAAATCTAACTCCTCAGCACCTCCATAAAACTCACAAAAGAATTCCCCTTTAACTTTCGTAGGCACAGCACGGCACGTTCTGGCACGAAAAATTCCTCGCACAACCGAAAAACCAGATGGAGGACATTTGTTAGACGCTGCTTATTACCATAATTATCATGATGCCGTGTAATTTAGGTCAGAGCATCCCTAATTCGCTTTTCGTCCAACAATAATACAATTCATCAAGGAAGCGACCATATTGGCCACATAAATTCAATTCATTCCTTATTACGTTTCCTTTTTAGTCTCTCTCAACGCTGCCGCGTCCTTTGCCGAGCTTGTGTCTTCGTCCTTAATTAAGCACCCCCGCAGACCCTTGAAGCACCAAGCAGCAGAGATTTTCTCTGTCTCTCTTTCAATGGGAATCCGTGGGAAATATGATTGCGAAGCGAAATGGATGCATATAGCGTGAAGAAATGGGAAAAATTTGCCTTAATTATTTGGACAGGATAATAACTCACGACAGCTGTGTGAACGACTCGCGGGCGGTCTGTCCAGCGAAAGGATTTTTTACGGACCTCTCCTATTTTTTGTGAACACAACGAAAGGGAAAAAGTGGAAGAGTTTCTTTTTTTTAAGCATTTAATTTGTTCCGACATCCGAGCGCGCCGCAAAAGTACGCCGCTGATATCTCCCCAGAGGCAGCGCGCTCCTCTAACACTCAACCCCCTTTCGGTCGTAGTCCTGTCGCTCCTTTTTCTTGGTAATTTGTGATGGCACTAATCAACAACATTTATAAATTACAAGGCGGCCATTTCATTATGTCGGTCGCTGCAAAAGCAACGGCGAAACTTCTCCGCCGATTTTAATTACAACGACCCGCGTCGCTTGGTGCCCGTTGCGCTTCACAAAAAAAAAAAATCCCAAAACAAAAACTGGAGCTTTTTTGTGTCCCACTGATTTCCATTGATTTTCGTCTCTCTCGGCATCCGCTCTAACATTCCGACGACACAAAACACAATTCTTGTTGATTAATTTAAAATTTGTTTTTCGCTACGTTAAACATTCCGCCTCATCCGCCCCGCTCGTCCGCGTGCTCAGTCGGCAGGACATCGGACCGAGATTGGATCTTAATTAAATTTTACAGATGAACGGATGCATTTCAAATACTTTCTCTCCAGCCCCGAGACGGGCGCTGAAGGGCGATGAATGATTCTCGTAGGGATTTCCTATTAATCATTTGTCCTGTGTAAAGTTTTCTTAGTCAGTTCAAAAGTTAACCTCGTGTTGAGTGACGATGGTGTGGATGTGGGTGGTCTGGTCGGAGGGGTCCTAAAAGGCACGCTGTGGAGTAATTGCAAAGTCAAAAAGGTGGAACTGGATATTCGATTAATTAGAAGTGAATTCGAAGGGAAAACACAGAACCACTCTGCACATGCTTTCACTTTGATGGAGGTGCCATCCCTTCGGATCTCCCACCCGGCCACACTGCTCACACACTGGGTCTGAATTTTCCTAGCTAATTAACGATTGATTGAAAGGTGAAGTCATGCGTTTGATTGCCCTTCGAATGGAAGGGGGTGAATGAGATGGGTTTGTTTTTTTCTTCGTTTTGTAAAACGTGTGGCTATTTCCATGAATCATCTCTACGGTGAACGGGGGGCTTATGTTGATTCTATATCGATGGTCAATCGTCAGGATATACAAATATTTGATGTGAGTTAACAACTCTCAAAGCGAGGATAACGAAAGTATAATTCTGCGAGGCTAGTGAATCGTGAAGGGGGCACAGCGGGTTGTTTTATCTACATGTGGAGATTTTGCGATTGGGGGGGTAAATGGCCAGTGATGTGAGAGGGCTTTTGATGTGGAAAAGGGGGATGATTGTTTGTTTTGTATGATTCTCTGACTTTTCGTGGAGGTGGGCTGAATTTTACAGAAGTTCACTGTCCGCTTGTAAAATTTCAAGAGGGTGGGTGACATGTTTAATTTCGAATATTTTCGAAAGCGTGCGAACGCGATTTTATAATTAAAATTAAATTTTAAAATTAAACCTTAAAGGTCTTTGTCTGTCACTTTGAGAATTATAATTGTTTAAGGCTTTAAATGAGATACTTTACACGAAATGTCTTTGAAAATAAATTTTTGGTTTTACGACAGTTTTTGACTGTGGAATTCTCTCTGAACTGAGCCCTCTATGAGCTTGAAACTAAGCTGGACGAGAAATTAACTTTCAAATTAAAAAATACAATGGATTCATTACGAGAAGATAAATTTAGACTGTCACTTTATACACATCCCCTTACGTCGGGTTCGTAAGACAGACAAATTTAAAGCAAAAGTTGTCGTGAAAAGAATACGCTATTGAGCCAAGACTAATTGTGTAGCTGATCACCATGAATATAAAACTTCTATAAAAGAAAAATAAAATTGTGTTAGGCAGTTCTATTTTTTGTCCAAAAAGACCTTAAGGCACAAGCAGATATTTGTACTCAACAAAAGAAAACTACAACGAATTTTCACAAACTTAGGGGTTATTTATTGAAGCAAAATATTTTTAAAATAAAAATGAATTTGAACTAAATTGTGTTGTGTTTGTGTTTTGTTCTGCGTTTCTACCACAAATAAGGAGAACTTTTCGAATTATTGCATACCAATAGATTTGACGATTTATAAAAAAAAATAAAATTCATGAACCGAAAATAATTTTCTGCTTATCGGCAAAGCTGTGGGTCTGTTTCTTTTTAAATTTTGTGAAAAACAGATGTACACCCAGCAGTTTATATGCCAAAAACTAAGGCTAAGAAATGTCAGCTACCACAATACTGAAGTTCATATCTCAAGGATCATGATAATCTCACAACGTACACCCCAACGCACCCGAATACTTTCGTGGTCACGTGGACGTGAAAGTGTAACAACAAAGTAGAGAACGGCCCTCCTTCATTTGGTGCGAAACAGAGGAAAATGTATCACAGCTACTTCTTCGATCCGAACACATCCCGAGGCGACAGCTTAAAACTTTACAGCCCTCCCAGTGACCGCCTCCCATCTTCCCAGCTTTTCCTTTTCAGCCACCTAAAAGCCTTGTAATCCACCACTTACAACGTACCGCCCCGAAACCAAAAACCATCGCTTTCACTCGACGCTACACTTCCAAAGTTTCGCCAAACGTGCTCGCCACACATTTCAACTACCCCCGGTGTACTTTAAAATTCGCAAACAAATTGCATAAAAAAAAAATACCCCACTAAATTAGTATCGATTATCTTAATTGAATTTTACGCTCCAAGCAACCTGCTAACCCAAAGACTTAATTCCAAACAAATTTTAGCGGGCCCCTGTGGTTTATCTAAGGCCTGGGCTACGCGCTGCTGATTATCTTTGACTTTCAAATGCGAAGACGTTGTTCGCCCGGATTATGTAATTCGCCATTTCATGCAATTAAACCGTTTTTTTTTTCCTTTCATGGTTTCTGCATCAACACAAGAAAAAAAGAGCTCAAAGTAAAGCGGAGAAACATGATGCAGAAAAGTAAATAAAATTATTTTTCGTTTATCTGTTTGCTTTTACCATACCAATAAAAAATAAAAAAACGAAAGAAAACCACCATCAAACAGCGAAACATTGTTTCTTTGACTTTTTTTTTTTTGGCCGGATCTCCATTAATTGTCATTCAGTCAACGGGATCCGTGGACGTGGCCGATACAGCAGCGGAGACGAGTTGCCAAAAGTTTTTATATTTTTTTTTCTCCACGTCGTTGTCAAGTGCATGGGGAGTGCAATATGACAGCGAGTTGACAGTTGAGTATGTAAATGAAATGAAGTTGCGAAAAAATTAAAAAAAAAAAAATAGTAAGAGACGGGATATAAATAATTTGATTTACCGTAATGCGCATTCTTTAAAGTTGACGGGCCAATTCGTGGCTTACTATTTTGAGGTTGTGAAAACTTTTTTTGTGGGGAGGTTGCAAGGTTTTATTTGTGTGATGGGAAAACACGATAAAGCAAGGACAAAAAAGTTACGAATGACTGTTGACGGTGTTAAGCTACAGGAGTGTGATGGTTGGGCATTGAAACCATCTACATGATCTCGGAATTTTGTTTCTGCCTGCTTCTTTTGTTCCTGTGGCTTCATAGAGACACTATTTTAAGTTCATTCTTGGGATGTTGAACTCTGCATTTTCCTAAGTTGCTAGTGTCTCTTTTGGATATCAATAATAGTCGAAGTGTAACAAACTGAACCTGTTTGACTTAAAACTATAAGCGCGCATCCTTATTTCCAACATCAGTCAAGAAACATTTTTTTTTATTAGAAGATACCATTAAATGAGTGTAGTGATCGTCTTTCAACATTCAGCTTAAGTATCTTCTATACAAAAGTATAACATTTCTATATAAGCTAGCGCCTCGTAGGCACCAGCAGTTGAAAAGATTGTGAGCGTAATAGTTCCCTCGAAGTCCAAGCAAAAAGAACAAAATGATTGCTCTATTTTCACATTAACACAATGTCATCGCTCCAGTTCTCTATCCACAAGCACAATTAATAGAGTAAAAAAGCTCAGGGAAGAGAACTCCGCCCTGTGGTACCCCATTTTTTGCAAGTTTCCTCTCCCGAAAGACTTACACAATGGCACACTTATCTATCAATAATCAAGAAAAGCTCTAAAAAAAACACATCCCCAAGCGACAAATCCCATCCTCCCAACCAGACCAGTCAAAGTGTCCAACAATATTGCGCCCACGAAATCTCGAAAATCCATTTAAGAACAATAAAAACGACTCACACAGCAAGAAGAAAGGACACCCAACCATATTGACACCCAAACGACAGACGCCCCCCCTCCCCAACCCAACCATCTGCATCAACTGTCGCTTTCTATTGATTTCAATGGCGGACGCATTTATCTTTTACTGCCAAATGGTTAAGTTATCTCGAAAATATTTGGCAATAAACCCCTCAAAAAAACTTAATCTGCCTTCGCGTTCGTGAAGGAATTCCAAAAACCAAACTCAAGCTCCATAACCGTCCCGTCCATTGACTGCTTGAAAAGCCGCACGCCCATGAAGCACGCTCTCAGCACGCCACGAAGCAGCAAACCGTCCTCCAATCCTTCGTCCTTCGTCTCCCTTCTCGTGTTATCAGTCGCAATATTTTATGGCCGCACGATGGTATTTCCATTTCCATTCCCATTTCCATTGCTCATCCCTCAAAGCAAGAGACGAAGGCCGTCTTCATCCACCCCAACCCGGGGGATCTTAATCCACCTCCACAATCCCTCCGCCGAATTTGCATATCCCTGTGTGTTCGTGGCGTCGTCGTCCTGCCAGGAAAGGAAACTTCATTCTCTCGACGAGCACGACGACGAGCGCGTACGACGACGATTCGGATCGTAATTAGACAAAATATCGTAAAATCGAAAGGAACCATAAAAACCGAGCACAGCGAAGGAATTTGATTGCGTGCAAAACTGAAGCACACGCTCCTCCCCCACACCCAGTCCCAGTCCGAGGTCGGTCTTCCTCCTGATCCCGGTCTACTTGCTGACTGCACTGCAACCGTGCGAGCCACCAACCAAACACTACCGTATTTCTTCTCTGTTTTTGTTTTTTATTTGAATTTTATTTTATGTTTGCAAATAAATTAAAGCATTTATCTGCGGTACAGTGTCGGCCAGAGTACACACACAGAAAATTTTATTGCGCCGCTCGGCGTGGGGTGGCGTTGTATCCCTTCGACCGGGAAGGGACTCCGCTCTGACCTGAATATCGAGCTCCATGGCGCGTGGACTCGACTCTTTTAGGTGCAGCAGAGTGTCGATACATCTGAACCGAGAATCGTATTTTTTTTTTCGTTCCTTTTCCATTTGGGAGGTCGTAAAAGCAAATAAGCAGAACATGAATCGATTCCTGGTGTGTCCTGGAATATCCTGTCCCGGTTTGCCAGCACTCCTCGACGGGGTCGCAGTCATTGCGTAATGGAGAGTTATTCTTTTTATTTTCTACTCCCAGCGGTCGTAAATAAAATCAAAAAAAAGAACCAAAAAGGATATATAATAATACATTCTGTGGTTTTATTTTACGCGAGGTCGGTCAGGAGAGGCGATACTCGTCCACCTCCTTCTCCTTTGCCGGTGTGAGTGAGTTCACTCAGCGCAACGTCGAAAGCATTCCAAGGATCGTATTGACAGTGCACTCGTGACACAATTTGAACATCTATTTGAATGGTAAGCAGCAGTGCCAGCACACGGAGAACCGAGAGACGCTGCCGCCAAGTTCGGGATTCGCTACGGTGTGTCCTTTTTTTTTTTTTGGCTCACGAACCACCGAATGAATATTTTCGTGACTTTTGTCAAGTGCGCTTCGAGAGTGCTCCGGAGTTTTTGCGAGAGAAAATAAATAATTACCGAGAACTTTTGTTGACGTCTTCGCTTCGGTTCGGTTGATTTAACATTTCGGAATAAATTAGTGACAAGTATAGGTGGCGGGGTGCATTCAATATTCACGTCTAGACTCCTCGTTTGGGGTGAGGGAAAGAAAGTTTTTCGCTGATCTTAGCGAAACGTGAGCATGGAAAGGAGAGACAAATGGCGTAGCAATGGTGGTTGCTCACTGGGGGCGCTGGCGAAAGAATTGTCATCCAAGGGTCGTTAGATAAATTACAAATGAGGAGATAAGATATAAATTCTACAGAGATACTTGGCGCTAATGGTGGGGTGCATTTTATGACGTCGCTGGTAGAAGCGTGACGATTATTTAATGGGAGTGTATGAAATTTATTGGGATTTTAAGGCGAATGCAGAAAACGTTAAAGTATCCGAAGAAGTCAGTTGCCACTTCAGTAATAAAGAACAGCAAGGACTAAAGTAATTCCTGTCAAAATCTAATGGCAGCATTGATTTAAGTGAAATTTCTGGTGATGAATGTAACTCCAAGACCGCGCACATAAAGGGTGGCCATCTAATGGTTTCTTTTTAAATCATAGGTTGTTTTGAAACTGACAGCTGTTTCCTCGCTTGAAATCTGACAGAGAGTTAGTGTCATAACTCCGCGGAACGAAATGAGTCTATTATACGTTGGGAAATATTGAAAACTTATTTGGAAAGTAAGTGCTATCCTCTGCAATGTTGCTCGAAGTCTCGTTTCAAATTTTATTTACTCACTCAATAGCACAAGCCGCTGCTTCAGCGTTGTTTTAATTTTTCACGCAATAGACGAGTTTCTCAATATTATACTTTTCAATTAGAAGAATCTTCAGTTCTTCTTCCTTCCAAACTCCAAGAACAAGGGTTTTCACCATCACAGACTCAGTAAAAGGAAACACAAACGTCATTTTTTTTACTCGAAACTCAAACTTCATGCACCGAATTTTTATCCCATCAATTAATTCAAAAACCATTTCCCATAACCCAATTTTGTAGCACTTTTTCTTTCTTCGTTTTCTTCACATTTGTTAGTTCCAACAAAAACAAATCGAAATTGGAACAGGATTTTGATTAAAAACGAATCAAATTAATGCTTTTTATAACAATCTGTCATCCCCAACACCGTTTTTCAAATAATAAAAAGACAAATGCAGCAAATCCATTCATCTACACACGCATCCCAGCAACAGCAAAACCAAAAAAAAACGAATATATCACGCTTAACTGAATAAAAATGCAGAATGCAATTTATTTGATTTGTCAGATTTGAATTTGTAGCTCAATCAAGGCAATTATGTTGACGAAAAAAATCATTATTTACTGGGACAACAAAAAAAAAAACATCTGTCACTGTCGTGATTCATCAGCCCAGTCAAACTAGTTCACCTGCATTTAAAGCAGCTTCCGTCTGAATCGACAAGAAAAAATGAAATTCATATTCAAATTTCATTGTCTCTTGTTGATCAGGAAAATATTTCTTTGAATGGAATTGATTTAAAAAATTCATGACAAGAATGCATAACAAATGAGGGTCACTGGACGCCACCGTTAATCAAATGTCATCAATTTTTTGACAGTTCTCTGTCGCAGAGCTGATCACAGACGATCACTTCAACCGTCGATAACATCTCTGGATTACATAAGACTGAGCACAAATTAACTTCCAACCCACACAAGTTCACCGCGTCGAAAAGAGCATCAGCTGATTTTCTCTTAAGCCCGACTCTCTTAGCCACCAAAAGTGAACCGCATCGCTCTGATCGCCATGCCCCAGCACACACTCACGCGGATATACCTGCACAACAGGTTTTTATGTCATAGACATGCCTATCAACGAGCAAAAAAACAATCAAGAGTTCGATGGAGAAAAATACCAAACTCGATGGAGAGCCACTAAGCCTGAGCCCACCAAGACCCGTCCAATTCGAATCCTCAGCCAACAGCAACAACAACAACAAATTACTCTGTTTTAATGACAGAAGTTTTGCATGCGTTGTTATTTCTTTTTTTTTTGTATCTTTCTGACATTTGACTGGAAGTTTTATAGACACTTTGATCGTTTGACACTTTCGTTGTTGTTGTTTTATTTTTATGATGCTCCCTACGAAGTCACACACAGTAGCACAAGCACATCAAAAAGCATTTCACGCGAACTTGTCTCATAAAGTCTAGTCGGCTCAGCTCATAGCCCGGCCACGACAGAACGACTAAGCCCGTCGATGGCGACATTGACCTCCGGTGGTACACTCGAACACACTCACTAACTCGTGGCGATGGAGTGTGTGGAGGGAGCGATGGAGATGATGTCGGGGATGACGCATAGACAACTTCGCGGTTGACCAAGAAAACCGGCAACGATACGTTGTTGTCTTTTTTTTTTTTGTGTCCAACGCGAATTCCATCTGCGGAACAACCAGAAATAGATAAATTTTGAGGCACGACTACGAAACGAATATTTAGCGGAGATAATCACGTTAGTTCTTTGGTGTGGCTAAGAACCGGAGATGCGAAGGAAAAAACGGGGGCTTTTAATGTCACCGGAGGGCTCTTAATGTCACATTTACGACTGTAATCTTCTTTTTCTTTTTTTTTTAATTGCGTCCACTGTGTGTTCTAGAGCGGAATGAAGATGTCGGATTGACGTGGTTTAGGTCTCGTGTTGATTTCTGTTGAAATGTCAGAGAGATGCAGTTAATTAAAAATGGCCACTTGTCAATGGGATGCAAGCAAATGCCTTTTTTTTTTTGTTTCTTCTGAGAATTTACATTTTCCATGTTTAGAAATGACGCAATCTATAATTTGAAGGTACATTCTTTTAGCGTGCAATTAATTTTGTGATTAATGAGTGAGCAGCAGCGTTCGATGGGGGGCAAAATATTGTTTCTCAGAAATTAACGCTTTGTTTTATGATGATTTGCGATTTTAAATTGTTCTAAAAATAGACATTGGTCCATGGAATTGTTCTCACCGTTAGGGCAATGGAATACGTTTAAGGTGTTTGTTTGACTTCACTTAAGGTATGGAAATTTGTTAACAAAGCATTGTTTCCTGTTTATGGAGACCTTATATGTCAATCTAAAGCTGATGTACTTGACGGGATTTTGAAGGTTGTTTTTGCTTAACGAGTCCAATTTATGTGATTTGTGCCTTTCTTGGGTTTTTTGTACTTAATTAATAAATTCATTATTATATATCGATTACGAAACAGATTTTTTGAAATGGATTTTTATATGAAATTACAGTCGAAGCCCTCTAACTCGAACTTTTTCGCCATATTTTGTGCGAAATCCTCTACGACGAACGCCCTTTAAGTCGAAAAATTCCTCTAATTCAAACTAATTTTGATATCCCGTCAAAATTCGACTTAGAGGGCTTCGACTGTATATGATTTTAAGTAAATAATTATTATTTAATAAAATATAATGTAAAGAATTTATATATTAACATTATGAGACATAAATTTTAATGCTCGAAATAAAAAAAAAATGCGAAGTATGTGGGTTATGTTATAATATAATAGTAAATCTGGAGACAAGATTGTATAAGACAGACGGAGGCAATATTTCCTTAGTGTTGCAATGAGCTCTTCGTTGAAAAGGTGCTTGTTTGTGTGATGACAAAAAGCAACTTCCCAGCAGTAAATTAAAATTCACTTTAAGGAAATTATGTGAAATCAAGATTCAAAATACCACGAAGCCACGATAATCATTCGCTAAATTACTACTCCCCGTTCAATCGGAGTAACAGACGATATGTAAATATGCGATTTGCCAAGAAGAAAAGAAAGGTTGAAGCAAAAAAGTTTTACAGTGTATAAAGTTCCCTTTAAAATCGTAGTTCCACCGTCCTCTTTTAAATCAAATCAAATATGGAACATAGACAAATTGTGATTGCAGGAGAGCCCTTCACTGTTCACTGGACTGTTACACTGAATCTTATTTGCGACCTGTGATCTACTCAGATTACAATTTTTATGATGCGTTGATTTTCTTTCGTCACAAGTAATCGCGATTTCCCCTCGTTTTGTTTGAATCTTTCACTTTGAGTTATGCCATGTAAACTGCAATTAAAGTGTGAAAAATTTACTGTGCACTTCATACGAACTTATTTACCACATTTTTGTTCCGAAACATTTCGCATCGCAAAAAGCAACTTCAATTTGTAACGCTCTAATTTATTTCACATTGTAAAGTTGCGTTAGGACAGAGTGAACTTATTTATGAATGTTAAACTTAAAAAAAAAACGCTGCTTTCAAAAATGACTGCTGCCAAAGCTGTAGGCCATCAAAATCTGCTGTTAAAATCTTGGTGTCCCTGTTGACAGACCTTTCACTTTATCAACGTCATATACTTTTAGTTCTGTTTAAATTAAGCCGAAGTAGAAATATTTATAAGTAAACGCCATGCTCTAAAAAAAAATGCATGGGACCGTTTGTAGACATTTTTTATGTGTGAACTATTGTTGAAATGGGGAGAAGATTATTCAATTTAGGAGAGTAGAGGAGAGAGAAATGGATTTCTTTTTCTAAGTTTTATAGTCGCCCATTTATTTTAAGTTATGAAAAGGTTGGATTTTCTTAAGGCTCCTGCATCTCAAAGTTTTACGCATTTTTAAGCCATACGGCTGCTCTAAAAGATCTTTTTAGAATCTCGAAGAGCGCTACAATCTGATAAGTATAATTAAATTTCATTGTTAAGAAAAAGTATGAAGCAGTAGAAAGCAGTATGACAATAGAAATTTCAGAATGATGACATTTCTAGGCGTGTACGTGAATGATAACTGATAACTAAAAAACACATCAGTTTGCGTTGGAAAATTCTTCATTCGTTGAACGAATTCTATTCGATTGATGAAATAATGAAATAGAGACATGCGCTTATGTTCTCCAATTTGGTGATTAAACACTGGAGGCTGATTCAGCCAGTTATTCCTGGAAGGAATCGTTATGTAATGGACCCAAGGATCAAATCCTAAGGAAGATTTTACACAATTTATGTAAGTCCTCATTAGAAATTCACCAAGTTGCATCAGATAGACCTTTATCTCCTTTCAAATATCTTACGCATCAAATAATGAACTAAATTAATGCGCTAAAGAATTAGTTACAACAGTGCACCCTCCAATTGATTGTGGTAATGTGCATTCCCGTCTAGATCACAGTTTTTTTTTTATACAAATAAAGCCTTCAAACGCCACTACTTGATTTTCTCGGACAAAGCAAGACAGAACTGAACTCATTCCATTCCAATTTAGTCACTTCGTATCTTATTTTTTTGCAGTGTTCAACTTTCTCGGAGCAACTTCGACGTCAGCTTCCTTTTAGAGACTTTCAGAATTGCCTTGAATACATTTAAATCCTACACGACGCCGAACGCCTACAACCTTCACCCGACTAAACAGTAAACATCGACTCAATGTAAAAGCAACATGCGACATTTAACAACTCCATGAAATGCCACTTCACACTCTCTCCCCCCGATCAGAAGAACTGCCACAAACAACATCTTCACACCCTACAACTCTGTGGCAACCTTTCATGCCAATAATTCTTCTTAATTACCGCCTTTGTAGCACGCATTCGAAGTTACTGCAACAGAGTGCCCCCATTTTCTCTCTGTCAGATGACGTATTACATCACACTTCTGAGCCAAGTTACCACAGCTCACTTGATGCTCGGCTAACTTTGCTCGTTTCTTCTTTTTGTATTTTTCATCTTCTTCACAATTAAATGCAATTACGTTAATAATCAAACAACGTTCGTACACCCGTCTTAATTGAACCAATTTTATTTGACCTGAAACGGAAGTGTAAACTAGTTTTTTTCTCTCTTTACAATGTACGTATATGTAACTGTACACAACGTCGAAGACGTCAAAAGATCTCCTCTCATGGTGAAATGCAGAACTTTCTTAAAGCCGCCACACGCTAGGTGACAGCAATTAATGATCTCATGTACTTTTTCCTGTGTCGGAGGTGTAAAGAAGACGAAAAAAATAACACTCTTCCCCAGAAGATTAACACACACAAAAAATAAAAAATAAAACGAAGCCACTCTTCGCCTTTTGACATGGCAGCTTTCTGATCCCACCAACACACAATCACACCACACCACGCAAGCATTTCACCAGCATCTCTGCGTCAGCAAACAAACTTAAAGATTCCTCGGAAACTAATTGCATTTTTGATTGATAGGACAACCGGTGATGGGGGACGACACGTTGTTGGTGCTTTGCAAGGATGATGACTCCTGCCAATTGTCCAAGTTTTCCACTTGACTCCATCGTTGATTGACACGGGACGAAGAGTAATCGTAGGAGAAAATCTCACTTTGTCAAATTGTGCCTGGCATCGTGCCAACAAACTGTCTAATATGGCCATCGTATTGACATCTGTGATTTGTTTCAAGCCGCACACACAATCGATTCTTTTCTATTCACAATCAAAGAAGTAAGGAAGTTACTCCCAATATTCTATGCTAATTGCTTGAACGAAAATGAAGTGAAGAAAGTTAAGAGTCAATTTGCATTTACGATGACAGTGTAACAACACAACTCCCTGTGCTGATTGTCACTTTCTGTTTTAATTGAAATTTCATTAACAGAAATGTCATACGTGGTGTGCCTGGGAGGAAAGGAAAAGTTTTCTAATCGAATTTTGTTTCTTTTCCTTAGAAGACCCACACACATTTTTTTTGGGTGGGAACTTTGCATTTAGAGACAGACAGACGACTTCGGTGTATGTGTTGGAGTGATTGATGCTTTGTATGGAATTTCTGTTTTTTTGTTTTCTTCTCTTTTGCTCGGAGATTTGAGGTTAAGCACATTTCTTGTTCGTTGTGTTTTTGCTGAGCTGGTTTATTTGCAGTACGTGACATTGTTAGGCGGGTTAATGAAGACTTTTAATCCAAGCTCACGTAAGAAACCGATTAATCGAATGACCGACTGAACGGGGGAAATTTATTTTGACAGAATCATGCACTTGACGAATTTTATCAGACGTTTAACCCGTTCGGACAACAAGCACGAGGAATTGTCTCCAGTTGGGCGATGGATAAAAATCTTTTCAGTCTCGAATGTTTGTGTTTCTTCTGAATAAATTTGTATGGTAATGAAGTTCTGCCTTCCAATCAGGAATTGATAAGCGTTTAATATTCAGAACAAGACCACATTAACGGTTGTCAAAGTGACGCTAACGTCGTTGGAGGGTGTTTATATGTAACGGGTTTCTTTTTCGAATTCAGGATTTTTAAGTCAGATTAAGGTTTCTGTGTGTTTTACTGACTTATTTTTTTTGATAAGACGTAATTAATGGTATTTTTTTTTTGTCGGCTCGCACAACTTTTTAAACGGCTTAAAGAATACCTAAAATAAGATTATAGTCCATATCTTCTATTTCTACGTATATTTTACATTCTTTGGTTTAAGTACAAGCAAAATTTAAATTTCCAGATTCAGCATCTTTGCTTAAAAAAAACCTTAAGAGCGTTTTAATTGGTAAATAAGAGTGCGACTTGCTTTATGATCGGCCTAAAATCGAATTAGTTACCAATTTGATAGTTTCAATTTAAATCTGATCGACGGCATGAAATGATCAAATAGGGAGTTTCACTTAGCCAATTGCACTGCGACTTAAAAGATCTATTGTACCCCCTTCTTTGATCTATGACACCATTCGACGGCGTTAACTTGAGTCTGATCTGAATTCTGAGCAAGGTCCAGGCACTGTTTATATCGTAAACTCTCAACGCTAAGATTTTCTCGACCATAAGTCAAAAGCTGTTGCCATAAATAAACGCTACGTAACGTAACCAAATTTGATAGTTGAAGCTCCTAGACCACAATTATGATTCATTTCATTCAACGTTAATCTTTGATGGACCCGATGAGTAAGGATGTGCATGTAAAACAAAATAAAAAAAAGCCTTGACCTGGTAAAATTAAATTTTATTTGCACCACATTTTCATTTGTGGTCATTTTCGGGTCATTAAAAAAAAATCTTACATATCAAATATAATTGCCAGCCAAACAGCATAAACACGGATAAATATTATCAACCATTTTCCAACGTGACATCTGAGTGACAGAATTAACAAAAATATTGCAATTCAGTGATAAAGTTCAACCTATTTTTTTTTATTATCATTAATACCATTGTCGTCGGATTTTATGTGAAAAACAATGTGAACATTTTCTTTTACATCGGCTTGATGTTATTGTTTTTTTTTTTTTTTGTTTTTGTTGATGTCGGAGTGTCGGCCATCGTTAAATTCTATTTTTTAAGTTGATAGTTTATGGAAATTGATGATAAAATTGCTTTTCAATTGCTTAATGATGAATACTTTTATTGTATTGTATTTTTAAATATTATGTAATGAATACTGTTTTAAGTTGATAATCAGTTTATGGAGAGCATAATTAAACGGTTGGAATGAAAAGTATCGCAGTTATGTTAATCAATTATGCATTTACAAAGTACTACTTGCGATGCACTTGATCAATGTACTATATACAGCTCATAAGTTTTTTGGTTGGAATGACATTTTACATTAAAGGTTAACTTAAATTTAATGTGGTGACTCTTTTGTGACGATATTGCTCCATTCCATCTATAAAGGGTAGGCCATCTAGTGGTTTCTTTTTAATCATAGGTTACTTTGACGCTGACATCTATTTCCCGCTAGAAATCTTGTCCATTTAAAAATGTTCCCAAAGAGAATAAACTTCTGAAGATATTCGAAAACAAGCTCGGCTATATCTTAAAACTATATTTCCGCTTAAATTCATTCCAAAGTTATTCCTACTCCCAGTTCAGAGTACAAATTTTCTAATCCGCAAAATTCCAGATGCCCTAGTTGTTGAACATTCCCCGACAACGTCAGGGTTGCATCCTCAACTGCCGACCTATTCTCTGAATTTAGACACAAAACACCATCCAATTAAGAGATAAAATTTCACCCAATCCCCAGTGTTGTGTACTGGTGTTTTGCAATAAACATTCAAAAATAATTTCACGACTTAACGTCGAAAAAACTTTTGCCTTAAATTCTGTGTCCATAATCCGGATCAGCATTTGGCAGTGTCGTTAAATATTCAAACACATCTCGCTTGCACAGAAAAAAAAAAAACGAAACATAGTTACAGTCTTCTGCAGGTGAGATGATTACACCTCTATTCGAACTGAAAATAACCGACACACACGGAACAATGTAGAGAAAAATACATTTTCATTAATTACAGGT
Organism: Syritta pipiens; assembly: GCA_905187475.1. Taxonomy (NCBI): domain Eukaryota; kingdom Metazoa; phylum Arthropoda; class Insecta; order Diptera; family Syrphidae; genus Syritta; species Syritta pipiens. The sequence continues at coordinate 12,239,613 of LR994572.1, read as the reverse complement.
ATTAAAAAGGGATTTCCAGATTCGGGATTCCGTTTTACACTCCTGCATAATCCTCTTGCAACGGGTGAGGCAAAGGCGAGACAAAACAATCTGCCCAGTGAGGTGCTTCGTCCAGCTGCAGGCATTTCCAGGAGCTCCTCCCTCCGCTCTCGCTTGTTCTATTTTCTCTCGCACCAGACGCAACACGGCAGACACAGGCAAAACATCCCGAGGAGATCTGTGAAGCATCTCTAAAATAAGCGCTACTTACCGAAGGATCTCCCAAAGCATGTCCTCGGATTTTCGATACCAGTGGCCATTGTCGTCGTTATCCTTTCTTTTGTTCCATTTTCATTACCATAATAATCAAAGGTTCTCCTCTTCGTCCTCGTCAACGGTTTTGTTGTTGTTGGCGTCACTGTATCCTTTCGGTGCACTCGACTCGACTCGGCAAGCACAACTATGAGTGTGTGTGTGCATATGGGCGGGTGGTTTGCTGTGCTGGATGAAGCTGTTGAAATGTTGCCAAGTGCGACTTTGTAGCCGTGTGTTTCTTTTATTTCTTAATGGAACGTTGCTTCTCGTATCTGCTACGTTCTATCTAGGAATGGATTTACTTCTCCTCCCAGTGATTTCCATTTCTTTAGAGTTGGAGGCACCTCGTAGCTTTTGGCATCGAACTGAGGTAATTTTGTTGTTTGAATTTTAAAATAGCTGAAGTGGCCCGTCCCTCGCTCACGTCGCTTTCTCTCTGCGGCTGAGAGTCTCTAGTTTATTCATGTCCCATCCGGCATCTCTCTCTCTTTCTTCCTCCAACAACGGACGTTCTCATTTTGGACTTAACAGACTCCAAAGTATGCCAATAAATCTTCGGTCAAGGCCACGTGTGCCTGCCTGCCTGTGCCTTGCTTAGTGCTGTTTGCTGTAGCTTTTAGTTTTCTTTAGATCTCTGTTCGTTTCTCTTCAGTCGGAGTGTCTTTGTGGGGATACGTGTATGTGCAATAGATGTGCATAGTGCTTTAGTTTATTCATTCGCGCACTCTTTGTGGCCATTTTATGAGCGGTGAATTCGAAGCCTTCTGCTGTAAAAATATGCTGCAGCGTAAACAATGGGCGCCACCCATTCTAGAGGAGTGTGTGTTTATCTTTGGGAATAAAATTCTGGGTTACTTGCAAGTGGTGGCCTCTGTTGAGCAAATGTTTGTTTTGGACTAGTGACCTTGGACTGACTCTGTGTAATTTGTATTCTTTGTCCACTTGGCAGAGGGTGCACAATTCTCATGCTGACAAATTTATACAAGACTTTTCTTTTTGTTTTGTCTGTGCGCCTGAGGTCTTGTGAGTTTCTGTAGCCTTGATGGAGTCACGAGACTGTCTAGACAACTCAAAGGGGATACACCCACTGAGAGAGCTACGCAGGTTGCTGATTAAAATTCGACGAAAAATGAAGCACGGAATTTGCCGAATTTCATTTAGGAAGACACAACCTTAAGGCGGATCAACCCGAAAATCGTTTGAGACTCTGATGGGTGCGGCACGGGGTTATGGCAAAGCGCTGCGGGTAGTAAAAGTATTTACCTTCACTTTGGATACAAGTAATTTATCTCTGAACTGGATCCAGGAGTCAAAGCTTTCTATTTGTATGTGATGTTTAACGGGTGATAGAAAAAAACTCAAGAGAAAAAAAGGAAAAGACATGAACGAAAATAATTAAAACTTTTGTTGAGTAGGATATCTTAGTCCCACGAAATTTGATTTGACTTAATGTCCTTAGAATATTTTTTGATTTCATAAGATTGATTGATTGCATTTAAAGAAGAACTCGAAGAAAGTAGGGATAAGAACTAAATACTACTGAAAAGTTTAACAGACACCAGCAATAGAACATGACCGCCACAAACTGTCAATGTCGTCCTATTTAAATTGCCAAAAGAACCCTCAACAAGATCATATTTTTTTGTTTTTCATTCTGTTTGTTCTCTAAAGATGATAAATGAATAAATCTACGCCTTGAAAGTTTTCAATCTACGAATTTTATTACAAGAAATACGCTAAACCAGAAATTAAACTACGTTGCATGATTTCTCTAGCGGTCTTGTGTTTTCCTGTGGCGAATTTTGCTTAAAATCATCAAACGACCACGTCTCCTTGTGTCTCTCACTCCTCTTCAACTTGGGAAGGTGGTTTTTGCATATTTAACTGGAATAATTTTGAATTTCCGGATTTGTTAAGGATACCACCCCTTCCAGAATAACTCATATTCCACAAACCTCACTGCAAACCTCCAATTTTGCATAATAAAGAACAAAATCCACACAAAATAAACCATTCCACTCTCCACGCCACATCAAACATGACTAATTCGCTAGAGAACACAAGACCATTAATAATAATTAGGAGTCTATCGTTAATTGTAAAAGTAAAAGTCGTTGACTTTCTAGATCAAAGAAAAATGATTTGTCTCCCTGCCTGTTGCCAATTAACTCAACATCGCCGTGAAAACAAACCGCATGACTCAAATCAAAATCTCAAGCCTCCATCTTTCGCTGAACAACAAATTAACACCCCACCCCACATCACATCTGAAATGTCATTCGTTCAAAAGACCTCCCCAAATTTGGATCAGACATGTCGCCCAAATTCACTCGAAAACAAAGCCAAATTAGCGGTAAACCGGTCTCTGACCAGACACAATAAAAAAAAAAGTGACTCACCTGGTAAACGTAGTGGCGATGGACTTGCCATACCAAAAAATGTTCCATCATATTCCTTGTGCGCCAGTAGGACAATCACACCAAGAAGTATCCAATTCATGATGTCGTTGCTCCTGCTTCGGTCTGGTTGTTGAACTACAACCAACAAATGGCAGTGGTGGTGATGGTGGCGGTAGTGTGATGGTGGTGGTGGGGCGGCAACGTCTGTCCAAAGGTATCACCCCCCAACTACAGTACGAACAAAAAGCCAGCAGCTGTTGTTCTACCACTGCCCCCGAAGCAGCAGCAGAACTGATAGACGGCTGCTTCGCACTGATGATGATGATGTCGATGCGAGGCTACTGAATTTGAATAACCACTGACAGCCGGAACTACTGACAAGGACATTCCCCGGAAAATGGAAGTGATTGATCGTAATTCTCTTCCGGCGAATTGCGACTTTATCATGAGTGGCGAATGCACATTTTGTATTTTTTATTCTATTTTTATTATGACACCGTAAAACTAGAATGATTTTCTTAACTTTTTTTCTTCACTTTGTATTTTATATTTTTTCACCCTGAAACAGAAGAAAACAAAATAAAATTTTGGCGAACAAGAAGCACGCGACGAAACCGAGCGAAATCCATTTGTGACGTTTAGCCGCGAAGAAGAAGGAAGCACAACCGTTATACAGCATCCTTCACCTCCGCGTGGGATAATTAATGATCAAAATTTAACGGTAAACTTGTGAACCATAATGGCGTCTACTCGGCGCGTTGTTGATATATCAAAACGGAACAGAAGACGCACGTTCATTGCATTCGACGTGAGTAATTTTCCTGCAAAACACTCCACAACACAAACACAAATAAGGCCGCAAACGGGATTTCTGTTGAGGTTGAGGATAAAAAGAAGACCACAAAAACTTGGGATTAGGTTCGAGCCAGTTCTGCGTTCCCCGCCGGGCAATCAGTGTCCACAGGACGTGCGCTCGCAAACTCACACACACGTGGGCAGCGCCAAGGACTGCGATAAGGAACGAACATTTTTCGCCGTGTAACTATCGCAAAATTAACAGCCACTTGCTGCAGTTGAAATTAATTTTGCGCTTCAGGGTACAGATCTGGTTTGAGCGTATTGAGAGATGCGGAAACTAGCATTTGTCAGATGGGAAATTATCGGCTAATGGACGGCGATGTGGACCGGAGATGTATGCTCTCGGTGATGGCTGATTTGTGGTGTGAGTTCCTGCTACTTGTGGAATGCTGTCGGACTGTGGCCTTTGCCGGTGGAATTCTATCAGTCGTCACATTGAATTTGTGCGGTTATGGATGGAAGTTGTTTTGACGTTTCAAGCGAGTTGACAATGCTGTTTGACAGCTAGAGTGGTTTTCAGAAGTGGGTAAGTTCGAAATCGAAATCGCTTTCGAAAGCTGATTGGATGGGGGTTAAATGTATTGAGAAATTAACGAGATGCCACTCGGCAAGTTTGGAATCATGTTGGTAAGTTGTGCGTTTGTCATGTGCACAAATGGCCTTGGATGTGGTCGATATTCCGGTAGCAGCGGGTTTGTCAGGCTGATTGTAGCACGCACAATGGTGGCAGTGGTGGCGGAAATTTGAAATAACCTCATTTTCATGTATCCGTCTAGAAGCCGTGACGAGTGATGCGACGTTAGAAATCAAACTAGACGTCAAACATGTCCCACGACCTTGATCCTGTTGAACTGCAAATTGCTTCAGTTGCCGTCCAATCAAAGTTGCTAATGCCATCATGTGGCAATACTTAGATTTCTCTTAAGCAAAACTTGCGAAATCTTTCCCAAATCAAAAGTTTATACTTCTCTTAAAAACAGACACAGAGCTGGCTTAGACTGCCCATGACGATTGACGCACTGAAATTGGACTTTAGAAGGCCCAAAAATGCTGGTTAAAAACTGTAACAGGCCCTTGTAATCCCAAAGAGAACAGGAAAAGGCACATTTGAGTTTAAACAACATTCAAAATTCCAAAAGAATTTCAAGTCGAGCAGGGCGGCCTGTTTCTGTTTCGGTCGTATCAGCTTTGCAACGAACATTGTTTTTAGGAAATGACTGATTCACACCACATTTTCGTTTTTCCTCTTCGCCCTAAAGGGAATTGCAAAGGCCAGAGCTATGACTTAGATTCAAGCTCAAAATGAATTCAGACTTTAAAGAGTAGGAAAGAATTTCAAGCCAAGCAGTTCCGTATTACTGAACACAATTTTTTCATCAGCTCGTTTAATGCTTTCCTTGAGTTTTTTTGTTTTTTTTTTTTTTTCAAAATGCGCCCTCATTTCCCTACTTAAAGCAATTAACTCAAAGAAAAAAACCTCTCCCGTCCGAAGTGTATTTAAACTCCCTGCAGTTAGAATTCAAAGACCACTTTAACAAATTAGAAAACGATATTATCTCTCCATGAAAACCGTTACCGAATATTTTCAATGTAACTTAACACACAACCAAATAATCCACTTAACGCTGCAACATTCGCAATAAACGTCAACGATGTCATCCATTCAATTCGTCCAGTCGCACCGACGTTACCGCTCCGATAATCCACTTAACATTGAAATGCGTAATCGATTTTCGATAAAATTATGCCCTAACAAGCAATAACTTTTCTTGGGAGGTTTTCTTTTTTTTTATCGAATCGACAGGACTCTAGGTATCTTCTGTTCTGTGTGTGCGAAATACGAAAACAAACTTTTATTTTTGATGAAACAAAAATGTGGGAATCTAAAAATAGATGGTACGTTTCGGTTCGTTTTGAGTGCCCTGAGAGGTTTTCATGACTATTGCGGATGTTCCTTCTATTTTGGGTGGGAAAAGTTAAAAATACAGGTCTAAGGTGGGTACTTTGTGGAATACTTGATTTATGCGTAAAGTTTTGCAAGGGGGGCGTTTTGATGTCGAATATTATCAATTTCACAAGTGTAAGGGTCAGTTATAGAGGAAGGTTAGGGACATTGTATTGTGGTTTGGTTTTCAGGCGTTGTCTTCATAAATGGCTCATTAGTGGCTTTTAATTTGCACTTTATCTGATATGATATAATCGTAGGCTAAAGATGGTAGGGTCCATTTTTCTTAAAAAAACATATGTTATTAAAAAAAGGATAATGTCCTTTCAAATAATGAAGTATTTATTTAAGAAAAACTGCTGTTAAACTGTTTTAGCGTTATCGATAATGATCCGTTGAGATGTATCAGTAATAATTTTACAGAAATACCAAAATTAAAAGAAAGTAAATTAATGATGACATTAGGAAATCTCTAAGAATAACGCACTGGATAAAAAGAGATTCTTGATTTTTAATGAAACAATTACCAACGCTGCTCTATTGAAAATCAAGCTATGCTCAGCCGATCAATGGGCTGTTAAGCCACCAATTATTAATATAATTATTTCTAACCAATGCGATACCGATTCTTCTTCACAAGGAAATCCTTATTTAACCACAAACAGGGGATCGCTTTTTTAAGCAGCTTCTTACGCCCGAAATAACAAACATGTGGGAATTTTAGCAGGACACTAGGCTTGCAAAACAGGGTTCTAATGTGCAGTACAGAGAATCAGTCTTAGTGCGCTTGGAGAATGTATTTTTTTTATACTCGATTGCAACAATAAATTATCAATTTTGTAGAAACCTTAAAAAGGTTACGTTTTATGTCATGAAGGACCTCCAAATGTAAAAAACAGCCTTCGTCTATTGCCTAAGCTCAACTAAGTAAGAACTCAAGATTGGTACTAGTTGGAACGCTGTGTTCTGCTTAGTGGTGCCAGATAAACAAAACTGAAATCAAAAGCGAATTCGGAAGGGAAATAAACACGAATTTTTATCGAAGAATAGAAAAACAACAGCTCCTTGTTCAACCATTGAAATTGGCAAATAGCCAACAAGTGAAAGAAGTCGTGCTGCGAAGCCGATTGTTGCAAAAACTTTGTGGGAAATATAATTTGTGAAATGTCTGTGGTATTTTCTTGATAAATGGGAATTACATGACGGTTTTTTGTCTAACACCGAACAAACAAATCGTTCTGTTAACTTTATACACCTCTCGATAATTCAAATTTGATGGGATCAGGAAAAAACTTCGAATTACGGTGGTTTCAGGAAAAATATTTTGCTCACTTTCGTCACGTTGACTTCAAAATATAGAGGTAAACAAGCCATCATATTCGAATTATAGCGGTTTTTATGTTGTTTTGCACAAAAATAAATTCGAATTAACGATGGGACCATTTTCTTCGATTTAAAGAGATTTTTTTTTAAAAGACTGCGAATGCTTCGTTTTACAGAGGCGAATTACAGAAGTTCGAATTACAGGGAGTTGACTGTATTTAACAAATCGTCGGTACCTTCGGCCCGTGCTGTGTCTTAAACAGGATACTTAAGGGCAGCCCCAATCTCTTTAGCACATAAAAAACAAATCGTCGCTTAATTGGGACACAACGGGCAACATCTTCTTGTCCTCTTCAAGCGGTTGTCCCGATAAAGCGATGCACCAATAAGGTGGAATCTACTGTGTATCAATTTAGACATGGCTTTGCTGTCTGTAGATGGATTAAGGCCATAGTAACGAGTTCAATATGATATCTGAAATGATTAGATTAGAGGCTGTTCGTGCTTTTTTTTCTATACATCCGCCGAGTTTCGCGTTACGGATTTGACGCGCATATATCCCACCTTTTCGAATCTTCTACTTTATCTTAACTTTTACCGCTTAAAAACATTGCCAGAAATTATTTCTAAAGTCAACCAGACGAAAATGTTTTTTTTCACAGTTTTTGGTATTTGATTTAGTCATTGGACATAAAAGAAGTGATAAGTTTATTGCGTGATTCAAGCATTTTTTTTTTACTTTTTAATCTTTTAATTTTTACTTTTAGTTTTTAATTTGATCTACCTACATCTTGGTAGTGCATGAAAAAGAACTAGTCCGCCATTTTTAGAACCCCGCCATGTTGGATTTAGGCTGACGTCACCTAACTAACAATGCGTTGTCACGGAAACGAAACGTGTGTGCAAAATTTCAGCTTGATCGGAAACCGGAAAGTGGGCCAAATTTAACTTTCACGATTTGTTCACATATTTGCGTGTAAAAATACTCCCAAATATGAAGAAAACGAAAACTTGACGCTATACACCAAAACTTTAGATTGTGTTGTTCTAATTTGCGTTTTTTCGATGTTGCGTTGTTGAAATATTATCTGTGTTTCGAAGGTGCATAAGTTTTCTATTAATTTTCTTCGTTCACAAAATTGCAATTCGTCGGAATCATGAAATTGAATTACATACATGGGGATCATTAATTTAATTTTCGTCGTTTTGATCTGCGACCTGTTCTTCTAGTCTTAAGTATCGATGCAAAGCGAGGCTTTGCTGTATTTAAAATCTTTATTGAAGTCGAAAATGCTTTGAAGCTCCAAAAACCTTCTGTTTAATGTCGACAGGTGCCCAAATGATTTTGTGCCGTTTGGATTTTTTCTAGGAACTAAACTATATCCCCCTGTACCTACTGCTAATTATTAAAAATACAACAAAGGTTTACTTTAGGGCAAAACATTTTTCAAAAGAAGGCCGCTCTAGCATCCAAGCCTGCAGAGAGAGGTACTTTAAATATGTAGCATCTTGCACCACAGGAGTTGATTGGTTTTTTTTTTTTCGTATTTAAATTTTGAGTACCCAAATGGATAATTTTCAAGGAAGCCAGTGCGAAGTTAATTTGATGACGCACAAAATTCTTGACTAGAGATTTATCATTTTTATTTCACACACTTAGTTCATTATCTCACTAGTAATCACCCAAAGCCTTTTTTTTTTATTTCTAATGAACCTTGTGAACCATTTAGAAAGACTCTTTTTCGTCAACAATACAAAGAAAAGAAATACTTTCACGGTAAAAGATGTTGCAGGATGCTCCGCTTTTATTAAATACTTCACAGAAACCGTGGCAAATTTCTTCAATGGTACGCATAAATTGTTCAAATTAATTTCTACCCTAAAATAGTCCACAAACATACAACTTTAAAAGAACAATCTATGTAAATGTTCCATGTCCCTGCAACCAAGTCCCTTTTCTAACTTCCCCGTCACATCTCTGTCACAAATCTACCATCAAATTAAGGACCCATATTTACAGCTTCACGAAATAAACAAAACAAAATCAGAAACTTTTTTAATCAAAAAAAAAAAGAAACCTCTTCGAATAGCCATAAAAATAGATTCTCATTCTCCATCGCACAGACAAAAGGCAACTTTTCGCAGCGAAACTCTACAACACTGAACTATCCTAACAAATTCCTGTCAGTGACAGGAGTACGTTAAACTGTCACTCAGTTCCTCCGCAGCTCCTTCCAACCACGTAGAAAAATGCAAAAAAAAATCTGAGGGGAGAAAATCTCGAGAATTTCCTCAAGAAAAATCACAACAAAAGAGAAGATGCTCTCTTACGTGTGTCGAAGAACCCTCTTTGTTAACACAAATACTTGCGCAGTTGTTACTGGTTTTCCCCTCGGCTTTTTTGGCTCTCTCAACACTTTGACGTATAAGTTTTTTTTTTTCTTCCTCTTTGTTTTGGGAAACGAAAAGGCAAAAAAATAAATAGAAAACATGTTTATGTCTTCGACCGAACTCGACTTGGGATAAGTTTGCGACACTGAGGAGAAATCGACGTATTTTTGCGACTCGAAACGTCAAAATAATAGTGACATTTGCCAAAAGCACTGTGACAGTTTATGCAATTGTTGCCAATGAGGCCATTAGGCCTTGGTCACGGAAAGAGACGTGTGTGTGGTAACAACTGCAACGGTCGAGATGGAAGTATCTCTCAGATACAATCTTACAACTCCCACCTTAATCTTATTTCTTCAATATTCCCGTACACCGAGAAATAGCAAAAAAAAAAATCCGTGCTATTTTTTTTTGCGCCCATACAGCGACAAGGTGAGTGTGTGTGAAGTGGATTGCTTTGAATCTTCACTCTTCATCTTGTGTTCCACCTGAGAAATCACTTTATTTTTTCTAAAGATTGAAAGAAATAAACGAATGGCAAAGAGAATACAAAGAAACGACAGGCAGGAAAAAAAAAAGAACTCTTTTAATCACGTAAAATCGGTAAAATATTGGATTTGTCGTGTTCGTTTTGGGAAAACATTTCCTTCCGTTGTTATTGTCGTCGGTCGGGTCCGTCGGGGTGGTTGTTACGGCGTGCGATTCGGGGGCGGGGGATTAATAAAGATTCATTCTTTTTTTTTGTTATTTTCTTCTAACAACCAAAATGTAACCACGAAGGTAAACCACTCATACACTGCACGTTGGGAAAACAGCACACACGCAAGCCGTTGTTGTTCAACAGCGCCACTATTAACACAAACACAGCGACGACGACGACGGGTGGTCACACAATTAGGGAAATATACGGAATTTAATTCGATTCTTTTTTTTTTTTTGTATTTATTTTGGACCGTTTTAATGGGATTTTCGCTTTCGTCGCGCGGTTTTATTGAATTGGGAAGCGTATTCCCCGTCTAATTGGATTTCACTGATTCATGTTGGACGACGGGAGAGAGATTGGAATGGGAGACACTCCGTATGGGGGGTGGATTCATATTACCACTCTTCAATTCACTCGAAATGATGTACGAGGTTTTGAAATTAAAAAAAAATTATATCCAAACGAATGAAATGGCGAAACGAACCGCGGCACCAACCGAACCGTTTCGTATCTAACCGTCGACTAAACTGGTAGAAGTTTTCGTATTCAAGAGATACACAACAGCAGGTATTTTCGATTGACTCTTCGGTTCCGATTGGAATCCAAAAGTTGACTCTTTGGTCGAGTGTTGCGGAAAATCTACAAGTTGTAAAGAGAATGAGATATCTACCTGGGTTTTTTTTTTTTTTTTGTCGTGGTGCACTGGTGGTTGTGTTTAGCAGTGCAGATGGGGTAAGGCAGTTGGAGGTGATTGAGGCTGTGTTGGAAGGATGGTTACAACAGAGATAAACTCCCACACACTGTGTACGCAGGTGTTGTCGGGCGTGTGGTATTTTGGTAGTTTAGGAGTAGAGTGGAGTTGTGTCCTGAATTCGAATTTCAAGACAACATATGTACCTACATCGTTACATGTAATTGTTCTTAACATCAGGTTGCAGGTAATTTTTCAAAACCAAAAGGAAATGATATGGAAACAAATTTGGGATAGAGAAGCAGTAAGGGTTAGGTTTTTATTTGGACTTGCATTTTTGTCTCGATATATTTTATTTTCTTAGATTTGTTTTATTTTGTCATAAAACTTACAAAATTGTTGATAAATTACAACAATTTACATACACAGACCGCTCAGGATTGCCGAAAGGTACCACTACCTTTGTCTACCTTTTCGACTCTATAAATCACTGAGGGTGAGCCATCTAATTCTTTCTTGTTAATTTATGGGTTACTTCGGACACTGCCAGCTGTTTCTCACTTGAAATCCCGACAGAAAGCAGAAACTTAGAAATGAGGCTGGGAATAACGTTTCGGTCAACTGTGGGCGTTACAGAGAACATGTTGACCATTTTTTTTTACTGAAATCGATGACAAGGATTTGGACGACCATGCGCGCCATTAAACACAGCCCATGCCACAAACGATCTTTTGTGCACCAAATTCTTAAGACTTGAAGGTTAATGTAGGCATATACGAGTTTATGGTTATTTCTAGAATGCCTACATGCTAGTGAAGTTCCATTAAAACAGGTGGAGAAGTTTGGATATCTCCGTGTCTTTTTTTTTTGTGAGTGATGGAAGGAACACTACTGAGCTTTTTATGTATCTGGAAGAATTTTAAAATAGCTTGGAAGATCTGTAATCAGGAAGGCCAAGCTTGTGCAAAGGCCAATTTAGCGGTCTTAAGCCCGGTATTTGTTTCAACCCTCATGAAATGTAGGTAATGACCGGAAGAATAAGATTGCGAATACAAGCTGCCGAGATGGTATTTCTTCGTGCTATTGTAGGAGTTACCCGCTGGGATAGAGTAAGAAACACGACGATGCGCGGAGCTCAACGTTGAACAGGTGGTTCTTCGGACCGAAAGGGCTACACTTCGATGGTTTGGTCGCGTGGCACGAATGCGAAGAATCATCACGACTTTCGAGGTGTGCCCTAAATGCGATTGCATCAGGAACGTGGCCGCTTGGCAGACCCAGGATTAGATGGCTGAACAAATTCCAAGGTTTCGGCTGGCTACGTTTCGGCCACAAATGAGCCAACGCAGATACCCAACTTCTACTTCTCTTGCCCCTTGATTTTATTTGACCACGTTTTTTATAACATTTTGCGTCTGTGAATACGTGTGGGAACTTTGAACAACAAATCAAACAAATGTCCGTGAAAATGATGAGCAAGTGTTCGGTGCTTCCTGAATTACTGTCAAAATGCTTCCTGTATTTCAGCTACATTCGTGAATTACTGTCAAATTCATGGATGGACGAGGGGAAATAGCCGCTGTACAGTTGGGTGTCTATATTAGGTTGTCTGTGGTTTCGGCATACCTCCTGATGATAAAGATCTGGTTGCCTGGAGATCACTTCTGCGTGCATTGCCCCCGCTACCCTGTTAGTGGAACATGCGACCATAGAAGATGGTGACGATGTTTTCTAAGGCTTATTATCAGCCATCCTGGTGATGCCAATTTGTCGCTTGAGAGGTGCGATTTGCCCACTTTGGACTTTTTTTTAAAGAACCGATGTTATGCCAACAAGATTCAAGGACTTAATTTCAATATCATCCAAACATTCCGTGACCTGCAGCCCGCAACCATCAACAAGATCTTGCAAAATTGGAGTGACAGAATGCGATACTGCAAAACCAGCCGAGGCAGCCACTTGAATGACGCTGTGTTCCATAATAAATGGGAATGTTTGCTCTTTCTAATAAAGTCGAAATGCATTGAAAGAAACTTAATTTTGTCCATTTTATTGCATTTTTAAGAAGAAACTTGTATATGGGCCATCCTGTGCATTAAAAATTAACTATAATCATTGATCTAAGACGTTTACAGGTCTTAACAGACTAAATAAGGTCTCTACAAGTAAATAGGGAAGAGGATATATTCTTACTGTGTCGATCTATAAGTAATTCAGAAGGATGTCTAGCTTCCCGATTTCTTTCATCGCCACCAAAGTAGACAAATCTCTGCTTGGCTGTTACAGGACGATAATAAAGAATTTAGTCTTATGTTCCATCCTCTGATTCATCTGTCCCACCTTTTCCAAGTTACATTTTGTTTTCCTATGGAAAATGAAGTCACCTAGCACTGTTTAAAGTTCTTCTTACAATTGTGTATTATTTATCTTCATTCTGAGTGATATTTGCAATCAAAATCTAAAAGAAAAGAAATTAAAACTCATCAAGAATTTAGCTGCCAAATGCACTCATTTTGAATTATCTTCAAGGGACAAGCGTCAAGCGCTAAACGTTTCTTCTAAAACAACAAAAGCAAATAGCTCTTTGTCAGTAACTCCGTAGACCATTATTAATTGAAGAAATCGTCTAATTGGCTTTTGAAGATTTTCTAATATAAATTTCGGATTCAAATGCACTAGGTTAACTAAATTGGAAGCATCATCAGAAGCAGTGAAGCTATCTTCTAGTCAAAATTGGATTATACTCCTAATAAGCGTGCTGGAAAATAGCATACTGCTTATGTCAACCTATCATCAATCCACGTTTAAGCAAGTAAAAAAAAAAAACTAGAACTGAGAACCTCTTAAACTAGACAAAGATTGAAATCTAACTGAAACCGATCTGATTCGTGAAAGTTCCAGTAAAAACGAAAAGTGGCAGCCTCAGCCACTCACTTTTTATCGTTACTATAAAGCATTTAAGAGAAAACGGAACATTTCTCCAAGCGAATGCCCCTTCACCGACATCCTGCGCATGTCCTTGGCGTTGTTTATACAAACAGCTTGTTTTGGTGAGTATTTTAAACAAGACCAATCCTTCCCAAGAGTGGTGGTTTTTCATGACTATGGTCGTTGCCTCGGAATATTGTCATGCCGTGGAGCTTATGTTCAACTCAATCAACAAACAAATTCCTAGATGGCGTTGGATCACCTGTTATATTTTTGAAGTCTTGTATTTAAGAAAGCTTTGGAAATATGCAAAAACCAGTCCCCGACATTTCAAAAATACCAAAAGCTGAAATTCATGAATCTCGTGTTTCGCGGTGGTGCTTTGCCAGTTTGGCCAGTGCTGCCGCTATCTTAGCAACACATCCCATGGACGTTATCAAGCTGAATTTACAAGTGAAGCATCTGACAGTACGGCAGCTATTAAGGTATTACTATGAAAAGGATAAAGGTTAGTTTTCTTCTTGGTATTCGAATGTGTGTTGATGACTAAACGCTCACTGGTATTCAAGGCAGGCTAACTATTTACAGGGGCATTTGGCCATCCATAGCTCGTTCGATGGCCCACACAAATCTTCGATTTGAGCTGTATGAGCTGGCCAGGCGTCATAATTTAATAAATACATTCCCTGAGAAGCTACAGATAGCGTCGATTACTGGGCTAATTGGCGGCTTCCTGGTCACTCCGATGAGCAGGGTTTATGTGAGGACCCAGTACGACGAATTGCTGCCGCCTAACGAGAGAATATAGTGAGTTAACCACGAGATGAAGACGTTGTTTTGATGTTTTGATGTTGTTCTTTCAGTTATAAAGGAATGGTGCACGGAATAGTTCGAATTTACATCGAAGAAGGATTCTCGATGCTTTTCGCTGGTGCAGCAATGTCCTCCGCTCGCTGCATGATGACAACCATCGGCCAGCTGGCTTTATACGACGAGGTATGTACGTAAATGTAGGCGCCCGCCAAATGCGTTGACCACAATGAATTTCTTTGCAGTTTAAAGTGTTTCTCCTCGAGTATCCATTGTACTTCGACAATGATTTCAAAACATATTTAATCGCATCCATTGCTGCTGGATTTTCAGCAACCATCTTGCAGCAACCCTTTGAGGTGATATCAACACAAATGATGAATTCGCGTCCGGGAAAATTTAAAAAATCCACAGTTGTTATTCGAGATATACTACGCCTATATGGAATGCAAGGTTTCTACAAAGGCCTACTTCCAGGATTGATGCGTATTGTCCCACAAACAGTGATAACGTATATGGTATTGGAGAATCTACGTTTGAGATTTGGAATGTTAATGAAAACAAGGCAGCATGGTGATATCATTGAAATTATAAGTTTAGATGTAGAAGACAAAGAGGAAAGTGACAATAAGTCCGAAAAGAAAAAAAAGGACGTAAAAGCTTTGGAACCTTCATCTATGAAAAGTATGTTGATTAAGGATTTTGAACAGAAAGCAAATGTAAAGAAATTCATGGAAAATAAAACATTAACCCCATCCAGTCCGACGGTATGACTTTACGATAAAAAGAAGTTGTTTTTTTTTTTTTATTTTGGAAATGTTTTATATTTTTTTTATTCTATTTAATACTGTTTGTTGCTTTTTAGGTTATGTCTGCTAACCATTTTGTAATAAAAACTATTTTTTTCTTTAATTTTTAATAAATGCGTTTGAATTGGCAGCACTTTGTAAGTTCAACTGACTTTCTATCAATTTTCCATTTTACGGTTTTCTTTTAATTGAATGTCTCCTACATGGTAACTATCAAATTATGAATGTGTTTTAAAGAACAGAGCAGTATGCAAAAGGAGTTGACTCAAAAGTATTCTTGGTTCTCATAGTTTTTCCATTTAGGGAAATAGGAGAACACAGCAAAGTTATTTTAGGAATGGCTACTGTTTTGAATCATCCGTGCCAATGGCGGACTCTTCTACAGTAACCATTCTTTAATCTGACTGGAAATTAGTCGAAACATTTTAATAGACAGGTTTGTAAGCTGAAGACTGCAAGAAAGGTGTCTTTGAAGTTCACTTTAATAAAAGAATTATAAACTCCATCCTACACCAAATGAAATCCAAGCATTTCTTCTTGGAACAATATCTACGATTGGGGGAGGCAATATTTTGTGGATCACAGATCTAAACACATAAGACATATTGTTATCGTAGAAGTTTTAAGATGAAACATGATTGATATTTGCAGTCGAACATTCTGTGAACGTTCTGTGTGAGCTCATGTACAGAACAGAACAGAATTTAGACCAGTGAAATGATACAAAAAAAAAAAAAAAACAACAAACAATAAAGATTCTGTAAAAGACGAGAGCTTAGCTGTTGTTTAACCTCGCAAACAGAAATGATAGCATTATTTACTTTTAACCATCGAACATTTTTTTCCCCAATCCTTTTATCACGAGCAGATCTAGGAACTGGGACCCCAGGTGAAACTCGACTGATATTATTCTCCTGTTTCCTCACGCCTACGTGCTAAACCACACACCTGAAACTCGACTGAAAGATCAAAAGAAAAACGACCACTTTTTTTTTATGACAGTCTCAAAAACTTGTACACATATATATATTCTGAGTCTATATACCTAAACATAGAACAGCTTATACAATATAGTATATTTTTATTTCTTGCATAAAATAAATCAAAAAATGGACACATGCAGATTTCTGAGAGTTGGACGCTTAGATTACGTTCTTAAACTACATTTAGTAACAGTTCGAGAGTCATTTACTTACAAAAAAAAAAGCAATATATTGCAACGAAATTCGTTACGTTCGTTTTTTATTCACCGGCAAAAATTATATAATCTCTGGAAAAAATTGTGCTATAAAATATTTATGCGTTTACATCGTTAAATAGTTCTCTTTGTAGCAGGAATGTTTCTTTGTTACACTTTCACCTTAAAATATATAGATAAGCTTATACAACGCCTAAAACTAAAAAAAAAAAAATTGTAATCAATGTCCCTGACAAGCCCCAAAAGCGAAGACCAGCCATCGAAGTAACCGTTGTTTTTTTTTTCCTAAAAATATCTTTAATTCTTAAATTTTAGGTTACAGCTCTAGCTTTTAACATTGACATATTATATAATTTATATTATATTAAATTATATATAGCATAAAATATATAATATGCCGATGGTTTTAGGAGTGTGTGCGTCCTGAAATTGGTTGTCCTTTGAATTCCATGCTGGTGTCTCTGCATAGGTGTGCTTTTTGTTGTTCCAATGAGCTTCATTACCTCTATTTACCGAAATTGAGACGAAGTTGCTCCAGGAAAACAAACGTGAGAATCGTCTGTGGTCCAAGACGGACAAACGCTGGAATGTATCCCTTATAAAATCCCATCGGACCCAGCCGACCAGTATACTTGACAACGTCCCACAGACCCTTGAATTCTCCTGGTTTTGCGTTCATTGTTCGTGTCTTCAAGACATCCAAGGGCTGTGTGAGTGTGGTTGCAATAGCACCAGCGCCTAGTGAGGCAATAAAATGAGTCCGAATATCGTCCTTGAAGACGCTTGTCTCCAAGAGCATCGACTTGATCTGCGGAAAGGATATACATTTTTAGTTGAAGAAGGTTGACAAGTATTTGTAGTACGTACCTGATCGTAGAAGGCAATCTGACCGACTGTCATTAGACAACCTCTACTCACAGCAGTCGTTGCTCCGGAGAAAAGCTGCGTGAAGCCTTCTTTGGTATATACGCGGAACAAACCATCAAAAGCGTTTTTGTAACTGCAAAAAGAAAAGGATGCTTTAAACTAATTTTAAACAAGGCTGTCTCTCGTTGAAACGTACTTCCTCCTCAATTCTGGCGGCAGCTTGACATCATTTTGCATACGCACGTTAACCATATCTGCCGGGGTTCCCACAATTCCACCAAGAGCACCTGATATGCTGGCTAATGCAACCCTTCCTAGCATGGTGCTGGTGTCGATTTGATCTTTACCAACCTCGTAGAGACCGAAACGTGCCAATGAATATGTCAACTGCCGCAGCACCGACGCCGACAGTCCGCTGTAGAGGGCAGTAATTCCTGAAAAGAAGTAATCTTAGGCCTTTTCCATTTAAAAAGTCGTCAGCAGCACTTACCTTGCTCTTTAATTATCTTTATAGTTAGAGGAACAACGGACAGTTTACCCTGTTGCGTCTGCAGGTTCACCTTGATTAGATCCAAAGGATGAGTGACACATGCAGCGCCTGCACTGGCTAAGCCACCAAAATACCATCGGCTTTGCTTAGGCTTCTTTTCAGACATGGTTACAGGGCTTTGTACTTAAGTATGCGCTGAAAAGAGAAATTCAAAAAAATTGTTAAAATGCCTAAAAGAAGTGCATCGTCATTTACTCGGGCATCGTTTTAACGCGCGAGTTCTTCGAACGCGCTCCTTTTCTATTTGTTTTTTTAATATTTAGCTTTATCCCAATTTAATTTAGTTCTATAAAAGTTGTCGAAAGAATTCATAATGATGAATTTAGTCGATTGTAAACTCAGAGCACAATTAAGTTACTCTACAGTGAATTTATAAAAGTTTCTACCAACTGCCAAGAGATATCAATTTCGGTGAACATTTTTGTGACTAAAAAACAAGCGCTGCATGTGTTTTGTGTTGTAGGGTTTTTTTTGAAAAGAAAAAACAAAACGAAATGAACAATTTCGCTGAGGAAGTTGCACATGAAAGAGAAAAGTTAAAATCTTGTTTCCTCATTCTTCAACTTGGCAAAGCCAAATTTATAGGGTTTGAGTTTTTACAGCGTACTTGAAAGGAACTGAGATGTTCAGTGCAATCGATTAACGTCATTTCTTGAATAATCTCAATTTTAAGTGTCAAAGCACTTGGTATAGTTACAACCTTGCAATATGCTTAGTAAGTTTCGTGTATAACAAAGATTAGCAACAAAATTGAATAAAAATCCTCATAATCCATTACAATTGCATAACGATTAAAATTGCATTCAAATAGATAGTCTTTCAGAAGAAATGACTGCAACCCCAACAAACGAAAGCCCTTTCCAACTGGTAAGAAATCTCATAATCCTATACACAAACCGACACTTTAAGCATCCAACAAGAGATGTCACCCCATCCAGAGAGGAGAACCACTGCCCATCTGCGAGATTTCTTAATCAACAAACATCTTGCCAAGGGCACATAATCATTAATCACTCTACGCACTCATGAAACGAAACAAATCAATACCCCATCATCCCACCCCTCGATCGAGTGCACTACAGCGTGACAAGAAAATCAATTTCATGACATAACGTGGACATTGCGTCGAGTCCTCCCAACCCACTAACCTTTCAAGGACAGTCTTCCAAAAAAGTCTCAATTGGACGGCAAAACTTTAGAATATTTTTTTTTTGCTTGTATTTTCTGGAATGGAGTATGCAACAGGACAAACAACACCACCACTACACTGCACTGCTGTCACCACACACTCACGCCGCGCACACAATTAACGCCCAGTGGAATGTCTTTCGATGGAATTCACAAAAAACAACAAATTTCATTAGAGGAGAGTTTTTAAATAAAAAATAAAATGCACAAATTGCCGGAATGTTGTGGTATCATCTTGGGAATTGAGTGGGCGCTACTGTGGATGAGCGTGTGGTAAGACACTGCGGCGGCACGATACCAACATGAGTCACTTGAACTGCGGCCACTTTCACTGTGCATCGTTCCTGTTTACAACGTGTAAGCTTCAGAATCCATGACGTAATGGCCATGAAATAATTTATCAGCTGTTATGCGGCGGTTTGTTCTGCTTTTTTTTTTGCCCCGTTACTCACAACAGCACCATCTGTTGGTAGCATTTTCGTGCATAAAATGACAACAGTGGGTTGTGTTTGACAGTTCACCATAAAGGAAAAATCGGCTTTGTGTCTCAGTTTTTTTGTGTTGAGTGATAAGATTTGTTTTTCCACTTTCCCATTTATTTTTTTTTAAGTTAAAAAGAATAGGTTTTCTTTTTTTCAAAGGTGAGTAATTGTCAAGTGATATCAACCGATTTGTGAATGAGCAAGTGACACGAATGAAATCCGGTGGTGTTTACACATTCGCCATGTGTTTTGGAACGAGTGGATTGTTAGATGTGTGTCTGTTGTTTATTTGATTTGTAAACAGTTGGTTATGCACTTGTTTATCAGTAGTTTGTTAATCAGGTCTTTTTTTTTTTTAAATAAAATAAAATGAAATTTGTTTCTGTTGGCGGGGGAAGTCTAGTAAACGAAACAGAGTGCTCTGGATACACAGTTGTGTTGCCATGGTCGCGTTCGTGGGAAGGTGCTAAAGTACCTTTGATAAATAACTGTTCATTGTGATTAAATAAATTGGATAAATATAATTAAAAATGTGTGCTAATCACTACACTATGGTGTTTGTTTGCAAATTGAATCGAATTGGAGGCTACGAAGATGTTTCTCTAGTTGATGCTAATGTTTCACTTATTTGTGACGATTAGAAGGCGCAGTTCTAAGTGATGCTAATTTTTGATATTCCGTGTGGGAATTAGTTTTACGTTTTTCAAAATGTGATGAAATGATTCCTCGTGTCCTGGTGCTTCGTTAATAAGTTGATTAGTTTGCTCAGCTTCGGAATTTGTTTGACATTTCACAAGATTTGTTTATAATTATGTTTTTGGTTTTTGAAAGCAATTATCGAGAAATTAGCGGGAAATTTCTCCGGTTATTAGAGGTGTGTGGCTATAAAAGTATTTTAAAGGAGAGAGTTTATTCTAGTTGGAAATGTGTAATTAAACTTGTGCCCCTTAAATCATATTATTGGAGATGTATTGGGAAATTACATTTGCTTCAAAACTCATGTACTTGATATCGCTGTTGATTTGGCCTTTCGAAACAGATAGTGTCGATACTTGTTATCTTAATGTTATCCCTATCCTTGTTGACTCTAATTCTGCCGATCCTGAAGCTGAAATCAAGACAATAAGCAGGACGACAAAACTGATCCTTGGCTCTTGCGATAGAAAAATTCTGCTACGAATTTTTGATCTAAGCTTTAAAGGAAGCAAATGGATGGAAAAAAAACATCCCAATCTGTATGATTTGTACGAAGACGTGGATATAATCTGGAATTTTGCCCGCTGAAAAAATACTACAAGGAATTTTCGCGGCCCTACTTCTAGTAAACGACTGACACACAACATTTTCAGTACTGCTGTAATAAAAGTATTCGCAATTCTCTTGTCGGAACATTAAACAGAAGATCACTAATGCATGTGTCAAAATCATACCGCGCACAACGCAGATGCGCGAAAAACTAGAATCTGCACCAGCACGTAGGTACATAAAGTGGTTACGGACAAAGTGGTTGCGAGGAAGTCATTTGTTTGTGAAAATAGTAAAACTATTATCCACTGAAGGCAGAGGATGCTGATACAGAATGCCTGGCTATAAATCAGCAAACTACAAAGCGTTTACAACCGTTTTCTAACTACCTAATATCTACTACAAAACGTGAACAACAGTTTTTCAACTACCTTAAATCGTAAATATAATGTTGTCAATTTGTCAAGTTCATTTTAAAATGCAAATTTGTGTAATAACTATATGCAAATATTTGCTACTTCTAGCTTTTGTTCAAATTGTTAGATAAACTTTTATGACTTTCCCAATCCTAATAACTCTATTGAGTGGTCTACTCAATAAAATGAAACGTCTTTTGTTGCAATAAAACGAAAAAGAAAAACTAAGGAGGGCCACATAATTGTATGCACTGTCGCCTTATTGCATTTGTTCCACTTTAATACCCAAAATGACTTTACAATTAACTGGAAAAGCTTCATGAAATATTCTGCAACATCAGTATTTGCTTGTAAATAAGATTTTTTTTTCAGTAAAGCTATTCGGTCGTAAATTAGCACTGCAGTTTGTCACAAGTAAAATGGCATTTCATCTAATCGTCACAACTTCCTACAACAACGTCCCATTGGTGGTTTATTATTTAAACCACGAGTCTATTTGCTCGGAGATAATCACAAACTATTAAAGCGGCCAGACGAACAAAGTGCTTTCAACCTAGTGTCACTATTAAACTGATAACAGAAGTAAAATGAATAAGTAGTACCAGAAGTTAATTCAGCTATTCATGAATCTGAGAAAGTAAAAAGAACAAAAATGTGTCGTAAGATACGAGTTTTAATGTTTTTTTTATTTATGGAATATGTACTAATTTAGTATGAGGTTAGAAACGCGTGCGATAATAATTAAAAAATTAAATTGCTTCAGGAATACTGATTCAGACAATCATAAACATTTGTGGTAATCACCGGTGATGATTCAAATGTTTAAACATGTGCTTGGTACGATTAGGAGATGAATGACACTTTTTCTCACAATTCTCTCAACGTGTTACTATTTTTAGGGTCATTGGACTTGAAAAAAACGAGTTAATCAAACTAAATAAACAATTACCATAAAACATTGTGTTTTAATGCATATCAAGAATGAAATAGTTAGGAAAAGGCTTTTTACACGAAAAAAAACAAAAGCCCCCAAACACTAACTGTGGAAATTTGACGGGGTGTTATATTTTTTTTTCTGTTACGATTACAAAAGAAAATAAACCAAAAGGATAAGGACGGGAAAGAATTTTCGATAAACATAAAATTCAGTTGAACTATTGGAAAATGTCAGTCAGAATTTTTGATGATAGACTGGGAGGATTGGCCGTGTCTCATTAAAAGTGTAAATATTCCGTGGATAATCAAAAGAGGTGTTGGCAAATATTAGGTGTGAGCTATGGTCTACCTACCAAGCGAACCCCCAGACTTTGCACCAAATGATTACTACCTGTTCCTGGCGAAAAATTTTGCTGGTGAAAAATTCTCTTCAAGAGAGGTTTGCGAAAATCGGTTGCTACAGTCTTTTGATCATCAGGATCAGGGTTGTTATGAGAGAGGTGTAAGGAAATTAGCTTCAAAGTGGCAGAAAGTTATCAAACAAAATGGCTCATATTTGACTTAGATCGGATCATGTCGAATAATAGCACAAACCACACGACTGCACGGTTTAAGTTTATCCGGTTTGGACTGTAAAGCCTTCAATTTCTTACAAAAATAATTTATTTCTTCTTTTTTACTTCACCGAATTTAACAATCACCAATCCGACGTAGAGCAGTCATAACATTCAACGAGAAAAATGCTTCCATTGACTCCCATCAATTGCCTGAACCGCCTTTTACCAAAAGACATGTTTACAAACTTACAAAAAAAACTATTCACTTATTGTAATAGCAAGTAAGCAAAATGAAAAGCAAGGTCAACTGCAGAACAATGTGGCAAATTACATTTAAAGTCCTTCGTCTGTTGAATGTGGAGCAACCACTTTTGTGCACATTCATAAACAAAACAGAGATCGTCCTTTGAAATGAAAGATAACAAACAATAGAAAGTAATAATAAGGATTCACAAGTAGCATAAAAACAAAAGAAAATGGGATTATACATTCCAAACAAAAAAAATGTACTTCTCTTGTTCATATTTGTCCACCGAAAGTTCTTTAACTTCGCTTTGTTTAGTAATAATTTATGAAACGAAGTAGTCATTTTTTTATTTATTACTATCCCTTACAGACTAGAAGTCGATAAATGTTCGGTCGATAAGAGCACCTAACAACATCAACAACTGGCACTTGAAGCAGAAATTTTCCTAACTTTGGCCAAATAATTGTAAAAGCGGCAGCCACAAAAAATGCGTTTTACAACGTGCCAAACACAAACTGTGACAATTTAAGGGGGTACTATTTTTGCTTTGTTACGATTACAGAATAATAAGCCACAAAAAAAAACAGCACATACAAATTTACCAAAAATGTTTTGGTTTCTCAAAATATAACTGAAAAGTTCTTTTATTTGAATCTATATCAGCGAAAAATTGAGCGATTAATTTTAAATGCATTTTCCTTGTTCGACGTCGCAGTGACTTCTTATTTAGTCAATGGTGTGAGAAAATTACTTCCTGATAAAAGATGACTTTGAGTTCATGCACAAAAACGCGGAAATGACGAACAGATGCGAGTTTATTGAACACAAAGAGCTTCACTCGAAATCTTTTTCAGTTTCAATAAGAAAATTGGACCAATGCGCCAAAAAGAACGTCATATGTCTTTTGGCGAACGTCTGCTGGATTAATACAACTAAACTAGTGCGATGCTCTAAAACTAAAATTAATGCACAAATAAAGGTGTTGTTAATTGCCTGTAACAAACTGCAAGAGCCCGTTTGTCATGATTTACTATACTTATAAAGGGTGGGCCATCTATTGATTCCTTTTTAAATCGTAGGACATTGACAACTGTTTCCCGCTGGAAATCTTGGCAGAAAGTCAATATCATGCATCCGCGGAATGAAATAAAGACGATTGTAATTCAACGTTGCGTTTTTGAAAAAAAAAAAAATGTGTTATCAGACGAACTGGCGATGCCAATTGGACGCTTCGGAGCTGCGATTTGGCCCTTTTTGAGTTTTTTTCTGGGGAACCATAGACCGATGGATAGTATGCCAACAATCCAGAAATGATTCAAGCACTTAAGACCAATATCATCCAAGTAATCCGTGAGCCCAAAATCTTGGGTCTTGGGAAATTTGAGTGACAGAAAGCGCTACAGCGAAGTTAATGGAGGCAGTAAGTTGAACGGCGTTGTGGTCCATAATTAATGGGAAAGTTTGTCCTTACAAGCCATAATACATGAAAAAAAAAAACTGATTTTGTTCATTTTATTGCATTTTGAAAAAGAGACTTTAACTTGGTCCACCCTGTAGATCTTCAGTATTCTAGAGAATGAATCTTCGATCAATGCAAATTGTTATTCTTCTGTTTCTGCATTAAAGAAATCCCAAAACCATATAAGTATGGTTAGAGGAAAGGAGGTAAAAGAAATATGCTTTTAACATTGAAATTGAAATAAAATGCGCTACAAACAGGTGTTTTACAGAAAGATTTACAAAAAGTATTGATTTCCCATCGATGCCCTGAAACTAGCCCAATCGAGGAAATTTCATTGAGCGGCTTAAAAAGGCAACCTTTGCTTTTGCGTAAGTCCTATTACGTAAAAAACGCCGTAAAAACACCAAATCTACTAGACACAAGCAGTCCAATCAGCTTGAAATAAATTTTTCTTGAGTCACCATCGAAAATCTTCCGCTTTGCAAATATTGTCTCCGACCTTTTGACGCTGATACCAAAGGTAGTTCACCATAGCCTCACGCACCAAGCACCGATAAGAAACGAATCAAAGTTCAAGGCTCCAGAAGTTATGTATGTCAATGAGCGTGATTATTTCCGAATTAAATTCTTATTTAACTTTCAAATTTTCACTCAGAACACAAACCAGATCCCCACTCTCATGCCATTGTTATCAGTCGGCAGTCAATTCAACTAATTACAAGAACACACACTCATTCAGCGATTAGAGACTTGAATAAGAAATATGGTCTGATGTTTTGCCTGCTGGTGGCAAATTGTAATCAAACTGCGAAAACATAATTGTGGGTGTGTCAAAGCACAAGATATTTATTACCTATCGTAAAGTACCGACACTCCGCACATGGGTGCTGGTATCTGTGTAAAATGTACTTGAACTTGACGTGCGTACGCTGTGAATATTCTCTCGGTTAAAATTTAAGCGCAATCGACGAAATGGGATCTAAAAATAAAATCCTTTTCCAATTCAATAGATTTCTCTATTCGAATTTCGTTTTGCTCATCTTGTGATGCTGCTTTTGTGTGCTTTGAACTCACGAAACATAAACACAGGACTACAAATAGAAAAAAAAAACGAGAGAGTAGAAAGATACTTTTTAAAACAAATATTTAATTTAACTTCCGGTTAAAATAAATATTATTCTTAATCTCATCGAACATCGACCGATCAGATGTTTTAGGATGTTTTTATGCGGGGGTGGAACGACGAGTGATGTAAGAATATTTATGCTCTCACATGTCCGAGTGCCATGGCCACTGGCATTCGATTTTTGTTCTTTTTTTTGTAATTTTATTTTAGAATACACATTTTTCACTCGTTAAATGAATCGACGACTTCTTTCACTCAAGATCCCAGCACTTTGATAAGAATGCCTCGACATTGGGAAAAGTATTCTGACACTGACGCGAGGACAAGGAGGAGAATCACTTGTGGTAGTCGGAAAACGTTTTACGTAAGTCGTGCTGAAAAGGAAATAACGACTGCACGCTAGCCAATTCAAGCGCCTCTCATCTCGTCGCCCTCGGTTCGGTGATTTAATGGGTCATACCAATCGTGCACACACTGCCGTTTGCATGCAAATAAAAAATAAAATGTGCCATAGATTAAGTTTCATAACTCTTTCATGCAGCGCTTAAGGAAAACACCCCTCTGTCACTGCCTTACCCAAGCGATTAGACTTTCGGCTAATAAATTCATTAAACACTTTAACGATTGCTGTGACGTCGGTCTTTGTCGGTATCGAAAGCAAATGATACGTTCAAACCGCCGATTGTGAAATAATTCGGCTCTCAGAGAATTCGTTCAAAGATCACACACAAGTTATACGTTCTAAGAATCGTTATATTTACCTTTAAGGCTGAGTTGATACACGATTCGAAATGCACTTTCACTGTCCTAGGGACAGTTGGATTTTTGTACTAAAAACACTTAACACAACTTGCTACAGAAATAAAAAAAGAAACTATAAACACCCGACTGGAGGAGGACGTACACGCACGTGCTGCTGCTGTAGCTGTTGTCACACTCTCCACACTGGGTCTAAACTTGACTGAGGAAGATTTACACGCTTTGCTTTAATCTTTAGTTGGTCGTGCTACGATGACGGGTAACTACCAAGCTTCCACATTGAAATGGAGCTTTTTGTCGTTGTTATATTAATGTATTCAAAAAAAAAAAAACACTGATGATCGCACGAAAGCTGCCTGCTAACAGATACTTGTTTTCCTTTCCACGCAAAGACGCGTAAGTTCAATCAGCTGAGAGAGCTAAGTTGTTCCACTCCAGCGCGATTGAAGTCCGAGCAATGTTTACACTCAAAAAAAAAAAAAAACAGAAATTGAGCGCTGCAACAAGTTTTCTTTTTTGCTATTTTTCTTTTTGTCGTTCCACCTCTCACTTACGTACGTTCGTGAGGGAGAGACGAGTAAAAGCGCTCGAAATGAAAACAGGTATCAGTGGGGAAGGTAATGATTACACGTGTCGTCTGGGTTTGTTTCTGTTGTATTTTTGTTATCAAATTTTTTTTGTCACGAATTGACGTATTTTTTGATGGATGATGTTGGAATACGTCCAAAAAAGTGTTTGACGTTTTTATAAACGTTTGTGAGTGGTGACAGTCGTGGTTGGTTGACCAGGATCTTATGGGGTGGCCTGTTGATTGCTCTATATTTCAGCCCATATTTTTCTATTAAATTTGAACCTACATGATTGTGTACATATCTCTGTGAAAGTTTAACCGACAGAGGTCAAGTGCTAAGGTCAGAAGCGACACAAACTTGGGTTATAGAGATTATGAAAAGACATTTGAAATTGTGAATATGGTTTCGTCAAAAAATAAAGGATTATCTGGCTAGTATAAAAGATTCTATTCTAAGAGACTCAAGCATTTTGTTATTTTCGTTAGAAGATTCTTGTAGCTTCAAAGAAGTCAAAGTGCGATAAATTCTAAAATATATTATTTGTTGAAATTTAGACAAATGGAATTCAGATAATCGTATTGAGAGTTTTGAAAAATTAGTTCAGACCGTTTATTTGTGATTAAAATGTATTTATTGCAGAATGAAGTAAGCGAACACATAAAACAATCGAACACATGTAAAATGTCAACCTTTTCGCCACTAGAATGATAATAATAATCAAAACTTTTGTTTTTTTTTTCACTTCACAAACTAAAAGTTCACTTGGCTCCTTATCTGCTGATATAATGATACAACGAATTTGCACAGGTTGGTTAGTGTGTCCTTTTGATTTCTATCTGATCTTGTTCGTGTCGTACTTGCGGTTCTTGAGAACTTCGCGCGGCCCAACTAGCCCGGCTATACACCATGTTTTTCTCCTCATTTAAGGAACATGCAGAAAATCTACTTCTTCAACACTTTTTTTGGGAGTCTTATACGTTGGGTGATTCTGCTGTGGGATGTCTCCGTCAGTTTATTATTTCGGGGTTAGGTCAGTGTTTGCCAAGTCTTCCAGGCTGCTTGTTACAGTTGAAAATTAACACTTTGGGCTTTTGTAATATTCAAAGAAAATCATGGAAGTTGTGAGCAATATAATAATTTTCGCTTGAATCCCGTCAGGAAGGCGACCGCTGGACGAGATGGTTGGACCAAGTCCAAAATCTGGCCTGGACTACGCTTGGGCATACCCCCTGATGAGTTAGAGTTAGAGATTGATTTGCCTGGAGATCTCTTCTGCGTGTATTTCCTCGGCGACCCCGTTAATGGAGAACTCGGTCAAGAAGATGATGATGATGATGAGTAAGTTCTGACTGCCACGAAGATTAGCGTCGTACATAGGCCATAGCTTGGCCCATTGTTTTGTCGCTGATCCGGTTCCGAACTCGGATTCGCTCGCAGGTTTATTATGCAAAAAAAAAAAAATGAATATTTGCCCTAGATTGACCTTAGCCCCGTTGGTGTTGTTGCATTTTACGTCCACATTAACCAATTCATCCGACTCTTCAGAAAAGTCTTTTCCTAATCTTAGCAACGCTGCGCATGTTTCAAGAAGATGAAGTGGAAGTCTTCTCCTCTTCCTTATCTCTGTAGCATCTGCAGAAATCGTTGAACCCAACCCTCTGGTGTGGTTGCCGAAGTGGCAGTAACTAGTTAGGACACCTATCAGTCTGCGATGCTCGTTTTTTTTTTTTTGTTGCCGCTATGGCTTTTGCAAGTAGCTATGATCCTAGAGAGAGAGGTGTGTCCTGCTTATTGTTTAAGTCCATTTCGCCTCCTGATCTAATCTAGCTAGTTCGTCGGCCCTTTCGTTGACAGGTATTCCCGTGTGCTCAGCGATCCAGTGTAAGATCCAGGGTAAGACTACATCTGTCCACCATCACAGCCAAAGATTGGCGACATTGTTTTGCTATGTTTGTTCCAGAGCCTTGATGGCCGTAAAGGAGAATAGACAGGCAATTTTTGAACACATTGACAGCAAGCGAGCTACAGTTGACCGGGATTCGGAGAGACATCGAGATATTCTGTCGGTCTGCACTCCCATGTCCGCCCCCTTTTTCATAATAACAATAGGGCAACATTTATGGACAAACGGTCAATTTCTGCCTGGAAGTACAACTAGTGGCAGTCTATCGGTTCATCGAAGTTGTAATGAACCATTTTACAAAGTGATTTCACAAAACTGCACATTTACAATCGTTGACACAAAACAAAAAAAACCCAATCGATATCATAAATGTATTCCGTCGATTGACCGCATTTTCGTCGGCAGCCACCACCCACCACAAATGCCGAAAATTCAATAAACAACATTTTTTTGAAAAATCGTCACCGCAAGGTTGTAGAAATTTTTTAATGTATATTTGAATTAAAATTACTTTTCAATATTGAAAATGTGAAAATTCAATTTCCATAAATATCCCCCAAACACATCTGTGCCGCCTGTTGGTTATTGGAGCGCATTGATAAGCAAATTTTTGTTGACATTTAACCACAAAACATTGTGGTCAGGTGACCCGTGTCAAATTTTTTTTCTGTTATTTTCATGGACATTGGCTTCCGTGTTAAGTAATCGTTATCGACGTTAGTTACTGCATAGAAATGATATCATTTATTGCAGCTGTTCCGTTTCCCTTAGTGCGTTTGCGTTTTTGGGTTTATGGAAATGATATCACAACCAGATATCCCATGACAGGCAACCAGCATCAATCAAATTTGATGAAAATTATGTTTTCAGCAAATCGGTTTTAATTGCTGAATAGATTTTGATAGATTGATAGGAATTGATTTCAGTTAGTGATTATAGCCATCGGACAATGGAGGGTAGTGTTTGTGGAATTAATTGGGGTGGCTGGAAGGTGTATAGTAAACATTGCTGTAGGTAATGTTGGATTGTTGTGGCTATGGGTGAAATTACCAACGTTGTCGACGCGGCACGTAGCAGATGGACGACTACAGGCAATTGGAATGGGCACGTGTCCCTTTTAAAGGTCGACTAACAGTGGACACAAACAAGTGAAATGAAATGGGATGATATCCATGTCGGGATCAATATCGTTCGAGATGAATTGCGGTCAGGTTAAGACAATGAGCCAGTGTAGTGTCTTAAATTTTCTTTTAAGTTTATTAAGACTGTTGGCAGAAAGTTCTGAAAACGGGTCATTTGATATGATAATAGATCTTAGGTCCTGGTGTGTGTAACCGGCGCGAAGATTCGCGACCCACTTAGGCCATACACAGATTGACGCATTGTGCTGTCACTCATACAATTTGTTGCAAACCAGCTCTCGTTTGCCTAATAGTTTCTTGTGAATAACAAAGTTAGCAGGCCCAGTTCGTCCTGTTTATAAATTCGCTAATGCATTTTTCCTGATCCTCCAAATTCGACATAATGATCAGACAACAGCTAGGGAAGAAAGGTGATTCTAAAATTTAAAATTTGTTTCCTCACTGCAAGAACTTATGTAAAAATGAGATCCGGATGAGGGTTAAGTCTTCCTAACGATTGCCATGATGTCGCGTGTGCATACACGAAAATCCGACATCCTGCCTCTTTGATTATTATTTCGCAAATAAAAACTGAGCCGCTCAATGCACAGATTGATTAATTCCACTTTTTGAAAAATTTTAGATTTAAGTGTCAAAGCACTTGGTATTGCCATAACTTCTTTTGCTTACAATTATTAACTTGGAAACGCACACGCGCGAACTCGCCAAGCGCCCTTCCAATCAAACTCACTCAATTTTACTTAAATGATAACGCGTTCAAGTAATATTGTCAAGTAACATTGACCGTGTGTAGGGCGCTTAAGAATGCCAAACAGTTTTCCAAAAGGAACCTCATAAGAGAAGCGTCACAACTTTTAATCCCTGACATTATAAGTTGTGATCTTTTGGCAATTAAGTCGCCAAGTTGAGCTTAACTTAGGCTATAGGTTAAATAGAAGGTTAGTTCTTGCCCCTGTGCAGCTTGGGGCTTAAACAAACTCAGAAGCGGTTTTGTGGGATATTTTTGACTCCTGTAATTCAGCCTCAATTTTTCAGCGATTGTATTCACTTGCTGACGAATTAGCAAGAATAGGAGGGGAATCGGACTCAAGTAATAATCAGGGGACCTCCGGGCCCTCCATGCAGGAGGTTGGCTCACAACTAACTGCTGAAGCCATAAAGGCAGCAAACTCCAGATGGAGCAATCTACACTGCTGCCACACCTCTAGGTTAGTGTGGCCGAAGCTAGATAGGGGCAGGACAGAGCAGTTGCTCTCGGTAAGCAGGGCAAATATAGGCAGACTAGTGGGAGTTCTAACTGGCCACTGCTTATTTGGCAATCATGCCAAAAGATTGGGAATCCCCTTCAATGATTTCTGCAGAAGCTGCAGAGATGAGGAGGAAGAAGAGACAGTATTGCATCTTCTAGGAACATGCCCAGCACTCGCACGCACGAGGAAGCGCACTCTAGGTGCATACTTCTTTAAGGAGTTAAGCGAACTCGCTAGCATGGATGTAAGGCGCATCAGCGGCTTCATAAACAGATCCCACTGGGTATAGCCCGGGGGATACAAGACTACCGACGTTGGCTTCAAACAGGTAGTATGACATGCCTGCTAATATATTTTTTTGGTTTGGTGTATTTGTAGGAAACCTATAGGCAGCGAGTCCGGGGAAATTGGAAACAATCCGGAGGTGTGACAACACAATGGGCCAACAAGTGGCCTAAGTGAGCCTGCGTTACAGCGCAGGCAGTCACTTTTACCTAAGACCTAAGACCTATTCACTTGCTGAGTTATTTTTCTAGCCCTGGACTGCTGTCTGCTGTCCACATGTCGCAACGTTGAATGGAGTCCAGTGAGCCACACAAAATTTTTGGTCGGCTTTTCAATAGGTCAGTACTACTCTCGTCTCGGGATTCCGCTTTCTCCAAGTTAAATCCGACAAGTTTACACCCCAGCCGGCTTCGTGAATTTCCCGCCGTCATCACCGCTGTCAGAAATCGCAAGCGGTATGCCGTTCAACGTTACGCAAGTCAGCACGGCTAATAAGCTTTTCGTTGTTGTTGGTCAGAGAGAGATTAGTTGTACAGTGCCTGGCACACCGTACGGAGCTTTTTGTTTTCGTTTGAGAATATTTTTATTTATTTTTTTGTTTCCCTCTCGATCGGCTCTCATACCGCCGACAACTGGTGTTTATGTTGTTTAACGTTTCAATTACTAGGCCACTGACAACGGTTAGTAAGTGTGTTTGTTGTTGTTTAAGTGGAATTGTGATGAATTGTCAGTATCCAAGTGCTCGATTAAGTGTTGTGTGATAATGTGGTGATAAAACATTCAAATAGCCGATCAATATAAATCCCATTGTATCCGTAGAGTACGACCAAAACAGCGATAAGGTGTATTAAAAAATATTTGCCCTCGTGATTGTGTGGTTACTGGAAATTGGGTTACACAGTCGCTGAAGTGTAGATATTGATTGTACAAATATGTTTTGTTGTTAAGGAGATTGCATAGATTCGGAACGCCTTAGGGGCGAAAAGCTGCTGTAGGTTCTTTGTCGAGTGGAAATCAACTTGGCCCATTAGCTCAGTTGGTTAGAGCGTCGTGCTAATAACGCGAAGGTCGTGGGTTCGATCCCCCCATGGGCCAGACATTCTTTTTTTTTTTTTTGCTTTCGTTATCCTGAGCAATTGTCTTATTCACCCCTACTAGAAATTGTTCGTTTTTTTTAAGTACGGAATATGTGAACCGCCTTGACAACATGACCATGACACTGAGCTGTGACAGTGCTCCGGCTCATGATCGAACTCATGTGATATGCGGCACGAGACGTTAGATACGCGAGTTGTATATGTCTCGTGCGGTGTATCAAATTGAAGCAATAAGTGTGTCAAGATTAATTCCAATCAATGTCGTTTGATTTATTGGGGAGTCAATGTCGCGGAAAACGCGTATTCAATTTTGCGAATAAAATCGTGCGTTCGATTTTTTTAAAACTTATTTATAGAACCGATTTGTTGTTCATTGCAGCTATTCTTTGTTTTCTAAATAGTTCTTATTGCGAAAATGTTCCCGTCGTATGCAAACTTTTGTGGATTGAGTTTTGCATTATTGGTTGGTGCTTTTGTTATAACTTTGTAATGGATAAGAGTATTGAATTAATTTTGGTAAATTCTAAAGGCTTTGCTCTATTCAAGTATGCTTTTCAATATAAAGTGTCACATACGGTTTGGGAATGAACGTCCTTTTTCCCCGAATTTCTTCATCATTCGTAAACGTTTGTAGAGCACTGTAGCAACAATCGAACTATGGGGTTAGTCGCTTGCTTTCGTTTTTGGCAGACGGCTTAGGCCATGCAATAATTATGATGTTGTTGTTGAATTTTTATGGTACAATACATTATTACTACTACTACTATTAGTTTTTGGCTCCACGCGTTCTCGATCCTTTGAAATCAAAAACTACAAAATCCTAGGATTCGTTGACGTTCTGATTCTCATCCATCATTTAAGCAAAACTGCTATTTTGTAACCATATTTGGAGCAATAGCTTGTTTTATTTTCCGCCAGAATCAGTGCAAAGAGATTCACTTTGTTTTTTCACTCGTGCATTTCTGTGTAAAGCTTTTGAAGTGTGAATGCCGTGTTTGTACGTCTGCATCCAGATTAATTGAAACTAACATGCCTTTTTTATAAATCAAAAATAAAATACTGATTTTGTTTAACGAGAGCAGCTTATGGACTCTAATCTAGGGTCTAGAGCTTAAAATACAGCTCAACCTTAGTAAATGCAAGTAACAGAAATTTGAGAAAGTTGCTTTTATTGTTGGTTACAAAAAAAAAATGTGTCTTGTACTGGTAAACAGATTAAGACCGATTTTGTGTCTTATTGGACACAGAATTCTCTTCCAAAGCTGATTCTTGTGAATTTTGCAGAGCTCCAATGGTAATCAGTGAAGCATTATTTTCTTCAGACCATTGAAGGCAAATGTTGAGTGCTTGAACTACAGCCTTTGCTTTGGCAGTGGTGATTCTTTGACTTTGATTCTTGGCATTTTCGATTTCTTGTGCTGCAGGTCATATCGATTTCATTTACGTCAATGCAATCCTATATGGTATCAGAATAATTAATCGATGATATTATTTGGCGGTCTTCTTGGGTCTTACAATTAGAGATGAAATAAGAGTTTAAGAAACAGTAGTCATATCTCATCATAACATAACAGCCCTCTATTTATAGAAAGATTCGCAGGCATCCAATGCTTTATACTGAGAACAGAAGCAAGAAATTTAAAACCAGATCTTTTCAGACTGCCATTGAGCCAGTTGTGCTGCGACCTTAAAGATCTATTTTGCCCTCAGAATCTTTGATTTAGTAATTGAGCGCTGCCTTCATTAATTTGGCAATGCTCCTAGGTCTGATGTCCTCGAAGTCAGTCCCAGTCCAGTCCCTACGCTCGTTTTGTTGATTATTTTGAATCTGGCTAAGTCCATGCTTGGACAGTTGGCTAGTAAGTGTTTTATAGTCTCCTTTGCCTGTCCACAGTGTCTGCAGATTTTCTGTCTGCTGAAACTCATCTTGTGCAGGTGGTAAGTGCATTTTTCGTGTTCTGTATTTGCTTTCCATAGGCTTTGCTCCAGAGCTGCTTTTTTGGTTGTGGTTCAGTTTCATGAATTTCCACTCATTTTATACCAGAGCTGATAGGTTTGCTTGATAATCCAGTTCTTTATGTGCTCTGGCTTGTGCCTGTGTTATTGAATCGATATAGGGGAGGGGGTCCTATGGGTGGAATTTGGGCTACTTGACTAGTATGTCCGCTTTTTCATTTCCTTCGTTTGCTTTCGTTTACTACATTAAGTTTTATCTTAATCTGTTATTTTCAGGCAGTGTATTTAGGTTTTTGTTGCATTCCCTAACAGCCTTGGAGTTGGTGGTGTAGCTCGTTAGAACTTTAAGAATAGCCTGGCTATCTGTGAATATATATATATCTTTCTTTTAGTTAGTTTTCTCTCGATAATGCGCTGTGCGGCTTCATTAGTGGAGAGGTATCCTCTATAATATAATTGCTCTAGGGGGTTGCCCTGGCTACATTTTTCTAGCTGTCAATTTTTAAATTTTCAGCTAGTTTCAAATAAATAAATAAATAAATGATTGCTCTATAACATGAGTACCTATATTTGCGCAAATAATTTACTCTATCGCGATTATTCACAAAATTTGCGCAAATTTTTCGTTTCCGAAGGCTACATCCAGGTCCTATCACACCTGCCCCAATTTTGTCATCAGATTTCGTCCTATCTGTATACCATTTCGGGGCGTCATCTTTCGAATCCGGGTGGATTACTATATCATCAAACTAGAGACCTTTCTCTTGACCAAGAATTGTAGACAAACATACATATTTTGCGGAACAAAATCACCATGAATCTGAAACGTCCTGTCACTTGGAGAGCTATTCTTTCTGATCATAACCCGGTGTGGAATTCAGAATGTCATTCATTCAGACATCGCTTTGTAAGATTAGATGAGTCACATAAGTCACATAAAAAAATACATCGCCTACCACCATTCCATGAATGAATTCACATGAAGTTAAGAGCTTCAATTAGGTCTTTCTAGGTCCTTTAAAACGGCAAGATTAAAACCCTCACAGCATTTACTCAAAAGGTCTCTGCAGATTAAATCGTAGTTTAATTACACAGTCATTGGGCTTTTTAGCCCTAGTACGCCTGTGGCTTCGCGTATTTTTCTTGACTTAAAATAAAAGCTACACTGAAATTAAAAATAGATTCTTCATTCAGAGAGAAATATCACGAATAAGCTCTTTTGCCAGAAGACATTCCATAATCCCATTGAACTCAATGCGTTGCCATTGGCCGCCACTGTGGCCCATTAGCTCAGTTGGTTAGAGCGTCGTGCTAATAACGCGAAGGTCGTGGGTTCGATCCCCCCATGGGCCAGCTTTTTCTTATTTTTTTGTTTTCGTAAAATTTTTCTCAGAAACTTAATTAAGTTTACCACAAGTTCTTGTCATGTCCTGCATGGTGTTCCCAGAGCCGTGCACGTCTAATTAGACAAGAGAGTGATGTGAATAGAAATCCACTGTCGCCGTCGTTCACGAATCAACAAGTGGCATTTTCCCCGGCCGGCCACAGAATCGATGGATGACACCGTGTGCTTTCATTAAATATTCACATATTCTCGTGAATTGTATATTTCGGTCAAAATAATGTCTGTTTCGTTTTCTCTGTGTGTCTGGTTCTCGTTTGTTTCGACCGACCCCTAACCCCCTCGACTGTGAGTGTGTGTGTTTCTCTCGTGGAGTGGAATCCCCACATATTTCTCTTCTTTTTTTTTGCTTCCCTGTATTCTAAAGATACGTAGAATAAACTCTCGCCAAGCAAATTGACGTTTGCAAAAGTGCTGTTGGCGTTTCTTAGCGCCTAGTAGCGAAATTTCTCTTTAGAAACGTTCTGCGCGAGTACTTTTTTTTTTTGCGTTGGAAGAATAATCGCGCGCACACACACACGGTTCCTCGAGGGTACGCTGTGTGTTATCTCGTCGCCTTAGTGTACTTTGAAACTTTGAGATAAAAGTTCGGTCATTAACATGAAGCAGTGATGTCAAAAGACAAATATTTTCCATTTCTTTTCTGGAAATTGAAACTTCCTGTAGGTGCTTTCTAGTCAACCCCCTTTTGCGGAGGAAAAGACCTCTTTAAATTGCATGACGTAGATCTCGTGAATCTAATTACAAGTGAAATACCCATCCCAAAGTAAAGAAGATCGAAAAGAAAATTAAATTAATTTGATGAGTTTCCTTTTCTTTACCAGCGGTACGACGTTGGGGTGGCCCCACTCGCTCCTTAATGAAATTGAACTTTTTATGCGTAGGTACCCGACGCGCGAAAGTATCTCTCCCGAAACTTGTGTATTAGCAATTCACGAAATCTACGGAGCAGATGTTCGTGTTCCTGTGGCACTCAATCAATCATAATCCGTGTAAATATAACGCCACAAGGAGGACGTACATATCTTCCTTGTCGTCGTTGTCGTAGACATTGAATTCAAGGAGACTTCTGTTTACAAGAGTACACCACCTTCATCAGGCTCAAAAGGTTGTGTGCTCTTTACATGGCTCGGTACGAGGATGACACCCCTCCATTTGAACTCTTGTGTTAGTCATTTGCTTTGATAGGGCATGTAAGATCTTTCTTTTTAAAGTTGAATGTGGCATGAAAAGAGGGAGATTATTTTATCGACAGGAAGCGAAACGACTTTTTAGCGGCGATATTATGATGGATTCACCATGTGACTTATGGGGGTAGATTCCATATTTTTTTTTTCTCGACCTAAATTTGTGGTGATGATTTATTAACATGGAAAGTTGAGCAATAAAAAGTTCAGATGATTCAAAACAAATTTAATAAGTCAGTCAAGAAATTGTTTCTTTTTTTTTGCTCTGTGGTCTTCATGGATCTTCTTGACTTTGCTCATCGCTAATGATGCCATAAAAATTAAGCTCCTCTGAACTTGTTGCAAAAAAAAGAAGTGATTAAGATGATAAGTACTTAGATGTTTTATACGTTGTTGTCTTACTATTAGAACCTTGTTTTGTGGGGGAATTTAGATTGTAAATGGGTGGGGGCAGTGTCTCAATTTCATCCTTGGACTGAGTAGCTGGCTTAGAGTGGTGGCTTCGTGCTTAATTTCTTGTTCATTTAAATACTGAAAAGTAGAACATTTACGCCAAAAGTAAGAAACTGATGGTGATATACCGAACATCAGAAATTTTTCTTAATAAAAACATAAATCCTGAATCAGAAACAAAAAGTCAAAGAGCTCTCCCAACATCGCACAGATTGTCGCATTAAATCGTAAAGGGCAACCTACAAATCTGGATAGCGTAACGTAACGACTCAAAAGCCCTCACACTGCCACGACTAACAGGCCCTTGTTTTTCTTGAGAACATATCTCAAGACTAATTGCACCTGAATGACTTGTTTGTGTTCTTCATTGAGTATATTTTTTCCCAAAATGAGCAAAAAAAAAAAGCAAAACCACTCTTAGAAAATCTGTTTCGATATCTCTCTACAGGTCGTTTGTTCCTCCACACACCACCGCAACATAAACAAACACAAAATTTAAGCTCTTAGTGCCTACGTTGTCTAGAAGCTTGCAGAGTTAAAAACACTCAATGCCCAAGTCAATAAATTATTCTGTAATCGATGATAATTTATTGAAAATACTCCCAGCAAACCATTCGCTTTATTTTCTTTTACTTAAGTTCACGGTTGAGGTCGACAAAAAGGACATTCATTGCTCCTACGTGAGTAAATGTCATTGACTAGTTAAGAAAGGGAGGGAAAAAGATTAGCTCTGTGGTAAGACCGACCGTTCATATTCATAAATTTTCTTATTATCGACCAAGACATCTGCTATATCTGTTGGATATTTTCTTCGTATAACCTTGGATTATGTTTTAGACTCTGGTCAGTGGTCCTTACTAGCCCACGCTGTCTGATGGGAAACAAAAAAAATATACAAAACTTTTTGGTCAAATAGAAAACTTATAGCAAATGTAAATTTATTTATTGAATGTCTTCGGTCTAGAGAAACATTTTTAAGAGAATATTCAAAGCAACAGAAAGAAATATAATAATCCGTTCTGTATTCAAACTATTAATGGCCGATGGTCGATTGTCGATGGTCGAATGGTTATTCTTTTTTATTTACTTCAACAGGGTTGCAGACAGAATTTTTGGTGCGCTCAGTTTTTTTTTTTTTTTTTTTTTTTGGGTCACTTTCGATTGTTATTGGCAATATGTCTGCAAAAACAAGTTGTGACCAACCTTTGGTGGTCCTGCTGCAGGACACACAAAGAAAATTGGTTGTTGGCGATTTGAGACTGCAGCAGATCCTCTGCGAGGACTTTACGTAGATCCACACCATCTTGGATTATGTTTATTTATTTGTTCTATCTTTAAATCCACCATAGACATAGAGAAGAGTTCACTGCGAGTTATGGACTGGAGGGATTTTGGGAAAGCCTGATACACCTGACTTCTTTTGATTTCAAGTTTTTAAGACCCACCTATGAGAGAATGAACAAATGGAATTGAAAACTGTTGTATTTTACCCCTCATTTCATTTCATTTATTGTAGTTTGATAATTCTTACTTTTACATGTTTGGCATTTAAGAGAAACAGAAAATTAAACTCTTTACAACTTCAACGTTTATTTCGAACGCTTCTTACTCAACAATATAGATAAATTTATCTGCGCTATGACTTTTGTTTAAATAATTGTCCACGAAAAATGGTAAACATTTTGAAAAATAATCATTTCGTTAAGTTTCTCGCTGCCAAATTTGTTCGCATAAGTTCTGGCTGACTAACCCTGCTCCCTACAGATGATCCACCATTTTGAACAATTCTTTTCTTTCTTTTCAGTTTCCATCCCAACTTTAGCTCGCAATTCCATCGAAATGGCAGCATCACTTCTAATTGCATGCGGTCTGAATGAAAACAAACTGCCACCATTCATTCACATCAGCGAGGAGTCGAACATGGATGGAGGTTTCCTCATCACATCAATCCTTGGGCAACGGCTTCGAACACCGTACGTAACGACAGTACTGGCAGGACTCCAACACGGCTATCAGCATTACTTGAGCGCCGGCATGAGACTCGGCTACAATTTGACCCTGTTCCTGGATAAAAAGTTCTTCATCATCGATGCGCTCAAGTCAATTCATGGCAAGCAATGGAATTCGTTGTGGTTAACCGATTTTGATGAGATTTCGAATAAAATTTTCGGATTCATTCGCAAGAAAGCCGAGTCCGGAGAAAGTGGAACATCACTTACGTTCATCATTGACAACCTATCGATTCTGTTGAATTTGGGCGGAACGCCTGAAGCACTGCTACAACTCTGCAATGACCTTCATGCTCTGGCAATGGAGAATCCTGGTGTAACAATCGTAACGAAACTGAGCACCTGTGATGTGCTTCAGGTACTCGACAACAACATTGCCAAGCTGGCAGACGTCCATATTCGTGTAACGCAACTGAAGAGCGGAGTCTTCCGTGAGGTGGACGGAAAATTGTCGGTGATTCGTGAAACCACAAACGGCTGCTATGAAGTGGTCGAACAGGAG
Source organism: Syritta pipiens (assembly GCA_905187475.1). Lineage (NCBI taxonomy): Eukaryota > Metazoa > Arthropoda > Insecta > Diptera > Syrphidae > Syritta > Syritta pipiens. The sequence continues at coordinate 12,199,671 of LR994572.1, read as the reverse complement.
AAAGAGATTTTGTACAAAGTGAACGAGAGAAGTGTCAAGATATTTAGTCCCGGCGAGGTCGGAGTCAAAGTTTAACCTGTTGTAAAATACATTTTTATTTTTTCTTAGAAAGTTGTTTGCTATTTTATTGAAACCTGAACGAAGAAATTTTTTCTTTTCTGACCGTGTGTGGGTGCGCTGGTCGCTCGCCCATGTGGGTGGATAGACATCCTGGGCACATTCAAATGAACAATGAACAAGGACATCCCCACTCACTTAGATTGAAATCATAAATTCCACGTAGTCGTAGATTTTTGTTTTTATGAGGGACGAGATATGTTCGTTGTTTTTTTTTTTTTTTTTCAACGTGAAAGTCCACAACCACACAAAACACAATATGGGTGCGGCGTGAATTTTCATGCTGTGCATGCGATAAATGTCGGGGAGTGTATCGGGATTTATGGATGGCCCCGATGTGTGCAGTTGATTGGAATTTAAGGACTTAAGCGACGCTTTTGCCAAAATCGAATGCAAATGATCGAATTTTTAAGGTTTACGACGTGTGGCAGCGTGTATAGTGTGGCTGAAGTGATGAGTGGTGGATTGGGAGCAGAGGGTATAGCTTTTAGTGGTTTGGTCGAGATTAGAAATTTTGATTGATTGATAGACAGATTTGGGGTTTTCTGTTGCGAGCACAGAACAGCACAGCATTTTTTGCGGAATGTTTCGTTTGTGGTGCTCGTTGCTGAAGGGTGTCCTTTGAGTGGTGGTGTGATTTTTAGACACAAGCTTGTGATTAAGTTTTATGGCGAAAAGATGATATTTCCCACGGTTCGAGTGGAGGCGAGTCCTTTGGCTATAAAGTCTTAAATTTCATTGTAAATTTTTACTTTTTTTTTTTCATTGAAGCATAAACTTTGGTTGGTCATTGGGCTTTCATTGACGTTTGTTAAGGAGTAGAAATTTCCAGACATTGACGTCACTCTTTGAATTGATACCCACAGAGTTTCTTTTAGATAAAATTGGGATTGAGGATTTGTCCTAATAAAATTTAATATTTTTTTCTCCCCCAATTTGGTAATTTTTTTGGATGTAACAAGGACTAGGAGAGGTCAATGACGTAGTAGAGATAAAGAAGCAACAATGAAGATGACGTGGAAAACGAAATATTGCAAATTCGATTTAAGATTGAAGTCGTAGTGTGGAAAAGATGGAGTACTTATCTCGTTTGCATAGTCATCGCTGCATACGTTTCAAATGATTTATATAGGATATAAGGAAAGCGAATTGTGCACATTTGTCCGGTGAATGCAGTACACAGGAATATTGTTGTCAGTTTGCCAAAATTATAATTTTTGACTCCATAACTGCACAGAGAATAATTTTTATGCCATAAGCCGCTTAGAATGTTCTTCTTCTTTGTGCGGCGCTACAGTCCGAGGTGGACCTGGGCCTCCTTTAGCAACCTCCTCTATGCAGCACGATCCCGTGCCAGCTGCTTCCAGTGACGCACACCGAGTCGGCTCAAGTCCTTCTCTACCTGTGTACGCCACCTTAGACGCGGGCGTCCTCTGCTGCGTTGTCCCATAGGTTCGGAGTCGAAGATTCTTCGTTTAGAATGTTAAGAATTCTAAATAGATCAATACAATTTGCTTATTGAAAAATAGAAATTAGGACAGAAAAAAGAGAAAAACAAATAAAAATCTATATGTTACGTGATTAAAAAGCATCGTGACAGAGGACTTTGGATTTTTAAAAAATTCGTTTTTCTTCTTTCTTTCAACAATTTCAGTATTCTATTTCTCAGAGAAGAAAACAAAAGCATTAAAGTTCATAATGGAACAAAAGTTTTCTTTTTTGGGCACTTTTAGATCTCGATCTTGACTTGTTTACAGCACATTTCGATGAATAAGAGTGATGGATTGACTCTATTAGTTCAAGTTAATATTGAGCTTATGAACACGGGTGCCTTCGTTTCATTCACCTAAAGTCAGTCAGAAAAGTAAGTAAGCACCATGAAGAAGGTTTGGTAATCATGGAAAAGCAATTTCAAAATAGCCTTCACGAAAAACCATTAAATGCAGTTTTATTCAAAAATTCAATAGCTTTTCAAAACAAAATGTTTGGTAATTTGAACATCGTCAAGACTAAATTGTCCAAACAATTTAGCAAACCTTTTCAATCGAAAGACTTTCTGAGTCTTATATTTTCTTGGTAATCTAAAATCCGCTAAGAGTAAGATCAGGTTGTAATTTATTGTTTTTGTGTTTGTTTGCCATACAGTATTAACAGCAAGTACTGCGGGAGTAACCATGTATTTCAAATATATCAATTTATAAAATGGATACAAGAAATGGAGCTTAAGGAAAACGTTGAATGGAGATCATTTGAGTGAATCTATCTGTACTCAATCATATTGAACATAAATCAAAACATCAGTTTCCACGGCAAAAATAGATAACTACACGACCCAGTATTATTTTTTATCAGTATTCTTAGTTTTTTTTAGATTGAGACAAACAGAAGCATATGTCTACGAGAGATACAATTTCGACAGAAAACAAACATCTTAAACATTAACGAAAAGAGACAAAGTGAGACAAATGTCAATCAATGCACAGTAAAGATTGCTTATAGCATCTTCATAACAAAAAGGACATCTCGAAAAGTAAATATTGCTGAATTAAGGACCTAGAATATTTGATGACGCCACCAACAAGTTGTGTTGTTACCCTGTCCATTCCCACCGTCTTACATGGGTTCAAGAAGGACGGAAAAGGTACTCCGCACTAAATCTAAAACCACTTCAATCATCAATATTTGCAATGGCTAAGACCAGACGTATGTGTACGTGCAGTCTTCAGCCCGCGTAAATAATCAAAGCCAGTCACGTCCTTGCTGCCACCATCGAGGATTAAGGAAAGTACTTGTTTCAACACCAGTAACAGAAATTCCTTTAGAAGATGTAAACAGACTGCTCTCCATCGGCGAGCTTTTGCGGCGAATTCGAAACTTTTGCCTTCCATGAGCTTTTTCGAAATTTCCAGTTCGTAGATTTTTGCTCGGAAGAACCAGTTGCTCGCCTTCTCCAATGTAAACATGTCGCTTTTTTGTTGGAAAATCTATGAAGGAGAAAATTTTAAGATTTTCGGTTGAGCCCCTAGTTTGGGTCCATCAACGAATGCTTGTCTTAAATAACTTCTGCTTCCCACATCACGCGACATTTGGTCCCGAACTACGTTCAACCAGAAGCCTATTAAATTTAAAATAAAAGGAAACCTCAAAACCCTTCAGAGACCAATAAATAACCACCATAAAGTAACAAGGAGAAGCCTCCCGCTCAATTTGAATAAAAATTCCATACAAAACGAAAATTAATTTTGAAATCATTCCTCTGGACTGCGGGAGAGGTCGAGAGACAACGAAAGCGTCCTTTGAGTTTAGTTCTTGGAAGTTTAGTGTTGCAAGGAGACTACAGACACACCATACTTCTAGTGAATAAAATACCAAGCCATTTCACAGGACACGGAAGCAATTACAGGATTATGGCAGTAAGGGGACCTGCTGAGTTAAGGATTTCTCCTACAGGTGTCCATGTACTTGTATTTATCTTAGGGATGAAATGCTGAATCCATTATATAGGATTAGGGAATACCGTTGTTCGGAGGTCCTCTACTAAGTGGATAGAAAGCACATCGCAACAGGCATCTTTTGGCACTTTCCTCATAAAAGTTAATGTCAAGGATATCTTAGCTTGTATTTGTTTCTTTGTTTTTTTGTTCTCTTCCACTGAAAGCTAATTTTCGTTTATTATCTGTTATGGATGGAAAGTGAATTGGCACTTAATCGGGTATTTTCTTTTTGAGTGCACACTCCAAAGGTAGCGAAGATTTCGAATGTATTCCCATTTGGCAATGGGCTTAAGGAACAGGAAATCATGTGTACGTATGTGGGAGCATATGCGATAAAAAAATGGGAATAATTGGGATTAGTTTGAGGATTGCAAACATGATCGATTGGATTCTTTGGAAATATGGTTCAAGGCTGTTAAGGATGTGTGTTTAGCGGGAACTTTGATATCGGCTAATGGAATTGTGCTAATCTGATCTTAATTTGGAGGATTTTTCGGAAGAATTCTTTGAGGCGTCTTTGATTAAAGTTAAGTGGCATTTTGTTTGTTTTTATTTATTTATCATAATTTGCTGAATGGTTATGTCCGGGAGACTTAAATGAAACAGCTGTAAATAATTTGTGAGCAAACATTGAAACATTTGATTGACTCAAATCAATTTGCCGAACACTTTATTTCCATCTTCTCTATTTAATTTTCGAATGATTTAAACTTCATTCAAATCTCATCTCATTGAGATAAAAGTAAGATTCTCTCACCATCAGAATATGTCATCAAAACTGTCAAAAAACTGAAAAAAAAGGTTCAACACAAAGCTAGCCAAGAAAAACAATCTAAAATGAATATAACGCGCACAAATTTGTATTCAACCCTCGATTATTGTAAACATTTCTAAGGTTTCGAAAGGGAAAACGTCAGCACACGACAAGGGTCCTTCTTCTCCTGAAAAAAAGGTTAACAATAAATAAAACTGCTGAAAATCCAAAGATATTGTGGTCAGGCAAATGATAAAAATTCATTTGTTTCATTCACTGTAAATGTCATGTTTTTGTTTCGAAATTCGTCCGTGCCGCAAGGAAGGTTTGTATGTGAGTTTGTTTGGGAAAAATGGTGTGAACTTTGACCCAATTTTGGTGCTGTGAGAAGCGAAATGTGCTGCAATGATGTGAATCAGAGCATATGATTGATTTTTATTTTTAAAGGACCGAGAATTTATACCATGATGTGTCTTTTATTGCTTAAAAAAAAGATTTTAATAGATCTAATCGCAGGATTGCTTACAACATAAAAACAACTGTTGGAAGTTAGCCTTTAAATTATAGTATCTAATTTAAGCTGCAGGAAAAATTTTTGTTATTTCACTTCACTTAAAACGAACTAAAGGATCCCGAATATTCTTGTATCATTAAGAGACGTCTGAGTGTAAAGCGAAATTAAATGGACTAAAATTGGAGGTTACAACGGTCTGTTACGCCACCCAATGTAATATTGGGAGCTAGAATGAACTTAAGACACTTTAACCGCAACTGTGCCAATAGTTTTGAGCTTGAAGCAGATAAAATGCACGTTGTACACGGGCATTAAAGGGTAAACCAACAATACAAGTGAAACTTTAACCCTGGCAACATAAGAAACTCTCTGGAAAATATTTTAGTATGTGAAATTTCTTAAAAAATTTAGCTAATAATCTAGTCTAGTCCTTGTTTTTACTAGTGGCTACATAGGAAGTGGTGTAGTGTTGACTTACATCTGGATTGCATCCAAGTTGCTTCGTCTTTACCAATATTTTCTGCAGCTTAGTTTGCGGTCCTGCAGTCTTCTAACCAGCTATTAGGAACTGCTCAGAACGTTACGTTTCCCAATCGTGAATCAAATCCGTGCCTCTAGTCTCCGAATTTCTATCTTGGTAAACAGAAAAACCTCAACGATTCTTTGAAATCCGCTCGTGGCAATATACCAGCCAGCTTTCTGACCCCGTCCACCACAAGTGTAATGTGTTCCGCAGATGAGGCAAAAACTTTTACGGCCCTCCCTTTCTGATATCCACTTTTGTTTGATCTCCATCCTACTTAACCGACGCAAATCCATAAACAACAGTCTTACCCCGTTCCATGTAAACATTTTGCTGCCGAGAGAAACACATCGACAGCATTTCAATTTGAGTTTGTCTTTAAGTACAACCACCCTGGCATGTCTAAAAATACTCCCACCCTTCCCCCAGCTCAAAGACAACTTTTTTCCCCTCCAGAAATGTGTTCGCCCATCACCGTCTAACAAGAAAACTTTCTCTGTCCGCCTCCTCAATTCTAATATCATTTTATTTACTCGAATCTCTCTCGCAGTCATATCATATTTCCACTGGCGAAAGTACCTACTTCTATTACTGTGCCGCAGGACATTTCACGACAGGAGAAAAAAAAACCACACACCAGGCCATCAGGACATATTCTGCGTCCATGTTATCTCGCTGCAGTGCTCAAGTGACCCAAATTCATAATCGGATTGTACCATTCATTTAGCATTAGCACAGCCATCCGCAGACGGGTGCTCGACTCTCTTTTCCTGGAAATGACTTCCTTTTTATTGCCCACACACACATACACAACAGATCCTGCCGCAGTAAAGTGACCACTTCTGGGATTTCATTTTGACTTTAACAACCATTTTACAGCAGCTTGATCGTTCTTTAATTTGCTAATTCATGTTGCGGTCTCGCGAACACACCCCCAGCTGTGGTGCTCCGTGCACGGCAGCCATTAAGACCCGATTTCCGTGTTTCCGGTGCTAAATTCTCGAATTGAATGCCACTCAAATGCAAGGGCAATAGTGTTGCCAGGATATTTTCTGGTAGCACTTACGTTGCTAGTTTACGACTGAACGTAAATGTTTAATTGTGACCGCGATGGGCGATGGTGGGTTGTTTTAGAAACAAAATCCTCTGAAAGTGGAGGACGGTTGCGTGGCTACTGCTCCACTGGTGTGTGATTTGTGATTCTCGTTAAATTATCCAGTGTGAAATGATAAATTGTTGCACTTTGGGTGGGAATTTCATGGGAATGTGATCATAAAGGCCAAATTGCAAGCGCCAGTTGCACTGACGCTTGGCCCCTGAGATGTGATGGAATTTTGGTTATCTTGAAATTTTTTTTCGGCCGAATATTTTACGCATCATCGACTTGTGCGATGTGCAGGCAACTGTGAAATGTGTTCGCCGATACTCACGAGGTCATAAATTTTGTGTTTGAGATTCAATTTCGAGTCTGGTGTCTAGCTGTCGGTTGTTTTGTTGACGGTGAAGTTTTTTACTTAATTTATTGGAAAAATTGCAGAACTTTATATTAAAAATAAAACAGATTTTCGCGTTTTCGATGCGAGGGTGAAAACTTTTAAAGTGAATGTCACCTGTTACACTTGGAAGTTTGTTTCTGTTTAACTCAACGGTCGGAAATCGATTTTTTCTGTCTTGCGAGGTACCAAGGGGATGGATAGAATCAACGTCTGGTTTCCCTCGTCCGTATTGTAGAGGGGGAAACTAAGGGAGTAATAGCGTGTAAATGTGAGAATAATACACAATTCGTATTCTCAACTCATAGGGCCTGGTTGCTTATTCGTTCGTAAGTAAATCTGTCCAGCTAATTGAAATATTTAAACAACAAAAATGAGGTGACAGATATGTTGATAAGTAAATATTTAAAATAAGTTGTTCGTTCAGATATGGACTTGCTTAGTTATTATGTAGTTTTCTAGTGCTTGGACCAGTTTCTGTAAGGTTTAGGTAAATTCGATTTGCAAACGCATAAAAAACATGGCTGACTTAGTCTTGTGTCAAATGAAAGCGATTGTAATAAATATGTAGTTTTGATTGAAGATTGATCGTAAATTGTAGGTAGTAGTTCATATGTGAAGCAAACTAATTCATCTTTTATATTCAAGATTGAATTGTTTAGGTGCATTTTTCGTTTGGACCTAGAATTTTTCTTTGTTTTTTAGTTTATATTTGAAGTTTTTAAATTTACAGTACGATAAGTTTCATTTTATTGATGTCCTTTAAATTTACAATTAACAAGACTTGAAGAAACTGTGTAAGATTATGGATTGCTATTTTAGTAAACTTAAAAATTTGTTTGATCATGCGGCATAATCCTTAGGGAATACACTGCTGCTTCTGCGTCGGGGTTGATTAATTTGTAGGAGATTGTGTATGGACAGTGTTCTCTGGCTTTTTCGTCCCACTAGTGATGGATGTATTTTTTCATGTCCGTTTTATTGAAAATGAGGAAAGCTGTGAGGTACAGGCCCAAGTCGTCATATCGGCATGTTCCGGTATCCAAAGCAATTTAACTCTGCTGGCATTGTTATTAGTTTGTCCCTTATTGCTGTTATGACAGTAGAGCTGCAATTCAGATTTTTTATATCTAACAATGTAGCTAGACTGTTTGTGCACTTGTTGACCTTTGCGTTGCTACCAAGGGCGTTAAGGATTGCGTAGATTAGAGCGTAGAAAGCTGATGAAAAATATAAGAGTAGCTCTTTTTGATAATAGTTTTCCATTCTCCTTGGCGACCGCGAAAGCTGTTTCGGTTTCGATTTTGGATCCATCGGTAAGCAGGACTTTCCAATGTTGCGTTTTGTGTGTAGATCTGATTTCCAAGAACAGTTGCCTCTATGTTCCTATTGGCGTTGTCGTTTTGACAACCTTTCGACCGAGTTTTCAGACAAAATAAGATTCCCATCCGATGGGCCAAAGTTTGACGCATGACTTATGGGGGTTTTCCTCGCAAATAGCCTTTGTAACGCTCTAAATTTTCTCACTAAAAAAAAACTCGTCTTACTTCTTAGACTGTTTGTATTATTCTCAATCTTTTCTTTTACAAAATTACATTCGTTTTGCAAACAAAGAGAGTGATGTTTACAAATGTAACAGAGGTGCATTGGGAATTGGAACGAATTAACAAGAACACAGTGGATTGCGAAAAGTTATGTACCTTGTCATTTTAATTTATTGCTATGTTTTCTGTATTTTTTTATTAGGCTCTTTTAAGTCTGGCTTGCGTTTAGCATACTCTTTGATGCCAACAATTTGGCTCTTATTCTTTTCATTCTAAAAGTTCTTACGCTGTATTGTATAAAGGTTTGACCAGTTTTAGCGATGAGGGTGAGTAAATTTCGTTGATACACAAACCATAGTCCATACTGGATAGATATATTCCCCGCGTTGTTTTTTATCAGGCTATTGACAGAAGGTGGAGGACAGTGGAGGTGCGAAAAAGCTAGGCTCTGGCCGCTGTTACGCCGCCTAATATATATATATATTGACAGAAGGTGTTTCCGGAGCTAGGGTACTTAATAATATTCATCCTAGTAGCTGGTGTTTCTTAAATTTTTGCAATGTTCGTTAAAACTAATCGAAAATCATACCTAGAATCTTAAGACTGCGAGCTTCTGAGAACGACGACAATATCTAGCCTTATTGCTTGAGGAACTTGGTTAAATGACCTAAATACTTGGTAAATCCTTCAGTGCCAAGATCTTTATTGATTGACAGTGTATGTTAAATTGCATGTATGTAGAAAAACTGCCCTAAGCAAATTAACGTCGTTTTTGACAATGTCATAGTGCTAAATAGTGCATGAAGTCTCAAAGATCAGAAATCAGGCGCATGTTGGTTACTTTGTAGTTTAAATAAATAAATTTCTCAAATTTCAAAATTTTTCAAAGTTTCAAAAATTTTTAATTCAAATTAAGAATAATCAAATGTCGAAGTTTCCTAACTATCGACATATTTAGTGCTGCTGTCGAACACACTTCCCGCCTGATGCTTCGAAATTTTTTGAGTTGATTATCCTTTACGATTTCAAATTGTCAGTAGAGAAATTGAATAAACCAAAATATACTTCTTTTGCATAGAGAACTCCTAAATGAAGCTCTTAAATAAACCTGTTATGCAAACATCTCCTCAAGGTATCTACAGAATTTCAACTCAATGATACTCGCAATCTATTGTATAAAACATAACAATTTGAACTTCACCTGAAACTAATTCTAAGAATTTCGTTTAAGGACACTTCACATAAACACATTACAACACAGTCACTTAGCGGTGATTTTAATTGGCCAAAATCTTTTAATTCCACGAATTTCCAACAACAATCTCAAAATGAGGCCATTTCGTGGAAAAGTTTTTCGAAAACAACTGTATCACGTTACGAAGTTACATCACAGCGTTAAATTCGCTCATGATTTTGCAATTTAAAGACAAAAATAAACTTTCAAATGTCAAACGTTCACCAGAAGATCTACAAACATGAATTTCAATTTTTACGAAACATTTTATATTTCCTGCCCCGGAAGGATGTTGACCAAAGTGGACATTTAAAGTCCTTCCGCCACGGCATGCTGTGAAAATATTAAAATTGCGAAATAAGAAAACATTTCTCTCACCTGCTTGTGAGGAACCAACAAACAATTAGAACACATCCCACCATTTCACATTTCGCAAAACAAAAAAAAAAAGATTGAACTCCATGGCAACACTCAGATTACAGTCAATTTGGCATTGAAAATCTGATAGGTCGTTACGAAATCATAAAAAAAAATGCCCCATCTTCACCGTCTGACATTAGAATCAATGTAACAATACAAGAAATGGCTTCGATGGTGTATAAAAGAGCATACACGACAGCAGCAATAATGACAGACAAGAAAACGAACAGAAGACCCACAAGCACTTCGGAGAATTAAAATTCTTAAAATAAAAAATTGAAAATGAGTCAGTCGCTAATGAATAGGTGACTATGAGAGTCCCGGAACTGAAAGGTAACTGGAGACGGAGAAAGTGGCTTGTTGTTGAAAACTCAGACGCACAAGGAATTCTTTTTTAGATTCGTTTTTGTCGGGAAGGAGATTGTCCTACAATGTTGTCTTTATCCTGTCCCAAGGACATTGTCAACAGTAGAAAGAAGTGAATGAAGGTTGTGTAAAAGGGAAGTCTTGTAAAACAGATAGGACACGTAAACCATTTCGATAACGATCGTGGGAGGTGATTAAATTGAAAGAATTATTTTGGTGTCAAATTGTTCAGAATTCGGAGGTTAGAACTGCACGCTTCTGCTTTTTTTTAATCGATTTGGAAGATTTCTTTGATTGTAAGAATAATTCGAATCTCATTGACGTGGTTTTGCTCTGAATCGCTCGACAGCGTTCTGACGTTTCTATACTTCTGTCAAACTAGTCTGACGCAAATTCTTATTAACGTCAAATTCACCTCAGTTGTCACTCAAAATTGAAAATGAAAACGTCACATGTTGCTGTCACGATTTATACACACAGAATACGAATCTCATTAACTGCCACATGCACATTGTTGCAGTGTTTGACGTCTCCGAATGCACCTGCCAGCTCAGCGGTTAATTGAAATTGATTGAATGTCATTGGACAGACGAACTCCTCTTTCTCATCATTCATTAAGCACAAAAATTAATTCTCTTTGAATGGGTCACGATTTGTCTAGCCGGCTAACTTTCGGGGTTCCACGTGTATGTAGGGTATTTGTAGAACCTCTACGATAGACTCCACAGCCATTTCAAGGGCTGCCTTGAATTGGCCTTGGAACGAATCAGCATCATTAAGTAATAATCTCACTCATCAAAGGCAGACACCGAAACCACCGACAAAAGGTCTCATTAAATTCTTCTCACATCTCGACTCACACTCCGTGCTACCGTGCTGGCCGCAAGATTTACGGCTTAATAACTCCCATAAACTTCGAAATCTTTTTCCGATTCCGTATAGCTCTTCTCCACTCATCCAATCATACATCATAATCTCCACGAGACGCACGGCACGGCATTGTGCTGCACTCCGTATTCCAGATGCGCGACACAATACCCAGACCAGTGGACGGCAACAATAGCCCCGACGAGCCGTCCTATTACCATTGAAATTGCTTCCTCACATTCTGCATATCGAAATCGATGGAAAATTTATCTCAACCCTGAGGCGCTCCCAATGAAAAATCTCCTCGGTAGTGGACGAGCGTCGTCAGAGTCGTTGTCGTTGTCCAGCAGTCTCGGCTCACAATGAAATACGATACGACACAATCACGAATTCCACATTCTTCTGAGAAGAACGTGATGCTAATGCAACTTTTCGTTTCCATCAAGATACGGAAAGGCGGAAGGCCTTGAAGGAGGGCGAACTCTTTGCGAAGAGTGTACGTTTTTATTTCTTTTTTTTTTTTCGATCCTGGAATGAGGCAGAGTTTCACACAAACGCACACGAGTGATTGAAAGGAAAACTTTTGCCCCATCCTTCTGTTGTGGTGGTTACACATCACAAACAGGTAGGCGCTATACATGTTGTGAAGGCTCCCTCATGCCTCGGTTGGTAATCAAATAAATTGGTTCTGGACGTGGTGTTTGCCTTGGTCAGAGTGATTTTGGCCAGAGGAGAGATGTGGAAGTTTGTTTTTCACGCACAAGTTGTGGGGGAAGTTTTGTGGGAAGGAAGTGCTGAATCAAAGAACTAATTAAGGAGTCATTTCCATAAGTTGGTAGCGCAGTTGAATCGGTTGAGTGCTGTGGTTGGTCATTGTGGCAGAAGGTCACGTCAAGCAGAGAGTGGAGAATTCTTCTCTTTGCGAGGAAACTTCTAGTCGGAATGGATGACACTTTCTTTGGAATTGACGTGGGGGCTATCACTTGGGTTTTGATAGTTCCTAGAGTTCCCATGTGATTGCTACATTTGTCTTTTGGAAGCGCACGGTCCTTCGACCGGACCGTGTCACGTGAGGGACACGTCAGTGTCGCAGATGTTGAGTGACTGATTCAGCTTTAGTTTCCACAATTTTAGTGTCTGCCTGTGTAGCAACCAAATTAAGCCGGTGTCGTCCTCGTCAGTAGCCTGTGTTCGGGTAAACGGAAGATCTTCATCTGTGTATAACCACAAGCATTTCGCTTAGGACCCTGTTGGCTGGAGGGACTGAATCCTTGCTATGCCAGTCCTATTTAAGAATACTTAGCTGACCCTTGGTTCTTTTGCAATACGTTTTGTCCACGGGACATCATTTAGTTTTGGGGTTTGCATTTTTTTGTTAAAAAGCCTTTTTTTGCCTTTGAAGGGCAACCACATGCGCTTTTTTCTCCGAGGTTTTTGCATTACAAGAATCAACACAAAATGAATGTTTGTGAAATCTGTTGATAGGGCCACCTTAAAGAGTAAGAAGATACGAACGTGCGTGCTTGATACAAGTTGCAAGAGGACATTTTTTGTTTATTTTTGTGCAAAAGAAAAAAAAATTCAACTTGGAGGAATCGAAAACAGACCAAGAGTCAAAAAAATGTATTCGACTTAGAGGGAGTCGACTGTAATTCCAAGATCAGCTGAGGTGATTCTTTTTCGAGAAAGCATATTGTTGTTCCTCTTTCATTGTCTCATTGTCTGGGGATCAGGTTAAATCGTTTTCTGCCACCAATTTCATTATATGGTGCTTAGAAAATGATTTTACATATATCTTTTAATTTTTGTGACTATTTTGTTACATATTATATTTCTTATTTCATGGTAATCGTAAAAGAAAAAAAAATGTTCACAGTTTCTGTTTGGCTGGCTATAGGGTGTACACATATTTACATAAAAAAATAGATTCTGTCCGAAGGCCGATTTTCAAAGTACTCAAAGTTGCACCATTCCTACGTTATTAGATCTACAGGGGTGAAATTTAGCCTGAAAAAAGTGTTAGGCGGGGCGCTGATATATTCTTTGATTCAGTTTGAGCTATCGATATATGAATTACACCGCTCTAAAAGGAAGAGAGAGGAGTTTTAATATTGTTAATTTACTCCGAAACGATTTTTTGAACAGAAATTTGTGAAATTTGGCGATCGGACTACCCTAAGTGAAGCTATGAGGGTTGGAGTTTCCAACAGAATTTGCTCAAGTTTGGTGCAAGAATATAGGTGGACCTGTTCTTGATCCTCCCGATTCGGCTTAGCGATTAGAAAACAGTGAGGGGCGAAAAGGGGAAAGAGGAGCTTAACTTAATTGTACAGTGTTATCTTGGTCGACTTTTTCGTCATGAATAGACCTTAGGCAGGCGGTTAAGAATCTGCGGCAAATTATTTATTTTGTTTCGGTATCATACTTTTATTATGTGAAAATGTTGAATTTTGTGCCAATTAGACGTAATTTGGGAGAGGTGTTGATTTTCTTCTTTCATTCGAAGTAAACGACGCAGCTTCAAAAAGTTTATGTAGATGCTACTCTAAGTGAAAGCGATATGATGAGTTCCGTAGCTTTGAAAATAGTGATACCAATGTTGACCGTCTGCATGAGAAAAAACCAATATCCTTCGAAGATGTTGAATTAGATGCATTGCTTGATTAACATAAATTTGGTCATATACACGACACCTTTATCTTGCGTGTTTTAAGAATCAGATTCATCAAAGATGATTTTGACATCACAGCATCTTGCCTCTAACTTCAATAATTTTACTCGGAACTCACAACGTTTTAATGACAGAATATCAAAAGCAGCAAAGCAGCAAAGACGAATAGATCAAGGCGCTTCTGCTTTCTTTATCGCCGAAAATACTTATTCCCCACAAAGATTGGAAATATTTTAGCTCCGACACGTGAATATATTTTCTCCAAAAATTCAATCAAAATCGACACTTTAAAGTGGGGGAATTCCGAAATTCCGCCCTAAGACCCCAACCCGATTGTCCCCGTCACCACGTGCCTGATAAACAAGATCCAAGTAATCCAACGCAACTCTGTTCCGATAAAAGCCAATAAATTCCCTTTCTCCAAAGCTGACGAAATAGTTGGCTTCCTCGCACACACGCGTGCACAAAGAACACCAATCCTATTAGCCGCACACCGCACCACACCCAATCAATAACGCCGCTGTGATCCGATAAAGACCCAGAACTGCTTCCATCGTTCTTTGATTCAGTTTTCATGTTTACTGCGACATAACCCGGCCGATGAACCCTTTTTTTTTTGGCGAGGCAAGTCGGACGGAGATAGGACCTTCGGTCTTCCTCTGTTTGTGTCGCCGCAGCGTTTTTTTCGTATCGATAATTTTCGATAACCCTCGGCTTGGGGGTGGAGCAACCGTGTATCGACTTTGAAATTCAATCCAATTTACACGACAATCCGCCGTGCGAGGCGCGACGATGTGTCCTTAAGGACCTGATGCAAGGTAAAACTCGTCGAGGATTTTGTGTGTTTGAAATCTCCTCCGTCAATGACGGTCGATTGTGTGGGTGGAAAGACACGACACGCGAGTGTGTTTTTCCACTCTCTGGCTTTGTTATCCGTCGTCCTTTTATTTATTCCGTTTGAAATAATTGCCAGGGAATAATGATGACATCTATTTTGATACTTTTTTATAACCGCCCTTAATGGGGCCGACTTATGGCGAACATGCTGCAAATGGTGGCGATGGTTAGGGAATGATTTAGAAAGATGCTTCGATTCGTGCTTTGATTGGTTATTTATGGCGATGTCCTTGGCGGCACATGCTGGATGAATTTATTGCACTTGGCTTAGGGTATGCGCGTGTGTAGGGGAGTGAAGCTAATATTTTAAAAGGACACAAGGTGTGTGCGAGTGAGGATGTGACACGTCACACAGCTCGGAATGTGGATCACGTTGGGGCGTTGGAGTGATAAATTATCCTTCCCGATGTTGCACTTTGGAGTAGTTGAAAACTTTAGAAGATAAGAGGATTTCAGTGTGTTGTTGTGGGGTGAGAGAGTTGTGAGTGGTGTTGGCGGAGATGTTTTACACAAATGTCAAGGGACGCCTTCGCCCTTGGCAACGTTAGTCGATTCTAAATGTCAGTGCGTAAGTGATGAGAAGAGAGTGTGTGTTGGACTACGAACTCCGTTGAATCACATGCAAAAACTCGTAACGTAGCTCGTAACGTAAATTTGAAATCGATACACACCGAGCTTCTAATGGTATAAAACTCCATTCTTGCTATTTAATGTGATTGCTGAGTTCGGGATCTAAGGTAAACTCATCCGGTTATATGGGTCAGCGCTGTAAAACATAAGATGCCGTTCGCAGTTCAGTCATAGAAATTAAAAGCCTTTTAGAAATATACACCGGATGCCTGCAATGGAAAATATAAAGCAGCGGAGAGCACGGAAATGACTTTTTTCGATAAATTGAGTTCGCTTATAAATTCAGGTTCAGTTGCTGAACCACGCATAGAATTCTGATGTCGTCACGTAGAATTTCTTAGTACAAATGAGTAACGAATGAAATGGCGCCACATGAAACAAGAAATGCCAATTGGCAATTATAGTTTTAAGATATAAATAGAGTTTATTGTTAATGACAAAGTCGTAGGAAGGATCTGAAGAAAAATCGTTGGTGATCTTTATTCCTTAAAACAACTAGGACAACAATTCTTTATTGAAAAACCCAATGTGCACTATATACTATAAAATACTCAGTCTACTAATCGTGTTATATATTATATTTGTACATACGTAATGGAAAAGTGAACTGAGTTCTATAAGTAGTGTTGTTTTTTTGATAGAAATAGTAGCTCTGCTTTGGATAAAGAGTCATGTCTGTGAAGGGGACGAATAGAATCTCTTCTAAACAGCTGAGAGCTCTACAAACTACACATAGATGTGGGTGAAGTTCAGATGATAGAGCTCCTTTGATAACAATGTTTCAACTACATCGCCCTTTAGACGGAAAGGTTGTGCAATCTCGAGAATTGTCTTTTCTCACATATGGCGCCAATTATTCTACATAAGACTTTCCTCTCGCACGTGTCAGAGTGCCTTTGTCTAAGCACCCAAGTCTCGGATCCATATCTGAGTACTGGTAAAACTAGTGTCTTGTAAAATAGCAGCTTTGAGTTCAAGGTAAGGTTTCTGGATTTTGATAGCTTTGCAAGACTATTGTAGGCTCTGATGGCTTTAAGTAGCCGCCTGCATATTTCTTCGTCTATATTATTATCTGCGGCTACTACTGACCCAAGGTAGTTGAACAATTGCACAATTTCAAATTCGTACTCGTCTACCTTAACCTGTTCTTGTGGTGCTGGCTCTTCAAACATTTCCCAAAAATGGTGTCACCATGTACTTTGTCTATGTGGAACCCCAGATTTTTACTCTACCTACCTAAGAGTAGTTTTTCTTCTTAGTGACATTCTAAGTTTGGTTTATTTTTACTCCTGGTTCCGGTACTTTCAGTGGGTTGCTACGATAATTGGTAATCTACTCATCACTTGGGTGCTTAGTTAGTTTACAGGTTTAAAATCCGCTTAATAATTCCAGAAAGTTGGTAACACTTTAGTTCCACAAATAGTATCCTGGATGAGTTGCCTCGCCTTAACCCGAATTGTGGTAGAATTATTTTTTTGATATGGTCTGTTTTTGTTTTTAATGAACAGATTTGATTGTGTGGAGTATATATGGCATTACTTTAAGACTCTTTTGAGTGTGACCAATATGGTCACGCTGGCACAATAAGGGTAAACTAGCTTTGTTCTTTTAATTTACTTTTAAAGAGTTTTGCAAAAAAAACTCGCCTGTGCAACCACACTTGGCTTGATGACTTAAAAACATTTATTTGAATATTTATAAGATTATGACCAACACAGTAACTGGAACTGTTTAAATTTCACCCTCAAGAATGCTGCGATCGGAGTTAACGACATTCGTGACTCAATCTGTTTATCATCTTTATAGTTTCTATAACATTTACCGACAAATATTCTTGTTGGTGTGGCCCTGCCCTCAAATTGCTTGCAATTATGAGGCACCCAAGACCGCTAACTGCAGCCCTAGAGATAGTATCAAGCCTTCAAGCACCACAAAAAAAAAAATCTATTTAAAATTCCATCATCAACCACCTCCTTAAGGGACACGCCAACACGAGGACAAGCAAACAAATTAAACTCCGCTTCATTGGAAACTTTCAACAACAGCAACAAGAAAACTTTTCACGAGAATCTCGTTCCGTTTCTCATCCGCAGAAGCATCCAACTGCATCTGCTGGAAGCATTTCAAAGACACTTATAATGCAATTACATGGAAAGAAATTATCATTGTCCCCGCTCTTCCCGGCAACGATATACCATCAAATGGCATCATCATAACCGCAGAATGTCGCATGTGGTTTCGTCCTTGTGTCCCCCGTTATTGCCTTCAACCCAAAACACCCAAACACAACAATACGATGCAGTTCTTGTAATTGAATGAGCGTCGAAGAGGCAGCCACCATCTACCGCCCAGGACAACATACACCCTCGAAAGGCAAATGTTGCTGTGTGAGGTCTTGGAGCTTGCAGTTAACTCAGTTGGTGTCTTAAGGGCGTCTTCTCGGCGGTGGGGCCCTGTTTCGTAATGTTTTGAGTTGAAAACATGTTTTTCTCTCACACACACACATGTGGGTCAAAGGTACTAAATTCAATTTCCAACAAATACGGCTTCCCGGTGGGAAAATTTAACCGATGCTCAGGTGTGGGTGTGGCAATGACGGTGGTGTGTGTGTAGGCGAAACATGGCGTAGACCCAAAATCAACATGCTCATGCAGTGTCGAGTATTTTATCGGTGGCGGAACCTTCCCGGACATGGGCTTAATGTTGGTGTGAAATTATTTAATTAAACGCGTAACGCGTGCCTACGTAAGGTTGCTAATAGAGTGCAGAGTTAAGTTCTTGTTTGCAGAGTGAAGGGGGATAAAATTAATGAATTTGCCGGGTGGAGAGCCCCTATTTGTCGTATATTATGAATTTTATGGCAGACATGGACTTACGAAGGGGGTTTGGGATGTTTGGAGCAGGTGGAGAAACAGCTCGGTGTGAGAAAAGAACCACAAAGCCTTTTTGCATGCATTGAACGTAGAGACACTAAACATTTGATAGGAATTAAGGCATTTTTGATCGGTGACGATAATTTTTGTGGGTTTAAATCGACGTTAATTTAAACCTGAAAAAACTCTTGTAGACATAAAGTTAAACGAAAAAAATTGAGACAAATTGTGAGTTTGCTTGACTTCCTTTAGAGCAAAAATTAATTCGAATAATGTGAGACTCAGGTGAGGATTAAAAATGATTGAAATAAAGCCAAAAAATACCAAAAGGGTCAGAAAATAAAACAAGTATTACAAGTTGACTTTCTCTCTTTATTTTAATGCACCGAATTTTAGTCACCCTTCAAGAATCAATCAAAAAGTGTACTGTGTTGTGCCGCTGAAGCATGTGTAACTTGTGGTGAACCGCTTAGTTTTGTTTTCTGCAGAAATATTATTTTGGACTCAAACGCCTTTATTTACCAAACGCCCTTTTATTGAAAGAAAAAGTCTTCCTCGAAGAAGTTATCACGTAAATGGCACAAGACAGCGACGCAGAAAACGCTTGCACTGGAAGGATGGCTTAGACTAGGACACCCGAATCCGTGGAGTGTCTCATTGAAAGCTGTCGGCCGGCGATCGAAAAAGGTGAAAGTGCTTGCTGCAAGAGGCCTAGACTAGAAGCCGGTTCTTGCGTCGATAATGAAGTAGAAGAGAAACCACAAGGACGTCGAGTGTTAAGCATGCTTTTACACAAAATCGGTGTATTTTTAGGAAAGACTTTTAACTTTCATCTTCAGCTCAGTGTTCAACACTGCAACCTTTGCGACAGCAATTATATAAGAAAGGTTTGTCGATCGAAGCAATAACTTTAATTTTCAAATCCAGAGGAGAAAATATGAAACTCAATTTCACACCACACGGAGAAAATTTACCAGTTTTATTAACATTGTACAATCTATGTTAGAAAAAGGACACGTTTCACTTCCGTGCGACTAATGGCGAGCTCCCGACTAGATATTAGTTATAATTTTTTTTTTAGTCTTTCTTTAATATGATTGCATGCATATGCATGATTAGTTTGGATACGAGCTCTGTAGCGCTTTGTACATAGCCGGAAAATTCAAAAGACAAAAAGGCGGAAGGGAGATATTTCACAACCTAATATAAAGTTTTAATTTTAGTTCGGTCCGAGTTTTACCTAAAGGTGAATTTTGATAGTGTTTTATGTTTTTATTTTTGTATTTTTTTTTGTTCTAATGAATTAATCGTTTTTTTTTTGGTTTAAATTAGTAAAACTTATAAGTAAAAAAATGGGGTGTCCGAGTTTCATTCACAAACATGGACAGAGATCTTTTAACCATGTCCTAAGGTTAAGAAGCATAAACTTGTTTTTGTTACGGAATAGTAGTTCATGAACAAATTATTTATCTATCTATCAGCTTGTTTTTTTCGTTAAATCAAAGCTCAGCATGTAATTGATCAAATTACCTCACTGGCATTCATTTCTAATCAAAGCAAAAGTCAAATAATAAAAACAAAATTCGTCTTTCCATCCAAAGAAACTCAGAGTCCGACCAAAGGCACGGCTGCCGTCCCGCCAAATGCTCAGCAAAAATACAAATGGAATCTCAAAAAAAGGGTTGCAGACGCAACTACCGCAAATCATCAGATTAACTGCGGAGCCCTCCTGATCCCACCCCGTAAATCACAAGAAATCCCAGCCTCAGTCGTCGTTAGTTTGGGATTACCCTCCCAACATTTGCAAATAATCTAAAACATATCCAAAAACAGAAAAGGAAAATTCTTCACTCGCACGTCTGCCCCTGTCACTCCGAAAAAAAAAGTTCGCGCTCGGTTCCCAACTCTGCAGCAGCAAGCACTCAGGCACTTTCTTGCCAAACAAAAATATTTGTCTACTCCGAGAAAACGTACATATTTGTCCGCCATAAATATGAAAAAATAAAGAGAGAAGGAAAAAAATGTATAACAAAATATTTACGGTCTACATGGGTTTTTCAACCTCCGTCCTTCGAAAGAGAGCAGTTCTTCTTGTTCTGAGAACCAAACCGAACCGAACCGACCGAAAACTCTCGTGTATAAATTTCTGCTTCGAATCATTTGCATTTGACAGGCAATGGACTAATTCAGCGAACCATACACCGCCGCATTAAGCCCGACCAGACCCGCCCACACCTCCGCCCCTTCGTACATCCGATTAGGAGAAAAGCCAACGAATGCGGGGTGACTGGTGGAATTGTCGACGGGGAATTTTCGGAATGAAATCGTATCGAATCGTCGGCAGTTACCGGGCATGAATGCTCGGATTTGGAGCCTTCGCAGGCGTCCACAGACGCCCACAGGCATCCACTTCGTCCTTTCGGACGTGAAACTTTCATCACATGGTGCGGGCGGACATCAGGGGGCAGACAATCGCGAGAATTTAAATTTAAAATGAGCAATTTCCGTTCTGCTTTCTACGTTGGCAGGATATTGGAATTGGTGGGAGTGTGATAGGGATGGTGGCGTCAGCTGCGCGGGACTTCGAAGGACGTGGTTAAGTGTTCGCTGCAACTTTTCTTTCGCACGGATTTAGTGGCGAGGGTGGCATGCATTTGCGCGGCGGGTGGTGACCTTAATTCAATTGACGGCAAATTGAAAAGGATACTCTGTTCATAATTCGTCAAAGAAATTGAGCCGATTTTATCAATGTGACTGCTTTGAGGCGAGAAAATCAATGCATAGAGGAAGAAGTGAAGAAGTTATGGAGAAATGCGAATAATACGCAAAAGTTGAGAGTAAACATAATGTAGGGACGCCCACTTCTTTGCCACCGGCATTAGGATAGAGGAATCCACAAATAAGAAAAGGGATATATCAAAACAAATGCTGAAGGGAAGAGCAAAATTTTTAAAAAAAAGTTGTCAAAAAGGTTTATTTCAGAAATTAAATGGACCGTATGTAAATATTTATTGCTTTTGAAAGAACTATAAAGGTTTTTAGGCACTCATTACTAGTCTTACCCATGCATTTGCTTCGGTTACATTAGTTTTGTTAACAAAAACAAAAGCAAACCTAAGACGGCTGCTTTGCAAACACTTTTGTCTTGAATCAGGTTCAAGTGTTAACGTGTGACAATCATAAGTAGCCCTTACAAAGACAGTAGATTGTATTGCAAAAATTAAATAAAAAACAGTCAAAAATCAATGAGTCGGTGGTACACAAGTGTTTCTCATATTTTTTCTCTTGTTCGAACATTTCAGGAAAAAGTCGTAGGAGGCCAGATCTGGTGAGTACGGTGGGTTTTTGTCCAAAAAAATACAAACAAGCAACAGTTTTTTTGGTCAAAGTTCAGCAATTTTGAAATAAGCTTCGCTGCCACACGCTTCATGCCCAAAATTTACGAAAAAATTGCATGGTATGAGTCAACCGATATACTGACATCTTCAGCAACTTCTCTAATAGTGATTCGACGATTCTCTATAAC
The DNA here is from genome assembly GCA_905187475.1 of Syritta pipiens. NCBI lineage: Eukaryota > Metazoa > Arthropoda > Insecta > Diptera > Syrphidae > Syritta > Syritta pipiens. The sequence goes on along the minus strand of LR994572.1, from coordinate 12,177,748 downwards.
AATTTTCATCACTTCCTCAACATTTTCATCGCTTGTTGATGTGCTGGGGCGTTGATGTTCAGGGCGAGCGTCGTCATCTTCTTACATCTTCTCGACCTGCTTTGAAAAGCTTGTACCACTTGTAAACATTTCTTTTTTTTTGACCCAGAGTACACTCACCGTATGCCACTGTCAAAATTTTAAGTGTTTTTGAGCACTTAATTCCATTTTTCACAATTCTTTGATCAATTTTTTTCGACAGCAGGAAATCGCCAAACACGCAAAACACGTCTAACTTTTATGCCTCTCACAAAAAATAAATATGCTATATAGCTGAAACTGTAAACATACATATGTTCGAGACGAGTATACCAACATACCAAATTAAAAAAAAATATCGCTAACCGAATATACGTAGCCCGCGAAATTTGGAAATTCACCTGTTTTTTTGAACAGACCTCGTATTTAATTAACTTTAAAACTTTGAATAAGATGTATTCTTAAATCAAATTATTTCAGAATGATCGTGCCCTGTGTGTGAATATTACAAATTCGCTTTGCTGTTGCTGAACTAATTATTCTATAGGGTGTTTTTTTTAGAGGTATAGAACTTTAAGTTGGCAGCACTATTTTAACTGGTGGCCATTTTGTCAACTGTAAAGTGATTTGTTTTTTGTTTCGTTTGGCATTTCAGCATGAATAGACTGACGCCTGAACAACACTTCCGAATTGTGCAAATTTATTTTGAAAATCATGGTTCTGTTCCCAATTTTCAAAACCGAATTTTGTTTCCTTTTGGTTGAATGGATACGTCAACAAAAGTAACAGTTTGATGTGCTTGATGTGCTGATTCGTACCTCTTCAAGAACGTTACAGTGAATGGTGACCACTTTAGAGCCATGATTACTGACCTTTTCGTTCATCAATTGAGCAACTATGATGTGCAGGAGCTATGGTTTTAACAAGACGGCGTAAGATGTCACAAAGCTCGTGCCACAATTGATTTTTTGAAGTAAACGTTTCGTGCATAGTTTCAAGTTACGGACCCCTGAATTGGCCTGCAAGATCGTGTGATTTTAACGCCGATTTGATTATTTTCTGTGAGGATATATGAAGTCGCTAGTCTACACCGATAAGCGCAAAACGATTGACCACTTGGAGGACAACATTCGCCGCAGATATACGGCTACTATCGAAATTTGGACCTCCAGCTTAGACTACGTCCGGGCCAGCCGTGGCGGTTTTGTGCCAGAAATTATATTTAAATTATAAAGCCAGGAGATTATCTTTCGAATAAAGTAAATTTCATGTCAATTTATGTAAAATCATCTTTGATTCATTCCATTTTAAAGTTCTATACCTCAAAAAAAAAAAAAAGCACTCTATTTTAGAGCACTAATCATTTCGCCCGCCATGTACTCTAATAGTTGATATCTCTGACGGCAAGTCTCCTTGGAACTATTTTAAAATTCAATGCCTAAATGAACCAACGAAAGAAAACTAGCATGAAAACTAGATAAAAATATTTTAGAAACCCACTGTGGCTAGTAAAAAATATTTATTTCTCTTAGCGCTGATGTCACCGATAAACCACGCACAAGAAGAAACAACAAAATGAAACAAAAGTGATAATTCTTCGAGATTTCATGCCTCAACAAAAAATTCTACAAAGGGGACACCCGGGTTTGAACCGGGGACCTCTCGATCTGCAGTCGAATGCTCTACCACTGAGCTATATCCCCTCACGATTTTACCCTCAGAACACTTCAACCATCATCCCATTGTGAGCAGCTCACCAACCAAGCCACAAATGTTTTTCTTTTTTTATTTTTAACGCCGTTATCATTTTTTCTTTTAATTAACGATTACAACCCAATGCGATATGACAGAACACGTCGGCGCCTTCGTTTGGCAGAACAAAATACGCCCCTCACATGCCCAATAAATTCACTGATGCCTTTGATGTGACCTCGCCACTTCTTGAATTTGTGAATTTTGAAACCGAACCGAAATAAATTTCAAAACGCACACATAATTTAAATGTCAGCCTCAAATTTATTTGACACCTTGATGTAATTTGAATCAGAGTGAAATAAGTCATCTCGCACCCGTGCGGATGGAGCATCGTGGGTGAAGCTGAAAAGTGATATATTTACGGGATCAATGTTCCCGGAGAGGTGCTTGTAGGACGCCCCAGGTGGAATGGATTGACTGACAATTACGACGTTGTGTAATTTTTGCGAGATGTTTCCAGGTGAAGATGAGTTATGTCGGGGAGGAAATGATGTTATCTACGATGAAATTAAATTTTCTTTTCGAGTGAGGAGTGGGTGTGGATCGAATGTTGTGAGGTAATAGATTTGAGAGGTGTGTGCTTTGTGAAAAGTTCACGAACGAGTGTGGGTTGAGAGATTTTGCGTTGTCTTCGGTGTGCTGTGTGCAGTCAGTGCAAGATTTCTGCTTTTCATCAGTCAGCCAACGTAAACGTTTTCATCAAAATTGGAAAAGCTGAGCTGTCGTGGACTTTTTTAGAAGAAAAATAAAAATTCTCTGACTGACTTTCGTCTCAGTCAATCTCCTATAATTGCAACCCACTGACAGCATGTTGACAGATTGTCGCGTTGCGGTGTGCGAGGCCGTCAATGATGTCAGCAGTTTTATGTGCACGCAAGATTGATTCAATGACGTGATGCAGGTGTTGAAATGAGTAGTCGCTGACACAAATAAGCGACTTAAAAGATGTTTATCAAATAAATCTCAGAGAACTCTAAAACATCATGTGCATAGAAATTGTTGAACGATGATGAAAAATCGAGTAGAATATTGCTGAATAATCGTAATCTACATAATATAAACCTATTTTTTAAATCTTTGCAGAATGGAAAGAGATATACGCTGTCGGAGAAAATGAAGTGCAAAACAATATCAGACAGTACTTATTAATTTAAGAGTGCTATAATGTGAGACGGTAATTCAGTACCACTCCAGAATTTTATTTCCTTCCACTTTATTTTAATTTAAGAGACTCTTTAATGCGAATCAACCAGTTTTGCAATTTGTTTTTTCCGACAGTTTATTTCTTGAATTGTTGGTAATAACTTTTTTTATCGTTCTAATTATGTTACACAGTGCCTAATGTAATTTATATTTTTACACAATAAATGGACAGGCTCAATTTATAAACTCCTATGCTGAATACCTAGTGTATGGTGGGCCATCTAGTGCATTTTTTTAAAATCATTTTTTTTTACACTGACAGCTGTTTCCCACTCGAAATCTTGACAGAAAGTCAGTTTGGCCCACCCTGTAGTCTTAGGAATTTGCGTTTGTACGAAGTATCTCGAGCTAATGTCCATCAATTCGATGTTCGTACCAAAACACTGCAAACCTCGCCTGTCTCACGACCGCCCCAAATCTGATTCAGCACTCTGACGCTCTTCTTCTCCTTCGTCGATCTGCAATCATCACCACAGCAAACAGCATTTCTATTCCTCAACGTCGTTTCGAGTCATTTGACACGTGACAGCGTACCGCCAGCCAATTCAATTCTGCAACAAATTATTCTCCCAAGGACGAACAGTCACTGAGCTGTGTGTCTGTCACCACGCGAACACAACACTTCAGTGAAATGATTTCGTCCGTCTGGGAACCCCTTCGAAGGACACAGCTCATGACGTTAATATGGTTGCCTTTAATCCGTTGTGGTGGTGTAAAGGACACTCTGTGCATAAATTAACACGATAAATGCCAACGACAGCGGTCCACCACCGCCACTGCACAGGACGCAAACAGCCGAAACGCAATTTAATCGAGGCAATCGGCGGTGAATTAGGACCCCGCAAGCGATTCCTTGCCAAGAAGTGTCATCGCTGGCTGGTTAGTCCTTGTCAAGGGATATTTTGCAAAAATATTTTCAAAACACTTCCAGTGAAAAGTCGAAGTGACCTGGAAGGGAGAGGAACCCTTGCACCCACCACCGATTATGGCATCATTTGCATAACGAAGCATCCCCGAGGTCCTCCTCAAACTCTGCTCCTTTCTTCACAGGACACCGCCGATGGGTGATGCTATCGATTGCAATCACGTGCGGTGCCGTCTCTTGGAAGCGATTCCCATAAACTCCGTTCACCAGGGCTTTTGTTTATACGTCTTTCCCAAAGGAATCGGGACCCATTGGCCCGGCCAAATGAGAGTACCGTACAATTACTTTCACGTTCGATGAAATTGTAATTAAGTGCTCGGTGCTATCGGATGACGTGGACTTCCATTTCGTCTAATGGCAGTCAATTTCCTTTTGTTAGCCATGCAGAGACGGTGTCGAGCTGCTGCGTGTGCGTGGTGGTGCGTGTAGCAAGAAGACCAAGCTATTACCCGAGAAACAGTTTTCTTTCTTCGGTGCCGGACGTTTGGGACGCTTCAATTTGATTTGGCGGCAAGTAATTGGTGGAGTAGGTTGCGGCCTACTCGTGAGGGTTGCAGGTTAATGGCATGGAGCTGAAATTGACAAAGTGATGTGTTTATTTTCATCGGGAGTTAATTAATTAGTGACAGTTGTTTGGAGGTGTCTTTCTGGGTGGAGCACGTGCACTTTTGTGTCATTAGGTCGTAGGTTTGGTGACGCTTGGTTGGTTGTGACGTTTCAACGAGTGCAGTGAATAGCCGGCCAACTAGGCGTAGACCGTGACCCCAAGTTGTACGTCAGAGGATAATGACACGGAGGGAACTACATGGTACGTCTATTTTCGGATACGAAATTGAGTGATTTTCTGGGTTAAACTCATTTTCTTCCAAGGCAAGGTTGATGTCTTTCTGAGGACTTTTATGGAAGTCTAGCAATTTTGAACTGGTGACGCAGGAAATAGACATTAGCTTTTTTGTCCTTAAAGCTAAAAAAGTCTCTGTCTTAAAACGTATAAAACGATTAATTTACTACACACTAAAGGTGTCCAAAGTAAAGTGAAATTAAAAGAAATGTCTGTGAAATGATAGATTATTGATGTGTAACTTATAGGGTAGGTTATAAGTTCAAAAATCCTACTTGGCATAGAATTAACCTTGTTTTTGGACTCCTGAACTGAAATAAGAGTTAATTTCCCTATAAGAGCCTTCCGTAGACACTTCACCGATGCAAATTTGTGACAGGCAGAATAAAAATGACGAAATAGATTTCTCAATATGTTTTCGATCTAGCTGTAAACAAGCTTGCCACTTTAAAACTTAAACTGTTTTGCCTTAAAACTACCCACCATTGGCTAGTGACACATCAACTGCAGCTTCATCATGCTGGAAAACCGGATTTTAGTTTGGTTCATGTTCAAAACATTCTGTTAAAACTTCTAATAAAGAGTGATATAATTTTCGGCCAGAAGTTTTGCATATTGGAGCTTTGCAAGAATGGCTGAAAGCAGTCCAGGCCATCAAAAATAAGACTGAAGTATTTTGGATATTTTAAAGTTAAATTGTGCATTTAATTGAATTTAGCTAAGAAAATACGAACTGCTTGTAGCCAAGCTCCTGCTGGTTTTCATATTTAAGGTGATACTGACCCGATAGGGAGAGTTTAAGAAACTTAGAGCTTACGAGAACACTTATCTTCACGTCGGGAAAAAAGCAAATGGTGTTCTGGCTTAAACATATGTGTCTTCATTGTTTTGATCTATGGCATCATCGTCTAGTGACCAGCACTAAGGACAGGCGATAACATTACTACCTTAGGTAGAATACAAAGGACGGGATGCTTACGATCTACACTCTCGGCTGCCTTGGAGACAATGCTACACTTGCTTCCCGTAGACAGACACGGGAAATAAGTAGCTACAAGGGCAGCAATTAGGATAAAAGAAATCGTAGGTGGATAGAAAACCAGTTAGCGGGACATGCTGAACTCGGAAAAACCATTTCACACAAACTACCTTCCACCCAATGAGGATTTTAATATAAATTATCAAATCAAGTTTCCAAACAGAGTTGAATGAAAGGCTGACAGAGGTAGAGATCAGGCTGCATTGGAAATTTACACAGAAATCAGAAAAGGGGACGTGCATGGGAGTTTTCGCTAACCGCCAATACATAGCGATGTTCCTCCGCCTTCCGGACTACTGTAGTGTCTTCCAAGCAGAAATAACCGCAATTCATGAGGCAGGACTCTTGCTGTCCATGGGTTCGATAGGTGGCAAGTCTATTGTCTTCTACATTGATAGCCAGGCGGCCATCAAGGCTCTCGAAACTCCATCGTTTAGATTAAAGATGGTAAAATAATGTCGCCAATCTCTAAGGAAAATGGCTGACAGATGTAGTCTTACCCTGTGCTGGGTCTCTAGGTTCACGGGTATTCTAGGTAATGAAAGGGTTGACGAATTAGCTAGGACAGATGTGTTGAACAACTACCAGGATACCTCATTTCCCTCCATGTAAGAGGTTGGCTCACAACTACTTGCAGAAGCCATAACGGCAGCAGACTTTAGACGGAGTAATCTATTCCGTTTATTATTATAATTAATTCCTGCAATGTCTCTAGGCAAATTTGGCCTAGACTAGATAGGAGTAGGACAGAACAGCTCCTCTGGATAAGCAGAGCTAGCATTAGTGGACTATTTGGTGTCCTAACTGGTCATTGCTTCTTCGGCAATACTCCAGAAGAAGGGGCGCCCCCTTCAATGATTTCTTCAGAAGCTGCAGGGGTGAGGAAGAGGATGAGATGCCACTTCATCTTCTTGGAACATGCCCAGCATTCTCCCCTTACTAGGAAACGTACTCTAGGAGCATACTTCTTCGAGGATTTGAGCGATTTTGCTAACAGGGATGTAAAGCGCCTCAGCGATTTCATCAACAGATCCAACTGGGGTTAGCCCAAACAGGGAAATCAGAGTACAAACTTTGGTCGTCAAATATTTTGTTTGTTATATAATTCTAGGCAGCGAGTCCGTGTATTAGAAGCAATCCAGGAGTGTGACAGCACAATGAGACAACAAGTGGACTACGTGAGCCTGCGTTTTTTTTTGCTGCAGTCACTAAGACCTAAGACCTGTTGTGTATTTAGTTCCTCTTGATTTACTTAAAACTCTCTCTTAATTAAACTAGCATAAAAGAGAAAAAAATATAACCCAGTTTTAACGTTAAAAGCAAACCGCAAGATTGCTACTTTTGCTATTGGTGTTCGATTTCTTAAAACACAGACGTGAGATCCACGATTTCAACTGCCAGATCAGAAGTGGCAATGTGACAGCTCTAAGGTCGTTGGCAGTTCAAAAAAAAAGTTTGACAATTCTATCTCACTCTCAGAAGTCATTCGTGAGTTGATTTCATTGTTCGACACCATTGAATGACGTTATCGCAAAATCGGATTTCCAAAGTGCGCGTCATCCTCTCAGACACGTATGAGTGGGCGCCTTTACCGATTTCTAAATTTTTATTACGCAGTCATCATGCATTTGCATGTTTCCCCACTTTCATCCAAAAGAAAACGAAACTCCCTCCTTCACGTCAATGAACTCCAAATCACCATTAACGTATGCAGACATTACACGAAACTCCTTTCGGATAAGACATTATTTGTAACACCACATCTCTAACGCGTCACGCCATTAAAGCGACTATTCAGCTGATGAGCTGAAAGTATCTTCACTTCACACAGAATGTGAATGTGTCACTTATGAATATCATCAAATTCAATATTTACTCGCCAAACGTGTCGCAACAAAAGGGATACACAATCCCCAAGCACGTGTGTTTGACTTTCCCTCAAATTTCAATGCGTTCCGTCGAGCGAAAATCCTTTGGCAGGAATTATCCCCTCTGCTCCTGGCACGGGCTGCCTTCGCACTTTAGTCGTACATTTCAAAAGTTATGTGTGTAAAAGTTCACTTAACCTTATAAGTACGGGATACATGGGGATATCGTTTTTTGTTCCTGTTTTGTTATTAGTTTCAGTGAAATAGTGGAACGATGGCGCCATGGGGGGCGAGAACACGAGCAGACTTAAAGGCGGACGTAGTGAATAAATTTCGAAAGGTAATGCGGATGACTTCCCCGTCGCGTCGTGTCCTGGAGATCAACATGTGGATGTTAAAGTTGAAAGCCTTCGTTTAAAGGATTGAATGGAGAATGAAGGATGCGAAGAATATGTTAGAAGTCGTTTGATGAGAAGGTGATGGATTTTTATGGAATTGTTCGTTCTTTCTGTCTATAGTGCCCCTGTAACTAGATGAAAACCTAAAAAGCATTTCGATGTTGACGGGGATGCAATCTCATTTCGGAGAAACGGATTATTTTGTTTTAGTTTCGATGGCTGCGGCTGAGGAATGGTTCTGAGAATCAGTTGCGTTTGGGTCTATGACTTTTGTAGGGCGTTGGAGTAACCTTCGTTGTTCTCAGTGAGAAAAGCCGGTTGTTCTGAGAATAGGGACCATTATACTTTGATATGAATATTTTAAAAGTTTTGTAAGCCACGTGTGGCCTCAAAACCGTGGGTGCTGAAGCTAGAACCTTAAAATTTCCAAATCAGCAAATACATGAAGCCGATAAGCAAATAGCGACAGTAAAAAAAGGCTAAGGACGACCTTTTAAATGGCAGGAATCTATCCCTTGGCCTTTTAAATGTTAATCTTATCCATCTTCGAGTCAAAATGTACAAAGCAAAAAAAAAAAAAAAACACAGACAGGCGGATTGACTTAAATGGAATACTCTTTGTCTGGAATTCTTAAATCGACTGCCATAGAAATTATTACTAGCTCATTCATACAAAATTTTCAAGAACCCCTCTTCCTCTACGTACTCTTGACCCTAGAGCACATGCTTTGTCGAATCAACGATACAATTTGACATCTAATCGGTTTTCTGCCGTGTTTATATTTGTAATGCATTTATTTTTCTTTTAGCACCATTCGTGGTCAAATGTTTAGATACGTTTTCATTTATGGCTCATGAGATAAACAATTAAAGTTACATTTTTAAACATTCGGCAGATTTGTCGTGTGTTCGACGAACTCTTTTGTTAGCGTCGTCGATTCGACGAGCATGCTCTTTACGTATAAGAAATACGCATGTCTTCCAGGATTACAATCCAAAAAGAGTCGCTTTAATCTGTTATTCGATATATATTCGAATTAAATCCAATTGGCTGACTAAAATTCGCGTTTTTTTAACAATACAATTTTGGCGATTCACCTTCCCAAAACTAAACTCACAGTGCAACTAATCTTTTAGCAATTCAAGTATAGGTCAATGCTCAACACATTAAAGTAATACCCGCTTTGCCAGTATTACTTTGACGAGTTAGTGTTCGAGTGAAGAGTTGCAAATCCTTCGAAGCGGTTTCAACAACATTAAAAAAGCCTCGCTTCTGCCGGAAACGTCAAAATATGAGCGATGAAAATTGTTCGACATGAAGGAAATTGTTGTGAATGCAGAGAGATGGCTTAGCACTAGAGCTATAATTCATTTCAGCGCTATGCAATTTTAGTTTTACAAATAATCATACAAGTGTGGTCTTTATTTGATAACATGTTCCGTGTGCCCAGACTCAAATGAAGACCTTAAAAATCAATATTGGCTTTTGGCAAAGTGCAACTTTACAAAATTTTTTAGTATTTGACGGTCGAGTTATTTTATTGAACGTACACATGAATCAACATGAAGTGAAATAGTCTATAACTTTAACTTTTTACTGTAGGGTGTTTTTTTTTTGGAGGTATAGAACCTTAAGATGTCGTTACTATTTTAACTGGTGACCATTTTGTCGCCTATCATGTGATTTATTTTTAGTTTATTTTGCATTTCACCATGAATAACGCTTGAATAATGCTTCCAAATTGTTCAAATTTATTTTGAAAATCATGGTTCTGTGTTTGCAAACATCTTTAAAAACGATGCTGGCCAGAACGTTACAGTCAATGGTGACCACTATAGACTTTTTTGTTCATCAATTGAACAACCATAATGTTCAGGAGCTGTGGTTTCAACAAGACGGCGCAAGATATCACAAAGCTCGTACCAGAATTGATTCATTGAAGGAAACGTTTTGTAACCGCATAGTTTCAAGTTACGGACCGATAAACCCGATGCAATTAACCACTTGGAGGACAGCATTTTCCGTGTTATTGCTAATATACAGCCACAAACGTTGGAAAAAATCATCGAAAATTGGACCTCCAGATTCGAGGCAGCCGTAGTGGTCATACGCCAAAAATCATATCTAAATTATAATGCCAGAAGATTGTCTTTCGAGTAAAGTAAATTTCATGTCAAAAAAGACACTCTATATTATATGTTCACCTAAATTAACATGAAATGAATTCCGCATTCAATGCGTTAACTTTAACTTTTTGCTATTTACTTCCCACAACATTTTATAAATGCACAGACTACTTGGCTAAATCCTGAACTCCATTCACAATACTCAGATTTTAAAGATCATAAACATATGAGCCGCTCAGTGCACAGATTGATTAACTCCACTTTTTGAAAAAAAGAGCTTTGATTTAAGTGGTAAAGTGCTCGGTACAGCCATAACTTTTTACATTTTCAATATCTTACCTGAGTTATAAAGGTTAACGCAATTAGACGACTACTATTTGAACAAAACGTTGTGTATTTCAGAAGCGAATGTAAGCTATTTCATCACTTTTCTCAAAGTTTTGTTTTATGGAATTAATCGAATTATGCTCTAACATCTCATATTCAGAACGAGTAGATTTCCCTTTACGAAACCACAAAGGAAGCAGTCTTCTCCTGGGTTTTTGATATTAGCTTTATTGCGAGTCAAATGTCGACTGCAGTCACGGTTTCTGTGAATTGAGTACTTCACTTAAGCTAGAAGTATGCACACTGGCAGAGTTATTATTCGCATTGACTGTATAGAAAAGATGTAAGCTATAGCTGGTGAATTCACGTAAAAAAAAAAACTAAGTGACAAGCTATAAACACCTGTTTCCTTGCATTAAGTTGTAATTCGCAGGAAATGATATTTATAGACCAGAAACGCGTTCACTATACACAAAAAACAAAAAAGAAAGTGATCGGCCTTAGCCTTGTCGGACATAAAATGCACCAACCTGCTGCCAGCAAATAATTACCACTAGCGTGCGGATCTACTTAACGCCATTGTCAGTCCTCTGCTGTACATAATCTCTCTGACTGAGCTCTTTAAAAACATATGATAAACAATTAATAAACTGCTTAGCAGCTCTACTGCTTATTAAGTCTTTAATTTGATTGGCGCTCTTCTTTTTAAAAATGATTGACGAAATCACTTGCAGCAAATTGAATCTGCCATTTTCTAAACACTCATTAAAAATCGGATTCTGTTCTCTCAGACAAAGACATTTTAATATTCGAAATAATCAAATCTTCACTGTAAGCAGACTGCTTAACGCGTAAATCTTTTAAATGACCCTTAATCTCAAGAACCCTTAATGAAAAAAAAAAATATATATACATTACAATTCCCATTAACGAGGATCTCTCTAATTTTTCACCTACACCAGGCGAATGCAAATCCAGCAAACGAACAATTTAAAGGATCCTACTTGCGGCATAACTCCCATCTGGCACCCACTTAAGAACAATGATAGTACACCGCAGTCCGTCGCGCCTTAATCACTTTCACCGCCCAAGACCCCACAAATAAAATACCGCCGCCACCAAATGACAAGCGCAGACATAAATTCACTTTTCGACGTCTGCATCAGATACGATTATCCCCTCGTTCAACAGTCAAAAGTCATTTAAAAGCACTGCCCTGTCCCGCCCCGCCATAAACCCTGTTTGCGGCTGTCATTAAAGGCACGCAACGTTTGAAAATTTATGGCTCAACCACTTCAAAATTATCATCCTACCGCTCCGGTCGCAATGGCTATAAAAATACTAGATTCAATTAAAACTCATTCTCCGAGCATTGATTTCATTACTGCTGCTGAATTCCTCACCAAGGACACCGCGCTCCTGTGTGCCATTGACCTGGGGCAGCGTCCAGTGCGTGAATAACAACATCGTGTGTGTAACGCTCTCATCTGGTAATGATATTCTACTGGACGCGTCAATGAAAGCGTGAATTCGGCTGAAAAAAGGACATTTTTATGTCGTTTGATCAATGCGTCTTGCGAAAGGATAAAAACTTAGTGAGGGAGGAATGGAGGAAAAAAAAAAAACAGCACTTCATTGTCGTAGTGTCAATGAATCGAATCAAATTTCTGGCTTATTGGTTTTTTGTCTGAGCGGGACATTTTACGGCCCATCGACGAAGAGAGGACGTCGTCTATTTTCTCGGTGGAGCGAGGGTCTCACTTTCCGCCTCATTCACAAATTATGACTTCTCTTCGGCTCTGTCTGATGTCGATTCGATGCGACGCAGCTTAAAGTGACTTCGAGAAATCGAAATTTGTTGACAGTGACATTTAAATCAATTTTATTTGACAACTAAATCTAAATCTGCTTTGACGTTTCTCTATAATCGCATTGTATAGGGTGTGTTGGGCTTGATTTCACTAGGGGAATCTTGAGAACAACGATTGCCTTACACCAGAAAAAAAGACTCGTGTCTTCTCTTAATATTTCGACTAATTTCGGCTAAACATTAAAATTTTCGATGGGCTATGGGTGCTCCACCTGAAAAGTTGAATTTCTCATTTTGACGATTTATGATTTACACTGGACAACTGTTGCCAAAAATCTGCAAGAGAAAATTGTGCATTCTAAGATGAACACAAAGGTTGGAAGAAAGCAATGATGTGGTCCTTCACCGGCTTTTAAGAGTAGATATGATGCAGCGTTTAACAAAAAAAAAAAAATTACGCCGCATACCAAGTGCCATGCAGCTTTTCGATATGAGTTTTTCTCATGTTGGCGGACACATCTGGATGGTCTTGCATTTATTTGGTGCAAATTGGAGATTTATCTTACCCTGCCATTGAAATGATATCTGCGTTGGATTTTAAATCCGTTGCAGGACAGACGGATCACATCTGCGTGGGAGCACATGACAGTGAATGGCATTTCGAAGAGTTTAAGGACTTTGTGAGCGTGTTATAGGTCTTTGATCTTTAAAGAGCCAGTTTGAGAATAAGTCGATAGTGAGGGCTGAAATTTGGGAACTAATACAAACAACATGAATGTTTGGGTCTTTATTGATCGAATGACAGTCGTGTCCTTTATTTTGCGGTGATTATTATTTTATTTTTTGCCAGAGTAACACGCATATTTTGAAATCTCTGTTCTTAGGGTCAGGCTGTAATTTAAAACTTCACAGAGATATTCGTGGTAAAGACGAAATGACTTTGACTATATTTTTTAAAGTCTTAATAATGGCCACTGGAAAATCGTGGTCTTTTGACAGTATTTAAAGAAAAACTATACCGATTCTCTGAGCCACAAGAAAATAAATTTAATTAGATTAAATTAGAAATAGATTACAGAATTAGAATTACAGTGGGGTGCACAAATGAGTACACATTTTTTTAAGTGTAATTTATACTTCCGGGCACCGTGGCTTAATCGTTAGTGCTTCGGATTGTGAAGCGATAGCACCTGGGTTCGAAACTGGCTCGGGGAAATAGCACCACAAACATTTTTCACGGCCCCACCTACAGCGAACAATCCTCCTGGAGTACTCCTGTCATGGAAAGCTTTCGCAATTCGCCGTTCGGAATCGGCATTAAGCAGTAGGTCGCCTCCGCATGTGTCAAAATATTAGGTTGTCGAATATCTTCCTTCCGCCTTTTTGTGTTTTGAATTTTCCGGCTATGTACAAAGCTCTACAAAGCTCGTATCTGGCAATACATCATTTGAAAGGTTTTGACATATCCTACAAAACGACGCTATGCATGATTAGTTTGGATACGAGCTCTGTAGCGCTTTGTACATAGCCGGAAAATAAAAAAGACAAAATTGACAACCTAATATATCGTGCACAACACAGTGGAGGCGCGAAAAAGCTAGGCTCTGACCCTGTATGGGCTGTTACGCCGACTATTTATTTACTTAGGGCCATGGTTCATTTTACAAGAGTTCATTTCAATTTAAAGGAATTTAAGTACACAGATGTTCCATGGCTACGTTTCAAAAATCCCGTAGAAGCACTTCCATGGTTTCAATTTTCAAGTGTCTACCACAACTTAGGAAAATCAAAAGATTTCTATCTTTCAACTTGTACACCTGACGGAATAACTACCCTTAAGCCATCACGTATAGAATATATTAAAATTGCCAGAGGGCTGAAACGTTACACGATTTCCTTTCTACATGCAACATGTAATTGAGACTCCCAGTTTAATGCACTTATGCAAAAGAGTAAATTGGTGCTCTACCACATTTGAATTTCCCATTTAATTTAAATATTCAATTAAAACAGAAAAACGAATTAAATTACATCCAAAACAGTGTCACCAAGGGGGAGCAAATCTTACCACAGGAGGTGATGCAATTTCTATGCATTCTGTTAATCGCACTTTTTTTAGAAATCACTGGGAGGATAAAAATCAACATAACTTGTGCTAAAAACTTCGATTAGGACACTAATTTATTAAATATTTGAATAATAACAATAGTTGAATATAAAAAAGTTGAATATAAAAAAGGACCCTTTGATCAAGCAACAACAAACTGGAGTGAGTATTTTAATCCAGTTTGACTGCTGGTGTTGTGCGTTATTTTTGGTTTTGGTTTTATTTTTCAGGGAACCTTCGTTAATGCCGTCCAATCAATTATATATATATATTTTTAAAACTAGGCGATATTCTTGTAATGTGACTGCTAGGCAACTATTTTTTAGTTGACAGCTTTAAAACGACTGGAAATTTAAACGATTGTAATTCGTTGAACGAAATAATGAAAAAAAAAAAAAAAAAAACGAGTAGTTGATTGCGAAGTGGCACCCAGTAAACGAACGATCGTTGTTGTTTTCTTTTATTTCAAAACCGCCTTATAATGTCAAAAAAACAAAAATATAACCTCTAGAACTTAATGGAAAACATGGGCTTGGAGAAATTTAGCGAATTTTACGTCGAGGCTTGGGAATACACGCGTACAAGAACTAACTGACTCAGAAGCTCAAAGTTAAAGATTCCAAACAACTCCAGCGAAGGTGATGTAGTTTGGCTTCCAAAATTGTGTGATGTTGACGTTTTGTGTGGGATTTTCTGAAGTATTTGATCTATGCCAATGAATTCATGTAAGCCGTGGCTCTTAAGCCGACAGGCAAGTCGAAAAGGCATCGCTCGAATTTCGGAAAATCTAGTTAGGAATTCGAGACTACACAGCGAACAAGTTTCGCATTAGTATTGTTTCTTACCTCGTTCTGCTCTCTATGTCTGTTTTTTCTTTGACTTTTTGGAGCACTCATTCATTTGGGAATGAGAAAACCCTTTCACCTTTCGTATGTGGCTCGTAAAGGTCTTGCAGCGTGCTCTGATCCTCACCCCAAACCCACAGTTTATCCGACGCTATTAAAATTTTACATCTCAGCGTGGTTATCTTCTACATAATGACCCCCAACCTAATCTGTATTCAGAGCACACCTACACCTCCCGCCTGCTCGCAGCTTAAGAATTCAGAGAAAGCAGTGCTAATCCAAAAATACATCCACCCAGAGCGGCAGAGAGTTCATCATACCTTCTAAAGAGGTAAACACAAGCTAATTGAAATGTCAGGACCTTAGAAATTAATTTCGAATAATTTCATGAAGCACTAAGTGAAATGGAATCCTTTAAGAACTCTCTACGGGCCAGAGCTGCCACCACTCCTCCACCATGGAACATGATAAGTGAGTGTAATAAAAGAGGATGAGGACGATGACGTGCACATACACACACCTTTAGCAATAAAATTGTACACGAAAAAAAAAAAAAAAGGATTCACTCCGCCACTTCTTAGCCCAACAAACGTCAAGGACACACGCTTAATTTCCCTTGTGCTACCTGTGGAATTTTCTTAAACCAACCGCCGACGAATAATTGCCATGTGAATTGGAGGTGAAGGCAAAAAGGCGATGGCGATGGCAATGGGCGAAGGCGAATTGGGAAGGCTCAACATGAAACTTAATGAGAATCTCGTAAAGCGGGTTTTTCTCTGTGTGATGTTCCAAGTTTATTGCCACTTAAAACGCTAGTACACCAACCTAGAGCCGCAACCTTCGACGGGGATGTTTTTGCTTCCTTTTTTTTTTTCGGTTCTGAAAACAACAAATAAAACTGCATACGTACGCACTCACACACACACACCCAGACACAGAGAGACCAACACAACTAAAGGTGGCTGCTGCCGGCAATAAATTCATTTTTATTGAGGTCGTTTAGATCTTCATTCAGCAGGATTCTGGGCCTCGTCGCTTAACATCAGGATGTAAGCGTTTTGCCTCGAATCATATTTGATCTTTTAATCTTCGAGGTGATGCGGCTGCAAAGGGCTTTAACATTCAATTAAAAATAAATTAAGTTAATTTGTGTGTGAGGGATGTTGTGCGGTTTTTTTTTTTCGGTGGCGGCGCGCGGGTTGAGAGAGTTTATTTGGTAATAAAAGTGAGCACGGACCGGTAGAAAGGACTAACCGCCTTTGGTCAGTATTAAAAAAAAAATTGAAAAACCATTAGAATCGGCCAGGGCAGGTCCAGAGAATTTTTATTGGATTCCTTGTGGGGTCAGTCGAGTAAAAAAAAAGTTTCGCTCGAGGGGTTTTACAACTTTTCCCGAGTCGGTGAATGGAGAGGGGGGAACTAATTACATTAATTGCAAGCACCTGCAAAGCAGTGTAGAAGAGGTTCTTGGAGTCGTATACATTTGTCAGATCGGTTGGGTTACTAAATAAAGAGCTATTCAGTGAGTTGGTCCATGAAATGGAATTTCCCAACTAGTATTGAATTTTGCTCTTTCCCTTTTATCTACATAAATGTAAGAGAATATGGTATTTAACAGATATTTTGCTATTGTCGTCCTTAGAAACTCCTCATTAACGCTTTTTAATTTGAGACATATGACATACAGTGCTAAGGTGTTTTGCGTACGATAAAGAAATTTGTGAAAAAAACGCTATTATTTTCAAACTATATTTGAATAGAGCAAAACATAAGGCTTCAAAATATACCAACATTAATTCAATACTCTTATCCATTCAACTGATCGACCAAAGTGAGGTGGTCAACCAATCACAGAAATTTGTACAATCTGCACTAATCATTGCCATGTAGTCAGCACTAACCATTATGCTACGCAATAGTAAGGACATTTTACCAAATAATTTAACTCAGACGTTCATCTCGTATAAGAGAACCTCGACACTCCCTTCTCAAACACTCATCAACCGTTCAATTAACGTTTCACAGAAACAACCAAAAGAAGAGGTGATGCCAAACCCGATTCCAGTAAAGACATTCGCGTTCACCGCAAGTCACTGCTGTGACAACACTCGTAAACCGTAATTCTATGTACAATTCACAGTTGTCCACGTCCTACGACCCGGGCTCACATTAAATCCATTCAAGTGAGTCATAGGTCCTTTCGGACTCCCTAGAACCTCATAAATGTCCGCCAATAACCTACAAATTGTGTGGCATTCAGCACACCAGAGTTGACAGCGCCGATAAAACGAACAAATCACGGCGATAAAAACCCCAAATCAGCGGTATACTGACAAAAATGCGTATTAAATCGGTGGATTTACGAGTTCAATACTCCCCGAGTCCGAAAACTCAACACCCCATCACAACACCGCCAAGCTCCGCAAAAGTTCTAATTTATGTACCACAAGATGTGTCTGTTCAACCGGCAATTTTCTGTCATAACTGCTGTCAAAGCAGCGAGCCTTCGCGGCCTTAATAAACTTTACGACTGCCCGGGGCATTCTATGAATGCGGAGGCTAATTGAAATGGCAGCACTAAAGTGCACAGAGGACGACACATCAGGACGTGTTTTAAAGATAACTTCGCGATAAAAGCCGTGCGCCTTGAATGCTCAGATGCTCATTATTAAGTCGTTAGATTTCGATTAGGTAACCAGGTGAAATAATTCCTCGAACAGGGCCCCCGCTCACTCTGCCACCACATTAAGGGCACTTTGCAATTTTTTGGCCACTCAGCCTCCAAGGACGCGCGTAACGTGTTGATTTAATTCAAATTTGGTATTGGGTGTCCTTGAAGTTGAAGAGCCTTAACCTCACCTAAGCTGGCGGCGGCGAAACGGCGTTATGTACGAGGGGGTTGCATCACATGACAGATTCAATTAATTCGAGATCACTTAGTGGGCTGGTGGCAGGTTCAAAAATAAAATTTGCAGCCGATTGTTTTGGCGGCCTATCGTTGGGACATAACGCGGGCTGACGTTCAAAAGGTACTTAGACTTTGTGCGTCAATTTCGCGTAATTAACATCTGAAATTATCAACGTATGGGCATATTTTCAGACGTGTGTTGTTTGCCTTTAGGGCGGTGTTTTGATGGTTTTGAAGGGTATTGAGCATGGGCGTTGGAGACAGACGTTGGCGAAAGGGCTTCACATTGGAGACATGAATTTATAATTTGATTAAACGGAAGAGCCGTGTTGGTGTGCGATTTGCAGTTGTGGGGAAAGGCCTAAAATAGGCTTATTGGTTCTAGGCTCTAACGGGTTTTCTGTGTCAAGTTGCTCGATATCAACGATTAATTTTATTTCTACAAATACTAAATCGTATGAGATTTATACGTTAAACTACCTTCAAACGAAGCTTGATTTTAAAAGGTTTAATCGCTTTGCTTACAGTTCAGCAGATAAATCGTACAGTAAACATTCAGCAATATAAAAGTTGCCGAAACAGTTTCCTTAAGTTGTATGGGACAATTCTATTTTTCTTTGCTCTCAGTGGGGTCGAAAATTTTAGAACAAACTATTTAGAGGTGATTTCTATCAACATCAACGCAATGGAATGCTCATCCAATTCGAAAACTCTCAACTATTGAGGCTCAATGTGCTTATTAATAGAACAAGTCTTTTAAATAGTGCACACAGAAATCTATGCTCAACGCCTTGTTTTTTTTTTTTTTTAATAAAAATGAAGTTCATTTCGAGAAAGCTGTTTTTGTATTAAAAATCTGGCGGTGTAACATTCCACCAGCCAAATTCCTTGCCCACATCCATCTGATTGTTTGAACCCAAAAGATGGTTGGCAGCACAATGGGCTAAGTGTTTCAAAATTTCAAGATGTGTTTTATTCAAATATCTAATAACCGAACCGAAAATAGACGAAAAAAAAAGTAGACTAGCATTAAAAGAACGCATTTGTTTGTGAAAATTCATTCCCTCTAAATTCTTGCTATATTTTTGTTACCAGTTTCTTAGCTTTTTAAAGACCACTGCTAAATGTAAATTGTTGGTCGAATGCCTTCCTGGGAAAGAGGATTTTTATAAAAAAGAAGAATTTCCTAAGAATTTATTAAATTTGAGATGTTCGATGGATTCAAGTCGCCACGTTTGACCTGCAGCTGTGATTCTTTTTTCCAGGAAGAAACCTTTCCCTTCAATGACACAAAGCTGCAACGCCTGAAATTGATTCCAAATCTCCCCAGCTTCGTTAAAAGAATTTTCCCCGAAGTAGAGAGGAGAAAATATATCTCTTCCCCAATCACTGACTTTTGCCAACCTGTCAATGTACATCGGCGAAAGTGGACCTCTTTTTCACTTGAATGGCCCTTCCTGGATGGATCTATCACGAATCACCTCACTAATTTGTGTCGTTCACATGACGGACGTCATGCCACCTCCCTCAACGGCCAACCATCGCCTGGACGACACGGAAATCGCTGGCCACTTGACCTTAGTTGCTGCGGCAACTTCTAATTACTCGACATCCTTCGTAGAAGGGCACAAATTTCTCCTCGTACTACGGAGATAGCTCCACGGTTCAATAAACTCCTTCCCACATGGCGTGGAGGCCCTTGACGCCCTCCGTCATCAACTCCAACTTCATTCCAGTTCACTTATTACTGAAAGTCATACGCATTCATATCGCCTGGCAGTAGATTAATGCTCAAATCACGGCTGTCATTAATCTGCATCGACACTGACGCATCCGATGCTCTCGAGACGTAATCTATGATCTGCGAAAGGGCGCCCACAATGGTCTCACCCACGCTCGAGGTAAATGCCAGTATCACAGGACGACGCAGTCCTTCTCAAGCCCCACAGACGCGACAGCCGTAACAACGCAAAGTAAACACCAGCACCAATAGCTCCAGGTACTTATCCTACTCCGACCACCCGAACGCCATAAATTTGGCCACACTGGCTGTCGGCGTGGTTGCTCCAATCAATCAAATCGACCACTCGATTGGAAAATTTCTGCAAAATGAAAGAAGACACGGGACCGAGGAGGCGGGATTGCAATTTTCGGGACGGTTCAATGGAACGCCATGCGACGAAGTTTGGCATGACTTGCTGCCATTTACGCCGCCTGCTGTCACATGCGAGTCGAGTGTGTGGTCGATTGTTGACATATAGAAGATCAAGTGAAGCCGGGGCTTCCTTTCGGAATTATAAAATATGACTTTGGATCCGAGACACCCCCTCACTCGTAAATCTGACAGAGCTGTTGACCTCGACGCTGGGGAACATCAATAATCTGCTGGTAAAGGGAAAATAAATGAGGAGCGATGTTGTCGAACTTTTGATGTCAGGGTGGATGTCATGTTTGAAGTAGTTTAGCTGGAATTAAAGAAGAAACAACAACAAGAGAAAAAAAAAGATTCTTTTTCAATTTTATTGCGCTGATGGCAGCTCGAAATGATGAGCTAATGGTCGGCGCAGTCGAGAGCTTCGTCCTGGTGGCGACGACGGCAGCAGAATGAGTGATAAGCCTCATAAAAGGATGTTTATGGGGACAGAAAGAAAACAAAGTTTTTTTTTTTCGTCTTTGCTTTGAAAAGAATTTTAGACGGCGACGCGTTGTTTAGAGTTCACTGACTCGAAACTTTCCTCTTGACCGAGTCCTATAAACTGCTGCGTTCTAGTGGCTGAAAAAAAAAAGAGATCTGTGGCCGATGCATGACGTCTTTGTCTCGACTGACGTATGTAAGTTGAAGTTACATAACAAGAAAGTTTTTTCGTCATACAAGAAACATATGACGAGTTTCATATTGCTAATGCAGCTACGACAAAGCCGCAATGTGCAAAAACTTTAAAGCGAAATAAATAAATATGTTCTTAGTATTTTAAACGAATACAGAAAAAACTAAAAAGTGTTTGTTGCATTTGCATAAAACCATTTATTGATAGTTGGTTTAAATTTGGTTATTAATTGTAGCAAAGCAGAAAGGGCTGTCAGCTTAAATTGTACGTTTTTTTTTTATATACAAAGTTTTTCAATTAGGTGAGCGCTGTGGATTCAAGGAAACTGCATAAGCTTTGAGTCCGACAGGGTGAATGCCCAGAAATTTTTACGTTTCTGTCTCATTTAAGTGGGATCCTTCCTCTGAACGTACAGCTGCAGTCAAAATAATAGCAGTGAGACAGGAAAAACCACAGCTCAATAAAAAGGATTAATGTAGATCATCCATAAATTATTTTGAAATATTGAAAATTATTATTTTATAATAAAAATCCAAGCCAATCATTAAGTAAGAGGTTATACTCAAGTTGCAGAAAGTTATTTTTCAGAGAAGAGCACTGCTATTATTCTGACCGCAACTGTATATCTGTAATTAAAAATGCTTTCGCTATTCTCTGTTCGAAATCGTAAGTCAAAAACTAGGAATATGCAAAATACAGCGGCTGTAAGAGAGCTAAACTTTAGAAGTTCAAGGGCTGTAATAACAAAATAAGTAAGCGAGTTTTCCAAAACTATAAATTTTGAATATAAGAAAAGTACAGAAAGTTGATATATCGATATAAAATTGATTGCACTATGTTTGTAATGATTGAACATATCGTTGATACTTGAAGTTCACACGAGAATTGTTGTGTTGATTCCCTCCAAAGTTTTTTTTAGAGCATAACACACCTAAATTCATCGAACAAACTAATTTTTTTTAGTTGTGTTGTAAGAAATACAACCTATGAACGGGTCTAGGATTGAAAATCACATCTGGACATTAAGCTGAAAGTCCGAGTCCCGACTGAACGTTTTTTTTAAATAAATAAAAGAAAATTATTTATTACGATAATTTACTTATAAAATGAAGCCTTTGAATTTTAGTTTTGAAATTATGAAAATTTCGTTAGGTCGATAAGTCAGCGGTTAATGAGGACAAAACAAAGTACCTGATGTCATTAAAAAAGGATAGTAAACACTAACGTGTTGGTCAAAGCGTCACCATTGCGAGCAGTAACTTTAAAGTAGTAAAGGCCTACTCAGGCTCCGCTACAAATGTAGAAAACGGCACCAGCATGAAAAATCGCTCTTTCTTTCTCAATTGAGGAGCAAAGTCTACTCTAGATATACAAACTGTCACTGTCGGCCAAGGTATTAGGCCAACCCTGTGGTGTTATATGCCACCGATACATGGACCCATGAACTAAAGCGGATGAAAACGCACTGAAGTGTTTCGAGAAGAAAATTCTTCTTCTTCTGCTACAAACCTACAGTACCGATTTTTTTTTTGTGTTCTGCCTTCAACTACAAAATCTACATTTACAAAGCTGTATTACAATCAAAATAGACTGATGCCGACCCGGAATTCTTAAGAGTGGTCTTTCACTCTTTTCCAGTAGTCTGAGTAGGTACCAACCTTCGCTCAATCGAATCTCCCCTCTAACGAAACATTAAAAGCATATTTCTTTTTTTTTTTAGAAAACTTTCAATAAATCCGCTTTAAATACTCTACATCCTCCCCGTCTGGCCACCATAAATTAAGCTCACAGACGTTCTCAGCCGAGGTCAGATGCCGCATAATGTCCCAGCCAATAACAAATTCAAATTGCTAAATGAATCGGATGATCACTGCTGGGCAACCCTTTATTTGAGCCAAAATAACTCTCCTGCAGCCACATCCCAAAATCATACGACATCAGCTAAATCCTACCACCCAGCAGCAGAGACGGTGGCTCTCAATAAAAAGTCCAGTGACTGACTAATCCAATCCTGCACTGAAACTCAAGTAAAACTAAAACTCCCCTTGTGGTTAGCCAAAGTTAATTTACTTAAGGCACAAAGGCAACGTAAACGACTCTGGCTCAAAAGATACGTCCAAAACAAAACTATGCGACCAGCATCAAACCGTCATTACGCATTTCCATACGAGCCAAAAGCGTATGTGTAATCCCGAAAATATTTAAACTCCCATGCGAACATATTGAATATCATGTACCTAAGGGATTCCCAGACACGCATAATATCCGAATGCGTCCATTAAAGAGAATCTTAATAAATTTTTATTCACTGCGACATCGACAAAGACGCCACCCCCGGCCAGACCTCCGACTCTGAATCCGAATCTGAATCTGAATCCGACTCCGACCGAATATGGAGATTTAATTCCAAATGAGGGTAAGCACATTTCCTCCGAATGAATAAATAGTTCTAGATACACAAACGCACACGTACCGAGAGCGAAAGCGATTACCATTATCGCTATTATTGAGTCAATTTGATTTTATGGTAAAGACAAGGTTTTAAAATTCCATTTAAGGTTCACACCGTGGCCACCCCGAGAGACTCCGACTTTGTTTTGAATTGATGGAAGTTTTCCCGACTGTTAAACGTCTGCCGGTCCGCATGTGGACGGTCGGTGGAGGTCTCTCTTCGGCAGAGTCGTCCATTTAAGGCAGAGCCAAGTGCATTCCCCAGCTGGAGAAGTTGTTTGTTGATTTAATTGCTCGGAAACGGTCATTCAATTAGCCGCCTGATTTATGGGACTCGAACGGTTTTGTTTTTCTTCAGGGGTGAGTATGTGACGCTTAACGTCATTGCAGCAATAAAATTCCTTCATCCTTGATCCTAATTCCAGCGCCTAGGGTGGGGTAGTTAAAAATCCATTAACGTGTCACAGTTTTAAGGGGTTGAGAACGAAAACCAGGAGGGCAGACTGAAGTTGAAGAGTCACCTGTTGACTCGTTGTAATACAAATCATGAGAACTTTGTGCCGACGAAAACTTTTAAACTGCTGTGACCGAGGTAATATACTTCAGGGAGGGGGCACTTGAATTTTTAAAAGTTAAGGGTGTTTAAAAGTTTAACTTTTATGATGAGAGTGATTGTAGACAACTTCAAAGTCAAATTACTGTTTATTATGGAACAATGAGGACAAGAACGATTCTGTGGTCAGGAATGTGATGTCGGACACAACCTCAGATGTGGTGAAGATGCTCCACAACGAAGTTTATGGTTTTGTCATTAAGGAAGTTAGTTTTGAAAAAAGAGGACAAAAGATAAATGCACAGCTTCGAGGGCATTGGTGTGGCCTGAGGCATCAGACATGACAAAAAAATGAATGTCCTAAATAAATTAAAAAACAAAATGAAAGTTGTCTTCCATTTATCTTTTTCCAATTACAAATGTACGATATAAGAAAAGAAACCATGTAAAATTTTTGTTAAGAGTGTTGGAACCAGAGGGTCAATAATCATAACTAATTAATTTGGTAATAAGTTTAAGCAGTTTATTGTGAATGATAGCTTTAACGTGCAAGAAGAGTTATTCGTCGGTTTATCGAATTGCAGGGCGATATTTGAAAACAAAATATGTTGCTGTTGGGCATTGCGGCGATTGACCACATAAAATAAGTGCCACACTAGCTCCAAAACAGACGCTTTGTTGGCACGAAAAGTTAAAATCGATCTCGCCATATCTGCGCCGAATTCGGTAACAGTAAGTGCGATTTACTGTTCTAAAACTTACTGTTAACTAGTTGGTATTTGAATCAACGAAAACATACGATTTCGTTGCGAACCAGACAAAGCAAAACGAATCTTTTTAGTGATTAGTAAAATTTAATATTATGGGTAGCGATGAAGAGTCCTATGTTAGGAGACCACTTGGCAGGCGACTTTAAGCTAGCTGTTGCTAAAAGGCTTTTACATTGTTTCTGTGTGCTGATGTGTGAGTAACTCGCCGGGATAGGGTGAGAAACACGACCGCGTTTGGGCGGAAAGGGCTATGCTTTGGGCGGAAGAGCTATGGTCTGGTCACTTGGCACGAATGTTTCCATCACAACCTCCGTGGTGAACCTTGAATACGATCCGGTCAGGAAGGCGACCGCTCGGCAGACCCAGGATGAGATGACTGGAACAAGTCAAAAATTTCGCCTGATTACGCTTGGGCATACCTTCTGATGAATTAGAATTGGCGGCGGAGAATCGGGTTGCTTGGAGATCTCTTCTGCGTGCATTGCGCCCGTGAGCCCTTTAGTGAAACACGCGGTCAAGAAGATGATGATGATGAGAAGTTATTTGGTCCTCAAAGGACCGCTTAGTATACGCAAACTGCAGGGGTAGTATTGCCAGTAAAGCCGTTTTTCTGCAATTTGCTTGGTCCGTATCAGTGCGTCTTTAGCTATGAAGAAACTACCATCGACCAGATATTAACATTACGGTAGATCCTGGATCCTCAAATCGACACCCACCACCTTTTCGTCGGCTGCGTATGAGAGAAAAACTATCCGAAGCCATGTCTGGTTTTGGCATCGCTGCAAAATTGGTCCGACTTTGCAAGATGGCCATGGAGACAGCTTGCTGCACCCAGAGCATCAGCAGTAACCTTATCTACACCTTTGATGTCAAAAAATTCTTTCAGTGGCATCCGTTGTCAAGCGACTTTTTCAACATCATACTTGAAAGCATTGTGCGGAATTCCCACACCAAAACCAGAGCCACAATCTTTCAAAAGTCCGTACAACTACTTGCGTATGCCGATGAGAGAGACATCATTGGCAGAACACGGTGAGCTGTCTATGAAGCTTTCACGAGGATAGAAGTAGAAACGGCGAAGATGGGTCTAGCTGTCAACGAAGGAAAAACGAAGTACATGCTGTCATCAAAGAAGGACTCCCAACACCGACGCCTTGGACAAAGCGTCAATATTAACAGGTACAACTTCGAAGTAATCAGATACTTTGGTTGCCTGGACTCCGCGGTTATCTTAGTAAACGGCACCACCTTGGACATCAAGGGATGATTTCTTAGACCAAGCAGGAAATTTAGTAGTACAACAAAACTAGCATTATGCAAGGCGCTGATCGCCCCTGACCTCCTCTATGGCGCGGAGACTTTGATATTATCAAAAAAGTATGAAAACCTGCTTAGTTGCTTTAAGAGAAAGATTCTTCGCGTGATCTTGAGAATACACGGCAAGGCAATTATGGCGACTGTAAAGTGGACAAAGCACGTGAAAAGTTGTGCGAATACACAAACTATTTTGATTAAGTTTTATTTATTTATTTATAATTATTTTTTTTTTCTTATTAATATCGTTGTTTTACGATAGCCAATTTAGCAGATAAAGTTTCAACAATATGGCCGCTATTAACTGTCAAAGTTTGGAACTGTCAAAGTATGGAAGACCCTTTCGTTAATTTTAAATGATTAGTCTCTAGCCTGAACATCATGCCTTGAACGATATAATCGTTACGGAAAAAGGAAAAGGAATGAATTATGTCCTTACTTTCAAGCATTTTGAGTATTTCCACAGCTGCTTTAGAATCCATTAAGCACTTTACGCACTTTCAAAAACAAAATTAAAAGAAACAAATGCAAAATTGAATCAATTTTGAACTTGCTTCGTAATATTAAAAGTCAAAGCTCTGTCACAGTGTTTCAATCTTTTCAAATATTCGACCCGGTCTGACCGACAAATGGATAAGACTCGACTCGAAGGCCACTTAGACAATCTTCAGTTTTTAAGGATTCCATTAATTACCCCCATTCGAGTTTGTCGCAGACAACTTTCCATGAATTTTCTCTCCGCCATCTTCATGTCATCGACTAAGACGAGACTAGGCCAACCGATAAATTTCAACCAACTCGATAGCGTCTTGTCGGCGTTAAATTACACCCGATGAGCTTCCAATCAACAAATGCCACAGACAAAGACAATTACCCAGCGGGGGTGGGCACACTAGTCCCCAAAAAAAAGATCCAAAACAAAAAATTCAAATTCAGCTAAAATAGAGTCACAGATTTATCATTCAATCTTTCAATTTGCCGATAAAGATACACTTTTCACTTAGCCTTTCATCAATTCTCAAACCCCCCATGCCTCAAAAGGTAAGACGGGAATTTATGGGTGCCCCTCACATTGTCGACTTCTATTGGCTTTGACATAGTCAACCGCAACAAATGAGGCACAAACATTCCCAGACAAATAGAGCAATCTTTCAATTTCATTTACTTGATTGCAATTGATTTTTTTTTTCCTTTTCAAGGGAATTTTTGGTCCTTGCTGGGATAACAATGCCAATGGCACTGAGAGAGATTCATTCTCGGGAATTCAAGTCGAAACCTGATGAACCTTTTGTTTGGCTCTGTCGAAAAGTCACCGTCGTTGAAAGATACACAACAACAAAAAAAAAAGGTTTGGAATGAATTTCCGAAGTGAAATTGCGTGCAAAATGTTTATCTTACATTCGGCTCTTGCGGTGCGATGCGATCTGATGGTGCAGCGTGACGAATTGGAAATTACCTCGATAAATTGAATTAGGATTTGATGGAGAAGTGTAATGAGGCGACTTAAGAGGCCATTATTGATGGAGGGGCGCTTGGTTGGGTCGGGCGAATTGGGCGGTTCGGTGGTGGCGCAATTATGCTAATGTTTTGGCATGCAAATGGGATTACATTGTGCTGGAATGTAAATTACCTTGTGTAATATAATTACTCAGGTAATTTTCATTAAAGTGAATATAATGGCGTTTGGGCTGTGCGGAAGAAAAAGCCACAGATACGATGAGAATCGATTCGATGGGTGTGTTACAGGCCGTAGATTTATGGGACGTGATGTTCTGAAATTGGAAGCTCAATTGTCAGTAAATTATTTGTTTGAACTACTAAACTCTGAAATCCATAGGCTCTACGTTCTGATTTTCGGTGTCCTTTTGATTGGTTGGAAAAATACATTGGTACATCTTTTCAAAGCCACTTGTATTCTGTTTTCTGAAACAATTTCGATGGTCTCAAAAAGTCAAATGTTTTCCCCAAAAATTTACAGGGAAATCTACGTGAAAAAGATAGGCTGGCCCTCAACGGGCTGTTACGCATCCCAGTGTATGCAATGTAATATACAGGGAAATCTAAATCAGCTGATTTCTTGCCCAGAGTTCGAACTGAATCTTTTGCCCATTTTTGCTTAGCTGTACAAGATTCAATCGACTCCAGGAGTTTAGAGGAATGGCCATAAAGAACGACGTTTGTTCCTTGATTGGTTCTGGGAGTGTTAGCAAGAGATCAAAGAACCAAATAGTCTTGAGCAACGCGATACACTGAAATTGGATAGAAAACAGCTTGTTTTAAATTCGAAATTGCCATCAAAATGTCTGAAATTGGAAATCGAAAACATTAAAACTGTCCCACATCAATTTAACGAACAACTACCACCCCTAATCTATGCACAGCCACATCTGAATCGCAAAACTTCTGCTATTTGTCCAGCCCCTGATCCCACAACATCATTTCACATGATTAGCTTCGTGAACTCATCAGCATTGCGTGCGGCCAAACAGGGCACTTAATGCCCACGCACTCGGGCAGAGTATTAATTAGGCGACACCCACTCAAGCATCCCACAGCGGAGCGACGAAGGAGTGAAAGTTAAAACAGCAACTGTGGGAGTCCTCTCAGAAGAAGGATCAATTTTCAATGCTGCTGGTAATCCTTCCTATTGTCCCCGCGCCTGACACACGACACCCAATGAGCATTCAATTTTCACATTTCAAAATTTTCCTCTGCGAAAATTGGTTTTGAAGAACACAACAGCAAACCCACTCAAGGACATGCCCACACTCGTTTTACGCCAGTGCTTCAAACTCGTCTTGGTTATTTTCACACTAAATTACGGCGAATTAAGTACGTCCCATCGGGAAAGTCTGTAATTTAGAGAGCCTGCACCCTCGAGGGAAGTTTATGAGCGGTAAGACGCAGGATAGTGCGTCGTCCACGTCAACGCATCGACTCTAAGCTTTCAGCGTCCAACGGCCCCTTGACCTGAGCTGATTTTTCCCCGGAGCTATCTCAACAATCTAATCTGTTCGCTTAATGACTGAGGATAAATTTGCAGAGAGAGCACAAAACAGACATGGGGTTCGGTTTGGTCTGCTTCGGGGCATCCTCCCTGTCCACGTGAGAGGTCTGGGAATTTATATTTTCGCTCTTGTTGTGTCGGAGGGGCGGCACTTCACTCGTGTTTATCAAATAAAGAACATCCAGGCGGCAGAATCTTTTAATTTTGTCTGCTTCGGGTTGATGCTGTGATGTGTCTTAGCGTGGCTTACACGAGACGACGCAGGACACACACGCGTCCACTGGTAGGGGGTCTGCTTGAATATGCAAGGATTAGTTGAAGGCCTTCTTGGGTCATGATATTGATTTGCATCATTTGTAGTACGTGAAATACTTTCTTTGCCAGCCGCGATGTGCTACAGTGTGCCTTTTGTGGGGAAAGTATTTTTAGATCCACGCCTTCTCCATTGTTTGGAGACAACGTAACTTGTAATCTTTATGCGCGGCGAAACATCCTTTTTTACGAGGTCAATCACTGTTCCTTGGGTCGTTTCACATGAAGACGTTTTTGTGTGGAAAAAATTTGCTTTATGACGTTGCCGAGCACCCGGGACCGAGAGCCATTGGTTTCGGATACAAAAAAATTTTTAGAAGAAATGATTTTTTATGTTGCAAATGACTGTGCTGGATGGATGGATGGTTGGCTTTTGAAAAAGGAGAATAGTTTGCAGTCTGGCTTCGCAAGGGCAATGGATGTGTGATGACGGCTGAGTGACGGAGTGTGGTGGTAATATATTCCTCTGCTTTTGAATGAGGAGTCGTATGGCTTCAAGGTTGGGAGCGAATGTCCGAGTGAAGGAGTGTTTAAGATGTGCTGAACGAGGGGATACAGAAATAAACAGGAGGAGGTGTGGGATGGTCATTGGGCTTTAAAATGAAGACCCAACTGTCAGCAGTTCCTCTCTTTAGTCCCGGTCTGGCATGGTCAACCGAGAAAGGAAGCCGAGTAGTACGTAATTTTCAACGGATGGATGAACGATTCTTTGTTTTCAGTTCGAGGCAACGCTAACATGACTAGTGGCGCTTAAGGTTAACCGAAAGGCTGAGTTTACCGTTTTATTGTTTTGAACTGAGCGAGGAAATACGACGTTCAGACTCAGTTAGACGTTGCAACTGCAACATTCGCCAAAGAAAGGAATGTTTTACTAAAAACTATGCGATTGACAACTTATCGGGACTAATTAGCTACTAAAAAAGGGTAAATTCGACCTTTTATCACTTCTACTACTATTTTTTTAAAACCGTTTGCAGTCAGCAGTGGGTTAAGTATTCAAATATTTTAAGCAAATGTTTTAAGGTCCCTTTCGAGTTGGACTTAGATCCCGCTCATGGTAAACCATCGTTTAAGAATCCCGCCAGGGCAAACTGGGATGTTTATGACAGGGTTTTAGCGTCCAAACTCATAAGGCTGTCTAGCTTACTTTAAAGATGAATCGTCTGTGGAGGAATAAAACGAAAAATTACCTAAGGCACTTTTAAAAAGCTTCAATGCAGAGGCAGAGGTAAATAGCAACCATCTTGGTGGAACAAGGAACTAGGGAAGGCACGGGAAAAGATTCAAAATCTGTTTAAGCAAGCCAAGAGACAGAACTTTAGTCTGGTCTGGAAATCCTATAGGGCTGAACTCAGCGTTTTAAGAAAGAGCTGAAGAGGATTTTGGCACTCTACCCTTTGGGAAATCAATGAAAAAAGTTCTATGGTAGTATGGAGAAGGAGTTTTCGCGCCTGAGGAAACTGCTCACCAAAAACCAATAACACCCTCTCTCATTCAGATGGGTGATTGTAGTTGGTCAATGATGGTCAAGATGCAAAGGAAAACTTAGAGGTCCTTATGGACACACATTTCCCAGGCTGCTCTACCGATCCTCCGATGCACGTGGTCGCTAACTCTGTTCAGCAGCACGACGGACTTTCGAATATTTTTACTATAAACAGAGTTGCATGGGCTTTATCATCTTTTGGCCCTTACAAACTATACCGGCAATGCTTCAAAAGACGCAGGATCGCCTGATCCCTTATCTCATAGCCGTTTCTAGTGGTTGCAAGTTAAAAGGAAACAAGTTGGTTTCAATGGATTAAGTGCGTGTGACGGAAGTTAAAGGTGAATGTGCTTGGGGTGAGGAATGCAATAGGTAATTTGGCCTCGGTTAGCTTGCATAGTTATAAACTCTACACCCAAAAAATGGAGAATTTCGAGGACTGTCTTCATACCCAAATGTGGCAAAACTTCCCGTGCTTCAGCGAAGGACTAAAAACATTTTTTTACACATTTTGAAATTTTGGTACACTTAAGCCAAAGCTAGGCCGATTGTGCTGCTAACCATCTTCTGGGACTACACTGGACTAGACTACAGACCAGTATGTCCTACATGGCTTTTCTTGAAGAACCTGGGAAGGATATTGAATTCACACATTAGGCAATCTATTCCCAGGCACTTTCTTTCTTCGTGGAAACACGCGTACCAAAAGGGAAAATCCACTGAGGTTACTCAGATAGTCCAAACCTTACTTCACTACAACGAACACACAGTTGAAGACTTTCTCGACATAGAGGGGGCTTTCAACAACGTCACCAATGAGGCTATCTTTCGTATTTATCTTATTTAGTTTGGAAGCACGGTTAAGCTGCATTCTTTACCTAAAAGAGTTCCAAGAAATATTTTGAAAACAGAGATTGAATGAAATGGAGAACGAGACGTTCTCACAGGGTAGTGGTGGCATAAGCCTCTAAAAAATTAAATCAGCCGTGGATGCGGCTATTAAAACAATTATACTTGCACTTTTTTACACCCGCAGATGACGTGTCAGAGTCTTCTATCAAGTCCTGGTCAACATTTACTCATTTCACACCCGATTGCTCGAACAGCCTGTCCATTGAAGAAGTAATCCTACAGATGCTCACCACTTTCTGACAGTGAGTAAACAACTGATGTTTCTCCTTCAGTATTTTCTCCTTAAAGTCCACCCAGCGTCTTCTATTTTTCCAAACATGTCTCAGCAAATATCTTAAGAAGTGCTGCCAACAAAGGATTCGTCGAGATGAATCAACTCATCCTTAAAACCATTTGCTGCCGTATTATCTTTCACCGACAAGCACCTACTCCATATTCAATTGAGTCAACCCCCATATCCATTTTTAACGAGCTCCTTACAGCACACAGCTCCCCAACGTTCCCCCGAGTCCTATCCTATCCTATCCTATCCTATCTCTCACCGCCCACCCCATCGAAAGGGAAATCCCCCATCAAAAGCACATAAAATCTTAGGTTAAATGACACATGCATCGAGTTTCCCTCTTAACGCCGCAGAGGGTAACACAAATAAAACCTAATCCCTCACATGACTAACCCCATAAATTGGATATAAACCTTGCGACGAACTCCTTCGAATTCCCAAGGCCTCTCCGGAAGAGACACACACTCACACACAATCGCGAGCGTTCTAAAATTTCAATAAATCATTAATCCACACGAATAAACCAGATCAAAGAGAGATTTCATCCATCGCAGCGCCCGAACGAAAGAGTTAGTCCCGCCAAAAAAGAACGACGAAAATCCGAGTCTTGTTTACATTCGACTCTATGAATGAAAAAAGCTTCGAATAGTAAATTCGAAAAAGCCCCACACATTCCACGGCGAATTCACACGCACGTGCTGGCGCGTCTACACCAAACAGATGACAACAAATCCCATTGACAAGTGAAAGCTTTCCCCCCGCCAGCCACACTTCGTCAGCTTTCCAACGAGAGCGTCTTCAGCGCCCCAGCGCCTCGCACGCGCCCACAACACAGATACACAGACCGGAGGGGGTGTCTTTCAAGTTTGTGCCACCGCGCCACTGCTCAAGTGTGGTAGGTCAAACCAGTCACGTTAACTGACTGAGCCGTACGTTCTGGCCGAACGTTTAGTTGATGTCTGTTGCCGGTAGATATCGGACGACCGAGCAGGTGTTTCACATAAAAATTCACAAAAAAGATTTTTCTTCCAAAGAAAAACATATCTGCATATATCAATCAAATTAATCCGCTTCATTTCGAATTCACGGTCACTCGAGCGCGGTGGAAGCACGAAAACGACGACGGAAAAATTGTCATGGGAAAAAAAATCGGTTTTGAAAAATCGTATCTTTTCCTCTTAATTTGAATACTTTTCGCGGTCTGATGGGGAATTAAATTCAAATTTTCACCGAGAGAGCGCAATCCATCTCCGGCGCGGATTAAGATACAAAGGCGACGGAAAGATCTATGATCGGTGTCAGTGATCTTGTGGTTTTGTTTAAATTCACTTACGACGCGAAATTCCAAAATAAAAATCTTCTCTCTTCTTTTTCTGAGTGAAATTTGTATGGTGAAAGGGATACACGCGCTCTATTGGTGTGTCTATTGTGCAGGAAAATTAAAGATACGTAATTTATCTTTCAGTGCTGTGTGCTGTGCTGTGCTGTGAAAACAATTTATTGTTGGATACTTTCCGTGGATACACGAGTGCAGTGGCCATCGCCGAGGAAACGGAAGTGAGTTTTCGGTTGCCTTGAATCCTTTTTAGTCTTTTTGTGTGTGCTGGGGGTGTACCGAAATTGATGTCCTTCGTAAAGCCAGTGAGCAGTAGATAATGAGGAATAAACTTGCTCCTGCTATGTGATTAGTTTTAATTTGTAAGAGTGCTTCCTGCTGCAAAAGGTTTATAAATAAAAGATATTGGTGGTGATAAGATTACTCGACGAGAACTGTCGGGAAAGATACTGAGGATTCAGTAATAAAAATTTATGAGAACCAGTTGTTGAGAGACGGAAAGTACCTTCAATCTTTCCTCTGACTTAAGTTGATATTTATTGACGGGTTATACTCGATGATGGTCGTCGCGTGGCCGATTGACAGATCTGAGACTTATGAGAAATCATGGGGATGGCTGTTGAATCTGGAAATTTTTTTTTCTTGGAATTTTGTTGTAAAGAAAAAAGTTATAAAGTGGTTTCCCATAATTTGAGAGTGTAAAAGGTGGGCGATTGCCCTATTTCGGTGCAAGGACACGTATCAATTAATTAATTGTGTAACTCAGTCTGCTACTAATATTCTTTGCTTCGTAGTTCGTTGTCAAAAACGGTGGAAGCTTCATAGGCAGACAGTGTTGATCAATATTGAACCCTGTGTCACTAAGGAAATACGCAGTTCATGTAGTTCAAAGTTAATTTAGCCGTTTGGTGCACCAACCAACTAACTCCATAAAACATATTGTTGAAAAATACGATGAAATAATGCACATATTTGATGAAAGAAGTTACTTATTATCTAGAAAATTTGGTCGTTTAATATTGTCAATCTTTATTATTTACGAAAGTTATTGTAAATTTAAGAAGTCACGACTTTACCAAGTGCTTTTTTAAAAAGTGGAGCTAATCAATTTATGAACTGAATGGAACGATATTTTTCTTATTTCGGTTATGTTGCATATTGAATTTTTATATAAATATAAACATTGTTGTCTGGAGCCACTCCGCAGTCAGAAGACTGTTTACCAAAAGTTTCTAGGTTTGAGATTTTCCTATACCTCTAAGATGTCGTGTGTAATCTTCAGCAGGATTTTGTAATGGAATCATGACATGAGCCGTTCAAAGCACACAACGATTAACTCCATAAAACGAAAACTTTAGAAATGCCATGAAATAATTTACATTTGCCTTTGAAATACACTACTTTTTATTCAAATAGTCAGTAAATTTAAAATGTTTCAAAAAACTGAAGCTAATCAATGTGTGCACCTAGCAACTCCCATAATAAAATATTTCGAAGCTATTCGAAGCATTCGTCTTAAAATATCTTTTTGTTCGGTTCAATAAAAACCAAAATAAATTGTTTTAGTCTATTTGTTTTGTTGAACGGTTTGTTTATTGATTCTCTCGCTTATAAAAAAAAAAAAAACAGAAAAAAAATGATTTTTTTTTTTTTGATATGCACACAAAATTATTTTGTGAGATATATTTTTTTTTTTCAGAGTTGAAGTTGATACGAAAAAGCGCTATCAAGGATTTATATAGTTTAAATCAAATAGTCTACTTTTTGTTAGTTTTTGGAAAAATTACATCACAAACCTTTAAGACTTATTCCTCTATCTCTGGTAAAAAAAACTGACTTTTTGCCTTAAACTAATAAAATAATAAAAATCAAAAAATTATTTAAAGATCTTGTATTCTAAGTCTACCTCTTTTCAATATCATTACAATTCGATCAATTTAGTTGGCTTATTTCAAAGGCTTATAGCTCTGATCTAACCTATTCCATTTTAAATCGCGCGACAAACCGAAAATATTTTTAGTTTTAAGTCTTCACTCTACGTAAGCATGTGGACTCTACCTGTAGATGGGGACGTTTCAAAAGTCATTAGAAAAAAATCGAGCTTCTGACTTCAGTGACCATAATATCTTGATACCCCTTGGGTTAATAGTCTGACTTATTCCCATAAAGTTGAGTTACAACGAAGTATCAAAAAAGACTGTGAACGAATGAAAAGAGATAAAAAGGTGACTTTAATATTGATTATGACTGATTGAGTCCATTTTGACAATTTCGCTTTGGCTTAATCGAGTTAGTGCTAAAAGACACAGATTCCATCACAGCTTTTGGACTGCAACATAAATAAGTCAAGTACCTTAAGTGGCATTTAACTATGACTGGTTAGGACATTTTTAAGTGTAAATTTTTAATTATTTATTTATTTCTTAACTATAATGTTACTCGCAATATGTGAGTAAATCAGAATCAGAGAAATATGAATAACTTTATTTATTGAGAAAAGAAATAAAATCAAAGTAAGAAAAAAATATTTAGTGAGAAAAAATAGAGAGAAATGTCATAAATATGTTAAAATATTTGAGGTGAGGAAAGATAAAAATAAAAATAAAAGATAGAAAAACCAGAAAAGACTAATATTTGATCGACCAAAGAAATCAGAAACTTAAGTAATAATATTTAAGAAAAGTTCCGTTAGAATATACTCCTTTTAACCCTACTCGGCGCGACTTCTTTTTTACTAAAAAAATATTTTCTTATACAATTCATGGCTGCAAATACCAGAACAATAATTAAAAAAAGCTATAAGTCCACGTAATTTGGCATTATTATTCGCTTCAAAAAATATGAAGCAGATTGTCTACAAAGCATAACAGAGTAAAATTCTGGTTCATAGCTTATGAAAGAAGTAAGAATTGAGTTGTATCAGATCTGTTACACTGCGCAGTGTAGGGTTAAAATAACCAACGCTTCGAAACTTTGACAAAAACACCAAATTTCCAATTCCTGTGGTTTAAAAATTAGGTGTATTTATTAAATATAAGAAAGACTTTGCAGGCGGTGACTGTTTAAATTCTCTGATCTAAAAAAAAATTCTTTTAAAACTTTAAAACAATAAAAGTGACATACTGGAAGAATTTTCAAATCTTTGAATAAAGGAAAACTAGGACATGTAAAACTTCTTTTTTGTTCATCTCTCTTCCCATTTCGGGAGTTTAAAATGTTTGACTAGTCATATTAACTTGGTTCTTCAACCGGATCAACAAACTTAAAAAACGTGTCTCTTGTCCCAAGTAATTTGATTTCATCTTCATTTGTAGTTTCGTTCTTTGACAACTTTGAGCACCAATACTTTCACTTATTTCACTAAAAAGTAATTTGGGAAAAGAAACTTGTGAAATGTTAATCCTTCACCAAGAGCTTCTCAAATGTTTCTTAGATCTTTTAAAAGCAGTAAAGCTAACCATCAAACGACCTTTAAAATGAATCCTCAACTCGGTGAATAAAGCGACAAGCATCAAGGCAAGTCAACTTGTGAACTAGGCTATCGGATCCAACTCGTTCTGTCCGTACTAGGGGTAAATGGGTGTTCACTTTTTGTTAGGAGTTGGTGTAAAACACAATGGACCTACAGTTCTATTAAATTGGCGACTAGCCGGCACCACATAACCTAACCTAACTACCTGCTGCATAGGCTCTAATGAGCAATTCGGAGTTAGCAAGTATTTTCCCTTCGCAGTGAAGTAATGCACTTATCGAAGTCCGAAATTATCGTAACAGCCAAAACATCAACTCAATATCACACATTTCAATCGTTGGCGGAAATACCACTTTAACGACTAGTGACTTCAAGCGAAAAAATTTAATTCAAATGCCGGAATAAAGGACAATTCAAATCGAATTTCAGTATCGCGCAATATACCCAGGCACTTAATTTTTGAAAAGGTAGAAATGATCTAAGATAAATTTTGGTAATTTCTAAAGGCCCTAGGAAGATTGTAGTCAAGCCAACTCGTCCCCTCACACACAAAATGCCCATTTCTAAGAAATGTAGATATCAGAGATACCCCAGAGGAACATCTCATATCTCGAAAATTGCATCAAAAAGAATATTCCAAGGCCAAAGAGCCACTGTGAAAAGGTCAAGTATTCATTTTTGTTTCTTTGCCACAAGCTCTTCTTTAAATTAAGTACTTCGTTAATCGTTCTCTGTCAGTATCTTTTTATCGCAACCGAATCTGCTGACTTCATCCACCCCGAACTCCAATGTGAAATACAGCAGATCATCTCAAACAAAAGAATGTTTTGTGATAAATTCCAGATACTTTCTTCCACTCATTGAAATAATTTTTGTGTGTATCACTTAAAGCGTTTTTCATTTTATGTTTACGTTTTTCATTTAATTGGCTCACTTGTTACGCAATCGAATGAATTTTAGGACCCGCACTCATTTTGTGTGTGGATCCAACGTGTTACACGGCAATCGCTATTCCCACTGGATAATAAACAAAAACAAAGCTGAACCAAGTGAACGTACGCGTAATTATCTAAATCGATTCTATTTTTATCGACGTGTTTACAAGAAGCTTGTGCATGAAACAACCGCATAGATACAAAGCAAGGACTCCGAGTAAACGTTTTTCTTTTCGGTTTTTGTTTTACTCAAGAAGTTTGAGAGTGCTGTTTGCGTTAGCAGATTCCATTTGCCGACAAGAACTCGGTGACTTTCGAGACAATTCACTCGGAAGAGAATCTCACACCTTCCAGTCGAGGCCAACAATGAACAAACAGACAATGAACACAGCTCAGGGCCCATAACTCCTTTTGCATTCGAACACAAAAGAATCGTAACCAAGTCCCTTACTTGAAGGAACTATGTGGCAACATTTCCATCGCATAGCAACACAGACACAGACAGAGGAATTCGAGCTTGTTTTCAAGAAATCATGAGACACTTTTCTTTTGAGTGGATTCCAGGAAAAGGGCAGAAAGCAGAACGAATCTTATCATGAGGGTGAAGAGAAAGTATGCTGATGGGAGAAAAGGAAACAAAATAAAATAAATACAAGCAAATGACTTAATGGAAAGGAATGAGAGTATTTCAAACCACTTCGAAATGGTGACTGAGGTTTTTTTAGGGGCTTACATCAGCTGAACAGTTTGATTGAATGACAGTTGCCGGGCTACCAGTTGGTTGCATTTGATTTTAAAATTCTTCTGTAAAGTGGCTTTTGGGGAGTAAAGTTTGGCCACAAGTTCAATTTGTGATTGGTTATTATTTTCTTGATGTTCTGGAGCAAATCATTTAAGAACGTTACTGAGTAATTTGCAGTTCATAGTAAAGCGCATTTTGAGAATTTTATAGCTCTAGTTTTTGGTGTCAAAAATATTTGGTCCCATTTCTAAATACGTAAAAAATTAGAAGCATACGGGTCGAGCTGGAACCCGGGTACTATCGCTTAACAGTCCGACACACTAATTACAAAACCCATGTCCTGTGAGTGCCTTGCATATCACACACTAATCAGCTTTGCTTAATTCTGAGACTCTTTGTCTCGATTAGGGTTGTATTTCACTGTCTTGAATGCCCCCTCTAATTTCTCCAGAGTTGATTGTCGTATTAGATGGTCCAAGGAGGCGTATTGTTGAATCCATAATAAGGAGGACATATCTGCATTCTTTTTTCGCTAATATGTCTGCCTTCTCGCCAACTTTGTAATTTTCATGTCCTGCCATCCAGATCAGCTTTAGTCCGTTGTTTTCTACCTCTACAGTCTTGGAGTTAGTGGTGTACCTCTTTACAGCTTGTACAACAGTCTGACTGTCTAAGAATAGAGGCATTTTGGTTTTAATTTGCTACCTTTCGATGATGCGGTGTCCGGCTTCATTGATCGAGTCTGAAAAATTGTTGATTCGATCCAGAAAGAAATTTAAAGGTTACATTTCGTCCCTATCGTACCTGCTCCTACCTTGTCAGACTTCGACCCATCTGTGTACCACTTTTGGTACACATCATTTTTGGCTCCGCAAAAATACTAAGAAACTGTTTGTCGTATAACTTTCAGAGCAGAAACTAAGGAAATTTAACAGATTGAAAAGTATGAAAGAATTTTCTAAGACAGTGTCCACTCTATGTCTATGTTGCAATCGCATTTCAACTTAAAAATGCTTTGTCAATTATATATTTCTGGTCGAAAAGGACTTTTTTGGATTCCTTGGCTCATCGGCTCTTCGACTCTTTAGCAGTGCGGATTTGCTCATCTTCAAGAGATCCTTACCCGGTATAAGTGAACTGATTCCTCAATTTGTAGATATCGAAGAAAATACTATCCAGATGTAAGGAAAACGGTGCTTTCAACAATGCAATTTGTGTAAATTTTGACTTGCATATTTCCGTAGATAGTCTTCCGATAAACTTCTTCTGCAGAGAGTCAAAGACGTTACAAGTTTTTTTCCCTTCTTGTTCGCATGCTGTTCATAGTCTTGTAGGATATTGTTTCTGTCTGGCTTTTTCAAAAATGATGATGGTCTTTGTTGTCACTTCCCAACCTCCTGCTGTATAGTAACTCAAAAAAAAAAAAAAAAAACAAAGCCAGAATCTCACTCGCGACCATCATCATAAATTGCTTTATCGTAAATCAGATAATCCATAAATTTCTTATTAGTCTAATAAAATCCACAGGCTCCATCTGCGTGGCCACACGCATTTGTTTGGAATTCTGTTTTTCTTTCACAGAGCACAAAAAAAAAAAAATTTAATTGACAAAAATAGATTTAAACAACCACACTAATTTATCACATGACTAATTATTCCATTTTAATGTAAAAAAGAGGCGAGACAATCTTTTTTAATGACCAAAAACACCAGCATCAGACCATCAATTTATTACTTGTAACTATTTTGGCTTAGAGATGTCTCACTTAAACTTCCACTCCTCGATTGGATTTCATTTGACTTAAAATAGATTTTAGAAGCAATAAAAATGGGATGTGATTTTATTGTCAGAATGGTTTCATCAAGAAAAAAATTAATTTTGCTAAAAGGCAAACATATCAAATCACCATTTGAATTTAAGATGATGCTGAGTTTTAGTTCGGTATTTCTTTTTAGAAAGTAAACAGAGTTGCAGAAGACGACGAGAAATGTTGACCAACTAGTGGTTATAGTGGAAGCGTGGTTTGAAATTTAATGTGCGAATTTTTTTCGCATGGTTAATGTTTCTAATGTTCAATGCAAATCAGTGATTTTTAGAGATTCTTAAATCTTTTAGCGAATTCGAGATTTAGTGGTGCATAAAAAAAAAAAAAAACAATGGTTGGTATTCTTTTACAGCAAACTGTTCTACTTTCACCTTAATTCCATGCGGTAGGCTCTTTAATGACCACTTAAAGAATTTCTGGTACTAATGCTGCATAATTTGATGGAAAATAAGGTACGCTGTAAAATTACTATCCAAAAAATATGTATTTTTCAAAAAGCTTTAATTTAATTCCATCTAATTTGAGGTATGGAAAGGAACAATGCTGCCAACTTGCACAGACGAGTACACTTAATTCGATTCCTCTGTAAACCTACCGCACTTACTGTTTCACGCGACTAGTTTACCAAACGCACCGTCATAGTCTCATTAGGGATTTTCACAGCAGACTAGTGAATAAATAAATCAGTATCACATCGGAATAACACTCGACAAAAAACGCCATCGAAGCGATCATAATTTTGGCTAGCAACAAACCATACTAACGAGCCAGACCTTCTGGAGTAATGTGGAAATATTCCAAAATCACAGAATATGCGATTAGATATAAAATATAGATTGCGTTTATCCCCCGCTGCTTCCTCTATCAAACTATCGCCAAATGAATCAACAAAATATCCACAAATTTGTGCTCGAAATTCTTAATTCTCTCAATCCAATTCGATTTCATGTGTCATATCCTTCCACAGAAGGAGAATAAATAAAATTTCATTCATAATCCGTACACAGAGTTTTTCGAAATTAAAATTAATTTAGTCTCCACCAACCATATGGGTGTTGATTTTTGCAAAACAAAAACCCGTCCCTCGCTTACAATTTAATTTTAATTATTTTCCATGATTCACTTCCCGGCTGCTGTGCGTGTAGATACTCCGCCAGAAGATTGATGCTGCATTTATGAGCGGCTGCAGAGTAAACAATTCACAAGTGACTTTTGGTTTGAAAACCATAAATGTCCGGTTTTTTAAAAACCCATAAAACATTTTCTGTCTGCCTTGACTTGCACTTTTTTTGCGCGACGAATTGTGTTTCGGATAAATATCAACTGATTAGCATTTTTTTGTGTAGTAGAGGCAGAGTGAATTTGTATGTTGTATATCCACCGGCAGAAGGAATAGAAATTAGCGATTAATTGATGAATACATTAATTGCTTTACTAATGGGAGTTTTTATTGTTTGCAGAGACTGAAAATGAAAAATGGATATGGCAGGGGCTTTTTTTTGCGAGGACGATAAATAAATTTTGCAAATTTCTACTTTTAAGCTGTCAATGTTCCGTTTTCGTCTTGGAATTCTCGGAAATCTTTGGAAAATTCAAGATTTTGATTATGAGTGTGGTGTGATGTTTTTAATCACGTTATCACCAGGTGGTCGGGTGTTGAGTCAGAGCTGTCAGGGTCATTTAACATTTTGTCATAAAATTGATTTGATTCGTGTTACGCTCGATACTATTTAGTTGTCTCTTGAAACTCAAATTTTTTGATTTGGTTTTGAGACCGAAGAGTCTATGGAAAAATTCGTGATGTTTTTTCTTAGCTAAATTCAACTGCTTTTCATTCGTATGTATTTATTCAAAGTATTTAAGCCCCTGTCTTATTAATAATTGTGTGGGTAGACGATGGCGCGAAATGTAATGAAACAATGAGGACATGACGACACAAGCTTCTGTTGAAGGTAGGTTAGTTCCATTAAAAGATTTCTGCAAAAATCAGAGGGTGTTGCTTAACTCCTATGTAATGACCTTCGAGTTCAATACTCTCTTATAACAACCAGATTTGTTAATTTAAAAGTTCAACTGACATCCTCTTCCGATGTCCTTTGTTTCAAGCGTTCAAAAATTAAACATCTTTACTCGCTCAGCCTGTCAAAATTTAATACTCAGCTAATTTGTGCTTCACTTTAAAAGCCATTGACACCATGACACAAATTTCTTTTTCTTCCCCCGGCAAAAAACAAAAAGTCTTTTCATCTCCCACCCGAACTGCATGCTCTCTGATCTCACAGTCAGTTAAATTTTCAACTCGAAAATTCTGTCACCGATGCGGAAAACTTGAAATTCACTTCGCTTAAGTTCATTGAGTTAAATTTTGCAGTCAAAAGATTGTTGTTGTTGATCATGAAATCGTTTGAACTTGTTTCTCCATACCCATCTGCCTGACTGAAGTTCCCCTTTGCTCTGGCATCTTAATATCTGATTATAATCGGAAGAAAAATTCGTAAACAAAAATGACACAAAAAAATGAAAAAAAAAGAAAAAAAAATTATCGAAATATTCTGCATAACCGGCTGTGTCAAAATATTTTTCGACAGACTCATTTCATATGGAAATTATATGCGTGTTAACGTGGCTCGTGTTTGACATTGGTTGTTTGCTAATGTGTCGGAGGGCGGCGAGATACTAAAGTCATACGATGTTCGCCTTACCAACAACAAAAAATAAAAAAAAAAGAATCAAATACCAAAAACCAGATATGGATGTCTCTGTCTCATCGAACAAAAAGAAAAAAACGAGGAGAGAAACAAAAATAAAGTCGGAGAGTGTCAAATAAAATTTCTATTATTCACCCCATTTGCCCCGCCCGCCCATTCGGATAGGTGACATTTATGCATCGTAAAAATTATATTTCTTTTCCCGTGTTACAAATTTAATTAAGTAAATTGAGAACGACAAAAACCACCTCGACCGGAAATTGTTCCAGCGGTCGGAAACTGCCATCGTCAGAATTGTGAACGCATTACGTGAAGTTCAAGGGTTCTGTGAAAGACGTTGAAAGACGTGTCCTGTCGATTTTTTTATTTTCCTGCATTTTCCTGATTCCATTGTAGTGTTACCCAAAAGTTTGAGTGAAAATTTCCAAGGAGGGAGGGAAGCAATTGATACGGTTCGACGGAAGTGCTTCAGAACAAAGAAGTTGGGGGAGAAGTTGGTTCTTTAAAAGTTTTTGAATTAAATTACGCGAAAAATAGTTTAACCGAACATTGAAATGACACAGACATTGATGACGGTTCTCAAAGTTTTGACATTCAATTCTTGCAGCCACTTGATGGTTTTGTTTACACACTTCCCGTCTCAAAAATCGCCATATAGTCACATTGTTTATGGGCAATTAGAACTGTTTAACTTCATTTTGAATATAAATTTTAGAGTTATTACGATTTCACATCCAGTCGATAATGATACCGTTGAGGGCGTTGAAGCGATTCACATCAATGAACCTGTTTTCCAACCGCATGAGGGATATGCAAATATATTTTACGAGTTTTGAGGCACGTTGCTGTACTTTGGTTAGAAGGGGTGTGTGAAAAGTTTTATTACGATTGCACTCGTTGGTTGTGTTGTGATTTAGGAACCTCCAAAATCTGGTGGGATGAACATTTAGTGGCGCATTAGAGATTTAAAGGGCATCAGGTGAAGGTTGCCTAAAGGTGTGACTATCTGCTGAAGTTATAAAGGCTTTCGAATATGGTCTTATATGTATTTACGAAAGCAGTAGTATAGATCTAAGCAAAGACGATGTAGACAGCAATAAAAAGTGGACTTCATTCAACTATGTTATGAGACGTTCTTAACCCAGTTGACCATTTCTTTGAAAATAAGTCTGTGTGTGTACGTACGGGGATGTCTAATTCGCACACACGAACCTTATTCAACAAGCCTGTTTTGGTTTTTTAATTCAATTGAAGCCGTACCTCGTATATCGGCATTAATGCGGCGAATGTTCTACACCAAGTGGTTAATCGTTTCGGACTAATAACGTGAGAGTATATGGTCACAAAATATTTCCTTTAACAATTCAATTGTGGTACGAGCTGTGTGACATGTTGCGCCGTCTTGTTGAAACCACTGCTCCTGCCCAT
This sequence comes from Syritta pipiens, assembly GCA_905187475.1. Taxonomy (NCBI): domain Eukaryota; kingdom Metazoa; phylum Arthropoda; class Insecta; order Diptera; family Syrphidae; genus Syritta; species Syritta pipiens. The sequence continues at coordinate 12,133,214 of LR994572.1, read as the reverse complement.
CATGGTTGTTCAATTGATGAACAAAAAAGTCAGTAATCATGGCTTAAAAGTGGTCACCATTGACTGTAACGTTCTGGCCAGCATCGTTTTTAAAGAAGTACGGACCATTTTTTCCACGAACCCACAAAGAACACCAAACAGTCAGTTTTTGTTGATGTAATGGTGTCTCAACATACACTTGAAGATTATCATCACTCCAAATCCAGCCATTTTGTTTATTGACGTATCCATTCAACCAATACTGAGCTCCATCGCTAAACAAAGTTCGCTTATGAAAATTGTGAACAGAACTCTGAAGAATTTGCCCAATTTGGAGGTGTTGTTCAGGCGTCAGTCTGCTCATGTTGAAATGCCAAACCAAACTAAAAATAAATCACTTGTTAGCTGATAAAATAGTGATGCCAATCTAAAGTTCTAAATCTCTATATTAAAAAGATTTAATTGTGTCGCTTAGTCAATTCTTTTTAACAAAATGCATTCCTTTTTTTTATCTCAAACTTTCTTTTGATTTAGCTACTAAATTAGTTTCCAATCTTTTTTGTGTGGCTAAAAATAGACTGATTTGAAAATAAAATAAATGAATCCATTCATCGAAGTCTTGTCCATTGGTAGTTATTGCTTTTTGTCTATTTTCGAATTCCATTTCGAAAACATGTCTCGATGTCTGTTGACTCAACCGAATAAAGAAGAACAACTGAATATTAATTTAATGTGCGAATTCAAATCAAATAAATTCATTGATATCTTATTTAATTTATTCCCAGTGTGACCGCAAATGCTCGCTCCGCTTAATTGTTTCTTTTATAAACACATGGTCACTTCTTGGTAAAATTGTCAACTGACTGCCAGGCAACTGGAAGATGGACTAAGTTTCACGAAACTTATCACCCAGTTCCGAAAGTATAGTCAACACCTTATTTTTGTCAAACGCCTCAACCGCGCGGCCGTGAACGCGGCCCACCAGTGCATTGAAGTCTAAAAAGTGCTTGCCAAGTCAATGACAGCCGCAAAAGAAAACTGACACCAATTTTTTCGTCCTCAAATCACACCAGTTAGCTTGAATTTATGTCAACAAGCAAATTAAGAAACGAAACAAAAAAAATCAATGCCGCCTGTCATCAACCTAATAAATACACGTTCACCACAAATCCCGTGTCTACAATGGTTTTTCATTAAGAAAGCACCACCCTCTGCAGCAGCTGGCATGATGCGTCTACGCGTCTGCCTCCCCCCGAAAATGACTCAATTACACACACTTCACAAGAGTGCTCTCCGACTGAGATAGAACCAAAGAAATTCTCTTATTTCGTCTGCGAAAAAAAAACAAAAAACAAAAAAAGAAAGCACTGATTGAAGTGTACACCGCACAGCTCATTGGGACATGTGAAGAACGTCACAACATGCACATCTAATTAGCCCCGGCAATTTTAGGTGAAGCACCTCCGCAGCCAACGCAGGGCATTGTTTCAAGAGGTCCTTCGCCCCGGAGCGCTAATAACTGCGGATACTTCAATCAATCGAATCAGATACTTAAATTTTGATTAGCTCTGTCGACAAAATTTTCCTTTTTCTTTCCTTTTTTTTTCCCCAATGAGCACCCGGGGGAAAATCAACACAGAATTGAATATTTATTACGATTTTTATGCTCCAATTGGAATCAACATAAACACACAGGCGCTGCGAGTGTGTGTGTGCGGTGGCGTGTATCTAGAAGATTGTAATATTGACTGCAATCAAAATAATCGTCCTACACACCGAAGAACAACAGGTACACACAGCTGTAGGCCTGTTCTATAAATAGGAGTGTCCTTCTGCCGCTGCCACTCCTCACACCCACACCCACATGAACACAATCAATCTGTTCCTGCTTGGCAGTCGGGTAAGTGTAGGCCCCAAAATAAATGACAAACAATTGAACATGATCCTATTAGTAAACAAAAACGATATTAATTCGCAACGAGTCACAGCACGGGCCGAGGATTGCTCAAGTTGACGTTGACTTTCCATAACTAATTGCTCGCCATTCGTCTGAGTTAGAGAGAGAGTCTGCCGGTGGGCGGTGGCATGACGGTTCCTTTGTTAAGGATCCAAAACATAATGAAATTCTTTTTTTCGTTTTTCGTTTTTCGTTTTCACACCACCACATGACGCCTCGGCAGAAAGTGTTTACAGCAGCGAAAGGTGAAAATTGCGATCCTTAACCGATTGTTATCGAGTCGAGACTAGCTGACTGCTGACGACGACGACGGCGAGTCGTCAGCTGAGGTTCGCAGAGGAGGTCCTTATTCCCTTTGCCTGAATTTAAATTTGACAATTTGTAAATTTCGTTCGCCATTTTCTGTGCGAGCAAATTTTCTAAATGAAAGTCGTCGTCGAAATTCGCCCGCTTGGCCCTCCGCCCCGTGAGTGTTGAGTAATTTAGTTTTATACACAACGAGGATTGAAGTGGCGATGGGATTACTTAAATGTGTCTAGGAGAGTGTTACTCTCGAGGAATTCGTTTAACTGGAGTGTAATTGAAGTGTGCGTCTGTGATTGGGTTGGGTTTTGTTGGGAGTTAAAGTTGAGGTTGTTTGAGTCGTTTTTGTCGTTTTTTTTTTTTTTTTCGTTGTCGTCTGGCAGATTGTGTGGTGAATAATGGGAGAGTAGTTTTGCGACTACATTTTTCAAGGACGACACAGAGCTTAAATTAGTTCTTTCGCTTGTGCGGATAAGAGATTGGCATTTGACGTTGTTAAATTGAAACGTTGGGGATCTGTTAGATCTGTGGGGTGTGTGTCCTTAAAAGGGTGATGGCTTTGATTTTAACTTGGACAGTGATTTTGGGAAGTCCTTAGTTGAAAGGAGTTTCAAGTCCTTCTTATTTGGGTCTTTGGTTGACCTTCGGGTGAGAGATTTGTATGCAATTTTGCATCGGATCTGAAAAGTTAAGACTGCGATTATGGAATAAAAGCTGCACAAGGACAGAACTTGTCCTTGTGTGCGTCCTACTGAAGTTTGACGGAGTTGAGGAAACTGAACACCTTTCAGGCGAAATTGAAAGGCATTACGTTTTACAAGACAGTCGAAAAGCTGCAGGCTATAGAAATTTCTTGAATAAATTCTTCTGAGAAGTTTAAAAGACCACGAGTAGACACTAGTGTTAGATGTTATGGTCTGAATTAAACCACTCTTAGCCTTCAGCCATCCCTCGTGTCATTTTTGACCGAAGCGACTGTACTTTGATTTCTTTCATTGCAACGAACCCAGTGATAGAATTTAAAAAAAAATTACTCCTAATTACACTCAAAAACTAGTCCCTTAATTTCAAAACTACATGATTTTAGAAGATCTTTGAGAAATAAGACTGCTTCTGTTTCAAAAAGCATTACTGATATGAAGGTTCATTACGAATAGGAAACTGTTTGGGCAAAACGCTGTCACTTGGTGGATGTTGTGTTCCCTGATGAGCAATATTTTTTGAGCACACAATTTGTAAGTAAATCAAATTGGTTATATTTAGAACGGAAGAAAATTTAAGCCTTCGATAGGTCATAGGACGTCAATTGCCACTGTTTGAGGTGCGCAATTGTGTCTGGCGCTGAACATTCTCTTTAGTCCATGAGTTTATAGTGTAAATTTGTAAGTTTGAAAAATGTTTTTGATGATGAAACGTTGAACAATTTAACATTTCGGTAAGAGCAAGATGCAACTTCAACGATTATCATAAATGGATGAAAACATTACAATGTTGTTTGTTTTGCATTCTTAGCACTACAAAAATTATTAAATGATTACTAAATCAACTAAAATAAACTACTTGATCACTTCTAACACATTTATGCATCATTTTGTATTTGCCATCGACTACATTGCCAAAATCATCACTTTTGGAAGTCTTTGAATGAAAGGATCTCTTGAAACACCCTTGATTGAGGTGAAATAAAGAATTTTTTTTCTATTTCACAAAATTCACCAAACCCCTTCTATTCATTTAAAGGCATTAGCAGTCAATAGAACTCCTCAGAAATTCCACAATTTGTATCTGAAGTCTAAAGTCTTTACCAAGCTGTCTTAATCCAGGACATATGAACGAAATGAGCTGTCAGCTGAACAGAATGCGTAGTTCTAAGTTTTTCTAAGATCTAAGTTGTTCTGGCCCTTAAAGGAAAAGTTTGTTAATAGCTTAACCTAAAAGTCTCTACATAAGATTAAGTTGTTTAATATTTCTATTCTATTCTAATTTACAGACACGAGAAGTTAAACCGCTTGTGTTGTACATAAGAAGCTCTGTAAGCCAATCTCAGCAATAAGAAATTTAAATAAGCGTACTAGAAAGCCTTCTTCGAAAATCTCAACCTACTTATTTTATCTTTATGCACTTTGCAAAATTGTTCGTCGACCGACTAACTTTGGGGGCTCGTACAGAAATCGGCCATAACGAAAACTCAAAGTGAATTCGTGGAGCATAGCTGTGTCTTCCGTTTAAACAAAAAAAAGAAAAAACAAGTTTCATTTTTTTATTTTAACTGAACTCATTCGAAATCTTGTCATTACAACTTTTCTTAAAGTTCCAGGGTAAGTTTTCGTAGCACCACAAAGCGACTACATTCCTTTAAAAAAAAGTTCAACTTTTTCCTTGATCATATCCTCAACTACACTCGCTACAACGCCTGCTTCAGTGATTTTCAATAAAATTCTCTTAAAAATATAAGTTGTGGTAGAAGTTGTAAATGCACTTCAGAAAAGGAAACTTCTAAATCGATTTTTTTAAAGACATTTAGTTGTGAAAAAAATCAGACAATTTAACAAGCTATTAAAACTTCCGCACTCTGTTCTAAAGTTCCTACAACCACCGACAATGTGATGTGAAAAGTTTTTTTTTTTTTATTTAAAGCAATTTTAAAAATTTTGTCCTGATGGTTTGTTACTGACAGTTGGTCATAACAAGGATTTTTCGTGTGTGAATTTTCGCAGTGCCACTAGCGATGGCTAACGGCTAACGTATACTATCGTCTAATTACTGTGCGAGAAAATCTTCTTTAACAGTCCGCAGCATGATGTAGTTTATGTCTTTGAAGTTAAAAATTTACCATTCTTTAACTTTAGTTGGTACACAGTTTTGAAAAATATTAGGTAGTCAAATATCTAACTTCCGCCTTTTTGTCTTTTGAATTTTCCGGCTTCGTACAAAGCGCTACTGAGTCGGAAAATTCAAAAGACAAAAAGGCGGAAGGGAGATATTTGACAACCTAATACATCAGATCTTCGTTTTGCGTTGTTAATTGAGAAAAACGATGGAAATCGAATTACTGATTCAAATGCATTCTGCTTCCGCAATTCGTATTGTGGTTTTGTGATCGTGTCGAACCGAAATTAAAACGACGTAGCTTCGAAACGACAATAATTTTAAGGCGACGCAACTTCGAAACTATGGAAATCTAAACGATGTAAAGTGAGAAATTGGTGCAAAATAAAAGCCTTATAAATAGTTTTTTCCTATTTATTGGGTCAGTTTATGGCTACAAATTGTTAAGAAACTCAAACAAGCGCCGTAAGTTCAAAACGAAGGAAATCAAAAACGGAAATTACCGACTGATATGTCTCCGGGTTTAACAAGTTGTTTGGGTAGAGATTGTGAAGATTCAACTCGTCCGAAGAACAAGTTTAAGCTGAGTTCTGTTTGCGTCATCAGGCTCTACCAACGACTACTTTTTTTAAGCTTATAGAACTTTGCTTTGTTTTCTGTGGAAACTTACTACTTAACGTTCAACTGTCCCTCGGGTCATTTTCATCCAGGCGACTGCAGTTTTATTTATTTCACTGCAACAAACCTAGTGATATTTTTTTTTGCCAGATTTGCTAGTTACATACAAAAACTAAATTAATTTCAAAACTTTATTTTCCATATTTTAGAGGATATTTGAAAAAAAAGACTGCTTCTGATTCAAAAAGTAACGGCGGAGGGAAGAATGATTTCTGAAAGAATTCAGTCGCTTTTTCGTGCTACGAAAGCTTACCCGGGAACTTTAAAAAGAAGTTATAATAGCATATATAGAATAAATTGAAACATGCGAGATGAGGTCTCTTCTGTCGTAAATACAGTCAGAGTCAAAAGAAAATGTACACCCAAAAACACATAAAATAGGTTCTGGTGCTCCGATTCTCGAACTTGTTTCAGGTTTGAAAATGTTTATTTATTCTCTAAAAGCTATGAAAAGAATTATAACGATAGATCGGAAAATTAAACAATAAATTAACTTAAACTACTCCATTTTTTAAAAAAAAATGTACACCTTTGTAACAGGAAACTTAAAACTGGCCCCTATATCTTAAAGCTTGGTAGAAGAAGATATATATATATATATAAATTTACTTACAACATTAACTTTATTATGTGAATCGATAATTGTTAAAAAAACACATGCTACATTTTTACAGAAGAAACAAAAAACAATATATTTTGTAGAAGAGAAGAGCGCCCAATGCTGATTTTGTATTCAAATTTCGGAGTATTTCAGGTATTAAATTATGTCATTTTTGCTCTCAATGGAAAGATAGAAGCAGTGGAGAAATGTGTCACTCATGTTGTTTTAACAATCATCGATTCTTATGAAAAGTAGAGTTGACTTCAAATTTTAACTAATTCAAATCAAAAATTAACAATCTGTTCAAATAGTTACAAAAACTTCAAAATTCAAAGCTAAGCAATTTTAACCTTCTGAGCAACATAAGCGTGTATCTAATTAAACTGCAAAAGTAATGAACCACCACCAAAATCATTCGAATTCACATCCAGAATACCAATTTGACATCGCACGAAAATTATAATTTCAACTGCACACACTGAGTTTCCTCTAAAATTCCACCCTCTCCAACGGTCCAGTAAAACACGTTCCGACTCGATAATGCATCGATAAACGATTTAATCGTTAATTAGTCCAATTTACTGACTCAAATAAGAAAGGCAAATAAATAAAACAAACCAACAAAGCAAACAATTTACATTCAATTAATCCTCCATAAAGCAAAGCACAGAAAAAAAAGAAACGTATTAATCCCTCGAATAAAATATTAATCGTTAACCTTACAATGTGCGAATCATCAATTTTGACTGCAACAAATTTGCACACCCCCATAACGATCGTGTAGCTGATGTAAATCACACCCGAACGCAGTCAGTGAACATTAATTTCAAGACAAAATAGCACCAAAGTGGATTAAAAATAAATCACATGTTAATCTTCAACAAAAAAAAAAAAAGAAAATCATCCATCCGAGGCGGTTGTTGCTCTCTAGAGTGGGTGGAAGTGAGTGTGCCAGCAAACGTCTTGTAAATTTAGTATTTGTTTTATTCCACAGACGACATTCCGCATTCGGGCTTGGTCAAAACTGTCACGAACTAAATTTGAATTTAATCGACTGAAACAGTTGATTCAACTCCAAAAAAAATTTGCAAATACTTTCCAAAAAAATCGCCACATTCACATCATAAAACGAAAACATTGCGCAATTTCTGCAGTTCAAAAAAAAATGGTATACACGGACGTAGGCGGTCGATTTATGGTAAATGACTTCTGCAGGACTTAAATTATTATTCACTCCTGCCTCTATTTTGCCTCGAACTCTAATCTATATAGCTGGAGATCATAAATTTCCAATCGGCTTGTTGGGGAGGACCTTATCTAGTGGTGCCCACCCGAAATGAGTAAGCAGCTCACTCGATGCCATGAATTCTCTTAAATTGCAGAGAAAGGCGATTGAGTTTTATAGAAATTTGAAAGAGTCAAGGATACAATTTACCTAATTACGAGTGAGAGAGTGGGAGCTTTCTTTCCGATTTTGGTGAAAATTAAAAGTTTGCGATGGCCTTGAACGCAACGTGGACTAATTAGATGTCAGGAGCACGTTTGTTGTACGACGAAAACAAAATGTCAATTAATTGTCAGAAAACAAAAAAACTTGGGGTCAATGTTTCGATGCTGGCAGCGATGAGACGATGTGGAATTGAGACAAAATGATTCATTCCGGACGATTAGTATTTTTTTTCATGAGCTTTAAGAATTTGAGTTCAAATATTTTATGTAGAAAAATTGAAGGTTTATTAAAGCGAGTTTTGTATTTTGACTGTAAATTTAGAAAATATGAATTGCAATAGCACAGCGTGGGCCAGTGGCAAGTTTCTTTTCACAAATGCCATAAAAGGAAGAAAAATAAATATTTTACACGTAATGGGTTTTGTGAATGGCCAACGTTATCGCGCCATGATTACTGAATATTTTTCGCCCGAATCGGAAGATATGAACTCGGACGACATGAGCTTTCAATAGGATGGTGCCACAAGCCACATAGCACACGTTCTAAGCGATTTATTGAAGAGTAAGTTTGATGAGCGTGTTTTCTCAAGAATTGGGCCAGTCGATTGGCCGCCTCGTTCGTGCGACAGACTATTTTCTTTGGAGCTACGTTAAGTCATCGGTTTATGCCAACAAGCCGACGACGTTGGAAGAGCTCAGACAGTATTGAATGCAAAATAGCAGCCGTTTCGGCCGAAATGTGTGGCCATGTTAGCGAAAATTGGGTCCAACAAATCGGGACGCATGTACATATGTTAACATAAAAGACTGTCTGAAGTCACGGTCACCTTAAACTGACAAAAAATTAAAGCCATTTGCACCTCTTCATATCTCCGCAAAATTTCATAACCGAGAAGTTTTTTGAAAACTGAAATGGCAAAATCATCCAAAAAGAACTTTCAGTTTTGTTTTCACTCAGAAAACAGGTGACCTTTAAACTGTTGCTCGTTAGCTAAAGGTCTCGTTTATGTGCAAGAATGCCTCTGCGGAGCTCATCATGAGACAACAGAACGACCTCGTCACTCACGGTGACATTCTTTGCGGGATGCGTTTAATTAACGAAAAACAAGGCGACTGGAGTCACATTAACCTTTTTTCCCACAAAAGCACTAAACATAAAAGAACATCGACGTTCATTTCGCTATAAATCTTTTTCCACCACACAATAACGATGACTGATTCGTTTTTTTTTTTTTGCAATATCCGTATCCGTATCCAGTCAGCCATAAATGGCATCAATATCCGCCACGTAGCCAAGATTATTATTTAATCACCTCCATCCAGCCAAAAAGACCCCCAAAATGAAGCCCCGAAAAAAATTTGTTTATCTCACACCGAACCAGTAAGAAGTTCGGCTAATTATCGAGTTGTGTCTGTCGAACTGGTTCACCTGTAGCGTTGCTCATATAAAATATTTACGATCAATTCCACAGAAATACCGACAATTTGAGGAACCCAAGAAAAAGAAACACACACAAATAAATGAGGAGAAGGAGATTGCTCCAAATTTCTGCCTAAAAACACCACCCATGCATTGACCTCAATTAGTTGGCCGGTTGCTTCACCTGCCGTACCGCATACCGACAGCGAGACAACAACGCTAACGACACTTCTCAATTATTTATTTCGATTTTGGTGTTGTTACCCTCAGGACTTGGCCAAAAAACCAGAATTTTGGTTGGTGTTTATGAACAATAAATCTTTAAAAAAAAAAAAAGTCCCCCAAGTTCACGATGTCGTCGTCGAAGGACATCGCTAAATTAAATAAATATCGCAAGGAGCCACTTGAATTTTAATCACCGTACATATGTTTGATTGTCTCCAATTTGGGCACACTCTCCTCAGTCCGCGTCTCGACGACAGACAAAAAAAAGAATCCTGAGACAGTGCCGCCAAGAACTTTTGACGTTAAAACTTTGACCTTTGAGCGTTGCCTGCGTGGCGGCTTGACGGCGTGCGTGGTGTGGAGTAATGTATTCGCCGCCTCATTGACAGGTTTTTATTAAATTGAAACTTTTTCCATGTCCTCGAGAGGCACGCTCGTATCAGTGAGCAGCAGAAAGGCAGCGAACTTCTGCGAGATATTGACACCTTTATTTCGAACTCGCCCCCGCGCAGAGGGGGAGCAAACACTACGGCCAGCCCACGCGGCAGAGATTGTCAGCCAGCTTAGCTTGGCAGCAACTTTACTTTGACAGGACTCTCGGGATGCGGCTGAGAGTGGCCTTCACACGCGTGGAAATGGATGCAAATCCACGGGGGATTTGTTGCCGGCTTTGTATTGTTTATCCTGCTACAAGGACCTGATATATTTATTTGTGGAGGGCTTTTGTTTCGCTTCAAAGCGATTCCCTTCTTCACCCGTAATGAACGACGACGACACACATGCGAATGGTGGTAGAGGAGATATCGCAAATCTGCCTTACGGTTATTTGTGTGTCCTTTTGTCGGGGATAAACCAGTTTTGTTGTTGCTGTGCATGGAGGGAGAATTTCTTTGGCCAGGATTATTTTTGTGCATATTCTTTTTTTTTTGTCGAAATTGTAAAGTGGCATCATTCCCCAGGACATCACTGTGAGACCGATTGGAAGGACTGTGGGGAACCGATGAGACGGCTGGAATGTGTTTGTGTTTTTCTGTCGGTTTTTGCTTTTCGGATGATGGCACCAAATTGATGGCAAATTGTGAAATTGCGCCGCATAAATTATTTTCACTTGCTTGATTTTGAAAGTGTATTTTATGTGAGAGATCGGTTCTTGTGATTAAGTGAATGATTTCAGAATTTTTTTACATCATTTTTTTCTTTTTTTGTGTGATTCTTCTTGAAGGACGATGGGTCCTTAAAATTTGTGAGCTGTATGACTTGGCTGTGATTTAAAGTAATTTCGATTTATATTTTTTTTTAAAGTTTCTTGGCTGGTTGCCTCGCGAGTGGGGTACAACGAACTGGAGTCGCGTTTAATTCACGGTCAACGAGCACATCTTTCGACGGGCAGGTGGTGCTTGTTTGCTTGTGTTGGTGTGAGCCCTTTCAGGTGTCATTTAGACGTGGGCGGTTTTCTTCGAATTCCAAAGGTTTGCTTATCTAGTTACTCCTGATTCTAGGAACCTGGTTTAAGCCTCGTTTTGCACACGGTAACCTCTTCAAATGATTTTGTTTGGAAGTTTTTTGCTCTGATCGTTGCATGAAAAAGCCGTAAACCTTAACCCAAATTTTTTTTTTTGGCATGGTCCTCTTTGATTTTGACGGGTTGAGTGGTGGACCTATAACTTTATTTCATAGTTCTTCTGGGTGTGGCCATACGGTCACGCTGGCTCAATGAGGGTTAATGTGATTCAAATTTCACAGACAAGGAACGGGGAATTTATACAATTTTACCAGGAAAATGGCTTTAACCAGCGCCAGTGCATACATATACCGGAATGAATGTGTCTGATGGCTCTTTAAGACCTGAGAAACATTTATTATGCAAATAATTTTAAAGCTGCATTCTTTCAAAATCATAAAACTCAAACAAGCATTACAAACTATCCTAAAACGATCTCCACGTTGAGCTTTTTCACAAACCGGTTCAAGCTACGAGGGCAAAACCCGCCCCATTCGTACGACCGCCTTCAGAAGCCACCTCAATGTCAACCCCAACACCGCCAAATTGAATTCCTCATCCATAAGTTATTTTCAATCAAACTAAAGATATACAAATTTATTGCGTTGCCATTAAGCTCACAAATGTATCTTCTCATCTTTCCCACACAGAGAAAAAAAACAAAAAATACTTTCGCTCGCAAAAACTAACTGAATCATCAGCGATCTCATAATTATTGATTACCACCTATTAAGTCCGGTTAGGTTTTTTTTTCTTTAGATTTTTGTTTTATGTCTCTTTAATAGCGTACGCTCGTATAAATATTTTTTTCTCTTTTTGTCCCGAAGTATTGGCGACTAGCAACTTCACCGCGAATATGGTACGCTAACAATTTCTAGAACGCATTTTACGATCTTAAACTTTGGTAAGTCGTAGCCGTCGTATGTCTGGTTTAGAGTTCATTAATTTCAAAGAACCTGAATATTTTCGATATTAGTGGGTTTTTATTACCTTGACAATGTTTGGTAATAAGTAAATGTCACAGAATAAGTTTTAGCATTTATTTTAGTGAGTAGGTGAAGATGTGGAGAAAAAAATGTTGGGGAATAGATTTGGTACATGACTTCAATGGACAAAAAGGCAGGTGGAGCTATACAACCATGTACAGGGTGGGCTAAACACAAGTTTATTTTTAAAAATGCAATAAAATGAACAAAATTTAACTTATTCCATATACTATGACTTTCTCAGTAAGAGCAAACTTTGCCATTAACTACGAAAAACAACGTCGTTCAAGTGGCTACCTCAGCTGACTTCGCAGTAGCGCATTCTGTCACTTCAATTTTTCAAGACATGGCATTGGGCTGTAGCTCACGAATTGGTTGGATGTTATTGGCCTTAAATGCTTCAATCGATTGCGGATTTTTGGCCTAACATCGGCCTTTCACGATCTCAACAAAAAAAAAGGCGAAAGGAATCAAAGCGCAAGTACTAGCCGGTCAATTGACACCGTTAAGAAGGTTAAGAAACGATTTTGTTGGAAAAAAAAATCATGTTTAGGGTTATCATCATCATAGGTGGTGTAACAGCCCGCGGAAAGCCAAAGCCTAGCTTTTCGCGCCTCCACTGCGTTGTGCGGCTTATAATTTGACTCATGTAAAGTTTGTCAACTTTAGAGTTATAAAGCACTCAGTTTCGATAAAAGTTTTAGATATTTCTCAACGTTGTCCAAGCTCAAGTGACTCATTTCGTTCTGTGGAGGTATGATGCTGACTTTCTGTCAAGATTTCGGGAGGGAAACTGCTGTCAGTGTCTAAATAGCCTACGATTTAAAAAGAAAGCACTAGTTGGCTCACCATTTATTTTATTTTTTTGTCTAGACAAAAAAGTCAGTGAATGTGTTTCAATCAACCGGAGTGAGATTGAAAGAAATACGATTCCAATTGTCTGTCCCGCTGTCATTAACGTCCTTAGAACTTTCATTATGGTACGCTCAAACTACCACGAGCTAAAGTTTTAGTAGAAGCCTGAAAAGCTAGACTGGATAACGTTCGGGAAGCTAAGCACTTTTAGGGGCGACACCACTCTGAAGTAATGCAAAAGCAACCCCAGAATGAATGGTTGCAGGGCCTTCTTCTTCAAGTCAGGATGTGGTTTTAGTGGAGTTGACAGCCTTACACTACCCGGGACGGAGCAGGCCTGATCCTCGCGCGCATTAGCGTTTACCATCATTCTTAAGGCAAAAAAAATATCCTTTTGGCAAAATGTCACAAAATTCTCATACGAAAATTAAGAATCGATGGTTTCAATTTAAAAAAAAACATTACTACAGACGAATTCGAATCAAAGAGAAGCTTCCGCTTCATTCAGCTTCATTTGTTTCTGGCTCCCATGAAACTTTCTGACCACGATAATTTTTTTCTGAAACTTCTCCGCTTGCACTTCACCTCACAAACTCATAACCGGAAAGCATTATAATTGCAGTAGCAAATGAGTCCACCCGAATAAACTTAAATAAATCGTGTTTCCAGTTGATTGGCCACATAATGCATGCGTCCCAGCAATGCCAACCGCAAAAACGTGATTAATGAAGAAAATTCTCTCGATCCAGCGGGCAGTTATTTTCATCCCTCGATTATCCTTTATCGGCGGCTTGCCGCAAAAACGCTTTCACAATTCAATTAGACGGCAGGGGGTGACCACCCCATTGGGTGGGCCGGTAAACTGCTAATTAATTGACCCAGAAATACACAACAGCCCACCACCACCTACGAGAAGTGACAAGCAATTCCTCACGATTAGCGCCGACAAACTCTGTGTGACTTGTCATTTGTATCCGGCACAAGGCAACAGCATAACGAAACAAATTACAGCACACATCCCTGCCAATTATCGTTATCCACGTGGGGCATAGTTCAGGAAAGATGCCATGCCCAAATATTTTAGCGAAAAGATACAAATGCCTTTCGGTCAGAATTTGAATGAAATATCGACCGAACTTTATCATTTTCTGCGTGTGCTGTCGTGGTGGTTTCTTCCTCTCCTCTCTCAAACTTGAAGTGGACTACGCCAGGATACGGGTGGAGGTTCCATCTTCCCGGACGCAAAAGTGTGCGTTTGAGGTTTTGTTTTTTAGGGAAATCCATGTCGGTTGCCGTGATACACAACATTTACAGGCTTAAGGCGATTTTGAGATATTTTTCAGATCCACTCTGCCACAAGAAAAGAAACAAACCGAGAATCCACACCGTTGCTGAGAGGCTTCGCTTTGTGCGAAACCTCTAAGGCGGGTGGATGGATTATCTAAGCATCCGACGTCTTACGGATGTTTTCGGTGTGTAGGCCGTCGCCGGCCACCGAACCCCTCTCGGCGGTAGTCGAAATACCAAAGTACTCCAGTAATTTACAGCTGTTTTTCGGATGGAATTCCACCGGTGGAGAGTTATCGACGTGTACCCGGGTGGGCGTGCTACGTCGGCGAATTACTCGGAGTTCAAGGAATTCCAATAATTTTACAGCACAGAGGTGTGCTGGTTTTTTTTTTGTTTTGTGTTTCTAATTAATTTCTGCCTCAACCACTGGGAGTATCCTTTAAATTAAACGGTTGAAAGGAAGACACAATGAGACAGAAGACTGAAGCTGATGCAAAAAAAAGGAGGATAAACGACCAATTACGTCTAGGACCGTCGTAATTATGATAAATGAGGGTTGCCGTAAATTGTTCGCCTGAATTTTGGAGTTAAGAAAACTCAGCAGCTACATGTGGTCGTAGATCAAACTGTCGTGTGCTTGAGGACTTTTAATTCAACCCCCGCCAGCTATGTGGAGGATGGCGCGTGTGTGAGTTCGTAGGAAAGTTCGTGGGAATCCTTTTTTTGTTGGAAGTCGTTGGCAGCGGGTTGAGTTCTACGAAATCATGGGCGGTCTTGATCAGTTTGTAGAAGCTGAAGCTTGAGTGGGTGGTTTTACTGTCTCAAGTGGTGGTAGACACTTGACAACAATTCAATTTCACTTCAACGCGTACATTGGGGCTTTTTTGGAAGGTCTTCTGCATTCTTAAGTGCCAAAAAATGATGGCAAGTATTTTCAAGAATTTAAGGATCTCAACTGCAACAAGAAGAATGTTCGTCTTCAGTTGCTTCTAAAGTCGTTCTTGAATCTGAACAGACAACAGTGTTTGTAAGTTCATCACTTAATAAAGGGCTTTCCAATAAGGACTTGACAACTTTGAATTTGATTTGTGAATGCACCCTTTCACTAATCATCGGACTGTCATTGTCAATTTATTCAATAACCTCAACATTTTCATTATAGTAAAGTACACGAATGAGCAACGTCTGGAAATTATAAAAAATTTCTACCGAAATTCGGGGTCGGTAACCGCAAGAGGGTTAATGGCGGAGCCCTAATAGCACAATGGGTTCGTTAATAAACAAAATGTGCGTTATTGGTCGGGTGAAAATCCACATGTGCACCATGAATCACCACTTTTATAATGTCGCATTTTAGTCATAGGACCTCTCAGGAATATGGTCTATCTCAGCACATCTTTGAAATCAAATTTCTGACTCACACAAACTTTATTTAAAAAATGACCAACGAAAATTCGAAAGTCAATTTGGCAAGAGTTCCACGCAAGCACTTCAAACCAAGTGACAGCAAACAAGTGAAATGCTGAAATGTCAATTTGTCAAGTCCAAAATGCTCTCATTCACTTTTGACAGATGCACAGCTCCACCTCCGCACTCGATCCCCAGAGAGTTGCTGATGATACAAAGAACTCAGCGAAAAAATAGAACACACCCATGTGACAAACAGAAATACACAAAAAGAACGGTGTTTATCATCCCTGAGGAGTTATTAGCTTCGCTTCATGTTTCCATGTTTTGCAAAGCAGAACGACCTTCTACAGTTTCCTAGAACAGAACACTCCTGCCCTGCCCGACTACTGCGACCGTACGTGTCCCATCATGAATCCTTAAAATTAAGTCCTTTCTGTGTGTTTCTACCGAAAATGTTTATCACTCAGGAATTTACTGGATAAAATCTTCTCACGACGCTTTTTCATGATAATGACACCCATCGATGGAAAGTGCCGAGGACACTCGGGCATACAATAAAGCCATGAGCCTTGACATCATTACCGGGTGTACATGGATAAACTCGTTTACGATCTACATATGTCACTCGTGCTTTACTAATAGCACCCGCACCACAAGCACACGCATCATAATTTTCGTCGGTGATGGTGGGTGTGTGAGGTCTGCGTTGTTTTAAGATTTCCCACCGGAGACGTTATTAGATTATGTTGTGGTTTATCGTAATCTGTATTTCTCCACGAATAGAGATTTCTTTAGGCAGCGCAATCAGACACCTGGTTTGTCCTCTCCTTTTGTTGACTCTAATTTTAGGGCTTTTGATATGACAGCACCCCGCCGGGCATTGACTGACATTTACAATTTCACATGACAGCTGAAATAAGTTGTCTTTTGTCAAAAACAAAGGCCACAAGGTCCACGTCCTGGCAAACTGACCTCAATTCAACCTAAAATAAAATCGAAATTCCTTGGCAAAACATGGCACACCTTTTTTTGTGATTTCAAACAACCAAATCTCGATATGATGTTTGATTTGTAGACAACCTAATTAAAATTAAAGAAAAACAATTTAAAAGCCGGTTTTAGTTGTTGTTTGCAGAAATGATTAACGGAAAGAGAAAAAAATAAGTTTATTTTTAGAAGCTTAATTTGCATGATTGGTGGCCTTTAAAGCCTCTATCACATCGTGTGAATCGGCTATAAACACAGTCACGTGTGCTGCTAACAGGCACACTCCTATTTTATTAAGGGAAAAACTCGAGATCAGTTTAAGATCAATCCGTAAATTAAGAAGCAAAAACCTGTCAAGATATTTCTTCCGGCCCGCCTATTAATCACATCAACAGTCGGTGATTTTGTGAGTTTGGGTAAATGCGCAGCTGACAGCGTGGAAACTTTGTAGTTTCTTGGATTTTCTGTGAGCAACTGAAAATTGGTTTCATCGCCTTTTCTCATGAATATTTGGCAGCACTAATGCGTTCGTTTAAATTCTAAAATGGCTGCTCTCTACTCACGGAGAGAAGAGAAGATTTATGCAAATTTCCCTTTTGTTGTTTTTATAATTTATTCACGCTGTTGTTTTAAATGGTTTTAGGGTTGAGAATGAGACAGAAAGGGGAGAGCGACTGATTTTAATTGTCTTATAGACTATATTATTCAAATTTTTTTTACTGTTCACTTGACTTTGTGAAACGCACTCATCGAGTTAGCAATGTGCGTTAAATGAGCGTTAAGATGATGGCAAAAAGAAAGATGTTGCTTACAAATGAGGAAGGAAAACTAAAGTAATGGAGTGGGCTTTCTATTGAGGGCGGGCTTCATGAGCTGTGATCAAAAAAAAAAGAACCAGTTCGTAGGAAACCATCTATAAAATTTGGCATTTACAGGACAGTAAAAAAACTTTCGTAGGGTGCAAAGTAAGCCTCAATTTTTAGTCAATAGAATACCAAAACCAATTTTTTAATTTTAATTTGGTTTCAAAAGTAAAGTTATATAATACACAGAGAACGACACGTTTTTAATAAAAGTTTTATTTCAATATAAAGTTGAAATTTCGCCATTAGTGTAAAGTTAGTGTGAAAAACAAAATCGTAACATAACATAATAACAATAAGAAGTTTAATGTGAAAATGCTGCCTCGAGAAGATTTGCAACATACGATTCTTTTGAAGTACTTTTTCGAACATTTCGAGTGGTGTCTCGCCTATAATTTCAATAATGTTGGTTTTTAATGATTCTAGAGTTCGGGGATTATTTGCAAAAATACGATCTTTTGCGTAGCCCCACAGAAAAAAAACGAATGGTGTCGAATTCCCTGATCCATGGTGGCCAGTGGACGCCGCCAAAACGTGGAATTAATTGTCCAAGAAACTTCTCATGGATTAAACCATAACCGTGTTGTGTCGTTTGTTGCCCCGTCTTGTTGGAACCACATATCGTCGAAATCATGATCTTCAATCGTTGGCCAAAAAAAAAATCGGTTACTATTCAAAATCACTCCGAATTGACAGTAACCGATAAATTCGGATCATCAGCAATACTTGCACAATCTGACAGGTGTCAAATGGCAGCGCTACCAACTTAAAACCATGAAATGAATGACCTTTCAGATATAGGAAACATTTTTTTTTTTTAGATAAACAACCTAAAACATTCAGACAGCTAATGAACAAATAAAAAGTTTCATTGAACTCAAACAGCCTTCGCCGACATTCATTATTGAGTCGAAATCATTGAAACGAGTAACAAACTCCTTTCAGACCCGCAAACGAAGCAGCTGTTAATCGTTTGCAAGCAAATGACAGCTTTGACTGTCAAATTAAATCAATGTCAATCTGATTGCGCCATTCTTTTTTGCCAAATTTCCAAGAGCTGGCCAACCCAGGGTCATGAAGTTTGATTGCCTCCAATGATGCTGTTTTTAGTGTCTAGCCCACTATTCTCCTTCGACGAAATCACGAACCTTCATCTCGAGGAATTAATCGTAAATTGGCTTAAAACACATAAAACCGGCGGGGAATCATTAAAACTTCGTGCGTCTGCAGCACACATTCACCTCGTCCACCTCCACTTTTTTGACGATTTCACTTTCGCACTTTCCTTTAAAAATCCATTTCGCTCCATAAAAAGACAAACAGAAAAAAAAAATCACGGTATCACTCACCACCTCATAAAAGTTAACAACCCTCACCCGCGCCATCAACGCATTTCGGGCCAAATCGGGCAATTTAATAGCAATCGGCGTACACACACATTCGATGCATTAAACCTCCATTAGGACGCTCCAGCCAGGGCAGCCATTTTCGAGGGAATTGAGTTGTAAACAGTTATTTTGTGTTCTTATTTTTTTTTTCTTTCGACTGTCAACGCAATCCTTATATTCCCACTTAGGCCATGTGTAAGAGGGTGCTCGTCTCTCGTTCAGGTGCTGCTCTGATCTAGGACATGGTTAGGGCAGACATCGTATCTAATCGCTGATTCTGTGTCTCCAAAGATGCTATTCCCTCGTCTACATGGGCGGTGTCCAATCCGCAAATGGAATATTGATTATGAATAAATAAGCCGAAGCCAGAGTGCTGCAGGAGTGAGCAAACACTTCGTTAAGAGAAACCCGACGGCAACTGCCTCCGTGGGCATCTCAATAAAAGGCAATAATTGTTAAATTGGCCATTTAAATCGCAGTTTACCGTAATTTACCGCCCTGGAGCCGGTCCATATTGCAGTGTAAATCAATGAGCCAATGCTCCCCGCAGTGAAAATGCATCATGGCTGGGGTATGGGCATGAGCTTCCGCTTGTAAATTGGTCATTCATCGATACTTACTGACAGGGCTGTGGGTCGTAAATCTACTCGAATGGTTGTAATTTTCCACTCTGTTCGATAGATGAATATGGAAGGTGGAGAAACTGAGAGAGCATTCTTTCTTTTCTTGTCGCACAGTGAATTTTAAAAAGAACTGAAAATAAAACTTAATAATTTTTAATTTTTGATGCAAATTTCAAATTAATATTCCGAGGGCGGTGGTGGTGGTTGGTCTTTTGTTTCGCGCTGCAATTAAAAAAGGAATTATGTTGATTTATACGCGAGTGCGTGAGCGGCCATTGTGCGACGCGTCAGTTTCATGGCGAAGGTTCATTAAATCGATGCACATCCATTTGTGTTCCTTGTGGAAGCTGTAGACATTTTTTTCAAACCCCCAGTAATCAACCGTTGTATGGGAGAGAGTCATTAAGGCTTCAAGGTTTATAGTTAACAGAGAGATCGTATCTTTGAGACCAAGGCGGTCCAATTTTTAATGAAATGGGGTGCCACGTGAAATCAGTATAAAAGCAAGATTTTTTACGAAAAAAAATCGAAAATGTTGTGGGTTAGCTGGGGGAAGTAGACAGATCTACTAAGAGCCCTAGATTTGTCGAGTCTGCATTTGTTCGATGTTTAATTAAAATGTGTACTGCTTCAGTTTTTTTTTTATATGAACACTTAACCACGAAATCCATTATATTTTTGCTGTATGAGATCTAACTCGATTTATTATTGTCATTGGAATTTGCTTTTCGTGACTTACGTTTCAATCTTCCAAACTCGCTCGATCTTCAAAAACGCTGCTTGAAATAATTTCGAACAGAACACAATTTCAACTTTCCAATTAAGAGAATACGATAAAAAATAATTGAGCAGTCTTATCTTGCTTGACTTTGAAGACCAATTAAAACCTTCTACAAATACAAATGTGATCCATTGAAACCTTGTGAAGTTTTCTGAATACATTTTATTTTATAGAGCACTTAAAGACTGAAACCCATTTTAGGAAACAAAAATTCACGATTTGATAGCGATATTCTGGTGTGTCTCTTGATAAAAAAAACTCTTTAAACAGACCTACCATTGTTCTAAAGTGAGCTTCATCCTGGCCACCAACCTCGTCCGGTCACTGCAACCCTTGAAATTATCGTCATCGATCAAATCCGATTTCAATATTTTTCTTTAGTTTAATCTCAATCTACAACCTCCACCGTCAGTCTTCAGTAATTAATGAGTCTTCTCAACCAACAATCGTCAGTCAAATGCCACCAACTCTACCCCACATATCACGGCTCAAATCAATCAAATCCAAAATAATAACGCTTCGATAGAAATCACCGAAGCAAGTCAACAAGTCCTCCCATATGGGATCTCTGCCATAATAAGCCGAACCAAGTAGCATAACAATTCCCAAACACAATGTCTTGGCAATTAAATCGAATTTATTATCCCGCATTACTGGCACGATGTCTTTCGTGCATCGCGTCCCGCTCCCCACCCAACACAACCCTATTGACAGCAAAATATGCCAATTACAAGTGAGGCTTACACAACACTCACCCCGACCACCTCCAAAAACTTTGCTGTAGACGCAACGTGCTGAATTGTTCTATTGGCGTTGTTTTTGTTGTTGTTTATTGCTTGTCCCGAACATAAGTCAAGAGCTGATTCTATAGAAGTGTGTGTAATCGATGCCGATTCGCTGATTTTGTCCACAATGAGAATCGCAAATTAGGTCTGTTATGAGGAGGCCAGCAGCGGGCGGCGATTAAGCGTTAAAGGGTTGGTCCTTGCTGGAATTTATTTCTTCAAGGTCTGCATGTGACGCCAGACTAGGCTGAAAAGGGCATGAGTCAAGTCAAAGTGCGGCCAGTAACCCCACGGATGAGAAGCCATCTGCTGTGACCTCAGTCCGGTGACGAGATGTTGTGGATGTTTTGTGGATTTTATGTGCTGATTTTTCAGATTTTTTTTCATGAGTGGTAACGAGGGATGTGGCAATAAGTCAAGAAGTAGACTATTGCTTACTCAGAAAGTCTCATGTTCAACTAAGAAGCCCCTTACTAAGCAAAGTCTTTCATTTTGAGTGGTTAGGGACAGACTTATGCAAACATAGGTCATGTAGTTGGTAGACCTGGGCAAACAAAACACAATCTCACTCTGATGATGAGTCGAACTCGTTGGGAATAATTAAAAACAGAAAACTATGCGCCAGATCTTAGTGACCTATATCTATAAGTTATTCTAAAACAAAAGTACAAATTTATAAGTTGGTGTAATAGGCTGTGGCAACGCAATGAACGACGAGTGACGCAGTGAAATCGTATGAGCCCACCATTTTGATGTCACATAATGGGCCTACCTTCGCATGAAGCTATGGAGCCGTCCGATGCTGACGCAACTCAGATCGAACAGACAATCAAAGAAGTTTTCGCCGAGATGTGTTCTTCTACGAAGCACTAACGCATCGTACGAACAAAGAAGGCGGGAAATGGATTCCTCCTCCTCTTCATCACTGCGACAAAATCATCAGCAAAAATCATTAGCAGAAACTCCTGGCCTGCTGGCATGTCTGCCGATTGCGGAGTGCCCTGTGATGACACCTATCATGGCTCTAATAGCTGGTCTGTTCAGCCGCAGAAGGCAGGTTGTCCGTTTGACATCGAGTGATGGCCATAATTGTGTCGTGTGGAGACACATTGTAATGCTTTACCACCTGAGATTAGTTGTCTCAAGTGAACGAAGCCTAATAGCTAGTCTCGCTATAGCGATGGGCATGGACAGCATTTCCTCTCGAGGGAAGAAAGCAGAAAGGATCGCATGCCTGGCGAGTTCGTAAGCGGGGCTTTTTCTCGAGATGTCACTATGCCCTGGCACCCAGATAAGGTGAATATTGAAGTGCTGTCCCATTTCGTCTAGAGATTGGCGGCACTTTAGGGCGGTCTTAGAAATGAACGTGAAGAATTCAGAATCCAGGGATTTGATTGCAGCTTAACTTGTACAGACGATGAGATCTCTGCTTGATATCACATCAGTTGGGAATAATAATTTAAACAACTTATTTTGAATAAGATAATTTAACAATCTATTCGAATTCTGTTGTAATACGCATTCTTTAAGAAATGAATATAGTGTTTTCCAATCGACTTCATTGAACACCTTCACCGTTTCGTACATCGTCATAGTCCTCTTCTTGAAATATGTCATCCTTTCTCAAGGCATCTGCTTTTAAAATGGAAACAGTCTTCTTTAAATTGTAAGTTGCATAACGTACATAATTGGTTCATGCTTCCTTCTGAAGAGTTTCTTTGAGACTTAGCAGTTCGTATCTAGCTTTGAATATTAGCGAAGTTCCTCCATAACTCTCTCTTCGTTGAAATGAAGGAAGGAATAGTTCAAGCTCCAAGAATTGCGACTTGTTTTCTCTTCTATTAAATTGTACTATAAGAAATGTCCGATTTTCTAGCAAAAAATTAAGAACTCATATTATTTTACCATATATGACATTCTTCCAGCGCTACTCATAAAACATCGTCGTTAAAAAAATTTGAATTTTTGGGATTTTAAATAAAGTTTTCAACCAACTTACTAACACCGTCATAAACCAAAGTTTTTGGATTTGCGAATAGAACTTTCCGAGCCAACGTCGTATATTTCGCTTGTCTCTACATCCTTAAATGCGTCATTAATATTTTTTATTGCGAGTAACGCATTATGCCTCATTTGAAATTCATAAAGAAACAAGGTTCAAATTTGAACAGTATAAACAATTCCTAGAAAAAGAGTAAAAATACTTCTAACGAACCTTAAAATTTTCACACGTCAGGCACACGTACCATGTTATTTTACATAAAAAAAAATGTACGGTCTGGCACAGAATATTCTTTTTTTTTCATTAACGCTTCAATTTTTATTCATTGCGTCTTTAGAAGTTTTTTGTTCGCTTTTTCATTTTCAGATTCTTAATATGGCCTTTTCTGATAGGGCTATCATTTTAATTGATATTCCTTTCTTTTTATTTCTGGTCGATTTCCTTATAAGAGAATATGAGCCGTTCAACAATTAGATTAGCTCAAAAAACATAAATTTGAGAAAAGCGGTGAAACAATTTACATTCGGCTCTGAAATACATTACGTTTTATTCAAATCACCATTGTTTTATTGTTCAGAAAAGTTATTGTACATATAAAAAGTTTTAATTATACCAAGACACTTAAATCTAGAATTTTTTAAAAATTAGAATTAATCTGTGTAATGAGCGGCTAACAGCTTTAAGCAATCATAAACAAACACATTTTACTGCATTTCCTATGCTAAGAATAATTTTAGATTACATTAATGTCTTGGACAAGAAGAGAGTGCAAATGAAGCAGTCAAACGAAGGAAAATCTCTGGCATTTAGACGCCTCCTCCTGTAGATCTGAAATCATTCACAACCCTCCTCCCACATTAAGTCCGTGTGAATCTCAACCACCTGTTGACAGATTAAACTTCGTAAAACTTCAAAAATTAACATATTTTCTTTCAACCCTTAACCAGATTCACTTTCACTCACCAGCATTTTCTCACGATAATGCATTTAAGAAGTTCGAATGCGGAACAAAAAAATAAAACTAAAACTTTGTGTCAACTTTTACGACACCCCACCTCCATTTTATATGCGTTCCTCAGTACCGTGCTTTATAAAAATTAACTGCGCTTTACTTCTCCTCCTTTTATCGACACACCCACACCACTCGCAGGTGAACTTTTATTTACTATCTTCATTCTCCGAGGTGAGCAGCGGACATTGTTAATTTATACCGTGAGCGGAGACTTGAAGTCCTGAAGTCCTGGAGTCCCAAAGTCCATCATTCCATTTTTTTTTTTTAACTTTTTTTTATCCTGCTGGTGGAAATGCCTTCATTCTATTTTATGACCTCGTTTCGAAAGATTTATGACGCTAGTGTGCTGCAGCTTATTACATTCCTCGGAGCGGTCCATGCTGACGGTTGAGCGGAGCGCCGCAGCATGTGTGCAACGTCCCCCTTGGCGACTGAAGATGGCGATTGTAGGTCCACTATTAAACTAAACGTTTAATAGACGCCGCACTAAATTTACATGAAAGTTCATCTTTTGGAGCGAGTTACTGGCTCATGACTTGGATATTAGCCAAGAACGGAGGGTGGAATGGCTAAATGTATGTGCTCGTCGAGTGTTATAGTCGTGTAGGGAAATCTTGGGAATGCCAATGTGACCATCAAATCTTTTTTTCGACGATTTTGTCAGACATTTAAAGAATCTTTTGCGAGGACATCGCCATAACCAGTTTAGTCGTTAGATGTAGATGCTGCACTGCGAGATGGAGAGGGCTTAATGATCTGGACGCAAAGAACCCATGGGCGTGTATGTTCTTTTAAAAAAGTACGTCTTCGAAATGTTATCGAACAGTGCAAATTTGAAGACATTTTCCAGATTTTTTAGAAGAATCAATGAAACTAATCCAGTTTGAAAATTGATTTCAAAATTGTTTTCTTATTTATTCACTCATTGAGAACTGAGCTAAAACTTTAAAAAGTAAGAGCTAGCAAGAAAGACCTTCAGCTAAGATTCCGAAATAATACAACACTGGTTTCTATAAATGATCTTTGACAGTCTTTGTTCGCTTTTTAATCTGCAGATTCTCTATGCGGCCTTTACTAAGAGGACTATCATTTTAATTGAGTTCCCATTTTTTTCTGGTGGATTTCCTGATAAGAGAATATGATTAATATGTGCTAACAACAACTTTAAGCAATTGTGAACAGAAACATTTTACTCACATCAATCTGCATTTCCTGATTAATGATTACATTAATGTCCTGGTCAAGAGGACGGTAAACTGAAGCAACAAATTTTAAATAATCTCTAGAATTTATACGCTTTCTCTTCTAAATCTGAAATACACTCTCCCTCTTCACACATTAAATCCGTGTGAAGCATGCAAACTAAAAAATTAAATGAAAACGAGTTGAAAAGTTAATTTCAACACATTCAAGGCTCGTTTGTACACTAAAATGATGTACATAATAAAAATGCTAGCGTTTGCATATATTTAACATGATTTTATAGACCAGGAATAGCCTTTTAAAGGCTGTTATTTTCAAGAACTACATATATACTTAAAAACGCGGAACTTATATAAAAACGCCCGAAATCATAGCACGCCAAAAAATAAATTGAAAGAGGACAATCATTTAAATTGTGTCTGCCTCCTTTTTTGTCATATGCTGAAGAATTTTGAAATGGTTTTAAAATTGTGCTTAGAAAAAAAAAAAGTGCCAACTGACCATTTGGTGACTTTTTTACGAGGCCAGTGTAATTTTCTGCTCCAAATAAAGAGATTTTAATTGTTGACAACTATTGATGCCAAAAATTACCTTTTCGGGTGGCCAAATTGATTTATAGGTGCGAATGATCATCAATTCTCGCCCTAGCACTCCATTTATGAGGGAACTGAGCACACGTCAGCTGTTAAATTGGTTGTACTTTGAACAAATAAATTGTCAGTTTGATCAAAAAAACACATGCAATAATCTTTTTTTCTCCGAAACAATAAATCAATCCAAAAGCGTAAAAGCCAAAATCTCGTAGGAAAAAAATTTTAGGACTTCATTTGGTTTTATTGCATGCAACTGGGAAACAATCTGTCTTTAACTGAAAGGTTTTTTTTATTTTTTTATTCCGCATCTTCAAAATCTCTAAGCCCCAAAAATGACTTTTAATTGCCGAAGCCATTAAATTATCCGATTCTGACTGATTGAAGCACTTCAACCGAGCACAGTCGCAATTTCTGAAACTGTCGTATACACCCGAAATACAAAATCGGACAACTTAAACCAGTTATGTAAATTCATCAAAAAACATTCTCTCATTATTGTGGCACTTTCAAAGACTCAGCCAATAAATCAAATTCACACAAAAACTCACAGAGTACGAGAGTTACTCAATCCCCGAGGAATGCTTCTGCATTAAATCGATTGTCGAATATTTAAACAACGACGACGCCAGACAGCAGCGCTGGCAGAATCTTGATACGAATTGAAATTGTATATTTGAGATGTTTTTTTTGTTAATTAAAGTGTAATAAAATTAATTGAGACTCAGAGCGTGGAAGAGGGAGGGTGGGGTTGGAGGCGAAGACCTCTAGTGCGTGTTTCGATTGGGAAGTGTTTTGGGGATAAACCGAACGATGATGGTGTTGAATTCAACTTTTAAAGGCGATATCTCTTGAGACGAAATTTAATTTGAAATTATATAAAATAAAAAAAACTAAAAGTGACGGGAGAGTGGTAGGGAGGCTTCCTGGCCGTGTCAATGGACCCTCAAGTTTGAAGGAGCGTGAGACAGGAACTGATTTTGAATGGTTTTGCAAATTAGATTTGACATTTTGAGAGGTGGGAAGGTTAGAGAGACTTTTTATTTCCATTTTTCAAAGAATTGGAATACGATTACAGAACTGTTGAGCGTTTAAATATTGGTAGATAGTTTTCATGGAGCAGATTCTTCTCCAACAAAAAAAATTAGTTTGAGTTAAATTCGTTGCTTTTCTAAGGACGTTGACCAGCTCGACGCCTGACTTGTTAGAGATCTCCAGCTTTTCCTGCTGACCCTTTAAGCTTTCAATCGATTAGCGACAAAGGAGTAGGTGAAAGTATTTCAGCTTTTCATAGTCGAAAAGAGCCTTTAGTTACTTTAGTTGATGTGTTTCATAACCAGTTTAAGAATTTAAATACAAAAACAACCTTATTTAAACAACTTTTTTGTTCTCATTTCAGCTCCTAGAGTTGAACCTTTGCAAATGCCAGCAGTCCAATAAACGTGACTTTAAAAGTAAGTACCAAGTCCCTTAAAATCTCATACCATTGAATTCCACAAAGTCTCTTAGGTCATTCTTTCAAGCAAAGTACCAGTGACATCCGCGCTTCCCTTTCACCCAATTAGTCACAAAAGTGAAAAGAAAAAGATCCGTCTTATCTCCTATTACCTACTTCCGCGTGTCTTATTTACCTGGTATTAATTAATTTACCACGAATTCTAGAAAATGTTAACCTTATTACCGCTACACGAAAACCACAAATTTCCAATCCACTGGCTTTTGGTTTCCTAATAATTTTTTTTTTCTTTTCCTCCTTTTCACTCACTTCGTGCTTCTCCGCGTCTATCTTTTCTCTTAGAAAATAATCAATATCCCCCCAGGATTGGGAGGGTGAAATAGAACTCATTTCCTTTTTCGTTGTGATATCACCATGAAACCAAAATAGAATGTCAAATCAAAGGATAATAGAAAGAAGCAAAAAAAAAAAAAGAAAAAAAACCGCTTCCACCTGAACTCCCTGATTTGACTTTTCCATTTTATCTCAACGGCGCACTTCGGTGTTGGTTTTTTTCTCCGGTTCTACGAGAAGAATTCAGGAAAAAAAAGGAATTTTAATTTAATTGTATGTGATGAAAAACTCTGGGAATACGGATAAACATTGTTTTTGAGTTGTCACTGAAGCCGACATTTTTGCATTTTGTCATTTTTTTTGCTTAATGGTTTTATGTCAAAAAGTGCAATCGGATGAGTGCATAAAGTGTCGGGATTAAATTGTGCTTGGGTTTACCCGTCAACATTTTTTTCATGACTCAATTTGGAATCTGCATTCCCTTAGGTCTTTCGAAATAGCAATCAAAATAGATGGTTGATTTTACGGAGAATTTCGCTGCAATGAGCACTTGCAATCATTCAAACACACCTGAGAAACTGAATTTATTTTTAAAGAAGTTTTAAAAACCAACTTAAGTTACAAATTCCTTAAAACACTCAAATATGATCACTTGCGGTCGCAACTATGATGTTTTCACCACTTTTGAGTCCTTTCCCATGAGGATGATGTGAAAAGGGAACACTTTTTTGATTGACTTATTGAAACAACAAAATTTTAGATGATCTGTTGAAATTTTGGCAAGAAATTTTAAGTTACTGCGTGCCAAGGAGAAGATTGCGAAAGTCTTTCGATTATGAGCAGGTCGATTCTGCTGGAAAGAAAGTGGAAAAGAAAGTGGAAAAGAAAGTAAGAAATGAAAAAAAAAACCTACGACAATTTTGATTTTTTACAAGGACTTTAAGTACTCTTTACTGCCTCCTTAAGAAGCACATTGGGTTAAGACAATTGGAATAACAAAACGACCAGGGCGATGTGTTTAAACCATGATTATGCCATAACCAAAGTGCTACTCTTACATGCGAAAAGGGGTCACAACAGCCTTAACGAACAACTATATAAGATAGGATTATTGGATGACAACCTATGTAGGAGCTTTGCTGATG
Organism: Syritta pipiens; assembly: GCA_905187475.1. Taxonomy (NCBI): domain Eukaryota; kingdom Metazoa; phylum Arthropoda; class Insecta; order Diptera; family Syrphidae; genus Syritta; species Syritta pipiens. The sequence goes on along the minus strand of LR994572.1, from coordinate 12,104,563 downwards.
AAGAGGAGAGGCAAAGCACCCAACACATGAGGCTTAGAACACTCGGAAGGCATTTCTTCCAGGACCTTCGAAGAACCTTTTCCTGAGCAGCACAAAATGGACAGAACACACAACACACTGGAATAGGTCACCACAAATAAGACAGGGCACAGAAATTTCCGCATAAGTAACAAAAGGGTCCACAAGAGGCCCGCATCTATAGGGTGTTTTTTTAGTGGTATAGAACTTTAAAATGGAACAAAACAAAGATGATTTTTTATTTATTCGAAAGATAATCTTCTGGCATTATAATTTAAATATGATTTCTGGCATATGACCACCACGACTGTACGGCCCGGACGTAGTCTAATCTGGAGGTCCAATCTTCAATGACGGCCAACAACGTTCTTTCAATTTTGTATTTGTTTTTTCCTTCATTATCGTCCTAAATTCCAAACCTCCAACAGCTGTCAATAAAAATCCACCCATAGTTTGGTGCTGAAATAAACTCACCACCAATTCAAATTTGCATGTTCCCCACACTTGTTATGATTTTTCACTCTCAAACTGAAATTAGAAAAGTTCCAATACTACCGCTCACACACATAAACCAAACCTACCGACCAAACTATCTACAAAGTCAATTACTAACTTTTATCTAATTTCCGTATGCATGTTCGAGGATCACAAATACACCAAAGCACTTTCCGCCGTAGCGTGTTTTCCATTTCAACTAAATATCCCACATACGCCCTCGATATGCCGGAGATTTAATAAGAAATTATTACCCTACCGCAGGTTGTAATAATTTTCCTTTTCTCTTTGCCAAACAAAAGGGATCACAACTTGAAGTACAAAAGAGGGTCAAAAGAGAAAGGGCGTAAATGAATATCCTTTCGTGTTTGGCTACGGTTAATTGAACGTTTGCTTTATTTGTTTACGAAATTTTTCTCGATTAACGTACAAATATCCGAAGAGCAAAGGAAGAAAGAAAAAACAAGCGGAAAGGATAATTCACACACAAATTTTCTGGTTGATTGGTGGCCGTGGAAGATTGATTTTCGAATATTCTGTTCTGTTTTTTTTCTTCACGCGAAGGACATGCTGATGTATCAGCGTGCCGGGAGTACTTGTTTTCGGTTTATGATTTCAGCTGGGTAAACTCTTCTGATTTTATGGAGGCACTTATCGAAGCAGAGGCCTTAGCCTTGTCGTAAAATTGGCGAATAAAAATCGCATTTCTACAGGAAGTCTACTTTCGAGGGCGTACAGTGGTGGTAAAAAGTTTTGCGCAATTGTTCGTAAGATGTTCCCACACAATTTTTATTGCAGGTAGGAAAAATGGAATCTAGGAAACTGGAAAAGTCTTAATTGTAAGGCTTATTTGTTTGGACTAAACCACTCAGATAAGTTTCTACGATAAGGCTACTCTGGAAAAGTTTTCATTGTGGGGCTTATTTTCTTGGACTCAACTATTCTGATAAGTTTTCTAATTCTCTGATGTGTTATAAGTGCTCATTGCAACAAATTAGGCTCGTGTCTTGCGTTTGGAGTCTTCTTCTACAGGAGGGAGGATTCTATCATCACAGCACTACAGAAGTGCCGGTGTTCTGCCTTAGTTATTGAAACTCCGCTGTTAAATAAACATTTTCGGAAAAGAGTCTTTGTCTGGGCAACTGCAGCATTCTATTTACTGGATGCACAGAAGCTGCTCAACTAAAATCGGGGGCTTGAAATCAGTTCTTTTAGCAGTTGGATTAAAGTCAAATAGAGAAACTCTCTGCTCTTGTTTTAATGTCGTCGGACTGCTAAGCGAGAGTACCCGAGTTCGAATTCAGCCCGAGAAAAAAGAACACCACAAGCATTTTCTCGACCCCAGCTCCAGCGAACGACTGACAATCCTCCTGGAGTACTGCGTCATGGAAAGCTTTCGCAATTCGTCATTCGCAGCCGGAAATAAAGCGTCGGTCCCCTTCACATGTGTCAAATTATAACGCGCACAGTGGAGGCACGAAAAAAGCTAAGCGCTGGCCCTCAACGGGCTATTAATATAGTCATTATAATTCTGTGAAGTCATCTTCACTTGAAATCTCTCGGCGTCCAGACGGTATCGGTAAATAGAGGCATTACAGCACGAAGCAACATTTTTTTGGCTTCCTATTAGTCTAAGAAACAGGCCGTCATGCCAGTCAGTTTACCTTAAACAAAGTTATTCCAAAAATTTACAAAAAAAAATCTATTTAAAACAGATTGATTTCTTGGTTTTTGTTTTTAGCCACATACTGCCTTAAGTTTTCACAAAAAAACAACCCTTAGGTCTTAGAGCTGCAAGCTGACAAAACAAAAAAAAATAGTATTTACATACCACAGAATTTCAAATTTCACAGACCTCAGCCTTATTTCAAATAAACACAATTAACACAGACCTAAATTGCCCCCCTTACTACCAAACTGAATGGACGACAACATCTGATATCAGCTTGTTTTGCAGATTTTACAATTCACAAGGATTGCTTTTGTCCTGGTGTTATTTTCAACGACCTCGACATGATTCCTTCATGCGCAAACACAAAACACTTTGTACTTTATCGAAAAAGGACCTTGACCACTTGAAATGGATACTGCCCATTTGTTGCCACAAATAATTGATACTCAGCCACTGATAGTCCCCGTTCAGACGAGTGTGTAATTAAGGGGAAAATTGAAGTCGATAGGATTCCTTTCAGAAATAAAATTTCTAAGAAAGTGATTGACACCGACCATCTCCTGAAATGTTCATTTCACTTAAGATGCAGGAAACATTCGCTCTCTTTCTCCCGTCAGTTGGAAGATATCTACGTAAAATAGAAATTATTCTTGCTTCGGCTTCAAAGTATCTTTTATCCTTTATCTCGATGTGATGGGACTACGTTCTTTTTTTTTGTTCCTCTCGTGAATTGCCCTTATTGGAATTCTCAATGTGTGTCCTGACGTGTCCTGAAATTTATCGCCCACACCAGATGTTGAACTGGAGCGAATGCATGCGTTCGTTTAAGCGATTTAATATTCGATCCCATGGTTGGCAGTTTAATGTGAGCTCGAACTTTAAGTCAAGAAATTGATTTTATTGGAAATTTCTTTTGTCTTGTGTTGACTCACTCTCTCAGCGACGACAGCCTTTTTAGCATTTTGGGCCTTCAAAAGAAATCGAGGAAAACCAAGACGAAAAATTAAGGAATGATGAATATTTTCTTAGTATTCCTAAACTTTTAAATAGCCGGTAGATTGACATTCCCATAGTCGCCCGGAGTTCTATTTAAGTCGAAAAAACTTAGCTAGAGGTTGGGACAGTGATGAACACAACATTGAGAAGTATGTTGATTGTATCAGATGGCAGGTCTGGGGCATTATTTAGCGATAAAATATACTCGAAGTAAGTTAAGTCACTCAAAGTATACAAAACTTTTTAACAACCATGCAAAACTTAGAATCTAGGATCGCTGGCATGAGCCTGCCCATAGACAGGTCCAAGCATAGCAGGCTCCATTCCACTATTCTGGCTTTGAATCGCTTAAAGAGAAGTCGCTTTCAGTAAATGGAATTAAACAAAGGCAATTTTTTTAAATTGACATGAATGATTTCTGGCATATGACCGCCACAGCTGACTCGGACGTAATCTAATCAGGTCCAACTTTCGATGACTTTTTCCAAAATTTGTGGTCGTATATCAATAACGCGGCGATTTTTGTCCTCCCAGTGGCCAATTGTTCCGGACTTATCGGCGTAGACTAGCTACTTCACATATCCCCACAGGAAATAGTCAAATCGACGTTAAGATCGCACAATCTTGGAGGGCAATTCACAGGTCCGTAACTTGAAATTATGAGGTTGTTTCCTTCAATAAATCAATTGTAGCACGAGCTGTGTGGCATGTTGCTCAGTCTTGTCGAAACCACAGCTCCTGCACATCATGGTTGTTCAATTGATGAATAAAAAAGTCAGTAATCAGGGCTCTAAAGTGGTCACAATTGACTGTAACGTTCTGACCAGCACCGTTTTTAAAGAAGTACGGAGCAATTATTCCACGAACCCATAAAGCACACCAAACAGTCAATTTTTGTGGATGTAATGGTGTCCCAACATACACTTGAAGATTATCATTACTCCAAATAGGGCAGTTTTGATTATTGACGTATCCATTCAAACAAAAGTGAGCTTCATCGCTAAACAAAATCCGCTTATGAAATTTGATATCAGATTTGCACAATTTGTCAGCGTTGTTCAGGCGTTAGTCTATTCATGTTGAAATGCCAAACCAAACTGAAAATAGATCAATTGATTGCTGACAAAATGGCCGCCAGTTAAAATAGTGAAATTTGTATGCCTCTAAAAAAAGCACCCTATACCAGGAGCGAGCTCCACTCAAACACTTTCAACAATTGAATAATTTCAAAATCATTAATGGATTATTTGAAGAGACATCTTTGGCCTCGCAACTTCAGCTCTAAAAAAGCATGAATTTCGCAGCTCGGTTGAAGTAGAAAACCAGCTCCACTGTAAAGCCAAACAAAATTTGTTTCGATAAAAGAAAAGAGAAAAAATGTTACGTATACACCATTTTTTTTTTCAAATTTTAATTTTTTAATATTCAAGTTTGTAATTGGTTCCAAAAGCTCTCGTTTGTGACTAGACTCCAAGCTTTTTCTTTAAAAATGAATATTAACGAACATCTGGGCGCCGTGGGCGCCGTTGGCTCGATTGGTTAGTGCGTCGGACTGTTGAGCGAGAGTACCCGGGTTCGAATCCAGCTCGGGAAAAAAAAACACCACAAACATCTCCAGCGAACGACTGACAACCTTCCTGAAGTACTTCTGTCATGAAAAGCTTTCGCAATTCGCCGTTCGGAACCGGCATTAAACAGTAGGTCCCCTCCACATGTGACAAAATTATAACGCGCACAACACAGTGGAGGCGCGAAGAAGCTAGGCTCTACCTCTCAACGTGCTGTTACGCCGCCCAATACATTAACAAACATCTGGTCACAAGTTTTGAAAAGTGAACTCACTGTGTAAATTGAAGAGGACAACTAACTGTCATACTAAATTCAATTTGGCCATAAATAAGTTTATAGGTTAAACAATAAACATAAGGAATAGATTGTGCCTTGAATCTTGATGGTAGATCACTTAATATTATATTAGCTTGAATTAATGTAACCGTGTAATAAGGCCATTTTCTTCCCTTTGAGTTTTTGGCCTGAAATCACAACTGTTGCTTATTCCACTTTCCACCACCACTGTATTCAAGTTGAGCGAACCAAAGAACGCCGAAAGAAATCACCATTTGACATTTCAGTCCCCGATTCCATTAATCTCAACAAATTTCCCTTCGTTTGATTGATGCTGTTGTTCCGTCGCGTCGGAGCATTTGCGGGATCCTCCCAACAACCATCCAAATGTTGCTAAATATTTTTGTTTGTGATTTTGAATTTTATTTGAAAACTTTCTCCCCTCCACTGAATTTGTAATGTACTCGTAACCGTTGCTTCTATGAATATTTTATATGAACATAGTTTCTGCACAAATAGACACGCATTATCATCATAAAGGCGGACCTATGATTGACTCCCGAGAGGATCCTGTCTGGATGCGGACAATATCTTGAAAACATTTCTTTTTTTATTATTATCAAAATCCTGAAAAACACCGCGACCGAATTTATTTGGATAAGCAGGAGAGTAGAACAACACAAACTTCGTATCCTTTTTTATGACTATTTGGTCAGGACCTGCAGCTGCTTCCCTTCCCGTCCCTTTAACCCATCATAACACAAGTAACGACAAAGAAGTTTTGAATTTTCATTAAAAGTTTTGGAAGAGTTTTCACCGCCCGTTCTCCTTCGTCGTCGATCAACCGGGACCCAAGACTGAGGATAGATATCAATGCAAATCTGTTTCTGTACACATTTTTCAAAGGATTCGTTTTTATTTATCCTTCATCGAAGTTCCACGAACAAAAAAAAATAAACGATAACAAAGCTAATGGCTTTGTATTTCGGTAGTTGTTGCCTAAGTATCAAATAGGGAAAGTTTCCACATTAAAGAGGCATTTTTCAAAGGGTAATCAAAATTGAAAGCGAATCCGAAACTCACATAAATGTGTTCGAACGGATGCTTCCTGGAGGATTTTCGGATTGTTTATGTCGTCAATTTGAAAAATAGGTCAACTCTTCTAGAAGTATGTGTCATTTGTGAGGCGGAAGTTCGGTGTATGAATCTAATCGGATTAAGTTGCGTCGTTATAGGGCGGGGGTTTAAAAACGCCTGTGCCGGGTCATTACAATGACATGGAAAATAAATAAAATTGTATGTCGTTTCCTGCTTAGGGTACAGATAGGGTTCTCTCTTTTACAGCGGTATTTTTGGGTCGTAAATTGTGTAATATGGGCCACTGGGGCTTATCGGGTTTCAAAAACTGAACCTCAAGTGAGACTGTGTATTGTTTTCCAAACACCCGGATACTTGCTGTGGGAATTGCTTGCAATTATGAATTTATTGTTCAATAAAATGGGGCAACACTTCCGGTTTATTGGGGGAGACCGTTTTCTTTCTATGACGAAGGGTTGATCCTGATGAATGGTGTCCATTGCAAAATGCCAATGGTCTGGATTTGGAACACAGAAATAATGAGTTTCAGAGAATTTTCAATGATTCAATGATTATTTTTACAGCAAGGACAGAGCACCACATTAAAGTCCAGGCAACGTCTACATCCATCAATCTTGAAACCCTTCGGTCAAATAGCTTTAAAGACCTTTAAGTAGCTTACTTTGATTTTTTTTTTGACACTATCGATTTTGTTGTCTAAAAAAAACTCACATCTGGTTGAGGATTTTGATTAATGGACACCACGACCGATGCGAAAAGGGTACATCATTTTTCCCAACGCACCCTTGAAATTGTTGTAATTGAAAGGACACAGCGGGTTCATCAGATTTTTGAGACTTTAATGATAGGATGATAAAAACACACCCGATGGACGTAACAGGAAAATATGATAGCACTTTACAAAGCGGAGTCAAGAAAACCCTCATTAGTTGGATAAGATTGAGTTGTAGACTCCTGTCAGATACAAATTAAGGACCCATGCCCACATCAATGATCACACGCATGACTCATTTAAGGGAGTCAACATTGGAATTCCTTACACATTCAGTTGAGTCGAAAAAAGAACAAAAAGAATCTCATCATCAAAGATATTCGTGGTCTGTTTTGTAACATTCACGTGACGTCTAAAATTCTCAAACGTGCTTCAGTCACACTTCATCGATAATTTATTCTATTGGCGGCAGCCTAAATCGGTTAAAATATACGTCACAGCATGGAATTATTAAAATAAATATTTCAACAGTAAATCGAATGCTAATTTTGCCAATAAAACATAATGCCGGGTCTTTAGTTCTCGAATATGTCAAAAAACCTCCCAAAACCGATAACGTCATTCGGACTGGCAAACGTCACAAGGTTTCAGTTTTTCTGGTAGTTCCAGTTTCAGATAGTTGCGTTTATTAAATTTGATTTTTATTGAATTGAATTGTTTATACTCTGCAAAAAACTTTATTTAATTGGGTGACTTTATTTATAATTACGTAAAATGGTAGAAACTTTAGGCGTCACATCGTGTCGTGTTGCGGATCTTTTCTGTGTGTCATCCGTCTTTGAATCTGCAGAAGAAGATCTTTGTAGTTCAGCAAATGAAAAGATTAGCAGAAGATCTGTTGGAAAACAAGACTTCACATAAAAAAAATGTTTGAGTTCTATTATTTTAAAAAATTTTGTCTGTAAGAATGTTGTAAAGATGCTGACCTTAAAATAAAAAAAACTGAATGGAGCACTATTAATGAAAAGGAAACATATTTCAAATTCATGGGTTCAAGTCGTCAAAGAGCATTTCTTTTTTCCGTTTGCTTAAATTTTGCGGTTTTTCTTTCATTTTCCTTAATAGTCTTCAATGTTCTTTCTTATTTCAAATAACCAAAAGTTATTTTCAGTACGGTAGAGCGGTGCAAGTTAGGCCAGTGGCCTAATCATGGGAAAATGATCTTCGTAAAGAACAAAAAGGATGAATTAATAATAGAAAACTTTATTCAAAATACAGCAAGAAAGAAATAATCGCTATTGCAGTTAACACAAACCAAAATGGCGTCAAGTTCAGGTGAACACTTCTTATGAGTGCAATACTACCATGCACATGAGACAGTTTGCTGGAAAATAGATTGAAGTTCATTGGGAACAGCTGAACCTACTAAAAATATGATTTATTCTTAGCCGGTTATTTAGGGGTGGAAGTTCGTCGATCTAGTTTGATGAACATTTTGTGTCATACTTAGAAAAATACTCAAAACAGTTAAATTTTTTAAACAGAATACTGAAGTTTAATAACGTGATTCAGAAAAAAACCGCACCTTAATGCGAAATTTCCACATTTTCGCCATTAAAATAAATATAATAATGAAACTTGTTTTACTTTTACTTTTCACAAACGAAAGATTCTCGTGGTTCTTTATCTGCTGATACAATGCAACTGACATCGATTTTGCATAGGTTGGTTAGTGTGCCTTCTTCATTTCAGTCTGATCTTGTTCGTGTAGCACTTGTGGTACTTGAGAAATTCGCGTTGCCAAACTAGCCCCGCTCTACCCTAAACCATCTTATCACCTTAGTAGATGAAAGATGATTTTAGAAGACTTCAGACTATTCGGGTCACTTATTGTCGCCCCATAAAATTTCTAGAATGAATTCCTGAAGTGGAACACGAGCTATAACTAAGCCGAATCTAGCTTGACTAGGCTACGCACATATTTCCGTTCCATGCTGCAAAATGCTAAGCTTGTTAACTCAAACCTCACCATCACCTCAGACCAGCATTTTCTTTCAACAATCACTTTCGCATCAAATCAAGAAAACAAAAATAAATTTTAATTGATTTTAATGAAGAGAGGTAGAGAAAGTGATAAAAACGCGGGAATTCGAGACTGAGTAAACAAATAAATAAAATGTGTGAGCATTTAAATAAACATAAACCAAATTTAATGAATAAATTTAATATAAATAGACAAAATTAAATTAAGATCGAGACTGAGAAGTTGAATAACTGAATAAATCTTTAAAATAAAATAGAATAAAGTTTTTTTTTTTGTTGTATTTCAAAAGCAATTTAAATTAATTTTAGTCTGGTTGATTTCGTTTTGAATGTTTTGTCTAGGTGTGTTTTGCTGCTAAATTAATTATGCGAATGGTTAAATGAACTGGAAGTTGGTTTCTCTAGTAGGTGGCAAAGTAGTCCAAACTACCAGTAGTATCGAATTGACTCTGACAGCTCTTTTTATCTATCTATTATACAAAAAAATTTGTGACGGCGCACAGTGAGCCCAAATGGATAAAATCGTGGCAAAAATACAAAATTCGACCTTTTATTTTGTTGTTTCTGTCATTCAAACAGTTTTTAGGCTATAATGAGCTTCTAAATTGAAAAAAATACTGTTTTATATTACTTGCTAAGAAATATTGCAGAACTGTATTCTTTAACTTTATGCACCCACTGTTGTCATCAATTTTATTTTAGAACTACTTGTGAATACTTAAGTATTCAGTCAGTTATAGACTTCTTTACACAAAATTTAGGACTAATTTTAAGGTTTATTATATAGCATCATTTCGTTAATTAATTTTTCTACGAAAATCTTACTTTAGTCAAAAACTGTGAAACACACTGTGAATCAATTTTCTTCAAATTTTCCATTTTTATAGCCTTGGAAATTGTTTTTAAAGGAAAAAATCGTGGCGATATCTTTACGAGTTAACCCATTATAATTTTTGTAACGTGAAAGGTCATTTGGGACCACTGTGCGCCGGAATAATTTTTGAGCAAATTGCATAGTTTTAAACAAATAGTAAAAAAAATAGTAAGTTTTTATCAGCTAAAAAATGCAATTTGTTCAACAACTACTCCGACGTCACTAACTTCTTTTATAGCAGAGATATAAAAGAGTGAAAAAACAGAGCAGCAATTGTAGTGAAGGTTAGCGAATGAAACAAGCCCTCTAGTTTAATTAAAAAATATATCAAACAACTCTTTCAATGCGCATTTTTTAGTTCCTGCAGAACAACGATGAATCTGTCTTTCTAATCTTACAATTGTTCTTTTTCCAACCATCAGCTGATTCAAAAACCATCAATGCGTTTCATCATCAAACTTATATATTTTCAAATTTCAATTACTTAATCACTTTGGCGGAAACTAGAAGTAGGATTGTATTAACTACAAAAAACTTAGAAGAAGTAATTAACATCTAAGCAAACTCAAATAATTCATCTAGATTTCCATGCCAAAATTTTAATAATGAATCCATAGTACATTAAGAAAACAACAAAACAAACTTTATACAAAATAAAGCAAACAAAACACCAACTTCGCAATGACTTTCTGATGTGATTAGCAAGTCTAATTTGAATACACAGAAACGGAATTGTCTATGACTTCCTTAAAGATTCATGTCTGACCTTAACACAATGCATATAGCATTTCTTTTTTTTTTTTCTCCTGTTTTATATTTTTAATTTAATTAAGAATTTCAAGTCAGATGTTGGTTTATGCTTTACCAAAAAAAACAAGATCCGGTGTTGTGTGAAAAAAGAATCACATCTCAAAATGTCAGATTGCTGGTTATTTTTTGAGTTATTTGTCGTGAGAGTGTTCTTGTCTTTCAGTGAACATGGAGTTAAAGAAATGAATATCAAAAGAGAAAAGGATGAAATCTAAACAGTTCCTTTGAATGTTCCAACCATTTTTTTTATAAATGTAAGGGACTTGGCAGCTCAGTGATGGCTGTAATGTTTTATTAAATGAACACCGCATGTACAATTGAACAATAATAAGAGCGTGTGGGAATCAGAGTTTTAAGAGAATGCAATCTTTTGAGAATGCATTCGCTGAATTCACGGAAAAGACTTCACGAACTATAATTTTAGTCATTGACTTCATAAGATTAATTTGACTTCAATGTTAAAATCACTATTGCCTTTTAAAGCCTCGGTTGCGCCAATCGCTGGGCCCATTCAATGGATTAAAATCGATTGAATGCAAGTCTTGTTCATTCGTTGAAGTCACTTTAAGGTCTCTGCCATTGATTTGAGTTCCCACCATTTATTTGAAGTCTTTCAACTTCAATAAATCATGTCGAAGTCATTGGGAATTTAACTTTTAACAGTCAAATCTTTAAGAATTCAACATTTTGCACTAATATCGTGGAGACTTCAGTCTTCTTGCAGTGTCATTAATCGTAGGTTTCACGTCAAAAAATCGCTTGCGTACACCGGGCCCTTTTAAAGTTCCCTTTCCAGCACTTCATTAAAAAACCACAACAATCAAAACCAATTTTGATTGCGTGGAAAAAGTTAAATCCCTTACAAATTCACTCACCTTACAAAGAAATTCTCTGCAAGAAATCATTCTCTTTAGGCACATGTGCTGTCAAACTTTTTAAAATCGAAACCTTAAATGCTGATGCTGTTGAAAGTCACATTAATTTATTTTCAAACTTGACATGTCATGTCACTACCAGATCAAAACAACAAGTTCAAAAGAACAGACAGTTCAACTCATAGAACTTCTTCCGTGGTTCACACAATTCCGACACCTACACTTGAATTTAATTAAATCACCTTCCCCAACACCGGTATAAATGTAAGCAAACAACCACAAGCCAAACAACCACAATCAGTTAAAAACTCTCAACGTTGATGTTTATTGAAAAGTTTTCGTCAGCACTTTCTTATCCGATTCACTTGTCAGAGTGTCGAAATAAATTTTATTCACTCAAGAGATACGACTGAAGGATAATCATTTTCACCTTCGTTAAAGTTCATGACTAGTCATGAATGAATTTCATTCATAATTTAGCCCCCATTTACTGTCGTGGCGCGCCTTCGAGAGAAATTTAGAGGGAGGTTGAGTGGAAGGGTGAGTAAATACGCCTCTTAGATTTTGAATAATAACCCCATTCCAGCGTTGGACATTTGTAAAGATCTGCTGTGAGAAATAGCTTAAGACGACTGCAAACGTGGCGCGAATTTGTATTTGCATTCTTTAAGAGGAAAATTTATCAAAATCAAAAGCCGTAAGCCAGTAAGGCTCATATATTGAAGGGATCTTTGTCGGTAGCTGAGTCTCCTCTCTGGCACATGTGAGTCGAATATTAATGACACGCGCTGTCTTTAGCCCGTGCATCCACCTCTTTGGCGTAATGAATAATTTTCAATGAGGTAGATAAGATCGGGTTTCGACGGGGACGTGTGTGTGTGCACACATGCGAGTTGAACAGTCTATTTCACTCATAATTTGTCCTGTCTGCAGGACCTGCAATGACAAAGCGATTCTACAAGAGTTATGCGATTGCATGAGAGATACATAAATAAAATGGCACGCGACCAGACTAAGAGGTTCATGTGCTCGGTGCTTCTCAAACGTGATGAGTTACTTTGTGTCATATTTACTAATGTCAGTCTCTATCCGTTTTAAGCCCGCAGACAGGTTTTTCAAGTGCCAACAGAGCAACGACCATCGTTTTATGGTGACAACTCAAGAATTTTGAGGTAGGATGAAAACAATTTTACTTTTTGAACTTTGAAATCTCAAACGGAATTCTTATGACTTCAAAAAAAGTAAAGCGCTAATAATTTGCGATTGGACCTTCACTTTATCAGTATTTTTCATTTCCTGGCTCATAACCTCCAAATTGACTTCATCATCATCATCATTAGTGGCGTAACAGCCCACGAAGGGCCAGAGCCTAGCTTGACTTACCAATCAATTAAAAAGGGGAAATTCTCTACAAATAAGAGGTACATTATGTGTCTTGTTTGCATGGAGGACTTAATCGCTTAATCAGTCGCCATGAATTCAGGTAATGAAAGGGCTGTCTTTTCCACGTTTTTTGTACAGAAGAGACGCTTCTTACGCGTCTTTTCAGTTTATTGTTACGCAGTGAGTCGCAAAAGTAAGTAAACACAATGGAGTGGGCTTTATACTCAGAGAAAAACAAGCTCAAAATAGCGCTCACAGAAAAACCTTAAATGCAGATTTATTCGAAAATTCAATAGTTTTTCAACGCAAAAACTAACCCGATCGTACAATAACTGTAAAAACTGTGCAGCAAAAACAAAAACAAAGTCTTAATTTACATCACAAAAGCAAGTAAGCAGTAGGTATACGAAATTTAGTAATTTTGAGCAGTATAAATAAAATTAAAATTTGGTGGTTTCTTTTATTCTTATAATCTTCTACAACATCACCGCGTCGTCTTCTCCGGTCATGGGAGTCTCTTCAAAAGCAAAACAATGAAGGCATCTGCACAAAGCAAACATCAACTAAATCTGTCCCACAAAAAATAAAAAAAAAACTGAGATAAAATGAAGCGTAAGCCATGAGCAATGCCAACTAAAACTTCCTCAACGTCAACGAAAATTATCTGCAGATGGTTTTCCCACACATAAGCATCTCATCTTGTCTCTGAGCTACGGGTTTGTACCCTTCTTCTTCCACAAAGTATTAAACAAAATTAATTTCAATGTGAATAACAAACACATTCAGAATCCCGTCCGACTGTGGCAACAACTCTAACAAAAGCCTTCCTAATTCGACAATCATAAACATCGCCCCTTTGCACACAAGTGGAACTAAAAAGCGAGTCCTGTTCAGGAAACTTTCAACAAACTACACTATCCTGCACAAAAGTTATTACAAGGATGTAATAGCTGTCTCTGTTTGTAGACTTAAGTAAACTCACTGACTCCGTAAAATGAGATCTCCTTAAAATTTTCATACGAACGCACTAGCCGAAATGTTTATTCGATTCGCCCTTTGCAACGTTGTCCAGAGATGAGCCGATTAAATTTGAAGTCAGTAGCAGTTCCTATTGTTGAATCGATTTGCGTATGGACACATCCTGTGTAATGTAAAGAACAAATATCGTCGTCGTCCTGGGAAATTGAATTAATCCTACATCATGAAACATGCGTATGTACGCTTCTGTTTACTACCTGACGTACAGATGCTCATGAATAGTCAATGGGCAAACTAAAAAGCTCGACAAAGTGTACGTCGTGCTTCAACTTCTGCTGCATGACGAATTCATTCGTTTGAAAATTTTCAATTTACATCCTTTTTGAGTGGCAGTCGAAAATTTTGTTTTCTTTTTTTTTCTGGTGTGTCTGTACGTGGATTGGTAGATAAACACGATAATGCGTGTAAACTTGTGTCGTTGTGCCAGTAAAAGTACGTGACAAGAACTCATACACAAAGTTTTCAGACGCCTTAAGGCTTTCAGGCATCTCAGGAAAAAAAACGAAAAGAAAATATCCATCAACACTTTGATGTGTGAGATGTGTCAGGCGGAAGGAAGCCACGGGTATTATGAAAGCACTTTCTTGGGCAAGCTGCTGCGAAGTTTCCCTCGACTGGAAATTTGTGCTGCGTATAAATCAATTTGAGGGGCATACGAAACGACAACGTCAGTAGTAGTGCGAAGATAATTGAATGTCCTCTTTTGGGTGTCTTTAAAGGACAACCCAAAGTAAACTCAAGCAATCGAGTGAATACGCAGTTATGGTGTTCTGTAACCAGAATTTGCCACCTTGATTTGATCACATACTTCAACGAATTCAGACGTGTGTAAATTGGGCAGCTTACCTCTTTTTTCACGTGTTCGAATCTTCAGTAGAACTCTCAAATTTTTAAGGCAGCGCTGATTGCCGCTAGTGATATTGGGTTGAGAGTGAAATCGGTTCCTTCCCTACATCTTTTTTCATTTTTTCAAAAATATTTACGGCTCACTTCTAGAAAAAATAAAATTGATCCTCAAAACCCAAACCACATTTTTCCCACGACCAAATCCTAATTAAAGTTTTCACAACGCAAAGACATCTCTGTTTTTTTTATGTTTCAACTTTTCAACGACGCACTTGCGTTTCTTATTCAAAATTTTTTTGTAAAATTTCCACTGTTTGGCGTTCACGACTGATACCAAATCTCATAATAAATTTATCTGTCATCACATTTCTTTTATTTAATCCCACTCAATTTTACTTCCAACAGACGTCGATAATTTAACATTCTTTTGAATAAGTTAGTGAAAATAAAAAAAAACAAAATGGAAAATATTGAATATCGAAAGAGATAACAAAAACAAAAAAAAAATTGATTAAGAAGAATTATTGACGTTTTTGTCTTGTAAATGACCACCTGCTTTGTTTTTATTGGCCCAGCATAGCAGCGGCTGTTGTTTAGCTTTTATTCCTTTTATTCCTTGCTTCAGGATATCCGATGATGAATTATTGATATCCTGCAACAGGACAAAAGGGAAGGTCGTCGCGAATTCATTATAATTCTTTTGTTTATGGCTTTCGGTTGAATTAATTATGTTTGTCAATTGATAGCTTGTAATGGAAATGAATGGAATCATTTTGAAGGATAGAACTCTTAGGAAAAAAGTGGCAATATGCTAATCTGTAAGGACATCTGTACTTTGTTTTGACTCATTAATTTTATTTTTAACTTTATTATATAATATTATAATTAATTTTTTCATTAACTCATAGTCCTCAATGTACACTGATTTACAAATATTACTGCTGGGAAGTTTATTAAAGTTCTCATCTGGAAGTTAAGCGTGTCGTAGCCAGCTTAATGAATGAAGGGATAAGTGACTGGTCTCATGTCCATCGTTGGTTGTCATTTTCGAGTAGTCTATTCTATTTCGGACCCACCCTTCAGACACCGATGGCCTTGCTCGTTAAAGAAACAAAAATTGTAAAAAAAAAAACATCCTTCCCTGCAAAGCAGATGTGCCTCTCTTGTTCCGCCGGTAGCGAATCTAAAAATAAAATGAAAACCCAAATGCGGTTGATTCTCAAAATAATTTTCAAATTCCCTCTCGGGAACATTCTAACCCGAAAACACTTAGCTCCCCAACTTCCGTACTCGTTTAAGACAAAACCAATTTAAGGAACTATTTTCTCAACGTCCTTTAAGACTAAACCCCACCCAAACAAACCCGACCGCTTTATCTCCCTTTCATCAACGTCTTCAAATCAGTTTAGAATAACTACTTAAATATCAAAAACTCTGCGCAGTTGAGTAAAACCCAAGCACTTCAAACAACCATCAGTGTGTCCTTTCACAAAAAAAAAAAGAAAAGAGAAAAAAAAGGAAAAAAAAATAATGAAAAACCAAAACAATACAAGGACCTCCTCGTGTTGTTTATTTTTCGACCCGGCTTTGGCAAGGTACTAAACGTTTGTTGACAAACCCTTACCGCAAACTAAAATGCCCCAAATGAAATAAATTCATTTCAAAGGATGTGAGTTAGAAAATTTTCATTGGTTTTCTCCTCGCTCTTTTGGAAAAAAGGATACACGAGGCGTATTTTGCATAAATTGTCTCCTCTCTTTTACTGCAACGTAGTTCTGGTGTCCCTTTTCAGCGGGACATGAAGTGGCCAAGGACTGCACACTATGGAATTTCCATTTTAAAAACCACCGCCAATGTGGATAAACCTCTCGAGGATGACAAAGAAGTCCTTTAGTCTTATTCAATATCCGCTCACGGTGCAGCAACAATATAAACTTGGAAATCCTTTTTTGATTGAGTGGAAAACCACTGCGCGGTACTTACGGACACGTTTTAAGGATTTTTCAATGAATTTTCTCAACTTATTTATAGTTTCACAATTTATTTGTGAGCGGAAATTGAGAATATCGTTTTGTTGTTGTCTGTCGCTGTTACTCATCCTAAGCGGGGACAGTTTACGTGCTCAAGCATGAAATGTAAGGTACAGGATAATGGGACATTTAGGGCGTGAAATTTAACACTTCAGGTGTCACATTTACAAATAACGCTTAACGCGGCAAGTGTTTGTACGCTGTGACGGCGGTTATGGGTAGGGAGTTGTGTCAGCTTGACAGGTGGGTGTGTTAATGACGTCCGTTTTTGCTTTGCCGGGTCCTTCGACTGTTAGGCAGCCAAGGGTCGACGGGGATTGCAAGAAGACCTGACAAGGTACTTGTGAAAATTTGGATTTTTCGGGTAATTGAGCGCTGAAAGTGGTCAACAATCCGTCTGGAATGTCCCTTTTGCGTTGTATATTCTGCGAACCTTTTTATTATTATTAAAATATTTTCACATTTACTTATCTGGCGGTGATATCTGTATCTAAAGGGTAGCTCTGTTGTGTACAAGTCAACGGAGCTTAAATTTGAAAATCTCGTTTCAGCACGTGCAGCATTCGAACAAAACTGCAAATACTGAAGCACTTATTTTTTCGAGTTCCCCACACTGGCTAGTTAAAAAAAAACTCTCTTAAAAGCGACTCGCGTAAATCCCTTAAAAGCCTCCACGATACACATCTTTATCTCCAATGAAATTTTATTCGTTAATTTACAATTATCCTGATTTACATTCAAGTAAATCCTTTTTCAGCAAAGACCCAATTACATTGTCATAGTCCCTTAATCGGATCCCTTTTCTGTTTTAATTGCGTCCATTTCGCTAACAAAAAAATTTTCAACCGAATTAACTTCGAGATTGCAAAAAACAAAAATAAAACCTCCTGTTCAGCGGCACGACGAAATCCTAATTGCCTACAAAAGTAAAATCAATTTTCTCCTAAAAAAAAATAGCACGAGAATGTTCCCCAACCAAGGTCCTTTTCTGCAAAGCATCACGCGTGGACAAAATGTCCACTGCATCGATATTGACACAAAAATGCATTTTTCTCGCGCAAATATGTACACGCGCAAACTAATGAATTCGTGCCAAGGAGCGGAAGATTTTTTTAATTAAATTGTGATGCAGTATTTACTTTTAATAATATTCTTCTGCTGCAAAAAAAACACGAAATGGAAAATAAACGAGAAAAAAAAAACTCGACTCAAAACTGCGGTCGTTGTCGACTTACGGTCTTATTGACTTCAAAAGGGTTTTTATTGGGCGCTTCGCTCGTCGTCGGGCAGATCCTCTTCACACTTTGAATGTGCTCATCGGGTGCACTCGGATCCAATCCTCAAGTAGCTTGAAAGACTTTTTTTTCCTGAAATTAATTTTAGCGAAACTCTCTGCTCACCCCATCTGGGGATCCATGGAACTCAGCTCGTTTCCCATGGACGACGGTAGTGTAATCCTATTAAGTGCTTTGGGGTGGATATCCTTTGTGATTTTGCTCGCTTTCGTCTTTAATTTGTTGGCTTGAACGGCACACCATCGATGGGATACTACTGTTGCAGCATCGAGAAATTAGGTATCAAAAGGATAATGCCTGGGGTCCTTTGGTGGTGTAATAAAAACCGGGTTATGAGGCGATAACAATAACTTTTGACTGGTGATCACCACACAAGACTTTTCAGGTCAGTGATTATGAAAAGAATGTTGCAGTGATTTAGTTTTCACGGAGCAGCTTGCAGACGCTTAGTACAAACACACTAAAAAAATACACATTTACTTTTTCTTTAACCCTTTCATGCCCACTGTTGTTCCTGTACAACATGGATTTCATCTACTAACAACTCGAAAATTCTGGCGTAAAACTGTAGTAATTTTATTCTAAAAGCCGATTTTAGACCATTTAAGTCTGCATCAGATGTCTCCTAGTGCAAAAAGAATGTTCGGGATCTTTTACTTCGTTTTGGTGCACCGAAAAAAAAATGGTTTCTCTGCGGCTGGAATTGGACGTGGTCATGAAAGGGCTAAAATTGTTTTTCAAGAGATGAGAGTTTAGAGCGGACTACCACATTTCCGAGGCAACTAAGAAAAATTTGGCTTATGGGAATTTCGGGCCAGAAGTCTAAGTTGTATAGGTTGTGAGCTTCTTCAATTTTCTTTTGCGGCACAGCAAGCTGAGAAAATTTTTCTTAGGACAGAATAGTCGTGCCAGTTTTCGTGCTAAAGATGGGCCTGTAAACATTTTTTTCGTGCTTCACCGTGCTGTATTCGAACCGGCGTAATAATCCTCCGCACTAACCATCAAGTCACACCACTTTTTGTTGTTTAATTAAATAAATATGCTTATTTTTTTTTTTGAAAACACCACACTGTGCTATTCATTCCCCAGCTTCCTTCTTGTATCCAATTTCGCCCCGCTCCATACAAGATTTACTGATAACAAACACCAAGAATACTGAGTTCACTAGCCTCCAGTAGAATGACATCAATTCAGAGGGAGGAAATGTGACCTGGTCAACAAATCTTAACACATTTCCTTCCTCAATTAAACTCCCCTCCTAAGAACGTCCAACACGGACGACCTCTTCACAAATCACAGCCATAGATCTAAGTGTCCACCTGTACGATTTTTTTTTCCCTTCTCAAAAGGAAGAAATCAATTTTCCCATTCACCTATTTCTTTCCCCATCTTTTTCTTTTGCCGGAGATATTATCTTATTAAATTGAATTTCCTTAACAAGATACTTGACATTTGAGACATCTAATCTTGCCTATTCACCGAACTTCTCAGACAGATTACGAATAAAATCGCAATAATCTTCAATCTCTTTCTTTCTTCTTCTTTTTTTTTCTTTTATTTATTTGCTGAAGAGCCATATTAATTGAAGTTCGAAAACTGATTTTTATGTTTTGCTTTCTTTTTATTCTCGAAACAAGGAGTGTAAATGGATTTGGTGACTTTGTTGGAGTGATTTGTCGTTAAAGTTGTAATCTTGCAGAAACAAGTTGACATTAGAGAATGACTTTGTAAATATTCGCAATAATTTTAAAAATTCCTTGAAATTCACTAGTGTAAAGAGTTTTAAAATAAGAACTGGCCAACTTTTTTTTTTAAATCAAACGCAAACCATTTGAGGTATTCCAAAAATTTGTTATAGGCTTAAAGTACAATCAAAACATTTATGAATAGAACTCGACGTCATTCATATGACCACCGGGCACTTTTACAGCGGTCGATTCGTTGGACCCAACGAGGTTTAAAATAGCATCCATCACTGCAGTTGGAGTCGTTTTCATTGCTGCAGTTGATGCGTACTAGCCTTTGTATTTTTTTTAAACTTGTTAATTGCACCTTTTTGGGCGCAATTTCTTCACTGCCCTTGATATTAATAAACAGTTATAGTACGGCGATAGAGCTTCATTTGTTAAGAGATTAAGGGTGTTATCCCGACCTCCAGAATAGAAACCATACGTAAAGGTGGGCCGTATACAAGTTTGTTTTCAAAAATGCAATAAAATAAATAAAACTAAGTTTTTTCTATACATTTTCGATTTATTAGTAAGACCAAACTTTTCAATCAATTATGGAACACAACGTCGCCCAAGGGGCTGCTTCTGCTGGCTATGCAGCAGCGCATTCTGCCACTTTAATTTTCCAAGAACTTGTTGATGGTTTCGAATGTAGCTCAAGGATTGTTTTGATGTATTGGTCTTAAGTGCTTGAATCGCTTTCGAATTGTCGGCATAATATCGGCCTTTCACGGTTTTCCACAAAGGAAAACCAAAGGAGCTAAAATCACTGAAATCAATCCGATGCATCCCATATCGCCAAAACGACTGATAACACGATTTGGAAATTTGGTTAAGGTGGCCGCCGAGAAAGTAGGCCTCGTCAGAAAAGATGATATTTCGCTCAATGTCGTTTTCCAAATCAAACTGCTATAAGACCCAAACTACGAAGGGACAACGAAGCGCCTTCATCCTGAGTCAGTTGGATCTTGCAAGCAAATAATCTAAAAATTTAGAATAGGATTCTCAGTTTGTGGACTAAAACATTGCTCTCGTTTGTTTGACGGTCGCAAGACCTATGCCGTAAAAGCACGTCATCAAGAACATTATCAAGCACCTCACTATCCTTCCGAGAGCCAGGCATCTTCTTCATCCCTTGTTTAAAAATTAATGCCGCCACTTCCCGACACACATTTCGTGAGCTCACCTCCTGACCGGATGACATTTGGCGTACGCTCTCCACAGACACATGAAATGTCACTAATGGCTATTTTAAGTGCTTCCCCCACCGAGGTGGCTGCATTCTTGGTGAAAAAAGGGATTAAAATTTCCTTCCCGTGCACCGCACGTCTCTAATTAATGCGTGCCAAGGCTCACCCTTCATTGTGGACTTCATTAAACTGTCTTCAAGCGACCACAGATCTCGTACAGTTGACCGCGTAGCCCCGTCTCTGAAACAACGCGCACTAAACTATTAGATGTCTATTAATCTTCCTGGCATGGTGAATAATTTATGTGACTTATCAGGTGATTTATACCGGATATGTGTCTGTGCGGTAGGGCCAGCGACTGTGTTCCGCAGACTAAACAGCGCTCGTTGTTGTGTGTGTGTTGCGGGGGTCTTCCTTTTTTGTTTTCTGAAAAAGTGCATCGAAGAGTTTGTCGTCCTGCTAAGGAACGGTGGGTGGCGTTTAGCCATTATCTACAAAGTTGGCATTTTACACGACTTATTTATAGGGTCCTGTGGATTTTTATGCACAGATCGCACACACACAAACAAAATCTATTACGCAACTCCTCGGGCCAAATGGAGGGTGGACAGTAGAGAAACATTTGCCATTTATTTTATTAAGGTCGTAAAATTTTGTTTCACACTTGATAAAATTTGCCAAACAGGTTCTGCTGGTTTTGTTTTTATTTTAGCCCGTCCTTTTTTTTTGAAAACCCTTTTTTTTTGTGATGGTGGGAATGTAGGGTGGTGGAGAGGCTTCAAAAGAGTAGTAGCCCAGTCTCGTTTGTTACACGGAATTGTATCCCAACGTGTTTTTTGTTTTTCATCTACGTACTTTAGTGTTTATTTGATGAGGTGGTTACACAGGAAACGGTCGAGGGGTATTCCCAATTGACTAAGTGTATGTCCTTGATCGTGGGCACAAAGCAAAGTACCATTCGTATGTAGAACGACTCTTATCCTGTATAATATTCATTTTTTTTTTTTTTGTGTGTGTAGGTCTTATTCAATTTTCTTGATAGCATAGTCGTTTGTTGGATTATTATTGGAAGACGAAGGACGTGACCTTTTTTTTTTGGTCGGTATGTGTATGTGGACATAATCAAAAGACATGTTTTATTACAAGTCGTCCTTTCGGTAGAACAGGAGCAAGGAGTATACCTTCACGTAGTTGAGTGATGAGTCTCCTTCGTCATGCATGGATTATTAAATTTTCGGACAGAAAATGCCAAACTCATCTTTGAGTTAGTAAAAGTTTTATGGAGATGTAATTCTGAAGTGAATGGAGAGGCCAACAAAATTTTGAAGTTTAATTGGTAGACTCGTTAAGAGTTTAATTATGTACTTGAGTGTTGGCATAATGAGTTCTTTTAATATTATAGAGTGTGAAGTATGTCGGAGATGTCATAATTTCTGGTATATGAAGGCTCATAGGATCGTGACTGTCGAAGTGGAGACCATTTAAAATATATGACTACATCTTTAGAAGTGAAAAAAAGGCTCAGATTATATCGGGATGAATATGAAACAAAACACGTGTCTCTAAATTTGTATACATAAAATCATTTTTCACCATGAAATTTTCCACACAGGCTCCCTGTTCCATGTGTTCTCTGTCTTAGATAATTTCGCGATTACTTGTCTAAATCTATCTTTTTATAATGACTCCGAAGAAGTCTTAATATTTGATCATAAAAAAACCAAATCCTTACTTGATTTTACTTTATTACATAGCAAACTTTTACTAATAAAAAAAATACTTTTCTTGTCTCTTTTAGGTCATCTCCACTGTCTCTCTGCACATCGAAAGATTATAAAACAACAGAATCTTCTAAAATGGCAACCATTCAAAGTAGCCTAAAACAACAACACCCTAACGCGGTGAGATTAAATAAAATCGTTCATAAACGAAGTGAAATTTAGAAAACTACCCAAAACTAAACCACAGTGAAATACAAAAATCACTAACAGAACAAAACAACGAAAATAAAACAGAAAAAAAAAGCAAAATGGTGAGCAGTAACCAAACCGCCATGTTCCTGGAAATGTTCGCTGGCGATGATACGCCACGCGATGAGATACTAAATAGCGATTGGTTTCACAATAATGTAAGCCAATTGCTAAATATCTCGATGAAAAATCTCACAGGACTACTGGACTATCTGCCAGAACCTGAATGGGACAATGAAGCTGAACGTGATTCAATTGCATTGCTATCGGTAATAACCGTGTGCTATGTTCTAATATTCGTTGCCGGTATACTGGGCAATTTAATTACGTGTATTGTGATCAATAGGAATAAGTTTATGCATACAGCTACGAATTTTTATTTATTCAATTTGGCGATATCGGATTTAATACTTCTACTATCGGGTAAGTAAAAACAAAACTGTCTTCATCATCTTTATTTCAGCAGTACACACTTTTTAGGCCAATGTACTCTATCGTATCATGTGTATGACTTTAAAGGGTTAAATCTCTTCCTGGTTGCCTTGATTAGCACTTTTTTTTGCCCATTTAATTCCCCTTTGTTTAAGTTCTCTACATAGTAAACTCTTCATAAGCTTAAGTCTAGGCTAAATGCATTTTTAGCATTTGCAGGCAAAAAGGCAGGGTTGGAAGATGCTGAAGAATGCATGTGGTGCAGAGCATTGCAAACATTTACTGCGTACACTTTCCGCCCATTGAACTACCATCACTTTATTAAAGTACCATTTTGCTTTAATCCTTTTCATTTTTAATTCAACAAAATCATGCAAAGTTATACTGCAACTCTTCCAAACTCCATAGCTATAATTTTTGGTGTTTACAACCTTTTGTGTATTCTTTCAAAGAAAACTTGCTCCTTGCGATTGATTAAAAATTCATCACCAATTGACTTTAAATTCCATCTTTCTACTAGTGAAAGAACAATTGTTTGTTGTTTTTGAGTTCACGGAGTCGGTTATAAATTGTTAATCGCTCAAAAAGAAAAAGTTAACTCAAACAGAGATTGAGTCAAAATTGTGAAAAAAAGAATTGGCTCACTTTGGGGCCAATGAGTGCACAACTCATTTACTTTGATTCACTGAATTTATATTTACTGACTTAACATTTCTTTTGTTATCTTACTGGTACATTTCAATATATAGTGTTTTTATTTAAGTGGTATAGAACTTTGATTTTTTTTAATTTGACATGTTTTACTTTATTCGAAAGATAAACTTCTGGCGTTATAATGATTTGATTCCCGTCATATAACCGCCACGGCGACTCCGGACTGGTCTAATCTGGGGGTCCAATTTTTGATGTCTTTTTTCGACATTTATGGCTGTATATCAGCTGTATATGTTGTCCTACAAGTGGTTAATCGTACTGGGCATATCGGCGTAGACTAGCGACTTCACATATAACCACAGAAAATACTCAAGGGGCGTTAAATCTCACAATCTTGGAGGCCAATTTACGGCCCCTAACTTCAAACTATGCGGTTACCAAACGTTTCCTTCAATAAATCAATTGTAGCACGAGCTGTGTTACATATTGCTCCGTTCTATTGAAACAACATCTCCTGCACATCATATTTGTTCAGTTAATGAATAAAAAAGTCAGTAGCGGTCATCATTGACTGTAACGTTCTGACCAGCATCGTTTTTTAAGGAAGTAAAGACCAACTATTCCAACAACCGATAAAGCACACCAAACAGTCAGTTTTCATTTCATAGCTAAACAAAATTCGCTTATGGAAATTGGGAACAGAACCACGATTTTAGAAATAAATTTGTACAATTTGGAAGCGTTGTTCAGTCGTTAGTCTATTCATGTTGAAATGCCAAACCAAAGCAAAAATAAATCACTTGATGGTTGACAGAATGGCCGCCAGTTAAAATAGTATTGCCAACTTAAAAAAGTTCTATACCTCTAAAAAAAAACAGCCTATACTAAGAGAATCAGGCGATCCTCTGCTATATTCCTTAAAAAAAATCAGAAATAAATTAAAAGCTTTACTCTATGTCAAAGAACTATAAGAAAATGTATTCAACATCATCTGTGTTAATCCATAACAATCAGTAAATATTGAACGC
The DNA here is from genome assembly GCA_905187475.1 of Syritta pipiens. Taxonomy (NCBI): domain Eukaryota; kingdom Metazoa; phylum Arthropoda; class Insecta; order Diptera; family Syrphidae; genus Syritta; species Syritta pipiens. The sequence continues at coordinate 12,079,529 of LR994572.1, read as the reverse complement.
ACTTTCATCGGCAACCCAAGCAGCTTCCCTTCAAATTCACCTCACCCGGTTCACTCGTCACGTACAACCTGACCCTCGTATTACTCCTTTCTACATTCCAGACTTCTCCCAAGAATCTGACTTTTCAACCAACTTAGATAATAAATCTAACTTTTTATCCTGTCAATCCCTTATTAAACGTCCCACGCGTAAATACATGTTACATTATTTAAAATTATTTACTACAAGTGTTTATCTCAGTCCCTCTCCCCCCCCAAAAAAGGGACACAAAAATTATGCCGACCTCTCTGCATTATAAAAGCCCACACACGAAAGATAAGAAAAACTTTCAACATACATCAACAATGTGGCCTTTTCAAAATTCACAAATTTGAATTCAAAAAATAAGAAAAAAAAAAAAAAAAAACTCCAAAGCAATAATCAAGTTGAACCCCATTTTTCGGAAATCTCCCTCTCGGCAGAAGGGATTTGAAAGATTTTTGAAGAGCTACAACACATCAATCCGCATCTGAAGGTTGGAATCGTTAGGCTCTGAATGAATTTAAATACACTCAACGCATTAATGTGTTTGAGATAGAAGTGACGGCTACCCTCCCCCATCCTTTGGTATTAATCTGAGGTAAAGTTATTCAGAACATGTGACTTAATTAATTCAAAATTTGGTTATATCCCCGATGGGATAACACGATTATGTAATGTTATGAAAAGGTTTGGGAATTTTGGACGAAGTTGGATACTCTACCCCCCAAATAATAACACTGTGAAAATTTCACAAATTTCAGCATTCGTCACGTGTAGCTGGTCTGAGAATATGATGGCAGTAATTAACTAAGATTGTTCGAATTAGATCTTAACTTGAACAACTGGAATCAAAGTACAAACTTGACCTGCTTTTAATTTAAATTACAGCGATATTTCTTAAGTTGAACAATTCATATAGAGATGTCCTCGATCCTTAACTAAACCTAAAAATAAATCACATTTTGTAATAACTTACGACTTATTATCTTCGTTCAGTTTTCTGCAATATTGCGTCCATAATTGACAGCGAATGAAAACGCACTTCAGTCAATTTAACACTTAAAGATACTTCTAAAAAATGTTCATTCAATTTCAATCCATTTCCGAGATTCTCACTTGCCATACTCAAATCAAATCATCCCGAATCCTACTCAGTATGCCGTGCATGTCTCCAAGGTTATTAAAACGACTCCCTTAAAGCGTTTTGCACTCGTAACCTACAGTATTTCGAACTTTGACTTAAAGAAAATCATTACGCCTCTTTCTATCGCTAAACGCCGCAAAAATTGTCATCGACAAATTCTAAGAAAACTCCCACGGCAAACCACTTAGAAGTCTACACGAGTTTCTTGTTTACGAACGACATGTCGTGTGCAGTTAACAAAGTCGGTAATTGAAGCAAGCGATGCCTTTGTAGTGAAAACGAATAAAAAAAAAAACAGAAATCAAAAAACTGTGACTAAATTAATAAACTTTGCGGAAGTCGACCGAAGTGAGGAACACTTTTTCTCCCGTTCGCGATGCACAACCAAGCGACAATCTATTGCACGTTTTTCAAACACGTGGCAACTTTCAAATGGGTTTAAAGTAGACACTATGTGTCAACTGCAGGAATAAGTGCTATTTAATTTCAACAAAAATAAGAAATGGTAAGTTTTTTTTTATTTACGCTGGCTATACGTTCCTCCTACTGCCCCAGATTAGCCAAACATTTGCAGTCAAAACACATTCATTCTTTCATCAATATTTTTGTTTTCATTGTGAGACATGTTCTTGCTTTTCCAAGATACCGAAGTATTTCCAAAGTTTTCCCATCAAATATTTCTATCCGTCATGTTCGCTTTAATTAATGTCAAGAAGAACACCTACGACACGTGTAAACTAAAAATACTTTCCCTACGCTGAAAACCAATTCAAAACAAAATCATTCGTGTAGCACATTTGATTTGAATTAAGTCTCACACATATCATTTTCATATTTTTATGCTCCAACCAATAAGAACACGCTTATACACTTGCAACCCGTAAAATGCAACACAAATGCTACCCACCGAATTTATGCGGCGCCTAAGATTTGGCCTGAGGCCAAAATTGATCCATAATTTTTGATAGAAGCGTCTGCAGCTCCGGGATCTCTCACTTAACGATAAATTTTTAGGAAATTCGTTCCATTTATCAAAGAGGGTGGTAACTTAATCGAAATCTCTTTGGTGGTCTCTCGATTTCTTTTGCATTAAAAATTAATTCATAGCAGGCAGGGTGGTCATGCCTTTGTTGTGACTACAGAGCTTCAGACCCGTGCGGGCTTTATTAGTATTATTATTTGAGTTTCTTTTATTTATTTTATTTGCAGTCGTTACTGTCGCTTTTCATGATGCCATTGTACTTTTTTTTTTTGCTCAGACGCATCTGATGAACGGGGTGACTTTTTGACATTAGACACATGTGTCTTGTGTAAGGGTGTACGAATATATTTTTTTCCACCATGCGTGGGTTCGTTGTTCTGGGATCAATATCATGAATGAAAAATGTTCCTAATTTAATGAACATCAATTCAATTCATTTCTTCATTCATTCATGTCTTATACATTTCCGCCCCAGAAGTCCGTGGTCAATGGGTTTCGACGTTTGACATTTCTACTTCGTTGCTCTAGATTTGGTTGGAATTTTAAACAAAAATCATTTGTTTTATTACTAAGCTAAAATATAAAGTTTTACTTTAGCGGGGTTCACATCTGACTACAAATTGTACAAGTTGCTTAATAATCGTGCTTGACAACTGCAAATCGTTAATGTGAACGCTCGAAACTACAAATCGACCGACTTGTAGTCAGAAAATTAAATATTTTCAACTTTTTGCCTCGATTGAACAATTTGTAGTGTGAACATTTGTCGTCCAACTTTAGAGTATTTTTTAATTTTTGTTTGTCAATGGCTGATCTCAGCGGAGCGAAAAACATGTCGCCGAGCCAAGAGAAAAATGTTGGCTGTAGTTTTTTGAACTGAAGGTGTCAAGCATGTAGTTAAATATGAACGCAAAGGCAAATTTGGTTGTCAAGCAAATTGAACAACTTGTAGTCAGGTGTTCAACCTCGCTTTTCGATCCGAATAAGATTTTCGATTACAACAAAATCGGACATTCGGGTAATTTTTTTCTGATCTTTTATTTGGCAAATTGATCCAAATGTATTCAACGACTTATTACATTTATTTATTTTTTTTGTTTTCATGTTTAATTGAACGAAAAATCGTTTCATTTCCTTTCATATATCAAATAGTCCAAATGAAAAACCACATCAGTGTTGCTATTCAATTCTACTGAAAGTTCAAGTGGAACACGTTTCATTCATAAGAATAACTCAAGAATACTCCAGGCATCCTTTAAAATTGTATTCTTCATATTTACCACAAAACAAACAAATTTTTAATCTAAGGACTTTTCCTAGAAGATAAATCCTGTACATTTTATGTTCGTGGTAACGACGAAAGCACTTTCGTTTAATTGAAAACTGATTGACTTCTGTACAGTCCAGAGTATAATACTCGTGGTAAGCTCTTTTGGGTTTTCAGAGAATCAGCAACAGTAATGAGTTTGTTTTGTAAAACACGTTATTTATTCTCGGTGGAAAAAGTGCTGCCAGTTCGACATCTAAAGTAAAATGAAAACTGGGGAATTTCATTTGCGGTTGGTATAGCTGCCATTTTAATAGACGAAATTTAACGAAACTTAACGAATTATTTTTGTGAATGCTATCGATATGGCAAGTTAACCTTAATTTTCTTTAATGAGTTATGGTTAACCCTTAATTTGATATCAGGATATGAAATGCCACCTAATCCGAAAGAATATATTAAAATAAATTAATGTGAGACAGAAAATGAATTCTGCAAACTTAAGACCAATTAAAAATAATAGAATTTGCTCTATTTCATCATCATAAGCGGCGTAAGAGCCCACGAGGAGCAAGAGCCTAGCTTAGCGCCGCCACTGCTGTGCGCGTTAAAATTTTGACACAAGTGAAGACGACCTACAGTTTATTGCCGGTTCTGAACGTCGAATTGCGAAAGCTTTCAGTGACAGAACTCCAGGATTGTCAGTCGTCCGCTGGAGGTGGAGCCGTGAAAAATGTTTGTGGTGCTCCCCGAGCTGGATTCGAACCCGGGTACCCTTGCACTAACCGATTAAATCATATTACGGCACACACCTGCTCCATTTTAGCCAGGACTTAATATTCTTCGTAAATTGTCAACCACAAGTCATTTTTGACATCTACAAATGCATAAATCTTTTACTGTCCAAAGAACATGAAATTACTCTGCTTTTGTTGCAATAGATCCTTTTACGCAACACCTGTGTCCATCCTAATGCAGCCAATGCCTGAAAACTGAAACTGGCACGAGCAAGTCGATTCGAAAATTGAAGAAAAACAACTTTCTTCATTATACCTAAGACTCCGGTAGAGTCTTCTCATCACTGAAAATAGAACATAAAGTTTTGAATGCCAAAAGGGAAAGGTATCCGGTGATAGAGACAAGTTAAACCAATCAAATTCCACCCATATAACAAAAAACCCACCCCAATAAAACGAGAAAGTTTAATTAAGGCAATCAACAGAGAGACGATATCTCCGAGGCTTCCTCCCCATACCTTAACAGCAGGGAATATTTTCTTACCAGCCCCACCTAGCACATAACATTCTGACAGGTAATAAAATACAAGTTTTTCATTTTCTCCTCTCAGGTATGCCAAATGAATTGTACACCATGTGGTATCCAACGTCATATCCCTTCACCGATGTCGTCTGCATAATCGGAGGCATCCTGTCGGAGACTGCAGCCAACGCTACAGTGCTGACAATAACTGCATTCACGGTCGAGCGGTACATTGCGATCTGTCATCCGTTTCGGTGAGTACTTTTCATTATCCTTCCTCGGACTGGGAGCGATGTGCATCGCACATCGCAGGAGCAATGGCAGTGACCTCTAATCGGTCGAACGCAATCAATCTGGATGGTTGCCATCAGCATCAACGCCCGGCTGGCAAATGCCAGAGGGGAGGATGAAGTTTTATGTTTATATGCATTTGTTGCTTGCGATGTGTACTGCGATGTAGTTGGCTCCCAATGTCCTTCGTTCGGTGTTGGCTCCTTTTTTTCGTTACACTTTGTTATTCCGTTCGCAGACAGCACACCATGTCGAAATTATCCCGGGCGATAAAGTTCATCCTGGCAATTTGGCTGACTGCCTTTCTCTTGGCATTACCACAAGCGATGCAATTTTCTGTTATGAAGCAAGACGGCATCAAAATGTGCTCGGTGAGTTGAATTCGAGTTGGCATGTGTGGGTGTATCCTCCTCTCGCAGGATTCTTGTAATTAATTGAATTTTAATTGGTCTTTGTTCTCTGATTTGTTTTCTCCCTCTTAGGTGAAGAACGACTTAACCCAGGACGTCTTCGTTGTGTCGGGATTTATATTCTTTGGCGGACCGATGACTGCCATTTGCGTCCTTTACGTGCTGATTGGAGTGAAGCTCAAGAGGAGTAGACTGCTGCAGGCTGTGCCGAGGAGGTGTTTCGACCTCAATCGTGGGATTAGCGCTCAAACTCGAGTTATACGAATGCTGAGTAAGTGTTGGCCCGAGATAATTTGAATTTTGTAACCAAATGCAAATTGTGTTGGGATTTTCCAATTTTCAGAAGGGTGTTCGGTTGTTGATATGTGCGTATCTTATTTTTATTTTTTTTATTTTTGGTTTTGACAGCACTCAGTCCTTTTTTTGTGGGGAATAAATCTGGTTTGTTTTTAGGACATTGCTCTCGATGCCTGCGAATTTGTTTCTTCTTGTAAATTTGGTGGGTTTGGCTAAAAAAAAAAGGTTACAGATTTCTTTTCAGTCAATCAACATGACAACTGATTTACGTGGCTACGTTGTGCATGTTGAAGAGTTATGATATTTTCTATACTCTAAATACAACAACTGCAATTTATTTTGAAGAAATGTTTAAGTGAGGCGTTTTTTTAAATGAGGCTACCTGTTTTATTTAGTCGTGACTAGTTGCTAAGTTCGAATGAGTAACTGCAATCATTGATTACTTAAATTTAGTCAAACTCAGCTGCGTTTAAGTTGATTACTTAAATGCAGCTGAGTTATTTTTGATCGATTATCTTTTTTGATTCAGTCTGAAATGTTGAGGTCCTACGGGGACTTTGTAATAATGACTTTAAGAGCATTTGAGTTCAATAAGAACCGTGGACTATGAAATGGATATTAGGTGTTTGACGGGAAGTACGAAGTTCATCGAAATTGTGGTTAAAACATTATTTGATTTTAGAGGACTAGTTTAGGTCAATTCGTTGCTTTGAAATAATAGTTTTTACAGTCTCTGGCAAAACTAAAGCACCCTCCAGGCTTAAACGCAAAAAAGATTCAAAATAGTTAAAAATAAAAATAGCTAATATATTATTGTGAATCCTTTTGCCTTGATTACAATCATGTACCTTTTTGGTATAGAGGCAATGAAGTTTTCTGATAAATTTATGTAGGAATCGTGCAATTATAAAACAATCACGGTTGAGCTCCCAATTTGTAGAATCTTTTGATATAGATTATCTCTGTTTAATTAATACTTGTTACATTTTACAAAATTTGGCTGATCGCTACCAATGCTTGATTATTATCTATTTATTCTATTACCATTTAATTTATAAATTTACATTCTATTAGGAGTATAGGGAAACAGTTCGGGCGGTCGGTTCGCGTGTATACTGGTTGTTTCCTTCTGTCGTCGGACAGTGGTGTGATCGTCTGTTGTTGCCAGTCCCATTCATCAGTTATGTTATGATTTTCTGTTGTCTTTGGTACGTTGATTGGCTCGATCCCACATTTATAATCACATTCCAGTAGAAAATACCTACTAGCTAGCTAGTCAAAATTGTTAAACTGACGCCAGCTAATTTGCCTCTCCACAATCTCACACCAATTTTCAATTGAGTTCGGGCCGGTTGATGGAACTCTCAGTTCAGCGACATTTCCTCTTCGGTATAAAGTGGCATGATTGTTTTTAGGATGTCGAAGATGGTTTGAAACAATATGAATTGGCCCTGTTCTTCAACCAGCGAAACAACCCCACACTAATATGCTCGTGCTCCTACACCAATTTTTGACTGTTGGGATGCAGTATTATGGATCCACTCTTCCTTGTCGGTCGGTCTTCTTATTCTAGGGATGCCATCTGAATATTTTTCATTATATTTGGATACATCAGAAATCGCTATAATGATATTGGTTATCATTAGCGCAAAAAATGTCCTTACAATGTTAACGCTGCGCCGTGCTCCCTTTTACAAGTCTCATAATCAATTGATTGACGTCTTAAAAGAATATTTGTTAAAAGAAATGAAGTCAGCTCTACAATTAGCTTTCTGATAAAGCACCGTCAAGGCCTAGGTTAACTCGCTGCTGTTTCCTCAATTTAAAAAAAAAAAAAATTCTTTGAAGTGACAATTGGTGAGGCCCAACTCTGAAAATTTAAAAATTAAATGCATTCTTCTCATTTAATGTGATTGATAATAGCTGATAGTAGCTGACGATCTCCTTCACCAGCTGAAGCGCGATCTGAAAGCGGACCTATTGATCATAAGTGAGCAGTACAAAAACAAGCCTGGACCGGGCTGGTTCGCCGACACTCTGGGTACCGCTGCACTCTGGATCCCAGACACGCTCAAACACCCTGTCAGAAGCTACGGAGTAGCAGCAGGCTTCACGTGGGTCAAACTCGGCAACACCACCTTCTTCAGCTGCTATTTTACCCCAAATGAAATCATCGCAGAGTTCGAGCTAAAGCTGTCAACGCTCGAAGACATAGTCCGAGTGACAGGAGGATCTGTAGTGGTCGCGGGGGACCTCAACGCCAAAGCGATCGAGTGGGGGATGCCCACCACAGACACGAGAGGAAGACGAATCTTAGAGATGGCAGCCAGGCTGGGCCTTGAAGTAGTAAACATCGGCAACGTATCGACGTTCAGGCGCCCCGGATACACCGAGACTATCCCTGATGTAACCCTTGCATCGGAGTCGACATCCAGGTGCATTCAGAACTGGAGGGTCATCGAGGACTACACTGGCAGTGACCATCAGTATATCGTGTTTGACGTCCAGCTGACCCCCCTCCGCCAAAGCGCGAACCCAAGGCAACTGCCGAGGTGGAGGGTTGATGGTCTGAACGAGGAGCTCTTCTCTAACGTGATTGAGCGCTGGAAACACGAAGCCCTAGAGCTCGAAGGAACAGCAGATGAGAAGGCAGAAGTAACGATGCGTCTCATACATAATGCTTGCGATGCCTCAATGCCGCGCTCAAGGACTCCAACGAGCCGCAGAAAGCCAGTCTACTGGTGGACCGAAGATATCGCAGCGCTAAGAAGAAGATGCCTGCACCTCAGACGTAAGGTCACCAGGGGGAGGAGAAGACACGCCGCAGCGGATGACGCCTCACTTGCAGAGTTCAAAGCCGCGAAGAAAGAGCTCAAGGATGCCATCAACGCGAGCAAGAAGCACAAGTGGGAGCAACTCCGCCAGGAAGTGAACAACGAACCCTGGGGCCTTGGATACAAGGTCGCCATGCGGAAGCTTGGTACACAAGGTGCTACACCAATCATGAGCGCATCTAGGATGGAGGTAATAGTAGGAACACTTTTCCCAACCCACCCTATCAGACCAGCAGACACTTACCCTACACAACTAGAAGAGGTCCCCGTTTTCTCCGAAGAGGAGCTCAGGATAGCCGCGATGACAATAAAAAACAAGAAGGCCGCTGGCCCCGACGGCATCCCGGGTGAGGCCCTGAAGGTCCTCGCAAAAATCTGCCCCCAATTGCTGCTAAATGTGTTCAATAGCTGTCTAACGGAGGGGATCTTCTACAAACCTTGGAAGATCCAGCGATTGGTCCTCATCAACAAGGGGAAAGGTGATCCTGAGTCTCCATCAGCCTACCGTCCCCTGTGCATGTTGGACACGACGGGAAAACTACTGGAGAAGCTGCTAAAGGCACGCCTTCAAACGGCGGTCGAGCGTGCGGGCGGTCTGTCGAGGGCCCAGCATGGTTTCCGACGAGGCCACTCCACGATAAGCGCAATCCAGAAGGTCACCGATGCTGTACACATTGCCCGGCAAGGAAACCGCCGCACGAAGAAGGTTGTACTCCTGGCAACACTGGACGTCAAGAACGCCTTCAATTCTCTTCGATGGGAAGATATCCTAGGCGCACTCCGAAACCAGTTTCAGGTGCCACAATACCTGGAACGGATCCTTCGGAGCTACCTTAGAGACCGCAAGCTTCTCTTCGAAACCACGGAGGGCCAACGATGCAAAGAGGTCACAGCAGGTGCCGCACAGGGCTCAATCCTAGGACCAGACCTGTGGAACATAGCCTATGATGGCATCCTGCGTATGGACATGCCACAAGACACCTTTCTCGTGGGATACGCCGACGACGTAGGCGCTGTCATCACCGCAGGGGACACAGAAGAAGCAAACCTCAAACTGAACCAAGTAATGGGGCAAGTGCAGGAATGGCTCACAAGCCATGGGCTAAAGCTAGCGGCTGAGAAAACGGAGATAGTCCTACTTACAACCCGACGAATCCCGCGCCGAGTTGAGTTTCTGGTAGGATCCCAGCCCATCACTAGCAAGAGCGTAGTCAAGTACTTAGGCATGCACCTGGACTGCAAGCTCTCCTACCGGGAACAAATAAAAGTGGCAGTAGGGCGCGCGGCAAAAGTTACCTTTTCACTCTCCCGGATCATGGCGAATATCGGAGGCCCGACCATGTCCAGGCGGAAGCTCCTCATGGCCATCACCCATTCCATCTTACTATATGGATGTGAGATCTGGGCTGATGCGCTCAATAAGGAGTCCTACAGAAGACAAATGGCTGCCGTGCAACGGCGTGGAGCTCTACGGATTATCAGCTCTTACCGTACTGTATCCGAGCCAGCTGCTCTCGTTATAGCAGGAGTGACCCCTATCGATCTACTGGCCGCAGAACGAAAGTACGTCTACGACCACAAGACGGAAGCGGGTACCACAACGGCGATGGTGGCTGCGAAGGAGCGAACGAGGCAGCGGTGGCAAGCCAGGTGGGACGCTGAAACTAGAGGAAGATGGACAGCGCGGCTTATCAGAGATGTGGCTGCATGGACAGAGCGGAGACATGGTGATGTCAACTTCTACGTCACCCAACTGCTATCCGGACATGGGGCTTTCAACAGGTACCTCCACAAGATGGGCAAGAAGGAGAGCGCTGCCTGCCAGTACGAAGACTCCGAAGAAGACGACGCCTACCATACCTTTTTCGAATGCAGCAGGTGGGCAGTGCAGAGGACCAGGTTGGAAGCGGAGATAGGCAGCATATCACCTGATACCGTCGTCGAAAAGATGCTATCCAGCAGCACCCACTGGACCAAAATCGCGACATACGCTGAAGTAGTGCTGAGAACTAAAATGAGAGAGGAAGGATATAGCATCCCCCCAAATGAAGATCGATTACAGCCTGACCGGCAAGATTAATTAATTAACCCGATGATGAAAATGAAAAAGCCGGTCCCCTTTGGGGGGAAGAAAACGACACCACTCTGAAGTAATGCGAAAGCGGTCCCAGAGTGGATGGTGTCAAGGAGAAGAGGTCAAGATGTGGTTTTAGTGGGTGAAAGTCTCACACTACTTGGAATAGAACGGGCCTGTTCCACCTGCCTATCAGGTTTCCACATCGCCCTCAAGGCAAAAAAAAAAAAAAAAAAAATGTGATTGACCCCTTTTTTATCGAAATTTGGAATTATAGGAATCTTTTTTTTTCAATATTTTTGTTTCAAATAACCATTTGAATTAGCAAATCTTTTCTTAAATCTAGCTGAACTTCAAGTTCGTTTGATTTTGTACAGAAACGTGTCCCTAATTTTGTGCCGATCGTAGAAAAGGTGTCTGAAATTCTTTTATTTTTACAACAGCGAGTATTCAAACACGGTTATTAATTCAAAATTATGATAGGAACATTAATTTCTAGTCTAATGGGCTGCATACCACTTGTGAGTTGAAGTCAAATCAACAATATTCAGTACCTATAATGTTAAATTAACCATTCAAAAAATCATGAGCGACATGTCAGGAAAGAATTATTGCGTTTGCTTTTTTTCACATCGTAGGAAATGTTTCTTTTCTTTGGTTAAAAATTGTATAATTTTGTAATATTTACGAGAAAAATTGAGAAAAAGAATTCCTTACTAATCTCCTACCCTTGAACATAACACTATTCTTTGATAAATGTTTACTAATTTGTTGAATCGTTGCTTGACACTGGCACGTGCTAATTCATTTTCATTTATTGAGACATCGCAAACACTTAGTTATTCCAAGCAAAATATGTTTGCTGTCAGCTAATTGCATCAACCGCAATTACAATGAATTACGGTACATCGGCGTGGATGAAGCCAACAATGTCGCTCATACAATTAAATCAGCTGTCACCTTTTTCTCCTCTGTCACGACTTCGAATTCGTGATCTATCCCCCGAACACCCCAACAATTCCGCTCATTGCATAACATTGAAATTGTTACGAGTACACTCGTCTGTTTTTTCTTCGCGAACACGTTCCTCGAACTCGTACAGTATCTGAAACCTGTCCATCTTTTACCACATTCCCAGTCCAAATGTAACATTTAGACCCTAAACGTCACCCGACATAACAAACTCACTGACGACCGTAGGGGTGTACAAGGAGCCTCTCCACTCCTCATAACTCAAAATTTCACCCGAAAACAAAAACATCGTGTTTCCGAGAGAGAACATGACTTTCCCATTCCCAAATTGAAAATCTATTCACAGCTAAGTTGGCGTCTCCTCGAACAGAAGTTTTAGCATAACGAAACGTAGCCCCTTTTAAGGGTGAAGGGTGAAAACAACACCGGAAGGTAGAAATAAATAAATCAATCAGAGTCGTCCTCGTCGTCGTCGAGGGTTGGGCTGACGTAAAGGGTACGGTGCAGAGGCAGAGACCAAGTGGCATGGACGAGTTAATAAAAATGTTTGTATAGTCAATTTCCAAATTGCAGATGTTTTATGGTATCGATTAAGGAAGATGCCTGTAATTATGCTAAGTGAGACATTTTATGGCACGCTGATTCTGCAGAGGGTAGCTTTAGCATCCGTGTCCGATCGTAACATTTTACGAGCCACAGTTTTTGGGTTTAACGAGATTATGCGGCAATGCTATAATCGAAATCAATCATGGAAGAGATGAGGGTCCCTGAAATTTGCTAATCTTCATAATTAGGGTGAAGAATGTTCGATTAGGCGAGGTGATAGTCACATTAGGAAATTGATGGTGATTGTTGAGATTATGAGAGGACACTATATCATGCGAGGACTCTCTTGTCATTGTCTTATGAATGGCTGTTGGAAATCGCTACCGAGAATAAGAAAATGGGAAGACTTTAGAGATGAAACTAGTTCAAAGTAATTAATCAGAGTAATAAAACACTCGTTTCATAAAATTCAAACAAAGGAAGTAAGGAATGGAACTACAGAGCAAAAACTGATGCTGGGCTGGAAAATATACATATCAGCCTATCCCGGGGTTGGTTAGTAATCAAAATTGAGGGCAAAACACAGAAGAAAAAAAAATCGAAAGAAAATCCTTCGGGAATTTATTGAATAATCACACCAAAATTAAGAGACTGAAAAAAACGATAATCAGAAGGCGCAAGATCCGGGTTCTGCGGTAAATGCATGAAGACATCCCAATCAAGCTCAGTCAATTTGTTCTAGGTCATCAAAGATGCGTGTGGGGCCTGGCGTTGTTATGACCAATTCTGGTCTGGCCAATTCTGGTCGCTCTTTCGGGGGGTGCTTCATTCAAACAGTCATGTTGTACACAGTAGAGGATCGAGTTGACCGTTTCGCCAGGTTCTAGCATCTCGTGATAGACGATTCTCTCCCAATTCCACAAAACACTCAACATAACCTTGTTTCCTGTCAATCCAATTTCGAAGTCGTTCGTGGTCGGTCACTGGCCTTTCACCATGGTCGCTAACGTTATTCTCGTATGTGATAAATTTTCATCGTCCGCAATAACTAGCATCGAATTTAGCTCCATTTCGTTACGTTTCATCAGCGTTTCACTGATGTTTTTTCGGTCAGTTAATTTTTTTTTGCGTTAATTAATATGGAACCCAAATATCAAGATTGTTTAAGTAAATCTTTAGTGATTCCTCTATACCCTCGCCGTGCCATCATTTACATTGTCCATCATTTACAAAATGCCATTGATTTTTTTAGTGACAGGCCGACCAGTGCATGCCCGAAGGTAGTGACCAAGATTTGCACTTTCAATGACCTTCTCAAACAATTCCACAGATGATAATCAAATCAATTCTTATGGCTTTAGTTTTCTTCTTAATAAACTTATCGAAGTTAATATGTCGTCTACCCAAAAAATCTAATTTCCTTAAGCTCAATACTTATTTAAATTTTATTTGCAAATCGCTCTAATTAAATCGATCCTTAGACTTTTAATATAAAACGTGCAAAAGACGGGTAAACTTTAAAAATGCTTTGGCCTTAACCCTTAAAGTTCGACCTGTTTTTTTCCGAAATTTGTAAAGCGCTTTTGTTTTAAAAGCCTCCCTCTGAGATCTACCGTGCATTCACATTTCACAATTTCACGCTCCGTTGACATTTTCTTCCCTGGGGTATTCCACCACTCAACCTCTTCAGTGTCAACCCGAAGTTCCCATGATGCCTACAACACAGAACATCGGAGGCCAGTGAGTGCCTCGCCCACAACACAACAAATTTAAAGCCAACTCAAATTAACGTCGGCAAATAAAGACATCCTCCGACATCGATTATTTCCCTGAAGACCGTCTACTTTGCAAACAGTAAATCCCTTCATTGTCATCATTTTCTGTTGGTCAATTAAATTTCATTTAGGGCTCTAAATATCTCCAGCTGCCAGCTTAGACGAGGGTGATGGAGGCGGTCCTAAATCAATATCTCGTGGGCGGGCTTTTGTCACTTCACGCACTTTAATTCATTCAGTTCAAGAGAGTATTTTAATTAAAAACTATTCTTTGTTTACCTCATTTCAGTCGCAGTTGCGGTTGCGTTTTTCCTCTGCTGGGCTCCACATCACGCACAACGTCTAATGGCAGTCTACGGATCAAGCATTGGTGACACATCGCCCCTGTACAACGAGATCTACTCCATCCTCACGTACATCTCTGGTGTCATATACTTCCTGTCGACGTGCATCAATCCACTGCTCTACAACATAATGAGTCACAAATTCCGGGATGCCTTCAAGGTGAGTCCAACGCCCACAGCATCACCACAAACACATTTCTATTCTCTCGTTATCTCCCCGCAACAGGTCACTCTGGCACGCCACTTCGGCCTGGCAGGACGATACCAGACCACAAACCACAACTACAGTGCTCTGCTCCGTCAAAACGGCTCAATGCGCCTGCATACTACGGTGAATAACAATGCAATCGATCATTATAATTCCTATAGAGTTGTCCAATTGCAATGTCGTGATCCACACCATCTCTCTCTGCAGGACAGCGTAAGGACAAACGGCAATAGCTGCAGAGCACACCGCATGCGGTGTGTCTCGGTCAGCAGTCAATCGACGCTGATGACTTCGCTCAGCAAGAACGACGTTTTCGCGATGAACAGTTACATTCTTCAGTCGGCCGCTGCTGTTGCAGCAGCCGCTGTCAACAACACGCCGCCCCTCGGCGGTGGCGGCGCCTCACACCCTCGCCCCGAACTGCATACGCAAATTTCGCAGGTCTCCTCACTAGACGACGCTAACTCCCTCCTCGACTCTGAGATCGCACACAGCACACACTACAACCATCACACACATCCCATGCACCACCACTCCTCCTACCGACTGAAGGAGCTGCGCCGCCCACAAGGCTACTTGCCCAAAAAACTGGCTCCCGACGACGATATATCGCTCGACTCGGGCGAGTGGCCAGACAATAACATGGAAATGAGCAGAAGATGCTCAGACAATGAGACTGACGTGTTCCCCAAGTCCAGTCTAGATCGTGCGGGAACACCACTGAGAGGTCCAGAACTGAGGTGCCATCCCGGTGGCGGTGTATCCTACAGCGACACGCCGACTGTCGCCCGTCGGCCTAAACTCTCCAGTATTATACGGCGAGACCCGCACTCGGCCAACAGTCGCGTCGAACTGAGGAAGCCCTCCCGCAAGCCTGCCGGCAAGACTCTCGAGAGTCTTTCCGACAAAATCCGATGGCGGACACGCCGGAAAATGAACTTCCTTCGCGGCACTGGCAGCAATAATCCCTCGATTAAAGAATCCAATTCGTCGCTTTCGCTACCAGTGTCTCCGGTGAACCCGACCGCTAACAACGCCCTTAAAGTCCATCCAGAACTGCAAGAGTTAACAACGAACGGCAACGACGAGTGTCACTCTGTTTCATAAGTACTTTCCTCCTCCCCCCCCCCCCCCCCTCTCTTTCTCTTCAGCAATCTTTTCCAAGGTTCAACATTTTTCTTTTTCTTCGGGAAAACATTTCTCTTCTGCTTTTTCTTCAAAAATAAAAACAAACGTCCTCCTGATTGCTGTGACATCTCTGAGTTGACTTAGCTATCAAGTGATCTCTTGTTCAATCTCTTTTTTTTTTTTTAAGTGAGATGGTAAAATTAAAGTGTTAAATTTAAAATCAAATGTGTAAATATATGTTTTTTTTATATATATAAATATGTATATTTAGTAATTAAAGATGATAAAGTTTTGCTGTAAGAAATTAAATAGCAACTAAGTTAGCTGAGTTGAGAAAAAGAAAAAAATAATTATTTAAATATTATTAAAAATTCAAAGACATGTTTGTTTTATTTATTAGTGAACCAGCTGTGGTTTATTTTATATTTTAGGTAATATGGAATACGAAAAAAATTTAGTGGTAAGCACTCTGAGAGGCTCGTGTCAAACAGCTTTTTTGTTCGCTGCAAACTAGTTGTATAGTTTCATATTCTTCAAAATCTATTACACACAAAAAAATATTTGGAGCCCCTGCCAAAAAGTAAGGATGCGTTCGTAATCACCACAAGCTCCGACGTAAGACTTTCGTACTACGAATCCCGAAAAATAGTATCATGACTTTCGGTTGTAGTAAAGAAATTGTTACGAAATTAGTAACTCTCTTAATAGTCTCTTTTGCAACCTTAAATCCCGATTTCGATTTGACATACAGCCCTATTCTGCTTTCCATAAGGGGGAAACGTTCTCTAAAATCGCAAATTTCCTATCCCGAAATCTGTTCGGAGTGAATCGTCCACTTGTCGGTAATGTGAATTGCGATTTCCAAATCCGATTGAATCAAATCTCCCCAAACGAACTACAAATTCGTGGCGGATTCAAATAAGTTTGAGTAATTTGCTGGTAATTAATAAATATTAGGTTGTCAAATATCTCCCTTCCGCCTTTTTGTCTTTTGAATTTTCCGGCTATGTACAAAGCGCTACAGAGCTACAGTTTCCTACAGTTTTCTGGTCAGAAACAGGTCCGAAAAAAAGTTGCTATCGAGAAAAGCAGAGTTTTCATTCGCAGTTTATTTTAAATAAACCAAACAAACAGCACTTCCTTTCTAGTAAACTATCACATCGTTCTCACTCAGCCTTTTTTTTCTCAAAATGATTTGTCAAAAAGTCTCAAACTGAATTATTACTATTAAATCGTGACTGAAGCTACGCATCTCATAAATCGCTCGTAAATCTCATAGTAAGCTCCATGAAGATAACTCTTCTTGAACCCCTTTCTTACGCTTCTTTATTCTTGCAGAAAAACAGTCAATATAATCGAGACAATTTTCAACTATGACCCAGCTAAGCGCAGTCGTTACCGCAGCCTTCGTCCACTTTTTCTTTCGAGTGACAATTTTCCTCGAGCCCAACAACAACTGTCGGTGTTTACCACAGAGCACAACCTCCAGCTGGGTGGCCCTGTCGATTTTCGCAATTCTTTGGGACATCGATTTCATCCCAACTCGCTATAAGATTCTTCCAAAATGCTGACTCTGGTCTGTCGAGATGTTTTCGTGCTTTCTGTTCATGGAATTCGGGATAATCATGATCTGGAGCAACATTCAAAAACGTATCTACCATCTCATGAAGTACGCAATCGTTACCGGTTTTCCAAAATACAAGCATCCTCACGCCGATATGTTGATTGAATTTG
This sequence comes from Syritta pipiens, assembly GCA_905187475.1. Classification (NCBI taxonomy): domain Eukaryota; kingdom Metazoa; phylum Arthropoda; class Insecta; order Diptera; family Syrphidae; genus Syritta; species Syritta pipiens. The sequence goes on along the minus strand of LR994572.1, from coordinate 12,062,242 downwards.
TAACGCTTATGATTAGCGCCTGTGTGTTCTGATATGTCAATTACGCTACGGATACTTTGTTTAAGATCGGGAACATGTGAGAACAGTTTACGCAGAAAGTCAAGGAGAACGGCTCGAGTGTCTTTGAGAATTTCTCAATGACGATTCATTTTAAGCGTAGTACGTCGGAATTTGAGGTGAATCAGACGACAGTAGATGAAGAAGACGGATTAAGGACCGTTTACCAAAGACAACCGAGACAAAGCGTGCGCTTGTCCAGTAGGTATCGACAAAGCTACTGTTCTTGAGAAAACGAGATCTGTATTTTAATAAATGCTTGCATTACGTGGAAATAGCGTTTAAGTTTCTGAAACGTAAGACTTCCACCACTCTCGTGTCAAAAAATTCAGGGTGTCGCCCACATTGTTATTCAAAAATGAGCATACATAAATCTTATAAATTTTCGGTTTTGCACATGGAATGTAAGGTACCTTAACAGATCTTCATCTTATTCTCAATTTAGAAAGCCTTTTTCTATGCCTCTAAATGATGTACCAGCTTTTGAAATTTCAGCACTAGTACAACAAGTGCTTTCATTTTCTGATCCAAATGTTATACTATCAAAACGCTGTATTTTAGATTAGGCGAAAATATCGAAAGTACATAAGAAAGAAACGCTATTATTAATACAGCATTGAGGTTCGCGCAGTTCTCTCTCCCGACGCACATAGGGGTGTTTGGGTCGAAAAACTGCTTAAAAATATTTTTTGTTTTAAATGAAGTGAGATCTTCCTCAAACAATGTTAAATGCGTTATTAAGCTTTAAGTCAAATTGAGTAATTTGACTTTATATTTTCTTAAAAACCTAGTATTTTAGCGTTGGCGCCGTTGGCTCGATCGTTAGTGCGTCGGACTGTTGAGCGAGAGTACCCGGGTTCGAATCCAGCTCGGGGAAAAAAAAACACCACAAACATTTTTCACGGCCCCACCTCCAGCGAACGGCTGACAATCCTCCTAGAGTACTTCTGTCATGAAAAGCTTTTGCAATTCGCTGTTCGGAACCGGCAATAAACTGTAGGTCCACTCCACATGCGTCAAAGTTATAACGCGCGCACAACACAGTGGCGTCGCGAAAAAGCTAGGCTCTGGCCCTGTATGGGCTGTTACGCCGACTATTTATTTTTTATTCTTTAGGGTCGTAGGGTAAGGAAGTGACCGGCAGTGACCGTTTCTGGAGAGTCTTGAACCACTTCGTCAGATGGTCCCCTGGAAAACTTTTCAAGATAAAATAAAAGTTTTCCTTTTTGTCCTTCCTTACCGAGCATTAAATTATTCCAATATTTTCATTCCTTTTTTGGTTGAATCGTGTTATGGTTTAAGATTAACATCTCTTTGCAGTCAAGTTCAAGTTTTGTTTGTATTACATATCGGCTAACACAACTCAGATCTCCAAACCTCCTTCCACTTTTCTGACCTCTTTTAAGTCTACTCGATTGCTTTACAAGCTGCTTAATCGGATGAAACCCAAAAATTAGAGAGACATCACATTCCGTTTCAAATCGAGAGCACACCGAAGGATCAGGCAAAGACCATTGACCACAGAGTAACATCAAAACTCTTTTCCACTCCGAATCGCTTTTCCACATTTGCTAAATAAAATGGAATTCGTCCAAAAAATCGATTATTGAAAAAGTATTTAATGTCCTTTCCTGTGTCAATAGACAGGAAAAAAAATAAAGTAAACACAAATATGTACCATCACGTCTGTATTCACCCGGAGTACGCCATTAAAATGCCAACAATTTTCGTTTCTTATGATTGAAAGTGACCCAACTCATGATGGAAATCATCGGGGGTTGAATTCTGTTGCTTTGGGAACGTGACGAATTTTGAAAAATCAAATTACTCCATTGACGTAGGTACGCGGAAAGTGTTTGGAATTCTTTTAACGTATTAATGACAGGACTATCAGGATGACGGCAATTTGGATGGAGATAAATCTAAGGGACTACGTTTGTTTTCAGATTCAAGGTTTGCAGGAGGTGTGGGTTTTAGGTGAGGAGGAATTGTTTACCTGTGCTCCACGCAGTCAAAGAATTAATGCAGCGATTTAATAATAATACTCCCTGCATTTCATTCTTGTTTATTGGAATGCAAATAACTCGAAAAAAAAAACTTGTAATAAATGTTTTGCTTCCAAGTGGCACAGACCCTACGTGGAGACGGTTTTGCTTTTGTTTAAGCGACAGTTTTTTTCTTTATCAAGCAGACTGTCTCTTAGTCTGTCAGCTCAGCTCAAGTGTTAGAGGACCCTGCTCTAAACTGACCAACATTTCAAACAGCCTTGTCTGGGTGAAGTAACTAGATGAAATCGATCTGCCCTCTTTTCAACGCTTCACATTGTGATGCTAATTGCCTGTTCAAGTTTGATGTGATGTCAACCTCGACCAAAATCATCACAATTGATTTTCCATGGAAAAGGACACCGAGAACCCATTATCGTGAATGCAAAGGTAGTATCCTAATGGATGAACATCAACCAACAATGGAAAATTGTTCGAAAGCGCTGTGAATTTCCAAATAAATTACCACACACACATGCTATGGGAAAATTCGCTCGTGGGACTCATCGACACCGAAGATGCCCGTCAAATTCATGAGCGATTTCGGATGAGTATCGAAAGCACGTGCGGCATGAGCCATGGTCGTTTATGCATGAATTTCTTGATTGTGTCCTTTAGAAACACGATACCACGAGTTTTCCACTGAAACGTTGTAGAATGGCGGCAGTAATCTTAACCAACTCGAGGGATACTCAAATTTTTACAGGGACGACGGATTAATGGGCCTTTAATTTCGGATGGCGACGATGGGATGTTATGGCAATGTGTACAACAACGCGATGGCGATGGTGAGGACTAAGTGTAATTGAATTGTTTTGTAATTTGGCTGTGAAATTTGCGGAAACGTTAGCGTGTCATGTTGGAGACACTTAACGCGTGTAGCGCAGTGTACACAGATGTTGGCGTCGCGAAGTAATTTACGTGCGAGTGGCAGCCTTTGTCCCAACCGAGGTAATCAGCAAATGTGATGCTATTTCTTACCTACTGATGCCCTTGGCTTCGTGTGTGTGCTGCAGAATTTGATTTATTATGCGGAAGTTTACGATGGAGAAGTTCGTTCTAGCTTTCTGTACCAAATGTGGAATCGCAAGTGTTGTAAATTTGCTTTCGGTGCCTGTCTCTCGTCGATCTAAGTTTCGAACTCCCATAATTTATAAACCTTTTTTTTTATTCAAGACTTGAAATCTTAATTGAATGCGAATCTACCCAAAGTGTTATATGAAAAAGATAAGGAAAATTAATCTTAATCGTACAAACTTCATGACAGTTTAGAAGGAGTCCTGGAAATTATTATGTTTTTTATGGTAGAAGAGCTCTCTAAAAAATGTTCTAATCAGTTACCAATATAGCGATAAACAGCATTCCAACCACAATCTATAAGATTGGCTTAAAACTGTCACCCCCTAACCTAACTTCCAACAACGCCGTGCGACTTTAACCCACTTTCACTCAAAACAGCAAGAACACCTCTCCGTTTGCCTTCCCCACAAGCGAAAGAAAAAATGGCAGCTTTATGACAGCCATACAAAGTTTATCTTCCAAATTTTATACCAAACGACCGAAGAAAGTGTTGATGAAGGTATAAAGGTTCTTAAGGGACATGGGATGTAAGGAATGAGTTTGAAGATTGTGCGGACGTTAAAATAACGCGTATGATATTTGTGTGAAAAAATGTCAGTGTTATCCGTATTTAAAGGACCTTTTCGTGTCTATATTCTGGTAATAAGCACAATCCATTTTCATTTGTGTTTACTGCGTAGATGAGTGTCGTATCGTTGTTGGGACACTGGAGTTCGGGGTCGTGTATTCGTGAAGGATGTGGCGTTTTTATTTCACTTTAACTTTAGTAGCATACTACAAAAAAAAGGAGGTAGGGAATATTGTTAAAAGGCGCTTATTTTTGCTGCGAAAAACGTTGTACCTTTGATGTCATTGTAGAAAGATTTGAAGCTTTTGCGAGTTCGATATTTTACGCACATCAAATTTTTCGACTACTGAAAGACCGCAAAGAGCAAAAGAGAGAACATTGAGACGACATAGCAGTAAACGAGATTGGCGGGAAAGGTTTTGCCATTTAAATAGTTTCTCAGCTCGGTTTTTCACACATCTACGGGAGACAAATTTTGTTGCTTTCGTTTTCTTAAATAGTGACGAAATGACAACTTGAAAACAACATTTGTGTTGCATCACATTTAAGCAAAGAATTATAAAATGTTATATGGTCTTTGGTTTAATTCAGTGACATTGGTTTAATTCTCTGTTAAGACCCGGATAATATTGGCTGATTTATTGGAATTGCGGCAGTCATTGAAAATTTGACTTTTCGAATCGCACAGACATTTGAACCATTGTATATTTTTTACATAACGCCAGCATTGCATTTTTTAAATGAAAAAAATACGGATTTTTCTTGAATCAGTTGACTTAGATTCAGCTATGTGGGATCATCTCACCAGGCGGCCAATGATATACAAACTCAGGACTCATGATCACGATAAGCAAATGTTTATCTAGACTCGCTTTTGCTTTCTTTTTTTTTTCTTTTTTTTTGTCTTTTTCATTTATAAATTTGTGTTTGCTTTCTTCCTATTTTTTCTTCTTGCCTTAACATCCGGTGCTCCAAAAAATTGGCGAAGTTTTGTTTCATATCCTTGAGATCAAAGCTTGCAGCTAGGCACTTAAGCGTGAGACTACCTTGGCAAAGGAATATAAATTAAGTTTTCAATTATTTGCGCCCTTGATAAATAATTTTTCAGAGCTGTTTTTTTAAAAACTTTTTTAAAAGAGTTTTGCAGGACTGTATGCTGTTTGACTATTCCAACTGGAAATTCAACAGGATAGCATGTTTTAGGGCGAAGTTTAAAAGGTAAAACGCCTTAAATAAATTAAGTTAGACCGATTTAGATTAGAACTGCATGAGAGTGGAATTCGCGAGAGCACAATCGAAAAAATTCGTACACGGGTTTAGATACAGTTGCATAAAATAACAAAAATGACTACAATTTCAGTTGCTGTACGTACAATTTTTTTAGTAAGTCCATAAAAAATGAAATCACAAAGAGAAGACACTTATACCCAACTAAAGATAATATAAGATACCATCACACTTCTATTTTTTGATCACAACTGACGAGGCTTTTATCAGAACTGCATATTGTTGGCTGAATGGAAACATCGCACTTGATGAGATTCAACATGAACATTTTTGCAATGGGCAAGCTTCAAGTTCTTTTTTCCTGTGTCATTCCTGAAAAACCTTCAAATTCTGTTGGCGAACATCCTGGTCCCTTATTTAAGAACAAAAAGTCCCTTCAACCAATTCATTACAGTGAAACGCGCGTTTCTCCTAAATCCAGCCAACGGCTGTTCCGTTTTCGTCCTAAAACTTTTCTGCAATAAACAACTGTGTTCCCAAAAGCCACGAATGCTGAGCCCAGAGTTCCGCCACAAGCACCGCTTCAGTTTCCTTTTCGCACGACAAGTTACGCTAACGATAATCTCCAGGCAAAATGTCCATCCGGTTTGCTGGACTTTAAAACAACCCTCCCGTCAAATTAGTTAAACTGTAACTGTGAAACGAGGAGCTGCGGCCAGTATCCAGAAGACGACAATTAATTTACATTCAGACCACCCGTTGACAATTTGCCGAGGATGTCGGCGAGCAACGATCCCTTCTCATGATTCACCAGCTCTAATCCATTTAATTCAACAGTCCCACAGCTGTGTGGCGGCTCAAGTGGGCAGACGTGTAACGGAGTCCCAGTTCTTTGATATCCTCCCTCGAAGGTGGCTATTTTTATTTTCGCAGCGTTGCCGCTCAATTAAAATGCAAATCACATCTCAATTGTGGCTGCCTTTGTATTTCCGTGAGTCGATGTTATAAATGGTGTGCCAAGACTTTATCCTCCGGCAAGGAACTCCATTGACTGTAATGGAAAATTTCACATTTTTCCCTTTTTGCCTTTCACCATGGCAATAGTCCTTGAAATGTACATTAAAAAGTTTCCCTTCAAAAACGTGATTGGGAGAAAAATTCCTAAAGACAATTTGTTCCTCGTTTCTTTTTTTTTTTTTGCGGTAAGAACATCGCGTAATTTTCCGAGCCAGAAACGAAGAAACCGAACTTCATTGATTGACATTGAGGTATGTCAGCCAACTTGATTGATCTGTCGTGGCGACCTTCACAGTGTGACGGGCTGTGAGCCTTTTTTTTGGGGAAGAAAACTTGTACCTGTCCTGTCGCTGTGACAGTTTATTCAATTTTTGATCCTTTCCCAGTGAAATAGGTTCCTGAACTTTGGTGGAGGATTAATTAAAGTTAATTAAGAGGGCTTCAGGGTTGTCGACATGACATTGACGTAGATGGAAGTGTGTGTTTATTAGTTAAATTCTTTTTTTAAGAGCCGGAATATTAATTTTCGCCATGGAACATTCGAAAAATTCAGCTTGCGAAATTATTTTCACTTTTCAGGCCAATCGATTGTTCTTTGCAGTCAAAAGTTCCGACATAAAATGAGAATGAATTCATTAATCAATTTTGTTTGTTGTTCGTATAATAAATTTGAGATTCTGTAATTTTGATGTTTTCTAATTGTTTATGTTGTAAATAACTTCTGAACTCTGAGATGAAGGAGAAAATCCGACCACTTATTCTGAAGCAACATAAACCTGGCTTAAGGAGCCAAAAGCAATTAACCCAGGAAATCGTTTTTATGTTAAGATGAACACAAATGCCGATCGAGAAAGGTGTCAAATCCGCTAGAGATTTATCATTCCTTTTTCGCCCAATTGTAGGTTAAATATTTCAGTTAAAATTTACGCATTTAATGAAAGTTAAGGTTAAGAATGAATGAATGATTATATGGGCAATCTAATTGATGCGATGAAGTTACTGTTTGCCAACAATCGCAATAATTTATTTGTTCCATTTGAATGCTAAAAATCCGCCAATCTAAACCTTCATAGAAAACTATGGTCTCTCAATTTTTCTGAGTTTCTTTTTTTTTTTTTTGTGAAATACACATAAAATTTGAATATCAAATATCAAACGACTCAAGAAGAACGAGCCTCTACCAGCAGTCATCCTCTATGACTTTCGGAGCCCTCAAGCGTAACTCGGATTAGAACTCACAAGTCGTGCACGAGTTCGTCACAAAAAAAAGACGAAAAAACACGGAAAAAGGCGGAAAAAACACATGTAAACATTTTTCTGTTCTACATCAAACGTAGTCAATCGTAAATTTTGAAGAATTTCCTAAGGACATGTTAATAAGGAGCGTGACATCTGCTTTGCGTTTTTTTTATGCCTTTACAAAGGTAAACTTTTTCATATGGTAATTCGTTTTTTTAAAGTTATTTACGTACGCTACAAATCAATAAATGCAGAATTGTAATGGGAGAGAAAAATAAATTAAACGCTAAGGGATTAATTGGCTTGAACAGGTTTTTGTAAAAATACGTGAGGCGTGAAATAGCAACTACAAAACTCCGCTCGAAACTTGAGGATGTGTCTTAAAAAGGTCCAGAAAAGTCCTATGGATGGAAAAAAAACAAAGATGATTATTGTAATGTTATGTTCTTATTAAAAAAAAGAGGTCTTTAAGGTACATGGAATTAGGCGAAAAAGATGTGTAAATTATTTTATTAATATAATATTGATGCTTGCGTTTTTGTTTTTGAAGCTATTTTTGTTGTAAACATTAGTGCAATTTTTGAATTCTTTCAATAGTAAAAAAAAAGTGTTTAGTATATTTCTTAACCTGATATAGGCATTCTAGAGGCACGATTTTCCAAAAGTCAGTGCAATTGCTAGCATACGCTGATGACATTGACGTGATTGGACGAACACAGCGAGCAGTCAATGAAGCGTTTGAAGGCATTGAGAGAGAGGCGGACAGAATGGGTCTTGCGGTAAATGAGGGCAAAACAAACTACATGCTGTCTTCACGAAAGGACGCACAATATAGACGACTCGGTCAGAGCGTCACAATAGGCAGCAAAAACTTTCAGGTGGTCAAGGACTTCGTCTACCTCGGCTCGGCGGTAACAAGTACGAATGACACTAGTACCGAGATCAAACGCAGAATAGCTCTTGCCAATCGCTGTTTCTTTAGGTTCAATTATTTCATGCAAATTTTGACCTTGACTGCGCCTCAAATGCTCCATCCGCTTAGTCCAATTTTGGCATACTCTTTCCAACATTTCGACCGGTATCTCACGAATAAATGCTTCAATGTTGTCTTCCAATGCGTCAATTGAAGCGGGCTTGTCTGTATAGACATGAGCTTTAACATAGCCCCACAAAAAATAGTCTAAAGGCGTTAAATCGCACGATCTACACGGCCAATTGGATGTTCACCGAACTCGCCTCTCAATAAGTCCATTGTTGCGCGTGCTGTGTGGCATGTGGCACCGTCTTGTTGAAATCACATGTCATGCAAGACAAGCTCTTGCATTTTGGGCAAAAAAAAGTTGGATATCATCTCACGGTAGCGCTCACCATTCACAGTTACGTTACGATTCGCTTCATCTTTGAAGAAGTACGGTCCAATGATGCCACCAGCCCATAAACCGCACCAAACTGTGACTTTTTCTGGATGCATTGGTAGCTCTTACAATGCTTCTGGCTGATATTCACCCCAAAATCGAAAATTCTGCTTATTTACGTACCCATTGAGCCAAAAATGAGCTTCGTCGCTGAACACTTTCTTAACTTTCTGAACTTTCTTAACAGAGCACGCCGTACAAAGAAGAAAAAGAAGATATAGGCATGTGTTATTTAGAGTACAGTATCAGCTTTTAGATGGACACAATTTTAGCAGTCAAAATCACTCACAAGCACCACTGCTAGGTTTAAGTTTTCCTACTTTTAAGCATTTATTTATTTTTTTGTTCATAATTTTCTCAGGCTTGCTGTGCATAAAGAACATATTCGACATTTAGGTACTGAAAGACGGCGAAGTTTGTAAAACAAAAACCAAACTGTCAATTTTGTTACGGAAAATATAAGTACAGAAACTAAAGAAAATTTTAACTTTGAATGCTTTTAGACTAAAACTCACTCTATTACTTCTGACCCAGTTCGAATTTAAAACAAAGAAAATCATAGAAATATTGGTGGTAGACAAACTTTTTTTGGCAGTAAGTTTATGGGCATGTCAGGAGGCATTTTTTGTAATGATTTCTTACCAAACTGTCTACCAAATCTAAAAGTTTGGCTACGTTTAAATGAATGGTTTATGAATTATTGAATATTGACGCTCTCTTCATGCAACTGCAACTCCTTTGTGGAACAATTTATTTCTGTAAAAATGGCAGTGTACATTGACTGGGAATAAAATGTTCTAACTCTATTCGTCTTTCGTTGCACTATGAAGCTGGCAAACTACTACAGCTGTGACACACTCACACAGCCATAATTAATAGCTGTCGCAATTCAAAAGGTCACCATCTTAAATCAAATTTATTATTCTCTTGCCATTAACAAGAGAAAGGACTTCTGTGTAAACGAGTTTAATTTTAAATTTCTTAACTAGAGTTTGAGTAGTGCGGTCAAAAAGCTCATAACTAGAAACATTAATTTTCATGAAAAAGTTCTCAGTTGCCTCGTTGACTTTCAGACAAATGATAAAATGGCACAGGTGAATGGCCATTTTAAAAAGTTACGTGACAAGAACTTGCACTTTGGTTTTGTGTGAAAATTTGATTGAGAATGGTTGTAAATTTCATCCGTTGCGACGAACTCTTGCATTTGAATGGAATGAATTTAAGTGGTTGCTGAGTTATATGCTTCTTGCCACAACTGCAAAAGAGTAGGTTCATTGAGAGTGATTGACTTTAGGTTGAGGACCCAAAGCAAGATGGTAGTCAAATACTGGATAAGACTAACTGTGACAAAGGTTTAGTCGTTTTAAAATACTCGTAGTGGACTCCAGCAAATACGTAGTTTTATTTCATATTTAAGAGATTGATTTAAGATTAATGAGTAATTCGAAAACAACAAAAAAAGGGAATTCAGTTGAAGGTATGAAAGATGTTAGCATACAGTCTTCGCTGCATCTGACTTAAATAAATTCTTTCGCTTAAAAGTTTTTCTGCGTAGCATTAAAGCAAGGCCAGAAAATTGAAAGGAACACTTAAAAGAAACATATTTTGATCCTTTCCCAGTGAAATAGATTCCTGAACTTTGGTGGAGGATTAATTAAATTTAATTATGAGTTCTTCAGGCATTGACGTTGATGGAAGAGTGTGTTTAAAAGTTCAACTCTTTTTTTAAGGGTGGGATTATTAATTTTGGACAGATGGATTTTGGAGAATGTGAATATTAGAACATTCGAACAATTGAGCCTGCGAAATATTTTTCAATATTGTAAATGCAATACAGCAAAAGTAATTCGTCAACGAAAGTTAAACGGAGATTCTTATTGAGCTAACTTTGCCGTGAGGCAATAAAATCAAGGAACTGGGACCTAGTGCAAACGCCTGCACTGTCTACCCTGGAAGTACAAACTCGGGCCAGCGTAGCCCACAAACAATTCATTGAAACATTGGCTTGTTGCATCTTCCACTTAAAATTGAAGTCATGTCCTCCTATTCGTAACAATGACTTTGTAGAGAAGCCAAGACGTTGGTGTTCATATTTTTGATCGAGTCGGTCTTAAAATCATGTCTACTGAATCCTTGCTGCTTCATCTCATCATCACAAATCACGTACGACGAAAAACCTCTGAAGTATCTTTTAGTCAGCCCCAGTAGTTAGAACCCCAGCCCAATACCGGAAAATATTTCGCCCAAAATGTTTCCCACAAAAACCACCATAAATAAAATATATCGAATACTTTAATCCATAAACAAGTGGAAGTGTACAATAATGTGGAAATTCTCAGAACTTCCAATGCACTTATAAAACAAAAAAATACTTTTAAAGTTTCATTAAAACCTACGCAACAAAATGCCAACAAAATGTTTCTAAAGCTAATAAATTCTCATCAATCATTCAGACACAAGGGGGGCAGTGTAGGTGGTTTTAGTTATTTGCAAGCCACGCAGATATTTTGTTCTTATTCGCTTTTATCCAATTGATGTTGAATTTGACATTTTCAAGCGCTTCTTTGCGTGCTGCCGTTCCTGCTCCGCCTTCGGGGTATTTTTGGAAGAACGTTTCCATTTCCTCGAGTTTCTGAGTGGTGATGAAATTCCGCGTAATTGCTGGTATCAGGCGGCCTAGATAACGTTCGTTGATACCGAAACGTTCGACTAGTTGCTCCCAGTTCTCTCGCACGTAGTCCCAGACCAGACCTTGACCGTTGGGATTTGCAGCAATGTACTGCAGGCACGTGAAGTAGTCTTGACTGCGCACATTGTCCTCGTTCCAAGCCAGCTCAATGAATCTAAAAGTACAACCGTGTGAGTTGAAGTCATAGGTGTGGGTATGTTTCTGGACTTACCTGTACAAGATCCATCGTTCCTTGATGGCAGACAGACCCTTCATCAGTTTCAGCTTCTCATTGGCATCAGTCTCAGCCTTGAAGAGGGCCCACATTTGCTGCCAGTTCTCCTCGTTCCCTGTGGCTGCCATTCCGTAGTAGTAGATGATGGTGCGCAGGTCTGGGCTCGGCCTCTCGCTGGGATTGCTCAACCACGCCGAAAATCTGGTGCTGGTTTCCTGAAGGCAATCGGCGTGGCCAAGCGAACAGGCGGCGTCCAAAACTGTGACTCGGAGCAAGCTGCGAGAAAAGAGATTAAGTACGAATTCGTGTTGCAACACTCCTCCGCACTTACTTGGACAAATGGTCGTTGGCGCTCACAGTCCAGCCGACTTCCTCGTAGACTTTGTTTAGCAAGCCGCTGGCGTATGTCTTGTATTCCCTGTACGCATCGGTGTAGTACAAGAGGTTCTTCATTGACAAGAGTTTTGAAGCAGCCACGTCCCAGGGAACATATTCAGACTCATTTTCTAGGAACTTAGTGAGATCTAAGGCGACGTCAAAGGATAGCTGAGTAGCATCGGCCAGAGTGAAGGCATCGTTGAGTAAATGTGCCCGATCGGAGACAGAGAAGGCAGTGGGTGTGTTGACCAAAGCTTTGTTTATCTCAGCCCAGATTTCCTCCGGATAGTTCACGCGGTAGTAGCCAATTTGATCCTTGTTTAACTTGAGCCAATCAACCGCCGATGGAAGAGTAAGTGTAACTTAAAAAAGAAAACAAATGTTTCACTTTGCAGGATATATTTGTGTGGAACAACTCACGCTCAGCATCGTCGTACTTGAACCACGTCCGTTGGGTTACAGGGTTGGCGCTGGTGATGTACGTGATTGGGATGGTCCAGCGGTAGCTTAAAAAATACAAACACGCTTAGCATCTCAACTGTCTTTGCATCATCTTTTCTACTTACTTGAACTCAGAATCCGTGTAGGTGCCTTCGTAGTCAGCCGGGTTCGAGAAGAATCTCTTTTGTGTCAATTTGTATTCCGTCGCAGAAACTTTAGTCACTTCAACAACCGGCAGACCCATCTGCACGGTAAAGGTCTTCATGATGTGCCTAAAATAAGACATGTTAATCACCCACACACACCGGTTCGGCAGAACCTCCTTACTTTACGTCGTATTCCAAGCTAAAGGACTCGAATTCACTCAAGAAGTCATCAGTCTCGGCGTTCGCGAACTGGTAGCGTTCCAAGTAGTTGTGAACGGCTTCTTGGAAGACACTTTCACCAACGAATCCCTCCAACATCCGAATGATTGACGCACCTTTTGAGTATGTGATTGTGTCGAAGAGTTCTGTGATTTGAGCCGGACTCTCGACTGTCTGAACGATTGGATGAGCGGCTAAGGTTGCGTCCAGTTTGAAGACTGGATGTAGTTCGGAGATGGTGAATTGGTCCAGCTAAAAATAGAAAATTAGTCTAGGTTTCGGGAAGACAAGGTTTGCCATGTACCATTTTCCATTCCGGGTGAACGCTGTGCACTCCCTTGTATTCAATGTACGATGCGAAACCTTCGTTCAGCCAGAGATCATTCCACCACTTCATTGTCACTGTGACGAAAAAAAAATATAGGAATAAGCTTGGGAAATATTTTGCAATTTTTTAAGTGTTTCAAATTAAAAAAAAAAAAAGTTTTATATATTGATAGGGCCTTCAAGAGCTGCGGCTGCCTAAAAAATATAACAATGCTACGAAAAAGAAATTGTGTGAAACTTTCTTGGATCCCTTGAAGAGTTAATTTATAATAGTGAAGAACTTATTCTTTTTTCATAGAATTTTATCATAAAATTTAGAAAAAAAAAATGAGTGCCAATCGAACAGAAGGAAGCGATATATGTACATAGTAAAATGGTTATTTAAATTTTCAATCAGCGATTACAACATCCTTGAGTAAAAACATCAACTGAATTCAAAGAGTAATCAGTTTTCTTAATTTTAACAAAACATTCAGACATTTTTTGTTGCTTGTACTTTTTTATTAGATTTTGCAATAAAAGCAAATAGAAGAGCATAGTGTTGTCTTATACCAGAAGAATAAGAAGAATTAGAAAGGGAGAAACAATTGACTTGGAAGACCAAATATATTTTTAAAGTTTAATTGGTATGTATGATAGAAAATTGCTGCAAGAAAGCCATTGGCTGCAAATGGGGTCTACAGCCGCGAATTGTGCATTGGCTTTATGTGTCGGTCGTAAGACTAATACTGGACTGGTGGACAGCAGATAAAGCATGCTACCGTAATCTCCTAAATCAGCAGAGGTCGGCGAGCATTAATTTAACCATACCCTTTACTGCACTGCAAATTCTGTTCCGAATCGTCCCAGTGGACATTTTACAGCAGACAGGTGGCTGCCTGTACTGCGGTTAGACTGAAATCAACAGAATGTGGACCAGCCTTAACACTGGACATTCCAAAATACTAAAAGGATTCAATTTCTTGCGCTCAGTCACTCACTATTCAGTTCTCAAACTACTCTTCGAGAGAAAGTTTACTTTCCGCAACCCCCAACAAACAAACTTGTTGGAAGGTCCTGTTGCGTTGGAGGGTTCCCCAAAGTTCTATACGAATAGATCCAAAACTGAACCGACGGGAGTGCGACCATAAATCTCTTTACGCCTCCCTGATCCTTGCAGTGGCCTTTACGCGGAAACAATGGCGATGAAGAAAGCTCTAACTTGGCTAAAACGCAATGTGGTATCGAAGAGGGATATCATCATTTGTTCGGACAGTCAAGCTGCAATTAAAACCCTGGACTCGGTCATATTCACTTCCATCCTAAAGTGCCCCCAATCTCTGGACGAGATGGTCCGGCACTAAATTGTTTTTTTTTTTTTTTTATTTCAATGCTCATCAGTTCTAAATCGAACACAAAAAATGATTGCTTTTACCTACGTATTTGAGTTTTTGCTTTTACCTACATGTTTCTGTTTTATTTATTGGCATTTACCCGCTCAAAGATGGAGTCGGAAACCGTTGGAACCCACCTCCTCATGCTCATAGGCGCCTGCCTAGCAGCAGTTGGCATACCCTTAGTGGAGCGACGAAGAAGCGTGTGCGCCTAAGCCAGTCGGTGCGGTGAAATAACGCCGAGCGAAATAATGTCAGCTTATGCGAGTTCCGAACGTCGAATTACGAAAGCTTTCCAGGAGCAGAGTATACCAGGATTATCAGTCGTTTGGAGCTGGGGCCGTGAAAATTGTTTGTGGTGTTTTTTCTCCGGGCTAGATTCGATTCTGGGTACTCCCGTCATGAAGTACGCTAAAAGTCCAACGCACTAAACGCCACAGCGCCCACAAAGGGCCGACCACTAATCTTATAATACTTCGCGCCAGCATCATCCAAGTCAACACAAGCGAAATGAGAAAGGTTTTTGCACTCATTGCAGTCTAATTTAAAGGAACAATATATGAATTTGCACTAAAAATGATTTCCAAATTGACATAGACAGTGCTATTCGTTCATGAATTTAGTAAATAGGCCATTGAAGGGTAGTGGGAGTTCTAATGCTGTGGTATCATCCAGAAACGAATAACTCATGTGTTTTAAAAGTGATTAAGTTTAAATGACTGCCAGTTAATTGACTGCAGTTAAAAGACTTACTGACTAAATCAAAACCTTCTCCAGTACTTTTAACTGTCAAGTGACTAAGAGTACTGCCTCCTGTTAAAAGTACTTCAGTTAATTGACTGCTTTTACAAATTGCCAAGCGAAAGATTTAGTACTAACTGGTGACTAACCCTTTTGCACTTAAGTATTTTTCGCAGTATTTTAACTTGCATTCAAAAGATAAGTTAATTAGCTGTGATTGTATTGACTGCTGTTCTAATTGACTGTATTCTTTTACAACTCTGGTGTGTATACTATTCGCGCTGAGAAATTTAATTCAAACACCCGGGTATAGATGAGAAAAAAAACATTGTACATTTGTAGTCACGAATACAAATACTGTATAGTTTTTTTCTCCTGTGAGAGAGTACTCATTTTTGCTGCACACTAAATTCAATTATGATAATGAACACTGAAGTACTGTATTCGTTTAGAGTGAGCAAATGAATACATTCATGCAGACCTCTAGTCTAGAGTTTCTCAGTTCCAGTCACTAGAAGTGATACCGAAAATAAAAACAGAGACAGAGTAAACTTTATCTTTAGTCAATTAATTTAACTCTGTAGTGTAATATTTTAGATGCAAAAATTCAGGAAACAAATCTTCTGACCACAAGCATCGCCTTGAACATTCAATCAGGAAGTACAGACCTACAAACGATGACTCTAGCAGTCGTGTAGTCTTTCAGCAAGCAGCTTCCCAATAAGAAATTAATTTTTTCCAACTTACCCAAATTTCCGAACCACATGTGGGCCAACTCGTGGGCAATCACCGTCGCCACGCGTTGCTTATTCGCACTGGAGCTGGTGGCGTCATCGTACAGCAGAGCAGTTTCACGGTACGTCACAAGTCCCCAGTGTTCCATCGCACCCGAGACGAAATCAGGTATGGCAGCCATGTCTAAAACAAAAGAAAGGTTTAGTCCAAATCTCACACCCACCTCAGTCACTCAAACTCACCCAACTTAGGAAGAGGATACGCCAGATTGAAGTAGTCAATGTAATGCTGGATGACCGCAGCACCCACCGACAGCGCATACGTTGTCTTCTCGATCTGCTCGGTTGTAGCGAAGACTCGCATGTTAAAGTTGTTGCCCACAGAAGGAGTGATCGCTTGAAGCTTATGATCGAAGTCGGAGATGATGAAACAGGCGAGGTACGTGCTCATGAACACGCTGTCGGCGAAAAGGACTTCCGTGATGTCGCCTTTCACTGTTTCACTCTGAAACGGGGCGGCTTCTTCAGCAGACTGCAGAGAAAAATCTTCCAGGAGCACTTACCACTTGGTTCATGTTCGACAGAGCATGATAGCCTCCCGACGTTGGACGAACGAGGGTCACTTCGAAGTACGTCTTCATCGCCGGCTCATCGAAGCACGGGAACGCTTGGCGAGCGTATGTCGGCTCGAACTTTGACGTCGCAATCCATCTGAAAAAAGGAACACCCCATTACATTCAATGCAACCAAGGAAAACAACAAAGAAAAGAAACAGAAGCAACAAAAATCTCAACCTAGTCTCGTTGGTCGCCTTGTTAGTGTACGAACTCTGATAGAGGCCCACAATACGGTCAGTCAAGCTGCCGTTGAAGGACAGTTTCAAGGAGTAGTTGCCCACCTCCAGGGGCTTCTCGAACTCCGTCACCCAGTATTCAAATTTCGGGAACTGATACGTGAGGTACGGCTTCAGCGGCTTCGGCTGGCCTCCGTCGCTTGGCAACGCGAGCACCTCCTTTGTCTCGACATTCAGCTTCTGTGAATGCACCGGAATAAACTGAATCGGCTTCAAGACCTCCAAACTGATCGTTATATCCCCAGAGAAGGTTTTCTCCTTTAAATCGGGATTCAAATACAACTTATAGCGCTTCGGGCGAATTTCCTTTGGCAGCCGGAAACCTATTTGGTTCACAATTTTCGATGCAGCCATTACTTCTGGACTTAACGTTGGTTGTTTGTTGGCAAGCGGAATTCGTCTATCGGAGATTGCTTTATCTTCTGGATTCGATTGAGTTGGACGGAATAGGACGATTGGTTTGGTTTTCTTATCTATCACAGTATCACTAGTTGAGATTTCGCTATCGTAAAACCTTTGTAGATTTATTCTACCGTCGGCTGTCATATTTGACAGACCTGTTGAGTTAGCTGTTCCATTGGCCATTGTTCTTCCTACGTACACGAGCGCCCCCAAGAGGAAAGCACACAAAACTAACAGAAACACACAGAAGCCGATCAGGGTGAAAATTGTATCGGAACGTTTTTGCCGGCGACGTTGTTTATCTTTGAAGCGATGGTGCTCGTCGGTGGAGAGGCTTGACCGTGGACGCACCGGCGGGATTTTCGGTTGTGTCGGCGGGTACATAATGTCTGAGGCGATATCCGACCCAGATGTGAGGGAGATGCGATTGTTGTTGACGCCGTTGGACGGCGATTGATTTTTGTTAAACTTAAAGTTTCTCATTGGTTTTTGTTTTGTTTTGTGTTTTACTTTGAATTTGTTTTTATTTCATCACATTGAAGAATTTTCGTTCGTTTTGAAACTAAATAGGAAGATTTGTATAAAAAAACTGAAGATGTACAGGAAAGAGGAAAAAGTTGGGAAATGATGCGTTCAATTTCAGTTTTACAATTTAATTCAAATTCAGAAGAAAGGAAGATGCTAGGGAGGAAAAAGATGGGTTCACACTTATTCACAAATGAGGATTGGCGTCATAAAAAAAACCTTGTAAGAAACTATGACAGAAAAAAACAATCATCCAGAAGAAGGGCACGACAGTTTTATTGTCATTTACATTTACATTTACATATACGATATATAAGTCGAATCCACAAATGAAATTAAAAGTGACTTTTTTGAATCACCGGCTTAAATATCTCCAAGCGCGCCGAGCTGAATATCTTTTTTCGACTGATTTATAACTTAAGTTCATTTTTGAACTGCAGTCGCAGCCCTCTGAGTTGAACGCCCTCTAAGTCGAAAGCCCTCTAACTCGAATACATTTTTTCGACTCTTGGTCTATTTTTAATCTCTAAGTCGAATTTTTTTTTTCGCAAAAAAGTAAGCAAAAAATTTCCTCTCGCAACTTGTATCAAGCACACAACTTGTAGGGCATGCTCTGACTCTCTCTCAATTTGGCACTAAACGACGAACACCTTTCATTTCATGTTGATTTTTTAGTGCAAACACGTTGGAGAAAAAAGCGCATGTGGTTGCCCTTATATTGTTTACCTATGTAAGAAAGAAGGAGAATGTTCACAGCAAGAATGAGGATTTGCATGGCGACCTACGCGGCAAACATCGAACCCAAAGAACACGAGAAAATCGAAACTATTCGCCAAGGGTTCTCGAAGAACAATCATGTTGGGCGAACACAATTGTTGTCTAGGGCCCCATAATCGTCGTCTACACACAACCACAAATGTGTTGTGGTTTTTTGTGCACATAACCGGGCGGCTCTGTATGGTTTTTCATTTCGTTGTGGGTTGGTCTCAAACAATTTGCTTTTAATATAAAAACAGTTTGGTATCTAAGATGTTTTCAAACTTCATTAGTGAATGCATTGAGAGTCCGGATGAGGTCCAACACTGCCTTTCTAAAATAGAGTCCTATTTTATAAGGCTTCATTCTCCAATTTTAAAGACGCAATCAAAAATTACAAGCTTTTTGAAGTAATTTCCTATGTTTTTTCCTTACATGTATACTCTTTTGAAAAAAATTAAGGCTTTTAAACAAAAAAAAATATTAATCCCTCTAGCTCGAATTTTTCGAAAAAGCCCTCTAACACGAACTAATTTTGAGATTCCGTGAAAATTCGACTTAGAGGGCTTCGACTGTAGTTCAATAAAATTGACTATAAGTTAAAAATTCTAGTGCCGTAGAAGGAGCAAATACATCTCAAGAATATAGTAAAGCGATAGAAAAAATAAGTTTTGAATCCTGTTAGGTTTGATTTGCCTAAAATATCAATTTTTAACTGCTGCTGCTTGTTCTCCTCCACTCTTGCACAAATGTCCTATACCGACAGCAAATCTAAAAACTAGACTTCAAAATCGCTGTAAAAAACTAGAATGACTTAGAAAATTAACACTTTTTGAAAATGTCTGCACTGAGAGCATCACAAGATGTTTTATCCTTACCCACGCAGTCTCTTAAGACAAACATTGCCCCCAGCTTTTTTAATTGGGTCGTGGTTATCGTTAAATTGATTCGTCATACAACACCCCCAAACATTTGCGAAGATCCAACAACAATAACAAGCAGAGAGATTGAATGACTTCAATTAAAATTTTAATAAAAAAAAAAAATATTCATGAACATCTCTGCAGTAATTACAACTTCCGCAGGCCGTCACATTTCGTTTGAGTCATTATACGAAATTTTCCACGCAATTAAAACAAAAAAAAAACCAAAATAAATGATTGGAGTGTCTCTCCACCACCATGGAATTTCTATTTCTCTTCATTTTGGACAAGCTCCACTGTCAACTTTCACGAAACCCCACAAAATGACGCGGAAAACTCACGCCGGCCAAACACGACGAACGTGGCTCGAAGCCTCAAACACCAGCCACATGACAACATTGACATCTTCTAACATCAACCGAGGCAGCCACAAGTGAACAAAATAACAACAAGAAAAGATGCGTGTAAAGTACAAGTATGGGTTATTGATCTCGCCTCTCGGTCGTCGATGCATCTGCGGACAAGTTGACCATCGACGCGATTACTGTCGCAATTTCTGCATCTCATAAAATCTCAAAAGAAACACACACCGCTGGGCATGGGAGTAAACTTGAACTACATTAAAGTGAGCATTTGAAAAAAAAAAAAAAAAAAAGAGCAAGAAGTAAACTGGAGAAAAAAAACTGGTCGCGTTAATTATTATTAGACGAGGCGAAGCAGGAGAAACATAGGGAAACAAGTATCTGCCTTTCTGGTTCAGTACTTTCTAAAAGTGAATTTCTTGAGTTGTCCAACTAGCCGGGCAACTGAATAGATAGTTGGATTGGAAATGCACCGCATCGCAGAGGATCGCAAACAGCATGGCGATGGCGGGCTTTGAATTCATCTCATTGAAGATAATTTATTCGGAGACTGCTGTTCCAGGCGGCCTTGATTGGAGGCAAGACATTTTCTCGTCGTGATATCGATGCCGATAATCGATGAAGAAAAGAAAATTTTAACCACGGCTAAAGTGTTTCGTGTACCAATTTTCCAAATAGCTGATATTAGATGTCATTGATGGCTGGGGAAAACACTGCTAGGGCCTATTTAAAACGGTACGGACAATAAATCCATAGCCCTCAGGGTGCGGTTGACCACCGGACGACAGAGTGGCCGGTTTGTAAGCAACCAGATATCAGATTAATGTCTACATTCACCGATCACAAGCAAGGAGTTGACACCTTCGGCAAAATGTTCGAATTGAACGTCTAACGTTAGTGTGACGGAGATAACACACACCAAGTTTACCCTTATCCTAGAG
Source organism: Syritta pipiens (assembly GCA_905187475.1). Taxonomy (NCBI): domain Eukaryota; kingdom Metazoa; phylum Arthropoda; class Insecta; order Diptera; family Syrphidae; genus Syritta; species Syritta pipiens. Next base: position 12,041,570 of record LR994572.1, on the reverse strand, counting down.
GAAAAATATTGTATTCGAATTGATCTGTTGTGGTCAGATAGTTAAGCTGCACAGCATTCATTCCGAAGCTCGCTAAACGGACGGAATAAACTCTAAAATGACCCCACATCACACGAGCGACTGACGACTCTTTCGTGGCAAACGACGAGGCGTTCAAAATTGGGAATAAATATAATAACCCTATCATGGCTAAAGTGAGAATTATAACCTTTTTTTTCGAATGACTTTATAGCGGTTTAGGAGTCGGTATTACCAACGTGCATTTATAGAAGGTAATATAATCAGCGCAAATATTTTAACTGCGTTCTGTGCATATTGTCAAATTCTCTCTGTATGGCTGACCCCCGTGAAATTGTTAGAACCCAATTGAATTGGGTGGAGTTAAAAACCCGTTGAGAAGCTCAATTGAAAATGCATAATATCACAGTATAGCAAATGCAAATGAAATTATGAAATAAGGTGTACGACAAATTTATTCGCCCACTTTTGAAGTTTGTGCAGAAAGTACGCTTACAAGCCTACTGCGGAAACTTAATAATTTGATATGAAATGCATCCTTTTTTTTTTCTTACATGTAGACTTTCAAAACAACAAAGCTCATACATTTTAAACCCTTTCCAACATTAATTGAAAATTCATAAGTCATGGTTATAAATCATCATCGTTCCACTAGTCACTTTGACAGTCCACCACCATTCGTTACAGTCCGGTGACTTTTCAAGATCAACTCATTCATATGAAATTCAAAAATCGACACAAATTACCCAAACTAAACACGCAAATTATTCAAATTCAGTAAATTTATTCCCAATTCGCAACCGATTTCCATTGTCCGACTGATTTGTATGATGAAAGAACTAAAAAGTAGTTCACATCTGTCACATTCTTCTCGTGACAGTTTACCATTGCTCATTTTCGAAGAAAGTGAATTTGTTGCTTTTGCAATAAAAATGCAAATTTCCTTTTCTTGTTCGCATTTTGTTTTTTTTGTGTTCGGTCAATTTCATAACAACTCGGCTGATCTGTTAAAGGCGTGTGCAACAACCACCGAATTTACATGCGCTCACACACAACTTCAGAGATACAAAATGATGCCAATTATTTGCACTTAGTGTGAACACTGCTGACAATGACGTGTGTCGGTGTAGTACTTGTTGTAGTTACATCATCGAGCACTTTGGAGGCGTGTAAACTGGGCTCAGCTTCGGAGAGCTGCTGTAGCTTTCGTATATTTAGATGTCAACGACATCGAAGATGACAAAGATTCGTAATCCGCAAACGGCTGCGATATCACTCACTGCGGTTTCGCCGGAGTGGTTGGCCTACTAAGCGTCACAACTACGTGCTGTTTAGTTAATTTTCAAGTCTGCGTACCGAATTAATGCGGACAAATATTCGAATCGTATACCTGTTGGTCTGTTGGGACATCGGGATGACACAGATTTTAACGACCCGGGAAATGCTACCGCGCACAGTGCGGCAATCTTCTAACTCGTTAAAGTTTCAATTAGCGACACGTAGACGGCAGTAAATCACTCGGCCTGCAGTTGACATCAATGGCTTCGTTAGAGTAATTTGTTAAAGTAGCTTCGAAAGTGTTACATTTGACTATAAATGCTGTTGAGTGCAGTCGGTAATACTTGTTTTGTTTGCAAATTATTGCACGTTGTGTGTAGTGGGTGGTTTTGTTGAGGGACAACACGTGGTAATTTAATGAGCTCGTTTGTTTCGAATTGGTTTTTGGATATGTATGACTTAACTGTCAAGCTGTTACTTTTTGTTGCAAATCCCCCAGTGAGAAAATATAAAGAGCCAAAGCAAAACTTTTCAAGCAGTCACTGCGTTGTGTGCGCTGTGAATATCAGACAAATGCAAAGTACGCTATCCCGAATGGTAAATTAAGAAGTCTTTTTATGCCAAAAATATCTCGAAGACTTGTTAGTGACTCACTAAAGGAGGGGTCATAGAAACTGTTGTCGATTGCTGGATCGGTAGATTGCGCGTATGCAAGCATCATTTCCGCCATCATAGATTAATATTGATAGAAGAAAAGATTGATTTTAATAAAAGAAAATATTGATTTTGTTATATAAAAAAGTGATTATTTCGATAAAACATTGGTATTTAATAATTTATTTATTTTAGTTTAGTCCAACTTCTACCTTTCTATATAGGCTAAGATGGATTGAAATTAAAAACTGAGAGAAAAAAAAAATAAAACTAATACAGTCAACTTTCGATAATTCGAATTTCATGGGGTGAGGAAAAAACTTCGAATTATAGAGGTTTTCGAATTACAGAAGTTTCGGAAAAAAATATTACTGAATTTTTTGAGTTGTTGAAGAAAAAAATGTAAGCTTCACTTCGAGTTTTAGAGATTAAATTTTTCGGGTTATAGAGGCTTATTTTGCACAAAAAATAGATTCGAACTATCGAGTGGAGCAAGTTGCATAAGTTTTCTTCGATTTACAGAGGTTCATGTAAGAATGCTTCTATTTATGAAGAGTTTTGACGTATCCATTTGACGCTAGATTTCCTGGCCAACTACCGGGCATTACACCTACCAGAGAAACTAACTAACTAAACATCAATTCAAACTAAACAAATTCTTGACAGAAAAATTAAAGCAAAGAACAATTTAAAAACAATACAATATACACGAACCTATCCGCTTTGCTTTATCTTGCGAAAAACTCATTCTGATAAACCAACATTGATTTATCTGTCCAATCGAGCACGAGAGTCTTTAAGTCGAAGGAGGGAAAGAGTTCCTCTTTCTTCCCAATCGAAACTCACGAAATACATTACCATAACAAGAAGGTACAGTGCTTCACAAAAGTTTGAGTACGATAGAGAAATCTAGCGAAAAGACTTTATTCCCAAACCATATGTGACAATTTATTTTGAAAGGAACAAAGTACAAAGCTTCAGAATTTACCAAAGTTAATTAAATACTCTTATCCATTCAAAAGTTATAACAAAAACAACAACCAATATTGCCAAAATCAATCCACAAAACTTTGCGTACGGTGAATAAATTTTCTCAATGACTATTTAAATAACTATAACTAATCAAGGATGCAAGTAAATATATTGTCTTTGTATACCAGTTGTTAGCAAGTGACGAAATGTAGAAAAGTCCATAAATATGGTAACAAAGACCAAAAAAGCTGTTTGTAAAATGTGCTTGCATTTTTTTCATTCTTTTGTCAGTAACAATTGTCAGAGAGAATTTTAGTAAAATATTTTTTTCAACTTTCAACCCATCAACGCCTAAATGTCGCTATGAATCACTAGAGATAGGCAAAATGACTTATGCGATATGTCCAACATTCTGATTTCATTTCCTATGATATCACCGTGGAACATAAAACTCTAATGGGATCTCGTGTGATGAATATTAAATTGATTTATGAGCCATTAGACCACCATCGGTTTGTCTTCAGTGGACGTGCAGATAATTTGCGAAAAGCTCTAAATTTTTTTTGGCAAAGGGAGTTACCAACTTGTGAAACAGTGACCTGACGGAGTACGGATTCACTACCATCTCGAAGTTTTGAATTGAAGTCACTGAAATTTTTTTTTTTTTAATTTTCCCAACTTGTTTATTGCCTGTCTTGGTTTTTGACATTACATAAAGGTTTTATATGTTGAAAAATAGTTGTAATTTTTCTATCAAGATTCATTAATATAAGAGATCTAACTACAACTTCAAAGCTACAGCTGAAAAAGGGCTATGGTGTTTCAAATATTCATGCATGTTATTCAAGACAAACTTTACATTAAACTCCTCCAAGTGTGAAATAGAGCATTGTTACAAAATATGTTGAGTTGATTAAAAAAAATATTTTCAGAGAACCTTCAATTATGAGAAGCCTAAATTGTAATAAGAATTAAAGTAAGGGCGAAGTGGTTTTCATTCGGAGTGTTCCTTGTAACACATTTGGTGGTGAACTTGGTAAAAAAAAAACGTGGTGTTGTCTTAAAAGTACGGCCTGCAGACGAGAAGATATCGGGTGAGTTCATTTAAGCAACATATCGGCAGTCCTACAAAGCAATTATGAACGAAATGCTCTGTAAGACTGCCACAGTGTTGCTTTTAAGAACTTACCCATCATTGACTAGCGATTATAGGGATTGGTAAAGAGAATTTTTGAAAGAGGTAATATTGTTAAGTATTGGGCCACCTACTGGTTTCTTTTTAAAATATAGGTTGTTTTGAGACTGACAGCTGTTACACCGTGGAACAGAATGTGTCGCTTTACGCTTGAATAACGTTGGGAAATATTAAAAACCTATTTCCAATATAAGTGTCCCAAACAGTGCCTTTTTCTAAAAGAAATCGTATTATTAGCAGTCTTGGCGCTGCCAATTGACTCAGAGCTATGATTTGACCCCTTTAGATTTTTTTGTGGAGAGCCGTGAAAAATCGATGTTATGCTATAAGTCCGAAAACGATTCAAGCACTTAAAGCCAAGATCATCGAAGCAATTCTTGAGGTACAGCCCAAAATCGTCAATATTGTATTAGGCGGCGTAACAGCCCGTTGAGAGCCAGAGCCTAGCTTTTTCGCACCTCCACTGTGTTGTGCGCGTTATAATTTTTGCCACATGTGGAGGGGACCTACTGTTTAATGCCGGTTCCGAACGGCGAATTGCGAAAGCTTTTCATGACAAAAGTACTCCAGGAGGATTGTCAGTCGTTCGCTGGAGGTGGGGCCGTGAAAAATGTTTGTGGTATTATTTCCCTGAGCCGGATTCGAACCCAGGTACTCTCGCTTAACAGTCCGACGCACTGACGATTAAGCCACGGCGCCCATCTGTCAATAAGTTTTGGAATATTGTAGAAACAGAATAAGCTACTGCGAAGCCAGCCGAGGCAGTCACTTAAACGACATTGTGATCCATAATTAATGAGAATGTTTGCTCTTATTAATAAAGCCAAAAAAATGTATATTCTTCATTTTATTGCATTTTTAAAAAGGAACTTGTGTTTGGCCCTTTCTGGCCCCTTAACATGATACTTTTAATAGCCGTAAGATATCAATCAAGAGCTAAAAAAATACATGATCAATATAATTATCTTTTGTCTTTCCCCAACTGATCAAGCCAACTATGCCTTTCGATCATTTAAACTCGCAGAGCTCTCGAAAGGACATTCGTTAGTAGTTGTGCGAATATAACAAAAACCAGCATATGATCATTGGCCACTGTCTACAAGTCGATAAGCATTTCGCAACAACTCTGAGCAGTACATAAAAGTACAGAATTTCATGACTGAAGACAGCTCGAGTACGACTTTCCGTCAAAACTGAAAGAAAAATGCCATTGTCGACAACTTATCAGCAGATCGGCAATCATTTTGAGCCTCGTCATGCCAAAACAATCGAAAAAGGGTCTCGTTGCCATTTAATAATGTTTCATGAGATCGTCAACACAGACAATCATCGTCTTACCCGAACGTACATCAACAATTAAATAACCAACTTAAGTATCAGGTTATTTAATTTTAAGTTTCACTTGAGGTTTCGGGGTTTGGCAATCCTCCATAGCCTTTCACTTGCCGTCCCATTGTGCCAATTGCCAAATCCTTAAGCTGCACTGGGTTTGTTTACACAGAGCAACAAAAACGCTGATCACTACGCAATGAGACGTTTAATTTATGACACTTGCTGGAGCAAGTACACTTCATATATTTTGTTTTTGTTTCTTCAAATTGGGAATGCAACGTGACTGGAGTACGAAACTGATTTCGAGTTACATATTCACGACACGGATGTCCCAAAAACAAAACAAAACCCAAAAAACAAAAAAAAACTCAAAGCAACGACCGCCTCTCGGGCCACACGCAGCATGTCATCGATCGTGCGCTGACTTAAAGAATTGACTCAAAACAAAGAACGGGTGCAAGTGATATGACCAAAAGTAAACCGTTAATTATGTACATGACTTGCTGCACCTGAGCAAATAACCGCGTCACCTAGGTAAAAGTCCTCTCGTCCGAAAGAGAAAACTCTTTCTTAGGCCCGTTCGTCAGTGACTTGTCCTAGTTAAATGGCTCAATAAACGAAAGACGTCGTTGTAGCCTAGAACTGTGTCTCATCGTTATGAGTGCAACCAAAATGTTGTCTAGCAAGAGCAAAAGAAGAAGAAGCAAGAGGAGGTGGATGATGATGTTGATGTTGATGGATTGGGGGGCATGAGAAGATCTCGTAGTGGTACTCGTAAATCACATGAAAACAAACAAAAATTTCACTTTTATCACTCAATCATACACGTACACAAATTCCCACAAGATACTCGTGGACACGTTTTTTTCTTAACGATTTTTTTCTCTTCTCGGAGATCGGATGCGATCGCGCGCCTATTAGCGCATTCTCAACACACGAACTTTTTATATTTGCAATTTTTTTTATATTGCTGTTTGTTGATAAATGAAAAACGCGACTGTTGACGACCGCTTTAAACCTTTGTCTGAAGTAGGTCTACACACCGACGCTCTGCGCGTTAAACTGGCGAATGGCAAGCGGCAAGTGACTTCATGCAGTTAGACATTGTAGCCGCGGTACAAAAAAAAAAAAAAGTGATCTTTAATCTTTTACTCTCTCTCGGCTTCCCTCTCTTTCTACAGATGCGGCTCAGTTGAGTGGGAAATTGAGACCGGCTTTTAAGCGTTTTGAGTCAAAACCAGAGACACGCAGCGCAGACCAGTCGAACCACTCGAAAGTTTTGCGTGAGAGCGATGCATGACTTTGGACTTTTGTAGGGGTTCGGTTCGTGGGATTGTTATGTTGTGCTGGGTGAAGATCAGCAAAAGGGGCGTATTTTGAATCGTTCGTTCATGTTTTGCAAAGAAGCGAAAAGATTGTTAAATTTGACATTTATCTTCGTTTCAATGTTTATGTTACAGTAGGAGTGGTGAAAAAGAATTGCTTGGCTGTCAGAGAGATCAAGGCTTCTTTAAGATCATAATTAAAAACTTTCTTGGACGGCAGCGAGTGTGCAATTTTATGTTTTGGATGAGGTGAAGGCATTTTAATACCTTGTGTCTTAGACGGAGAAAACTTTTCAAACGAGGTACGATTTTTATAACTGGTGATGACAGGTGCGTTAGTTAAAAGACATTCTTCAAGTCTTTACTTGAAAGGCAAAATGGCGATATAGGCTGAAAATGATTTTTCTGCATAGTTCTGCTAAATTGCCTTTTTTCAATCTTATCAGCTTGCTTCTATTCCACCTACCATAGTTTCCTTTTTTTATGATGCCAAAAAGGTTTAATTTAGAAAAATTCGCACATCTACATTTGAAAAAGCGTCTGAACTGCAGAACACTTCTTCTGTATCATATGTTAGCCTTTTCAGTCTTATATCTTAGCCTTTTAAAAAAAGTTTTAATGTCTGTATTTAAACTTTTAGGAAGGAGTGAAAAATAATCGAGACTTGAATTCCAAATTAATAATCGCTATGCAATAGAAGATTTTAAATGGTTTCTCAAATTCTAAAATCATTCTTAAGTCCCTTTACTTTTTAGTAAAAAAATCCACTGATTGTGACCGATAGAAATATTGCAAAAGGCTGTTTTTTATATTTTCACATATATATAATATTTACACTTACTCCGAAGATCTCGATCACCGTCAAAAAATACAAACATATCCTCGAAAAACCACCCAAAAACTCGAACTTCCCACTAGAGTGAAGTGAAAAATAAAAACAAGTTCACCAACCCTAATGCCACATTGGAATTTAATAATTTTCCTCGCATGATATGTCCTAACCAAAACGAATTAACGATTCTTCAATTTCTTCCTCCCCAACGTCTACGAGTTGTCATGTTGCAAAATACAAGTTAACAACCTTCCGTGGTTGGCTTTTAGCAATCACCCGCCGATCTCCCCACACACCAACGCATTCCACCGCGTCACTGGCTTACATCGATGCTAAGGTCTTCATTTCAGCGCTCTTTGCGAACAAGTTCATCGGCTTCGTGCTCCACTGGAGCTGTCAATGGATTTCTCTATTTCTTTCTTTCTTTTTTTGTTGTTTTTTTTTCTTTTCAAACATCAGAGACGCTTTTTATTGATTCTTTTGATTTGTGTGATCAACCAAATGAATCAAATTCACTTATGCTTTTTTTTTATCTGTTTTGTATGTAGGTCAAACTTACTTTTCTTCTCCGTCAGCGTTGATGTAGGAGCTCCTGTAAAAGCCTGATAGCCCTGTGAGATTACCACGATAGGTGATTGTCAGAGTGTAAGGAGTGTAGAGTGTAAGGACCTCATCCAGTTCGATCATTAGAAGTTCACGTTCTGGATCGGTGTAGTAGGATTTGATTTTGATGCGCATCCTGACCATAACTGGCAGTATGCTGATACCAAAAATATCCAAGTCCTTTGAGTGTAGAGCGATCACATTTGTTTCTTTGTCAATGTTGATGCCAATGGCCATTTTTCCTTCAAAAGTTCCGGCTTCCAAGTCCGGGTGAAGGTATAGTTCATATTTTGTTGGTCTCGCGTGAGTAGGGAGACGGTAGATGATCTGAAAAAAAAAAAAAAGAAAATCAATGTCAACTAAAAAAGTAATGGATAATCCAACAACAAGCATGGAAATAAGTGATTGGGCGGAGATTTTGTACCAGGCCTACCGTTGTTTGTTATTGTTTGCCTACTTTGTTGACGTCAGACTCATCACTTTAGATTTGTTTTGCTTTGGTTGCCAAAAAATTTATTCTATTGCGTTTTTCGCATGGTACAATGGCTTCATTGTAGCTCTAAAAAACTTTCTCTCTTGATTTTCGTTACAAGTTTTTAGATGAAAGGAACAAGAGGCACAAATCTCTTCAGATCTTAGATATAGTTATAGTTTGTAAGGTAACTCCAAAAGATGGCTAAAAACCAATTAATATCCAAAATTTTCAAAATGATAGGTCAAACAATTAATACAGGGTCGACTTTCGGACAATCGATAACAATAACTGCTTGAAATTTTAGCCCTTTATTGTTCAACTCAATTCTAAAGAACCGCGGAGAATGATGTTGGCGAATGATACTAGTCGGAGAGATCAATTTTAAAAGAATCAGAAAGATTTTCTATTTTGTTAAGGTCTGAGTTTTGTGCTCACCAATCTAAGTCATCAAATCGCTGTATTTTAAGCCAATCCTGAGCCTTATCGGCCATGTATTAAGGGTCTTTATCGTGTTGAAATATAACTTCATTTGAACGATGAGGCCAGTCTACAAAATATCCAAATTAACATTATGCTCTCTGTGGGGAGTAATTTCCCAACACCAAAAGCACCACTGCAACCCTACAGCATTATCTAGCCACCTCCGTACTTAAATTGTTTAGCTTTTCCAAGCTCTGCAGTTCGATAGTTCATTCGAAATCGCGTTTTTCTGTATCATTGTTTTTTTTTAATAAAGCATTCCAGTTATAAATAACATAGACTACTAAAAATTAAGAACCCATGCTTTTTGGCTGAGACAAAAAACAAAAAAAAAAACTCTCCTATAAAATATTTATTTTGTCGCTTACAACGCGATATTTTTCACACAAATGTTCGAAAACGTCAATGGCTTTCAAGTTGGCGCAAAAGGGGTTGATCATTTAAATCCTCAGCTTTGTGTGCAACGAACATTCCGATAACCTGCTTGGTTTTCTAAAAAAAAAATGTGTTTGTACCACATTACCCATCCATACCGCAATACCCGAAGTTACTGTATAAGGTGAGTACTACAGGGAAAAATATTCTTTATCCAGCAACTCATCATTGACAACGAAATATTGTTTAAATTGGAGATAATGAGCAGCGAACGTAAAAGTTAAATTTAAAAAAAGCAGCAAACAAATATAAACAGAAATACATCCTTGTGGAAAACAAATAACTATATAAAATATAAATATTTTATGTTTAATCAATAAAAAAATAAAAATAAAACCAAAAGGAATTTTAATTCAAAAGAAAGTTTCTGCGGGCGTTAATGAAAAAAAGCAATTCATCCAAACAAAGAGCATTGTGAGTAAGCAACACATTGATAGTGTTGCATCGAAAATATATTCGTTAAACCACAAGAAATGTAAAATCTTAATATTGCCAAACCACAAAGCCATACTTTCACTTTGTTTACAGGTTCAATTTTGTATTTTTATTGCGCAAGTTAGATTTCATTAAGCTGAAGATTTCATTTAATTTGGTGAGAAAAATCAGGAAAATTCTAATTAAATTATCGGTCCGTATTGGTGAAGTTTGCTGAAACCCCATAACGAATTCGAAATATTATACGTTGCAGACAATGTTCTGAACACACAAAGGTTAGTTGTGTGAAATTAATTTTCAAAACTAATCGATGGAATTAGCAAAATGGCAGGTACTCCTCGGCTAATAGCACGTGCACTTAGGCATACAATTTTGTTGCAATTTTCAATTAAATTTCTACTAAGCGGGAACTATAGTATGGCATAATATGGCGTTGGTAGATCTCAACTGAATATAATTTGTTGATATTAAAAGGGTTTTGTTACTAAAAGGGTTGCTTATATTCGTATGTATATTTATTTGTAATTGAAAAAAAAAGTGTGACTAAATTTTTCATTCAACTGAATAATTCAAGTTGTCCCGATGTTGATATTGAGATTTTTTTTTTCAACTAAAAATGTAAAAAATAAAACAAAATGAATTGAGCAGTGAAGGTTTCTCTTTTTCTTGGGATTGACAACTATTATATGTATACTTTTGTGTTATAAGGTTCTTAAAATTCTGTAATTTTTTCTGTTTTAGATTTTTTTTTCTTAGGAAACACTAAGCCTGGCAACGTGAGTCAGCTGACTGATGTCACCTCAAGTTCGAATTTTATTCTTTTTCTGTGCGTTATTTTCTAGTTATGAGTGTGGACTTGATTGTGTGACTCGATTGAGAAATAGTTAAAAAAAAAAATTGAGAATAAAATTTAAAAATTTCAAAGAAAAATAAAATTATGAATATTAGTTTGATGTGACTGGATCTATGACCTGTGTTTTGAAAAAACATGCGTTTTGAAAAGGTCCGTAGTTAGAAGCCGCGCCCAGGCAGCAAAGGATGAAAAGCTACAAAAGTTCTAATTTGTCTCAATTTTTTCTCCTCAGTCACCATTTACAGAAAAACCAGCACTCTTAAGATATCAAATATTTCAAAATAACATGTGTTTTCTTAAAAATATGATTATATTTTCTTTTTCCCTTAATATTAGTACAACTTATCCATTTTTATAAAAAAAAAAAAATATTTCTTACAATGCACCAAAAAAAAAATTAACATCGCAGTTCTCGAATAGTCTACACGATCACTTCAAATTAATTTACAAAAATAAAATATAATATCACCATTCGCAAATGTCCGAGAACAGATAAAATAAAAAAAAAGTTCAAATGGAACTACCGCCGTGTCTTATCACATGGATATCAGACTAAGCAGCGGAAATTATTAAACCCAACACTGTTAATCGGTTAAATTAGTACTTCATTGCTTTCGTTTTATTGCCTCTGTATGAGTGGTTTATATTCAAAGAACTTAAAAAAAATTCTATTTTAGCATCCACCATCAGGTTTCGTCGTTGTTGTCGGTGGTGTGGTAAAAGTTGACCCCCCTGTCGTTGGGTCAGAATTAGAATCTGTTGTCGTTGGAGCGGTGATGGTGGTTGTAGGATAGATCGGCGCTACTGTTGACGTTAGTAATCCTTCCATCAATTCCAGTTTCAGTCGTGCGTCACTTAAACTATTTTCTAGATCATTCTTCTGAACTGCCAACACCACGGTCGAAATAATAAAGGCTGTCGCAACTAATCCGAGAATGATGCTCACATTTTGAGCAGTGAGTGCTTTTGAAAAGATATTGTATCAGTATCCTTGTTGGGATTCAATGAGTTTTATATTTACCAAAGCGAAACGCTGCCATTTTTTTTGTCTTTTCTAACCGAAACCGCCTTCACTGTAAGTGGATGCCAATTGACGGCTAGGAAACGAATGTGATGACCGCTAGACCAAAACCATCGATAACAAGTATTATCGGATAATTAAAATTTATCGATATCTTTGAGTTTATTACACTGAACATACCGAAGTATCCAGTCTTTATCAAACTACTTATCAAGTCGATACGATGGCTCTTTGGTGGTCTTTTGTTGGTTTTATTGCGAAATTAAGTTGCTGAATATGATAGCGATTGTTTGGTACACGATTGGCCAGTGAGTCATACGACCTTGGCAGTGCGGATCAAATTCCATTCACAAAAGTGGGAATCCATAAATCGACAATCAGGGCAAATACCCCGGAACCCTTTAAATAGGATGATGAATGCGTGTCAGGGTTTTGGACTTCATTTCAACCGTGTGTTTAAGTAATGACTTACGAAGACTTCGATCTTAAGCAATGGTTATCGAACTTAGACTCTTGAAATCGATTTTATCAACTTAGTGATATACAAGTCTTTCCATTGGTTGAGTGAATTGTTTGGAGGCGGAGCCGATTGGTCGGACTCTTCGACAGTTGCTGCATTCGAAAGACTACCTGATTTGAAATAACTTTTAGTTGGTCAAAAGAAACTTGATTTCATTTAAAGAAAGCTCAGACAATATTTTGACTGCAAATTAGAAAGATTGTATTTATGAACGAGGGAAAACACTTTGCTGATGACACGGTTAACGAAGTCAAAAATGTTAGAGGGTCAAAAATGCTTTAAATAAAGTTTTAACTAAAGCTTTCAGAACCTCCACTTAGTCCTCGTAATTCTTTTTCCGTTTTTGAGAAAAAATTAAATTGTTTCATGACATTTTCCTGAAAGAGGTTTTTTTTTTAATAAAAATTGAACCAAATCGGAATGGAAAACGATTAGCAAAAGTTAATAATAATTTTTGGTGCATTGATGAAGTAACTTGCATTTAGAAACACACATATTAAAAACTAATTTAAATTTTTGACTGTTAGTGCTTTGGTATATAATTACGTCGAAATAAATTTGTAACAAAACTTTAAGATAGTGGAGAGTGTTTTCATCTAATCTTTGATGCATTATATTAGCAGGTCATTAACGAATTTTGATAGTTTAATTAGTTCACAGTATCATACAAAAATAAAAACATTATTAATATTACTACACACAATTCAAGGTCATGCGTCTTCCAGTTGACTGTAATTGTCCAAGAGTAATTATGTCCGACAGCATACCCAATTTTAAAATTTTCGGCCATGAAATAGGTTTTCGGATTTATTATTCGGAACCTGTTTTCCATTCAATCCTACGTGTGTCAAATTGGTTGAGGGATATTCTAAAATCTAAAGCATACAGTCACTCACAAAAGTCTACATACAAGGCGAAAATGTATGAAATCTAAGAACTAGTGGAGAATTTGCAATCATTATGTTATTACCATATAACGTTTCCAGAATATTATAGTCAGCCAAGTGACCAAGTGTACATGCATATACTTTGATATACTTTACTTATCAGTGGAGGTCAATGTTTTAGAGTTCAAATAAACGTTGTCTACATTCAAAGTCAGCGAAATATCCATATAAAAGGCATTTGGCTCTGAAAATCGTTCAGTGTAATAGAATTTGATTATGAAATAAAATTGCAACTGGAAGCTGAGTTATTCTCTTTTGATTTTCAACAGAAGTTTATTTAGCTTGACAAATTCGAAACTAATACAATGAACTCTCGATAATTCGAACGTTTATAATACGAAGACCTCTGTAAATAGAAGCGTTCTCATAGTCCCAGGAAAAAAATCGAATTTTTTAGGATAAAACAACATGAAAACGTCGCTTGTTCGAAAACTATGCCTTTCTTACCTCTATAACTCGAATTCATTTTTTTGTTTTTCTTCGAAGAGTTACGCATGAGTAATGCAAATTTCGTTGGCCAAAAATTTTTTTTTTTTTCCTTTTTCTGAAACCTCAGTAACTCAAAAACTTCTGTAATTCAAAGTTTTTCCTTGGTCCGATGAAATTCGAATTTAAAAAGAGTTCACTGTATAAAAAATAACACTGACTAATAAAAAGATCAAAAATCAGTAGTTTCTCTCACGAACATCGATTTACTGCTTTGATGAAATAACAAAATTATGGTCACGCATGAAAATGCTCTTTTATTTTTTAAAGGTTTTCCAAATCTTTGTGCAGTAAGATTAGAAAAATTTGCAGACGAACTTTTATCTTATATCTATTAAAAGCACCAAAAAGACACTCACATCTTGCTTTTCGATAAACCGCACTTATTGTTTAACTGAATATATCAAATTTGATAGATGACCAGCATTTCAAATAGTGTAATGGCTATAATTTATTTACCAGTAAAAGTTATTACAACCGAAATTAAAAAAAAAACATTACATTAGTGCATCAGATAGCAAAATAATATAGGTCTGCAATAAATGTCTTGAAAACATTTTCGACATTCATTTTATTTCGAGTACTTTTCCTTATTACATTCACAACTTGAAAGTCAAATGAATAAATCACTTGAATAAGGTGAACGTACAATGTCACTTAAACAAAATTGATCTTTTGAATATTTTTGTTCGTCCTCAAACTTAAGCTAACTTTGTGGTTTCGAGAACTCCTTTTACAAATTAGAAGTACTTTTGTCCTGCGAGAACTTCTAGTCAGCGTGGTTTTCGATTGAGTTTTTTAGATATTGATCTTTTTTTCCCAATCAAATGCCACATCGGATTCTTCCGAAAGGACTACTTTAGAACAAACACTTTTAATACTTTTTATATGGACTTACCTCGCTTGGAATTGGAAAATTAGGATCCTGCGTAGTTGTTGATCCTGTTACCGGTGGAGATATCGTCGTCGTTGTCGTTGTGATTGTTGTTGATGAAGGCGTTGTTTCCCCACCCGAACCACCTGTCGTGGTATCGCCTGGGTCGACAGGACTTTTAGTCGTCGTTGTTGTCGAACTCGTCGACGTTGAACTTGTAGTGCCATCTGGATTTTCTAATTTATCTAAAGCCGCATCGAGTTCATCTTGCAAATCGGCTTTTTGAACTGCCAACACAATAGTTGACACTGTCAACCCAATCGCTGCTAAGCCTAAAACTATTGCGATTGTCTTTGCTGTTAGCACTAAACAAGAAAATAAGCAAAACACAATTAATTCAAATAAGGACTCTCAAATTTTTCAAATTCGTTTAATTTACATGACATATTTTGTTGTGGTAAAATTTGCTAATTTCAAAAAATACTCCTATTTTGCAACATCAACAACGCTTGACCCGTTTGCGAGAGGATCTAATGCTAAACTGATTCCTTAAGTTGTATCGTAATCAAAGATTTCTACTTTCAAATCCAAAAAACAATAAAAAGATAAAAAAAATATATATCGTTTTTGATCACTGCTTCTTATCACCAAGCCATGACATACGGTTTAAGGAAAACTAAATTGATTTCTGTTCTTTATGGCACGATATTGGGTTGTAAAACAAAAGAGATTGGAAAGTAGTGGTTCGATTTTTGTTGTTTTTTATTTTTATTTGTGTACTCTTTGAAAAAAGGATAATTGACCATAGGTCTGTTGCTTTTATTGTCATTTAAAAGCAATCTAATTGGTCTTATATCACTTTTTTTTTAAAGCTCAATCATGTATTTGATGACCCATTGTAAAGGGTGACGGCAGTTATTAAAGGTGATAATGAAATAAATTCCAATTCGGAAATATCTAAAATATTGACACTGAAATTTATATATGTACATTCCTTTTTTGGTAAAAAAAAAAAGAAGAAAAAAAAAAGATTCCTTTAGGAACCAGTAGAACTCTGGAATAGAAATCTGAGCCAGTGTCTAGAGGATCGTCGAGTTGTGCGGATCAAAAAGTACCAACTAATTCAGGTATCGTCTTTTGCATTTTTTTTTTTTGACAATTGATCTGTTTTTTTTACCTCAGATTGACATGTTATGGAATTGGTTAGACCAGGCTACAAAGGCAGAGACATTTTCAAGTTTTTAATCCAGCTTAGCTCGGGCATAAAGGATAATTTTGCTGATAAATAAGGATACGGAAACAGACTCATTCTCCATACAGATATTGATTGATTGATTGATTCATAGTTCCTGTCAACTTTCGTAATTACAGCAGGTCTTACCCGATTAAGTAATGTAACAACAAATATGTCCTGTCGGAGTTGAGATGGTTTGTGATGTTGATAAAGCAATTCTATGTTCTTCAAAGGAAGGCTTTGAGCACGATCAAAACAAAAGCAAAAAAACGTGCACCCATCTGTATAGTTCACAAGGAAAACGGAGCTAAATGCAAAAAAAGATTACTAAAAAATCCATACATGGAACTAAGCTTAAATTCTATCTCTAACTTCAATTTGATTACTTGATAGATTTTTCGCCTATCATTTATTAAAACTAGTAGTAGAAATCGTTCTATTTTGTCTATTGGATGATAAGAATCTATTTAAACTTTTGTTCTGTAAAATTAATGACGGACTATGCACGGAATGTTTTCTGCAATTTCAAAAAACTAAAAGCCGAACGCTGGGTAAATATCAGCAAAGAATTTACCTCTTTTCAAAAGAAAAAAACATTTTTTTTAATTTTTAAGAAATTGTTGTAACCTTTAAAGGGAATTCGTGCGCATAACGTATTGAGAAGAACTACAATTTGTGTGTTCATTTACTTTATAGTAAGATATCTTTGGCCAAAGTTTCGTAAATTGCTTGATCAAAATTTCCATAACTCGCTTGGTTTAATCTTATATAAGAGAGAACAATTACTATAGGAAGGGAGCAAGGGCATACCAAAAACAGAAAACATTCATAAATTCAATCGAATGCGTTTTAATGAAAAACACTTGCTAAAAATTATGAATAGTAGCAAAACCATTTGTTTTCCTATGTCAAATTAAAAATTTTTTTATTTCATTTCCAATTTTGTTGCACGAAAAAGGATCATTTATAAATCGAAGCTTTGTAAATAATCGGAATCTGGTGATAAAATCTTAAAACAAACATAAATACAAGGAAAACTAATCACAAGGGAAATTGTGCGGAAATGACCAGAAAAATTGCCGGAAAGGGATATCCTCGTGGATTTAGAGGTAACTTAGATGCTCATGGGCAGAGTATAAAAATGAAAAGATTTTCATATAAAGTAAGTTTTTTAAGAAAGGAAACGCTAGTAAGCCGGACCATGGGGAGCATTCGTGAATCCAATTTTTTTCGGTTACACAATTAATGAATAACCATTACGACTTTCTTATGTTGGTAATAGACAATCCTTTACAGTGTTAACAGCCCATACCAAGCCAATTGGCTTTTTCCTTTTTAGCAAGTTCCCCACAAGAACAAACGTAAAAAAACAAATCACTTACGTAATATCTGGTCAGTTCGAATTGAACTCTGAAAAACGATTACGGCCAGGCAATCAAATTTTACAAGGTTTCCAAACGATCATAAGGCTCATGTCTGGAGTATACGATCAAACAATAAAATCGAAATACTTTTTGATAATATTTATACAGACAATAGGAATAGAATTGTTTGTTCAATAAAAGCATTTATACACCCGGTCATTTAGTCAGGTTTTTCCACAGAACTAACCAACAGGAGGGTGCAATTGATCGGGCAATTTCTGCTTCTTTTTGGGAAATTCATAGCGTGCGACACAGAGAAGGTGAACTTCAAAGGAGAATGGACTGGGGAAGGTGGTTAGGTGGATATTACTGGTTTTCGGCTATAAGATAGGAATACGTGCGTGAGCTATAGCCAACGCGCCCCCACTCCTATTTTTTCTTTTCATTTTTCTACACCTCGACCCATGCTTGTGTTCAATGAAGGATTATCATAATTTGAGTATTTCTTGTAGCTCAAAAAGTTAGGTTAGGTTAGGTTGGTGGGCCGGCGGATATACCGCCTCACTTAGGTCCTTGTGGACCCCTTGTGTTACCCATTGGGGGTGGTAAGGTGTCCCCCTCCTCACTCGCGGTGTCCTATCCCAGTGCGTCCTCGGTCCATTTGGTCCGGTTCAAATACCTGAAAAGATTCTTTAGAGGTAAAGAGTTTATCTCATTAAGGTCTTGGAAGAAGTAACTTCCTAATGTTCTGTGCCTCAGGTGACAAAGGCTGGGGCAGTGACAGAGGAAGTGTTGAGTATCTTCCCGCTCCTCCTCATCAGCACAGCCCCTGCAGATATTGTCAGCTCAAAAAGTACAAAGCTGTTATTGCTTTATTGGTCCCTGCTTTTCAAGTTTATGCAACATCTTGCAGCCTAGTTTCTAAGTAATTGAATCTTTTACATGTTATTTCGATTTCAATTTCATCGAAAAAGATTTTTGTGTTTGTGCCATTAAATGAAAAAATAAGTTTTTAATTTAAGGTTTCCATTATGGTTTACAGGAGAGGCAAAAAAAAGTTTCTCATAGAACAAAAAAATGTACTGTTTATAGTGATTTTACATTCAAATGTGAATGTGCTTTATGTATCAAACAATGACGTTTTTGCTCTTAATGGAAAGCTCTACCAATTCGCATTACAAAGACGTAAAAGAAGTGATTTTGAAAAATGTGTTACTTATGTCGTTTTAACAATCATCGATTCGATTCTTTTTTTTTTACTGTAAGAATGCTAGATCACACTTGAAAAAAGTTTGATGGGGTGTTAAATTTTTTTTTTCTGTTACGATTACAAAGGTTTATTATAGAATAATAAACCAAAAATTTTGTTAGTATTCTTAATTGTTTTTTCTCAATTGGTTCCCAATTCAAACACCGCCGTGAATTTTATACGTGTTATCACCGTTTGCAATATGAATCCTTTTTCCTTTTTCAAAATATGATATAATAAGATTGTAAGACTGAAAAGAAGAACCTCTTGGAAAAGAAGATGATTAGAAACTTTAACTAAGGAAAAATGGGAATGGGGTAATAATGGAAATTATTTTGCTAGCAAGCAGAACAGAGAGAGCTTTCTTTGATATATTGGTTATTACTGGTCTAGAATACTTAAAAAAATGACAATGAAGAACTAAAAATAACGACCATTGACTTAAAACAAGAAATTGTAGAATCTAAATCTAGAGGAGACCAGAACGTTCTTATTTTTCTCACTGTAAAAAAAATAATTCTTGAAAAATTTCAAAAATTCAAACCGTTTTTTAACGTCGCCGCGGCCAGTGGAGACCAATCTCCGCCCAGAAAAATTCAGAAAATTTTGTGAAAAGTTTACATTTCTACGCCTAACCATATGCAACGACAAAAGAGAAATTGCTTTGACTACACAGTTTACTTAAAGTTTGAGATACAGTGTTGATTGCCATCTTCTACGGAAATAAAGCAAAAAAAAAAAGATTGCATAGAAAGGTGTGCGAAAATTTTCGAATGAGGCCTAAGAACCTGTAAAAAAAATATATAAAAATAAGTAAGTCATGTCCAGCCAGCCGTTGCAACAGCCAACGTCGATCTTTCATATTCCCATTCGGAAAGCAATTGAAGAAACAACACGGTACATCAAATAAAGCAGAAAGTTCTTCGCATTCATTTTAGAAATCCATTATTCAAATTATTTAACCACTCTGTAACTTCATCCTGATTCGCTTCCAACCACTTAATATTGCTCCTCACAGTTTCCAGTGCCTGCCGCCTAGACGCAGCTCCAGCTCCAGCCTCCGGATACTTCTCGAAGAACCTCGTCATCTCGTCAAGTTTAGTTTCACTTGCAAATCGTCCCGTAATCGAGGGAATCATTCGCCCAAGAAATCTTTCATTCAATCCAAATCTTTCAACAAGTCGCTCCCAGTTCTCCCGCACATAATCCCAGACCACAGACTCTCCCACAGGATTCGCGGCAATATTTTGCAGGCACGTAAAGTAATCCTGCCGACGAACGTTGCTCTCGTCCCAAGCGAGTTCGATGAATCTAAGAAAAAAGGAACTTTAAGCTTGAGACAAACAGAGAAATCAAGGACTCACCTGTAAAGTATCCAAGGACTTTGGACGCCAGCCAGACCATACATCAGTTTCGTTTTCTCACTGGCATCCAATTCAGCTTCGAAAATGGTCCACAGTTCGTTCCACAATTTCTCCGCTCCTGTCCATTGGATTCCATAGTAGTAAACGATTTCTCGCAGGTCCGGAGCCGGTCGGTCAGATGCACCACTCAGCCACGACTTAAGCCTGGCAGATGCTTCTTCAAGACATTCTTGTAAGCCCAGTGAACAAGCTGTCGTAAGAATTGTGACGCGAAGGCGGCTGAAATGAAAAAAAGGCACTTTGAACAATTACTCGAGTTTCAGGGTGTGTGTCGTACTTCTGAACGTGGTCGTCTCCAACTGTCCACGAGACCTGCTCATAAGCCTGCTGCACAAGTTCTCGAGCGTACGCCTGGAAGTCCTTGTATGCAGGCGTGTGTCGGAGGATGTTTTGCAACGCCAGAAGCTTTGTCGACGCCACAGTCCAGGGCACGTAGTCAGACTCAATGGCCAAGTAGGTTGTCATATCGAGGGCAATGGTGTAGGACAGTTGATTTGCATCGGCCAGCGCGAAGGCGTCGTGCAACAAGTGAGCTCTATCAGATGCAACGAAGGTCTGAAAATAGATGTAAGAAGGAATAATGGAAAAAGAGAGAAGGAGGGAGTGATGGAAGAGAAAAGAAGGAATGATTGAAGAAGATGTGAGAAGTAATGATGGAAGTAGACGGAAGAAGGAACGATGTTATATGTATAGGTGATGTTATAATATAGGTTAATCCTACCTGTTGAGGTTTAACCAGCTCATCAAGCAAACTCCGCCAATTTTCCGTCGGGTAGTTCACCAGATAGTAACCGACTTGCTTGTTGTTCAGCTTGATCCACTTGATGCCCGATGGAACGACGATGGAAACTAAGGAGACAGAACCATGAGGCATACGATTGATGGACTGCTCAGGAGATACTACCTTCCTGATCGCTGCGATCCAACCATAGTCGCTGCGGCTCCGCATCTTCACTGGTCACGTACGTGATTGAGATCGTCCAGGTGTAGCTGAGAATGACATGGGAAACGGTTGAATAGGTTCAACGATACAGGGATTAAATTTACTTGAAAGGCGAATCATCGTAGACGTTCGCGTACTCATCGGGGTTGGCCAGGAATCGCTTCTGTGTCAACTTGTACTCGGTGTCTGAGACTTTGTGGACTTCAACTGCCGGCAGACCCATCTGTTCAGTCCAGGTTCGCATGACTTCCCTGAAAAACAAACGTCACTTCAACACCACAAACGTTATCGATACACTGGAGCTTACTTCACATCGAAGTCCAAGCCGAGCGCAGCTATCTCCGTCAAAAAGTCGTCTGTCACAGCGTTGCTGAAGCTGAATTTGCTCAAATAGCTCCGCACCGCCTTCTGAAACTGCTCGCCGCCCACAAAGTCCTCCAGCATTCGAATCACAGACGCTCCCTTCTCGTAAGAGATCGTGTCGAAGATCTCAGTTATCTGATCCGGGTTGGAGACTGTCTGAACAATCGGGTGCGACGCCACTGATGAATCGTACTTTATCACGCTGTGCATGGCGTGCACCAAAAACTGATCGGACTGAAACGAAAGACAATATTCAACTTCAAGCCCCAAGATTTTAGAAATCCTTACCATTTCCCAGTCAGGATAGATCTGGTCGATGCTCTTGTACTCCATGTATCTGGCGAATCCCTCGTTCAGCCACAAATCATTCCACCACATCATGGTGACTGAAAAAGAACTAAGACTGACCACACGAACCTTGTCAGGAGAAGGACTCACCTAAGTTCCCGAACCACATGTGTCCAAGTTCGTGGGCGACCACTGTAGCTATCTTTTGCACGTTCGTGGCCGAGCTCATGTCCGGGTCGTAGAGGAGAACCGATTCTCGATATGTAAGCAGACCCCAATGTTCCATCGCGTTCGACACAAAATCGGGAATAGCGGCCATGTCTGGAAAAGATGTTGGTCTGAGAAGAGCTCGGTGAAGACACTGATGACTTACCCAACTTCGGCAGTGGATACTCGATCTCAAAGTATTGGATGTAGTACTCGGCAACGGCCACAGCGGTGTCCAGAGCAAAGTCAACTTTCTCCAACTGGTGAGGGGTGGCAAAAGCCCGGATATCGAAGGGTGCACCAATGCCGTTTGTCTCAACTGGCCTCGATTTATAATCCATGTCGGAGACGATGAAGCACGCGAGGTACGAGCTCATGGGAACACTTTCCTTGAAGTGCGTCTCAGCGTGGAATTCATTGAAAATTGTGTCCTGAAAATCTTACAAGTAGATGTGGTAAACACACTAGTGATAAGCTCACCTCAGCATTCATATTCGAGAGTGCATGGTAGTTCCCGTCCAAAGGATGTGCTAGGGTCACACTGAACGTGGCTTTCATTGCAGGCTCGTCGAAGCACGGAAACGCTTGACGTGCATACGTGGGCTCGAACTTCGATGTTGCGATTGTTCTAAAAATTGTACAGAGGTTGAGGATACCGTTCGGTATGGATGTGCCTACTCACTTTAATGATCCATCGGGCTTTGTATACGAACTGCTGTACAATCCGACGATTTTGTCTCGCATCATTCCACTGAATGAAATTGAAAGAGTTACCGTCGTGCCTGCAATGAGATCCGTTTCCACATCGATGATGAGGAACTCTCGCAACACCTCCAATTCATGACCCAAAACGTGCACAGTCTTCCCTGATCCATCAGACACACTAATGTCATGAATACTCAGCTTATTGGAGTGGAGGATAATCTGTCGTGTGGTCTCACGAACGTTGATTCGAATATCAACACGACCGGAGAAGTTCCCAGAGTCTATATCCGGATGCAAGTATAAGTTGTAGTGCTCTGGTATAAGATTCAGGGGTAGACGATAGTTTATCACCTAAAAAAGATGGATGAAGAAAATAAGTTTAGAGCTAGAAATAATGATTACAATTCCAGTTCAATTACAATTATATATTTGCTGAATGAATTATTACACATAATAGAAGAGAACAGGTTACTTTATATAATGTAAAAAAAATTATATATACAGCCAGTCACAAAAGTAAGTAAGCACGATGAAGAGCGTTTTGTTTTTATGGAAATACAAGCTCAAAATAGCCCTTACGAAAAAACCTTAAAGGCAGTTTTATTTGAAATTTCAATAGCTTTTCGAAGCAATAAAAAATTAATCCGATCGGATCATAACTGTAAAAACTGCGTAGCAAAAACAAAAACCAAGTCAAAATTTACATCAAATTTAAGGAAGCAACATACATACATATGTAATTCAGTAATTTGAAAATTTTGTGGAAAATTTCTGTGATTTCTTAACAACAGACAAGTGAAATGGAATCGAATTCACCAAATTTTGTAATACTTGGAGTGATTTTGGATCTCTGCCAGAGTGTTTTTAGACCAACTTCCGATTTTGGTGTATGCTATCTGATATTTCGGTCCAAATGCTCCCAAAAACGTCCAAAAATATTAGGATTGACTTGATATCATTTGATTAATATATTCTTGAGTTTTGGTAGAGTTTTGAATTGGCTTCGTGTATTATAAAGCAACCACTCGTTCACTTAAAAGCGCAGTTTGGTTAGAGTCATTATCCAGTTGGTGCATGAATGACGCCTTCAAGCCGAGCAACAAAATAACCCGAAAGTTTTTCGGATGCAAAATCATAATACACGAAATATGTCTCTTGTGTGTTTGAATAATTCAATTATCGTGCAGATTGCAAAGAGTAACTTAAAGAGATTTTGAATAGTTATGTTTTGTAAAAATGGCATTGTTATCTGCAAATTGTTGTGGTAGATTTCCTTTTGAACGAAAGAAATTATTTTAGTAAGATTTTCTCAAAAAAAAAGTAAAGATAGGACGCTCTACTCCTTCGATGAAAATAGATTATACATAAGCGCAATGATGGTTTTGTTTCGCATTTCAATGCATCGATATACAAAAAATGTAATTGGTTGACATGCAGTTGTAAACTTAACAAAATGTTTTGTTTTCCTTGCTTTCTTTTTTCGAACTCCGCTAGTGTTTGGAGCTGTACGGGCTACACTGATACTAACAATTTCCATAATTCGGCACAAAAACATTAACACGGATAAACATATTCGCATCTGTTTGTCTTTGCACGAATTCGGTCATAATCGGATTGAAATTTCTTTAGGTAATTCTTTTATAGCTTACTTAATCAACTTAATTAAAAAAGTTGATAGCAACTGCAAAGAGAATGTTGCAGGCCATTTTTTTACCGACTTACCTTTTCAGATTTTTCACGCCACGCCACTGATAGGTGTTTTCATTATTTTAGCCATAGCTTTGCCTAAATTAAACCTTAAGCGTAGCGAATACCAGAGGTACATATTACTAAATTTATTAGTTGGTGTTTTTAATATTTGAATTCAGTTCTTAATGAAATATCGCTCTTCTTTTTGTCTGATAAAAATTGTTTTATTATGATCCCCTATATATTTATATACAAATGTAACAGACATTAAACAACGGTTAGCTTATGGCTTATCATTTTTTTCAACAACGATTTTGGTTTAATTGGTTTAGATATCTAACTGACTTAAAAAAATGCTGTGATCAAAGCTTTTGTGCAAGAAGAATGTTCTGTTTTTTATCATAATCAAATGTTGTTCTTTCTTTCTTGAATTGAATCAGTTTTCGCTTTGAATTGGGAAATCGGATCAATTTTTTTTTACATAAATGTCATTGGACATAAGACATGAAATGCGCAATCGCACCCCACAAACATTTGACAATTGACTCACTCCATAAGCGATCGATTCACTCCATAAAGCAAAATGTTGACAAATGCGATAAATAATTTAAATTGTTACTGAAGTAAATTACTTATTATTCAACAACCAAAACAATTTCGTCGTAAAATGGCGTTAAACTTTATTATTCGTGAAAGTTATTATAAATATAGGAAGTTATGAATATAAGTGTGCTAGTGCTTTATGATTTTTGCAAGTGCTTTATAATTTTCAAAAAAATTTAGCTAATCGATTTGCGCACTGAACACCTCAATTAATGCTTGTGTGTTATTCTTGTTATCAAAAATCAAAAACGAAACGCCAAACAAATGTGTAGTTATCACTAGTTTTAGACTGTCAGCTTGAAAAAAAAACATATATTTTAATTTACAGAGCTAATTTTTTTAAGTTACATCATTCACTTTTATTTAAAGAGCACAAGTTTGTATAGAGCATCATAATGACCAGCAAATGGCTAGGTCATCGCTTATGACCAGACTCACTATCATGCAAACATGTGCTTCTTTTTGTTCCTTTTTCTTTTTTCTAAAAATACTTAGACCTGAGTTACAACACTTCAAGGCCAAATATGCCAAAACTAAAGTTTTACACGCTTCAGATAAGATAAGCCGCCTCTTGATTAACGTGTGCTTATCGCTCATTGGCTGAGTTTATGATGATGGCACATCAACAGCGTCAATTACAAAAATTCAACTGTACTTACCTGTGAAGGCTCTTCCGTAGTTGTTGTAGTTGATTTCCCACCATTTATCAGTTGATCGTTTAGAAAATCCAAAGTTTCTTTTGCCCGCTCCACATCCCTTGACAGTTGCGCCTTTTGAATAGCTAACAACGCTGTAGCAACACCAAATGCAGCAATTGCCCATGGCAGGCCGATGGTCAGTACTTTTGCCTTAACCAGCATTGTTTCAATGCCGTCTACAAATCGTTCCGAACCGTTCACTTAAGAATCAATAAATAAAACCCACAAGCTTTCAATTAGCGGCTATAACACCCCACTTGAGCAAATGAAAGTAATTTAGGGATCATAAATCCGATAGATAAACGTAACGAAAGATTTGTGACTGCTGAACATATTATTATCCACGATAAGAATTCTATCGGACTCGAATAATATTTACAACCGGCAACGGGTTGCTATTTGATTCGGATGAGTTCTTTTTGTGGGGACTGTGATTTATAGAAAATACTGTTAGAGAAATTATAAAACACTTGAGCTTTAAACAGGGAAATGATTTATTAGACTTGCATTTTGATCTTCTTCAAGAGGCTTGGAGCAGAATTTTTTTTGTTTACTTCTTGTATTCACTGAGTAGAAGAGTTTTTGGGAGGAAGTTTCGAATTTTTTTTATAGAAAAGATATATCATTCTACGTGCCTTTGTTGCGAAATAAATATAATTTTATCCAGCTTTCGTTTTCGATTGAGACAACCTTTTTTTTGTTCTTTGTGAAGATACATGATATTTGAGATTTTGGAGCAAAACCTGATGAACCCAAAGGATAACGACATCATTTAATCAGATTAGATCAAAAATTACTTTTAATTTTGAATACAAATCACAAAATTTATTTTTGTTTGCTATTTTGATGTAACTAACAAGCACTCGTCGCACTCCAGCAGACGCGTTTTCTGTTTCTGTGGGTATATCTAACGTACTTGTTTTTGCTCTCTACTTCTCTAAACTTTTCAAGAAAATCAAGATTTTTACGCAATGTTTGGCGAATAGAAAGTACAGCATATCACTATATTAATAGTTTCATGGATTTTTTTACGCGGTTACCCGATTACAGTGACATGGAATCTTTGATCGACTTTTGGAGAGCAAACTTGCTAAATATTTGCTTTACTTGGTGCAATGAGTCAAATGTCACATGTGCGTCAATGTGGGGAAGCGAAGGTATTGCATGTCTTGAGCTGAAGATGGAGATGTTTTGTCTAGATAATTATGGAATCGTAATCATATCAAAGTACCTAAAAATAGGTGCACACATTTTTCCTCTCACAAAAACACAGGAACGCTGTCAAGTATGCAGAAACAATTCCAACGATAAAGCTGATTACACTGATGGTTTTTACTCTCCCACACTTCTTCAATATACTTTTATTAATGAAGACGGAAAACGTATGTTTTTAATAAAAAATGCGAATACAATCTCTTCCCGAGATCAATCTCAGACAATACCCAAAAATAGGATTATTTGAAAAGAAACGCTCAAAATAGAAAAAAAAAAGCCCATAAAATCGGAAAAAAAAATAATCGCAACAATTCACTCAAATTTATTTACACTTGAACTCCACTTAAACCTACAGCAGTAGCTCTCAGAACATTTTGCTTCTCCAACCAGACACCGACTTTCTCCTTATTCTCCTCCAACCACTTAATGTTATTCTTCACAGTCTCTAGGGCCTGCACTCTTGCGGCTGTGCCTGCACCAGCCTCTGGATACTTCTCAAAGAACGCCGTCATTTCTTCCAACTTCGTCTGTGTGTTAAATCGCGCCGTGATCGACGGAATCATTCGGCCCAAATATCTTTCATTCAGTCCAAATCGATCCACAAGCTTTAACCAATTTTCTCGCACGTAATCCCAAACAATGCTCTGTCCAATCGGATTGGCAGCGATGTACTGCAGGCACGTGAAGTAATCTTGTCCCCGAACGTAGTTCTCATCCCAAGCCAGTTGAACGAACCTTCAAAGACCACAGAGTGTCATACCTCATATGAAAAACAGAGCGGGATTGTTTCTCACCTGCTTAGAATCCAAGGAACTTGAACGCCTGATAGGCCGTACATCAACTTTGATTTCTCGCTGGCGTCCTTCTCGTTCACAAACAAGTCCCACACCTGGTCCCAGGTTTCTTCGGTGCCAGCATTCACCATGCCGTAGTAGTAAATTGATTCACGTAGGTCTGGATGTGGTCGCGTGCCGGGATTCTGCAACCACGCGGTGAAACGTGTGGCTACTTGACTGCTGCAGTCTTCCAGCTCAAGCGAGCATGCTGCATTAATTGCTGTTATTCTCAAGCGACTAAAAATTAAATCTTTAGATTAGAGCACACTAAACGCCGAGACGGTACCCATCAGAGAAATAACGCCGAGTTCCAAAATTCGGCGTCATTCACTTTATGAAAGCGAAAAAACGCTTGAGAATGCGGTATCATTTAACTCGGCATTATTTCACGGCACCGCTGAACTGAATGCTACATCTTACTTTTTCAAGTGATCGTTTCCTACGGTCCAGCCAACTTCACCGTAGGCTCTGGAAATCAGATCTCGGGCATACGACACGTAGTCCTTAAAGATATCCGTAAACATGAGGGTGTTCTTCAGTGATACCAACTTCGAGGATGCAACGCTCCACGGCACGTAGTCGACCTCGTCGGCCAAGTAGGTTGTTATATCAAGAGCAGTGTCGTACGACAGTTGAGTTGAGTCTGCCAGAGAAAAGGCGTCGTTCAAGAGACTGGCACGATCACCGATAGAAAACACCTAAAAGGAGGTTTTATTGCAAAGGATATTTGCAGAGAGACGGCACTACTTACACTTGGATCATCAATCAATTGCGCAACTATGGCTTCCCACATTTCGGTTGGGTAGTTGACGCGGTAGTAGCCAACTTGATTTCTGTTGAATTTTATCCATTTTGCAGCAGCGTTTAATGTAATGGTTACTAAAAAGAAAAAAAAAATTCTTTCTTGTAGATATGTGTGTAATGTTTTGTAATTTATAAAAAGTTAAATTGAAAAAAGTACTTCCATTTAATTAAAAACTAGTAATTCTTAATATAAAAAAAAGTAATAATGAATAAAATGTTTTCTTGTTTTTTTTAAAAACCTGTCCAATTGAAAATAATACATTGTCCAAAGAATTTGCTTTTTTGCAAACCAGTTTTTTAAATGAGTGCTGAGATTTTTGACTATCACTTTTTTCAATTTTTATAGTTTTAATTGGATTTTCACAATCACAATGCTTGGATTTTTGTAACAACTTCTGTTTAAAAAAAAAAAAGTTATCATGCCCACATCAAAATTGGTGCTCTTTGGCGTTTGGTCTGTAGTCACTCAATGGGTCACAGAACCTATTTAAGGAAAATTGTCTTTGAAAAACTGAGTCATGTTGCTGGGAATGATAAGAAATTCTCATTTGCCGTTAAAAGAAATCGACCTTTAATCGACAGTCCTTCACTTGACTCAAGCTATCGCTACAATACATGTTTCAGATCGTATTTATCAGTGTCTATGTGATCGTAGTGTACTTTAGTACACTGTTTTTTTTTTGACTCTGTACTCGGTTGGTCTTTCCGTTAAATTTTTCGTGCTGTAAACATCTATTGTCATAGATTCTTTTACGTCTTTAAGAGAATGAATAAACCTATTCAAAGCTAAAACAAAAACTTTAAGATCGGAGCATCAAAACCCATTTTATTAGACTTTCTTTTGACTCGGACATGCATTCTGTGGCTGCTGTATTTAATGAATGTCAAACGAATTTCGAAAATATTCTTGTAGAATATAGAATTTAACCAATGTAGAGACAATAGAGTCCTGAGCGGGACGTTTAAATTTACGTCTAAAATCGCGACGTTTGGCAACGATTCTGTAAGCATGAAAAAAAAACATTCGTTTTGCGACACTCAATCGAATGCATGCAATTTAGAAATGTACACAAAAAATAAATTCAATTAAAAAAATCAAATGCTGGCCCATATAACATAATTGATGGGACTGATTCTACATCGAGACTAAGAAACTCGACTTAGAATGGAAGTCTCTTAAAGAAAATAGAAATCAAGCCTTAGTGATGTCGTAAAGTTTAATGGAAGATTTGTTTAGATCCGTAGAGAGAGCTCATTATACTCACAGTCATTTTGATCATAATAGAACCAGTCCCTCTTGATAGTGGCATCGGTATTAGTGTAGAACGTAATCGGAACAGACCACCGGTACCTGTTGTAGAAAAAAATGTTGATCCAGCCACATTCAACGCACATTTTACTCACTTGAAAGTTGGCGAGTCGTTGTACACTCCATCGTAGTCCTCCGGGTTCGAGAAGAAACGCTTCTGTGTCAATTTAAACTGAGTATCGGAAATCTTCTCAACCATGATCACCGGGAAGCCCATCTGCTCAGTCCATGTCTTCATGATCTCCCTGCAGAAGTAGTGTTCACGCACAAGAGAATCAAACACTAACAGGCACACTTACCCAACTTGGATGTCTAGTCCCAGCTTGTCTATTTCCGCCATGAAGTTATTAGTGATCGCATTTGAGTATTTGTACTCGTTCAAGTAGTTCGTCACAGCCTCTTCGAATACAGCCGGTGTCAAGAAGTCCTCCAACATCCGGATGATCGATGATCCCTTCGAGTATGTAATGGTGTCGAAAATCTCTGTAATCTGATCTGGATTCTCCACCGTTTGGATGATCGGATGAGAGCCCAAGGTGGCATCCAAACTCAGCACACCGTGTACGGTCCCTATGATGAATTGGTCGTCCTGCAATGCACGGAGGTCCTCATTAGAAACTAACTCCGATCATGTGACAATCAACTTACCATCGTCCACTCGGGGAAAATAGAGTTCACGCCCTTATTCTCGATGTAGCTTGCGAAACCTTCATTCAGCCACAAGTCGTTCCACCACATCATTGTCACTTAAAATCGAAGTTTACTTTGTCAGCTGCTAAGGGAATGTCGAGCATCAAAAACTCACCCAAGTTTCCGAACCACATGTGAGCCAATTCGTGGGCAATCACACTGGCAACTCTCTGCTTGTTGACTGTCGAGCTAGTAGCAGCATCATACAGCAGCGACGTTTCGCGGAACGTCACCAGCCCCCAGTGCTCCATCGCTCCCGAAACGAAGTCCGGGATGGCAGCCATGTCTGCGCAAGAGAAAAGCACCTCAATTTGATTTAGTCCACACAAGACTTTCAACTTACCCAACTTAGGAAGAGGATATTCGATTTTGAAGTACTGAATGTAGTACTCAGTGATTTGGGAGCCACAGGATAAAGCAAAGTCAACTTTATCTATCTGCTCTGGGCTGGCAAAGACTCGCATCTGGAACGCTTCACCAATTCCTCCAGTCTCGATTTGCGCATCCTTCGAGATGAAATCTGAAACAATGAAGCACGACAAGTAGGTGCTCATTGGAACGCTTTTCGCGAACTGAACTTCAATGTAGTCATCCAGAATTTGTGATGACTGAAAAGCAGAGGTTAGTTTTGATTTAAGGACAGCTGTAGCGCTTCCCTACCTCCACGTTCATGTTTGACAAAGCACTGTAGTCCCGATCAGATGGATGAACTAAGCTCACTGAGTAGGTGGCCTTCAATTGAGGCTCATCAAAACAGGGGAACGCCTGACGTGCATACGTTGGCTCAAACTTTGACGTAGCTATTGTCCTGGAAGGTGAGAGTTAGGTTTGCCCTTATCGTCCATACATCTTTGAATCAACTTACTTAGCAGTACCATCGGCCTTGGTATACGAACTGCTGTAGAGACCGACAATTTTACCTTCCATTTGGCCAGAGAAGATTATACCGATTCTGAAATTGTTACTGCCCGCAGCCATCTCCTCGGCTATATCGATGACGAGGAATTCACGAACCTTATCCAATGTGTACTTGGACACATAATTTGTGGAGCCGGCATTCAAAAGGTATACATTACTGATTTCCAAGTTGTTGGAGTGCAAGACGATCTGCTGGGTCGTTTTTACTACCGTCAGGTGGATGATAACTTGGCCAGTGAAGAGACCGCTGTCGACATTTGGACTAAGGTGTAAATCGTAGTGAGTCGGAATTACATCTCCAGGAAGACGGTAATTGATCTGGAAGTTAAGTATTTCAGAATAAAAATATTTGTCTACGTTCATCTTAAATACATTTTCTTCATTTTTGTCTAAACTAATTTCTAAACAATGTGGCATAAATCTGGTGACAGTAATTAAACTCATAAGGAGAATAATTTTCTTATTCATTTACCAAACAGTTATACAAACTGAACTGCGAAGTTTTGAAAGTAAAAAAATCAATATTTTTTATTGATGCAAATTAAATTCATGCAGACCCTTCTACTAATTACTTCTGACTATAGTGACAGGTTCATTTTTATAGGGGAAAATTCCAAAATTCACCCGGACTTAGTTCCGGATACGCCTTTTTCCTAAACTTGTTTGTCATGATTTTGTCTTGATGTAATATTTTTTTTTTTCAAATTCGATCAGGGCTATTATCGGCATGGCGAATCGATTGAAAACGTGAGTAGAACATCTTATCGCAAAATAAAAATTCTAAGAAAGTATTTATATTTTTGGTATTTACCAGCCTTTTGGAGGTGCAATAAACACAAGGGTGATAATAGGTATAATAGTGATAGATATAGTATTTATTTTTAAGATCACTTCAAGGTTGGTTTAGGAATAACAAAATACCAATGATTAGGTTAACAGTACCTTGAAAGTTTGACTGAAATAGCGCTAGTGCTGGCAAACTTTCTTCAAAGTTGTCTAAATAATTTCTAAACTTTTTCTTATTGCTGTGGAGCAGTGTTTGTTCTCCATTTGCAAGGAAAATAATCTTGTTTTGTTTTTGCTTTTGCGGAACACTTCAGTCTTCTTATTTCTGTCAGCCGAGATTTGATTTTCTGCAATTGTTGTGCAAAGTTTTCGATAAAACTATAGAATAGAAGGGCGGTTTTTTACAGTCACGCTAAAATTAGAAAGGCTTATTGTAACCCGGTGATAAACAAAAAAAAAAAAAATATTGAGGAAATTTGTTGATTTTTTTTTATGTTTTAATGATTAGCCCTATAATACATGGTGATTCATACGTATTTCGATAACGATATTTCGTATAATTGTCGCCAGAAGTAAAAACGGTTTTCTATTTTGTAGTTGTTAAATTTGTCTTTATTTATTTTTATTATTTTCAAATTCTGCTAACACAGACTCCTTTTCATTCAAGGTGCATGTGGTGTGAGTAAATGAAAACCACAATTTTGCTAATGAAAAAACGAAATAATTTTTTTTTAAAAGGAAGTTGGAACATTTTTTTTTCCACATTCTTCGGGTTTTTAGCTAAAGATTTGCTTTTATATTCCATTGATTGAGAATAATTTATTCAAGTCAGAGTGGCCCTTAGTACATGGTATTGCATATATGAATCACTACATTTTTTGGTTTTTATAATTGTGAATCACAAAGATGCGAATTTTGCCAGCACAAACTTTGTTTTCCAACCTATTTGCTTTCTAGAAACATTTATTTTTTTTTTTTATAAAAATAAAAAATGCATCAGGGTTAAAGCAGCATTTTTTTCTTTGAAAAGGATCTGATCTGAACAAAAGTTAACGACGGTGATATATCTCATATTTTTTACTCTATCACTTCAAATTTAGCAGTTATAAAAAGGAAAAAATTTTAGTTTTTTCAAAACTGTTGAATTGACTTTTAAAATAGTTGAATTATTACGAGTCCCTTCGTGGGCTATTACGCCACAAATGATGATGATAAATAACTTTCAGTGAACACTGTAAAAATCGCTTACTTTTACGAACTTTTATCAAAATTAAGTGTTCATAAGAATTTTGATTTTTTTTTTTTGTGAAAAACAGTCTTTTTTTTCAAGCTTAGAATTTGACTTATTATTTTGATCTTTTTTTTAATAAAAAGCAAGAAAAATCGCGGTATTTTTATTTCGTTTGGCAAAATCATAAAGACTTTTTTTTAGCTATTTTGGCATCAGCTAATAAACGTAATTTTGTATGTTTTTAGTCCTTTTGTCTAATTCAATCAATCAAGTACGAACGCAATTTTTTTTAATTAAATTGATATTAACTTAAATTCATCTTTTGAACTAATGTGTGTACCTATGTACACACATTTTTTCTATATCGAAACAGATCTTCCTCTCCTATTTTATAAAAAAAAAGTCTTGCATATTTAAAAGCGAATTTTTGTCCGATAAATGTCTTTAAATTGTTAAGAGAATCACCTCCACCCTTAACCCTTATTGTGCCAACGTGGCAGCATGGTCACACCCAGAGATCCATAGAATAATATTTTATGTCCTCCACCGTTAAAATAAAAAAAAGAACCATATCCGAAAACAATTCGGGTTACTAAAATTAAAAAAAAAATTTAATTACAGCTTCTGGTGGTTCCTTTGTTGTAGTAGTGGGAACAACAGTCGTTGTCGTCGTTGTAGTCTGTTTAATAGCCTCTTCCAAAAGATCCAATTTTTGCTGCAACTCATTTAATTCATCCTTAAGATCAGATTTTTGCACAGCTAACACAATGGTTGACACAACAAACGCGGTTAGTGCCAATCCCAAACAGATTGTTACAAGTTTTGATGTTAAAATCATTTTTTTTTTTTCGATTCCTTTTAAATCGTGAAAAGGAAAATTACTAAATCTTATGTAATTTCAAAAAACCAACTGAAATAATTTTTCCACAAATTTCAACGACACGAAGACATTTCAACACGACTGTACACGATCACCGTCTCACTTAAGGGCTACAGAAGAACTGAAAGATTATCCAGCCTAGAACAAGTTTCACCGGGACGGAGTAACCTAATCTTGGCACAATGAAAAAAAAAAAAACTTTTATCTTGATTATTAATCGATTGCTTGTAAAAGTCATATCGATATTTTGTGATTAAAGGCGTCGGTCGTTAGTCGCGATGACCGTTGCGAACAACGTGCGGGGTACATGAAGTCAGTCGAACTCGAAATTGACGAGTTAGATTGCACGAATTGATATGAGAGCATTGAGATGGCGTATTGGCGGGTGTATTGGCGTATTCTAATAAAGTTTGGTTGGCACGTGACAATTTTATGGTGTGAATCAGTTCAGCTGAATTTGAATGATTGACGTTTATATTTTGACTTTTTTCTGTTTTTGCAATAAAGGGGCTCAGGGCTGGAAATGAGTTTTGTATCATTGACATGTGTCATTTGTGAAAGCAATCAAATGGTTACGTAAGTGGAAACACCATAAAAACAACAAGCGTTGAGGTCTTTGGCTTTCATTTCAAAGTCCTAAAGGTATCTGAACAAATTTGTTTTTTTTTTTCCCTCAGATATGCCCGCTAAAGACGTGAGGGTCTAAGAATTTCGAACAAAAACGCCTGTAATGGAGTTATCAAGTCAAATCAAGAGCAGCGACCTGTAGCAGAACAGACGGAATACTTTCACCCAAAGGTAACTTGAAGACCACCATTTATTTAAGGGGTCAACTATCAACTCATTGCACAGTCCTAGTAGTTAAGTCTTTATGTTATGAATTGATTTTAGATTTCTTGATTTGAAGACCTAATTTTACCACTCTGGTAGTTTGTTCTAGATTATAATTATTATTCACTCAAGCACTAAATTCTCAGACAGTTGACATTGAGCCAAGATGTTGCAGACTAAAGACCTCGATACGCCTCTCTATCTGAGGTACTTGCTCCGACTGGAATGTTTATATCTTATCAAGACAAAACGAAAGATTGAATCTTATTACTTACAATTCTTATTTAACAATCAGAAACAGATAAATAGATAATCCACTGGAGCGATGTATGACATCATCTACACTTGAATGGCTGCAGCTTGTAAGAATAAGTTTCACGATTGCCATTAAGATAGTGACAGCTAATTGAAAACGATCAAACGATAAAATAATTAGCAATAAGCTATCGCAGCAACAATCACGTTTGAGATAGTTTAAATGTTTTCGGATCGATTATCGAATTTGAAACGATTGTTTTATTTTATCGCCCGTAAATCAGATACTCAATTTATAACGTGTGCCAGGAAATAGCAAAAATTTAAGTTGACAATGTAAATAATTGTATTTTCGAATTAATGGGAACATGTAATTTATTGATTCCATAATTCTTATGTACCGTAATTTTGTGAGCGATGCAAACTGAAACATAACCGACACAGCTTTGAAAGAATAATAAAAATTCGCAAACCAAGGCTTTGGTGTATTTTAAAATCAGATCACTTATCCAAAGAATTTTGTAGTTTCCTTGAAATAAAACATTTGACTCTCCAAAAATTGTATGCAAATCCTGTCGTTATATGCACGAAATAATTTTGTTGTTTGCCTTCTTTTTTATTCTTGCCTCTCCAAATGCAAGGACGAAATACAATTTCACTCTTTTTCTGGCTTTTTTTGTGGCAAAAAAAAAGATTTTTAGAGATTCCTTTAATTCGTCACCATTTTATTTTTGTATTACGGGCAATGTTTTGGCAGCGTAACAATTCATAACGCTTATTAATAGCTGACTAATGCAGTGTTGAACCTCAGTTTAAAAGCATATTGTCTCATAAGATTATTTCCTCCAGTGGACTTTCAAATGATAATTCATATACACATAGTCAAGAAAATCTCCTGCCTGGTAGCAATAGTAAATGCCAAAAAATAAAACTAAAATAGTATTTTTTAGTTTTCTCAAAAACTCGGAGACGTAAAATTATTTGGTTTTTTGTGTTCGATTCAGGATTGATACGCACATTTTCTACAAAAAAAACAATTTACCACCCTGTCTCACAATTTGAAATGAAGGTCATATGAACGTTCACCTTTTTCGACCAAAATTTTAAGTTTGAATGCAATTTTCTCAAAAACTATGGACATGAATAATTTAAATTAAATGTACGATAACAGAGCAATGTACGATTACAGAGCAGTTTCGAAACTGGTATAGTACTTTATTTTAAGTATTGCCGTTGTTTTTTGATAGTTTCTTTTTTCATGTTAATTGATTCTTTTTTCAAATTACCCCTACCTTTTAAACGGGGCGAGATGGAGCCGTCTCCCATAGTAAAAGCGATTAGTTTTGATTGATGCCTCTACAAAACTGTTATTAAGTTTTGCAGCCAAAGTTATCGCATTCGTACCTAGCAGTGTATATATCAACTGTACGGAGACTTTTTGCCCCTTTTTTGTTAACAGTTTGCAGTTTTTTAAAAAATGAAATAAAATTCAAATAAAATGTTGCCGTTTTTTTGTATATATGTTAGTAATTGTTCGTATTTTATTCAATATCTACCAAAATTCGGATAGCTGTTTTTTTTACTTAGCGTTTTTTCACAAATTTTACACAAACAAACTGCTGTAGGGAGACTTTTTTAACTATGTGTATTCCTTTCTTAGAAACAAAAGTCAGAAGTGAAACTAAGGAAAAAGGCCTTGAAACAAAATTTTTACGTGACGTTTTTGATTTCCAAATTTAAAAGAAGTTGTGTAATGCTAATACTCTTAAGTTAATCGCTAATATTCATAGAAGGCAGATTTGTGTTTTTATTTTGTTTAAGTTAGCGGGAAATATATTTTTTCCAGTTTCTTATGCCCAAGAAGCAAAACACCTTACTCACTTTAAAAAAAAGAATCCTACCTTTCAGCGCTTAGCCTCCTAAGCCCACGACCTCCAACACCTTCAAAGTTTAACAACTTGACGAGAGATTTTGTCTTTCCAACGATACCATTTTTTTATGTAAGACTTGAAATTTCAAGTCCACAGAATGCGATGGATACCGCTACACTGCAAACACATCCCTAGTTCATCCCTTAACTGTTTATCTCCAGCTACACGAAACGAAAGGACATTTGCGTGATCGGTTGAAAAAATACAGTTATCTTTATACTAGGGTTGGTATGTCACACCAATTTTCACACGTTTGGTAAGATCGATAAATGGGAAAGGATTTTCTTTTGTTAGGTTAGGTTAGGTTGGTGGGCCGGCGGATATACCGCCTCACTTAGGTCCTTGTGGACCCCTTGTGTTACCCATTGGGGGTGGTAAGGTGTCCCCCTCCTCACTCGCGGTGTCCTATCCCAGTGCATCCTCGGTCCATTTGGTCCGGTTCAAATACCTGAAAAGATTCTTTAGAGGTAAAGAGTTTATCTCATTAAGGTCTTGGAAGAAGTAACTTCCTAATGTTCTGTGTCTCAGGTGACAAAGGCTGGGGCAGTGACAGAGGAAGTGTTGAGTATCTTCCCGCTCCTCCTCATCAGCACAGCCCCTGCAGATATTGTCACCGAGTAGTCCTATCTTAAATAAGTGGTCTTTGAGACTATTGTGACCCGTGATTACACCCACCGCTCTTGCGAGAGACCTTTTGTCATGCAAGAGCAGCACTTTCGTTTTGGCGTAGTCATATTCTGGCCACATAGTCCTCGTTGTTTCACATGTAGATAGCGCTTTCCATCTGTCGTTCGCTAATCTAATTATCTTATCCCCAATCCGCTTCTTAAGGAGGCAGATCGGTGGATCGATCCCTACTATCGCCTGTTCCAGCCCTAGTTTGGATCCTTCCCTCGCAAGCCTATCAGCTTCCTCATTGCCAGGTATGTTCCTATGACCAGGGACCCAGCAGAGATTAATCCTATGCTGCGAGCCAAGAGCCCTAAGCTCTTCGCGACAGCTCAGGACCAGCCTAGACTTGATTTCCGTAGCGGAAATCGCTTTTATGGCCGCCTGACTGTCAATAAAAATGGTGATATCAGCCGGTGGTATCGCCAACATTGATATCATTCTGGCCGATTCCCTGACTGCCAGGACCTCCGCCTGAAAGACACTGCTACAATCCGGAAGTCTGATTGATCTTCGCATGTCCAACGCTTCGGAGTATATGCCCGCGCCTGTTCCTTCCTCCATCTTCGAACCGTCGGTATACACCGCAACTGTCGAATTGCTGATGGGTGCCATCTCCTCCCACTCCTCTCTTGAGGGGAAGGAGCAAACAAAGGGTCTGTCAAAGTCGGTAAGTGGCAACGTGTAGTCGCACTTTATGCCTGTGACAGCCATCTTTCTCAAAATGCTCGAGTGTCCTGTAGTGCCAGATTTCCAATGGCCTATGCTATTGATCCTTAGTGCATATGCAGAGGCAGACTCAAGCACAAATAAGTCTAGAGGTAGCAGGTGCAGTATGGTTTCGAGCCCCGCGGTGGGAGTTGTACGGAATGCACCAGTCGCACCCATGGTCTAACGATGGCCGTGTACATCCATAGGATTACTTTGGGGTTTGGTCCCCATTTCCTCCCGAACAACCTGGCGCAGGTGTAGAACGCATTCGCAGCCTTTTTAATTCTCTCCTGAACGTTTTTTGACCAGTTGAGTCTCCTGTCTAGGATCACCCCTAGATATCTTGCACTCTCCGCTAGTGTTAGCAGCGTGCCATCTATAGCTGGGATCCTAAATTGTGGGATTAACCTCTTATTCGTGAACAGTACAAGTTCAGTCTTTTGGGGGTTAATACCTAGTCCGCATTTCTTGGTCCACCGAACTAAGCTGTCCAGGGAGTTCTGCATAATGTCTGCAACTGTTGTTAGGAATTTACCTGTTGCTAGGATGACTACGTCGTCAGCGTACGCAACGGTCTTAGTCCCCAGTTGTCCGATACTCTCTAAAGCTTCGTTTATAACCAGCACCCATAGAAGAGGGGAGATGACTCCGCCCTGTGGAGTTCCTCTTGAGGCAATAACCTTGAGGCTGCTGTTGCCTATTTTTGCATTGATTACTCTTCTGTTTAACAAACTAACCAACAGGTTGGTAATGGGTTGTTCTACTTCCGAGTTTTCAAGCGCAGTCTTTACCGCCGTGGTCGTCACATTGTTGAATGCTCCTTCAATATCCAGAAAAGCCGCTAAGGTGTATTCTTTGTCGAGCAGTGATTTCTCAGCTACCCTGACAACGCTGTGAAGAGCTGTGTCAACGCTTCTGCCCTTCATATAGGCGTGCTGTGACTCAGATATTGCCCCGCGAGGGAGCGAATTTCTTATGTGGATATTTAAGAGCTTCTCAAAAGTCTTTAGGACGAATGTGGTCAGACTTATTGGTCTGAAGTCCTTGGCCGTCGTGTGACTGGGCTTACCGGCCTTGGGAATGAAGATCACCTTGACTTCCCTCCACGCCGTTGGAATGTAGCCGCAGGACAGACAACCACTAAACAGGGTATTCAAAATAGGGACTATTATGTCCTTTGTCTTTTGCAGCATTACAGGGAAGATGCCGTCCTCTCCAGGGGATTTATAGGGGGAGAACGAATCAATAGCCCAGCTGATTTTGTCGTGACTAATGGCATGACTTGGAGTATAGGATACACTAGCTCTAGGAACCTCCTCCTCGCCTATTGGGGGTGTTTCTACGCATCCCGGAAAATGAGTATCAAGAAGAAGTCTGAGCGTTTCCGAGGAAGACTCCGTCCATTTGCCACTGCTGTCTTTCAAGAAGCCCGGGATGATCGACTCTTTGGAGAGTAGCTTACGAAGCCGAGCCGATTCCTTGGTATTCATTATGTTGTCGCAGAAGGCGCGCCACGAGGAGCGTTTCGCACTGGTCACCGCCTTCTTGAACTCCCTTTGACTGGCCTTGAAAAGGTCCCAGTCCGAGCTCTCCCTAGTTTCCTTCGCGATATTGAAAAGGAATCTTGAATTCCTCTTTAATTCACTTAGGGTTCTGTTCCACCAGCGTGGACCTTTCCTGTCCCTTACAGTCCGTAGAGGACAAGATTTCTTATACGCCTCCTTGAAGACAAGTTGAGCACCGTCGCCATCTGGTCCACCTTTTCGGGGGAGTCCGCAGTATCGGCGCTTAGCAGTTTTGCTCCTTTGCCTACAATTATCCTAAACTTTTCCCAGTTCGTTTTCCTGGGATCCCTAAATTTAACCTTATCCTCGACCGCGATGTTAACTTTTCTTTTGTTGAGTTTCATTCGAAATGAAAAGAAAAATTTTGATAAAGCTATTTTGATTTCTTTCATTTAAATGGAGTCCAAGTACTAATCTGTTTACGGCAAAACGAAACCCTCGGCGGGTGAGTAAAACTCACACTTGAACGGTTATTTTATTTTTCCTTTCCCGCCGAGACATTTTTCTGTTGTTATTGGTGTCTGACTTTTTTTTTTTAAGAAAATAGCAGAGTAAAAGGATTTCATGCTTGTTTGAACAGGAAATTTTTTTCTTATTTCTATTAAAATCTCGAATGACCAGCGATTGTCAGGTACACATTGCCGCTAAGCAGATTGTAAAAAAAATTTATTGTGTGCAGTATCATTTTTTTGACAGACTAAAAATAACATCAGAAAACACATGCCTCATATTTTTCGGTACAAGCAGTGTAAAAGCACACATTGCGTTTAATTGGTCTAAAAGATAATTTTTTTTACAGATTCAGATTTTTTTGTGTAAGACTCACTAATCGCATATATTTGGATGAACAATTTCGATTAAACCAAAAATTGATTTTTCTGGCCAATCGAAAACGAGATCTGTTCGTAAGGGGAAATTTAGTAGGCCAGACTTGTTTTATGCCAATTTTTTTATTTGTGTGTTGTCTTCTGTTTCTACTTTAACTTATGTTGTACGTAACAGACCTCCGATTTTTTTTAAATGAATGAGGTTGCTGTAACCAGGTTCATAAAATGCAAAAAGAATTGAGACGAAAGAAAGATCATCCGCAATCATAACCCGTAGATAATTTAAAATGATGGAACCAGTGCCAATTAAATTTAAACACACGTCCGAAACCGACATGTCGCCTTGCTTTTGTCCGAAAATATGAATCGTTGAAATTGACTGTTTTCTTTTCTTGATTTTTTTTTTTTGTTTTTTTTTTTTAGAACTATCCACAAATTATAGGAAAATATTTTATGGGTTTATGATGTCGTGAACCTTAAAAAAATATCTGCAAACTATCGTGTCCTACCTGTTAGCTCAGTTTGTCTATAAAACGCCGGGAAAATTTCATTGCAGTCTCAGTTTAAAAATCCGCAATGAGGTTCATAGACTACACACTGCTGCTGCTTTTATTTATTTTCAGATTCGCATCTGGTTTTGGAGATGCTGGAGCCGTTATCGCGATGAAAAGCCTGCTGATCAAAAAATTGGTAAATTACCACCACATCTATATCCTTTTTAAATCTTTAACTCATTCTCTTTCCAGCACTTCAAATTAGCGATGGCATTGCACGATGTAATCGTTCCGAGCTTTGAGCTGGCGCTGTCAAACTGTCAGACAAGCTTCAAATGGGACCGTTGGAACTGCCCAAGCAGTGACTTTCTCTCAAAAAGAACCTCCAACCACTTGGACCGTGAAAGCGCCTACGTTGTGACCATCACGGCAGCTGCGCTCATCTATACCGTCACGAAGAAGTGCTCGTCTGGTGCATTAGACGATTGTGGCTGCACGAAGGACGACAGCAGCCCGGCCGGCGTGTGCTCAGATGATCCAGACTACGGCGAGCGACTCGCTAGCACAATTCTCCATTCTTTCGAGAAAGGCACGGCAGACGTGCACACATTTGCAATTCTGCACAATAATCGTCTAGTGAAATTCATCATCCGGAAGTCCTTGCGGAGGTTCTGTCACTGTGAAAACGAAGATGTGGCATGTGGAGCCAGCAAGTGTTGGCACTCGTTGCGACCGTTTGTAGAAATTGCAGATGAAATTCGAGCTGCCTACGATAAGGCCATGGTTATCAGGGCGGACAACTCGGGTCAAATTAAGTGGCAACACATTCCCGAGGATGTGTTGCTGTATGTGCAGGACTCTCCGGATTATTGTGCGGCTGATGCGATACCTGGTTGGAGTGGGATGCGTGGTCGCCAGTGCTCTCGGAGGAGGGGCAAGGACATCAGTCAGCGCGAGCGGCAATCTTGCCGCAATTTGTGCAGAGCCTGTGGACTGAGGACGCGTGGACACACGGTGATGGGACGGAAACGCTGCAATTGTCGCTTTTCTTGGTGCTGTGAGGTCAAGTGTGACATTTGCGTAAATGTAGAAAAGCAGAGATATTGCGACTGATAAAATGGAGGGAATAAAGTTTGGATGGTTTATTGTGAAACCCTGTTGTTTTAGTAAAGGACTTTGTTGCATACATTCCAATTTATTCGCAGAACTCAGTCGACATAGTAAATAGCAGAGTTGGGATATAGTGATTACAAAAAAAAATTACACCAAGACTTAGCCTTGCGTCGTTAATTAAGGCCAGAAAAATGCGATGCAGATCGAATTAGCAATTACCATGTATTTTAATTCTATAATTACTATAATGTATGAAGAAAAATTAAATAAAGGTAGCACAGCTCTGAAACGATGATCATTTTTAAACGCCGCGAATTCGAAACGATGTAAATCAGAACGACACAGAGCGAATCTTCAGCGTACTTGTACTTATAAAATATTTCAATTACAATTTCTATTATTGAAATTGCATTTTCCATGCTGATGGTAATTAAAACTTTAATGAATTACATAGTAATCATGTAATCATTACATCTCAACTCTGATAAATAGACAAACGATAATGGCGCTTCTATGAAATAGGAGCAAAAAAAAATTGTTAAAAACCAAATCTACAAAATCCCTTTCCTGTCAACCCACACCCATTAAAAAACCATCTCAGCCATCAACTGTGTTTATTTTAACATCACCCATTACCAGAATTTCTGTTCAATTAACCCAAGTGGTCGGTCTACCCTCGACTCGATATCCACTGTACGCTGCCGTAGCCTCCGATCGCCTGCTTGGCTCGCCGGCCCAGTAAGACGGAGCTACTTCGTAGGTTGGCGCACTCTTGCTGTTGTTCTTCAGCGCCGAGATCACCAGCAGGAAAATGGCCAGCTTTCCAATCAAAATCGATTTCACCAACAGCAGCTTAAGCTTTGCCACCAGAAATGGAATAATCGCGGATTGAATAAGAAACGGCAGGATGAACAGCGGAAGGATCTTCGAGATCATCTCGTACTTTTTCCCTCGGCCTATCAGAGACATAAACCACAATTTCAATGGAGATAAAATTAATTATTCCTTTGCTCACCTTCTACCTCCGGGTCGTTCCACCGACCAAATAGGATATCCTTCAGACAGTCCTCGTCCAAGTTCACACTCACGATGTCATTTTTCATGTCCAGGCTCATATTGACGCCCGTCCCGACCTTGTACCGGAACTCCTCGTCGTGGCTGTAGATCAGTGGATCCTCGGCAGCAACGGCTCCCGCTCGCTTCTTCTTGTTCCTTCGCCTTTTCTTCTTTTTCTTCTTCAGCTTCTGCGTGCCCTCCGCAGCGGGTGTTCGCTCCGTGGCGGTGGCGTTGACGTTCGAC
Organism: Syritta pipiens; assembly: GCA_905187475.1. Classification (NCBI taxonomy): domain Eukaryota; kingdom Metazoa; phylum Arthropoda; class Insecta; order Diptera; family Syrphidae; genus Syritta; species Syritta pipiens. Next base: position 11,997,704 of record LR994572.1, on the reverse strand, counting down.
GCTGAGATAGTTGCAGCAGTGAGACGGTCTTTCAACATTTTTCGGTACTGCGACGACGTCCGGTTGCCGAGGTACGTGCTCTTGTAGTTCTTGTATATCCCCAGGAACACATTCCTCAGGGGTTTTCCTTTCTTCTCGAATATCTCGTGCTTGTCCTGGCGGTGCTCAATGATGGTTTCGCCAATACTCCGGCCGTCTTCTGTCTTTGAAGAAGACTCCTTCGTCTCCAAGGCGATCTCTTCACTGTTTGTACTTTGGTCTATGACAAGGTCCTCGGACTCTTGACTGTGCGCCTCCAGTTCAGTGGCGCGAACCGAACTTAGGGCTAAGCACACACTCAACAGCAGCAGCTCCAGTCTCATTCTAACGACATTTCTCCACACGTCACAAGAAAACAAATCGATTATCAATGCACACGCGACGACGACGGTACGTGACTCGTGACTCGATAGTCGAATGAGTATCCGCGAAATGCTGCAAATCTCCATCCACTTGGGATTTTATTAACTCTCTCGACTTCAATTGACTGGAAACCGCGCTGTGATTCCAGAAATTCCAGCCAAAGAAGGAAGCGGGGATCTACAGAAGCTGCCTGTTTGTGTTTGCCCATTCATTCACGGCCAGACTAGAACGGTTATGAATCTAGTCTGTGGCGAAATCGTCATGGTTTTTCGCGGATCTCTCTTCGATTGAGCCAGAGCGTCCAGAGAAAGAAGGGGAATCAACAATAAAAAGAAAAGGCCATGGTGTCGGGACTAGTGGCGGTGCTTCTGATGGGAGATTCAATCGAGCGCAAATGTTTGATCTGGTGTTCCAGTTCCACTTCAGCAGCCCCGGGATTACTGGATCAATCAGTAAATGAGTTTTTTTTTGCGAGTTTTCACTGGCGAGAAGTCTGGCGCGTTGATTAAGATTCTGGACCGCACGTGGAAAATAAGGAGTTCAGGTTGTAAGGTTGATGGAGTGAAAAATGGTGCAGTGTAATTAACGAGCACGTGAGAAGTGAACATGTTGCTGTATGTGGAACAGACTTTAACTTGATGTACTCAACACCCTCGGGAAAGCACAGAAGCCAGAGGGCAAATTAAGATAGATCTTGATAGACTCAAGAGAAGGTTTATTCGTGCAGTATTCCTTGATGTTTACTTTCTTCTACACAGATGAGTGAATCCTTATCTTCAAAAAGATCTCCCCTCAGGAATGCCACGAAGATGAATGTTGGTTTGCAAAAGCTGCAATCACGTTGATCGCATCCTCTCAGCGGGAAAACAAACAAGTTCACTGCGATGACCCTTCTTGATGGGATCAGAAAGTTATTTTCCCTTTCATCCTTCGATCGTGATGATTGTGGAACTTTTCATGCCAGTGAAAACTGGTTAGCAGTTTTGGAGTTACTATTTGTATACACGACGCCCATTCGGTGGGCGGTGGACGATTTAGATAGAGCTTTGCAAATCCTCTCAATCTTGTTGCCAATTCAGCAACGTGTAAAGGTTTTGATTCATTTTTATTGTGAAAAATGAGCACATGAGCACAAGAACACATGAATGACTTGACTTAATGTAGCCACTGTGTTGTGCTCCTTTCTTTTTTTTTTTCTAACACAAGCGAAAGGTACCTACTGTTTATTGCTGCTTCCGAAACAGCGAATTGGGAAAGCTTTTTGTTGACAGAATTAGTCGAGAAGATTTGCTGCTCCCTGACTAGATCGAGAAAATTGTTTGGTGAGGGCTGTATTCAAAACAGAATACTCAAAATTATTGACAAATTCAAAAAAAATCACAAAATATTTAAAACAAGTATTTTGTGGTCAGTACACAACTCACGAAAGGTGTTAAAGCGCCTAGTCCTCGTAATTTATACATCGGAAATGCATAGGTATTTCAAGTTTTTGAAAACGAAAATTAAAACAGAGCCACACTATCACGAATTTATCACCATATTGATCTGTTGGATATTTATTTCTGTAGCCAAATAGATAGACGATTTTACCGTTGATAGGCAATTTTTCCTTTGGGAAGCACTCAATAAAATCGCCGACTTTTTTGTGCGAAAACTAAAACTTAGTCTTTAAGTAGAGCCACCCAAAATAAATGTTTTTTTTTTTTTTCAAAAAATCTCCATAAGACGAAACTTCATTGAGGTCGTGGAGAGAATTACTTTGTAGTTCGCAATCAAGCTGGGAGATAGATCATGAACCGGCGATTTCTGTTGATTTTCCTAACAAGTGCATGTTTTCTGCAATCTTCCTAAAAAAACAGATCAAATTGGACTCAAGCACTTTCTTATTATCGACTGACTCCGGAGAGTGTAAAGTTCTGTTACAAAAATATTTTTGTTTATTCATTTTGTTGGTAAAGTCTTCGAGTTTGTTTACTTTCATTAGCTACTTCAACTTGAATGTTTTAGCTTTAGTTCAGTTGTCCACTCTTCCAGTTGTCCATTGGCCCATTTAAAAAGTTGTCCGTTCTAGTCTTCTTTAATACCAGAAGACATAAAACGATTCGCTGTGTTCGAGTCAGAATGAATGTAAGCATTAACGACAAGATCGTAACTCAGCACTGCAACTCACAGTTTAGGAAAAAAATTGATTGAATTTATTTTTTTTTTATTAAATTTTAAATTTGTATGCGAATTTTTCAGAAACTATGGATATGAATAGTCTAACTTGAAAGTAACATAATTCTGGTTTTGAAAATTGGTATAGAACTTTATTTTATTTTTATATTTTTCATTTTCATGTTGATTGATTTGATTTCAAATTGTCCCTGCCTCTTAAACGAGGTACAATAGACCCCGCTCCGCTAAAAAAAAAACACATATCAATTTTTGGCGCCAAAGTTATAGCTTCTCCACACATCAAAACGGATATTTTTTCTAAACCTGCAAAAGTGGATACATTTTTGCGCGGTACTGTACGCCAGATGGATAAACTAATTGATTCAACCCCAGAACTATAAGGCCATCTATAGCAGAAGAAAAATAATCAAAATTTTGCTGAAGATGAGTATTCTTAGATAGAAACCGCAGCACTAGATTAGGTTAGAGTGGTTGGCTGGGGCAACAGAGGCCGACCACACTTAGGCCAGACTAGGCTTATTGTGATACCACAATATGCAGATCCATTTCGCACCCTAATGGAACCAGATGGAGCTTCTTACGAAGTTATGGATCTGATTGATGCTGATTTTACTCAGATCGCTCAGACTGTCAAGGAAGTGCTTGCCTAGGTAAATTCGTCTACGAAGCGCCAAGGCCTCGCATGAACATAAGAGATGGAAGATGGTTTCCTCCTCCTCTTCACCCAGGCAACTTCTGCAAAAGTCATTGGCAGGGACTCCAAGTCTGCTGGCATGTCTGCCGATGGTGCAGTGTCTGTCCCTCCGAAGGAGGCAGGTAGTGCGCTTAGCATCTAGCACGAGCCAAATCTGTTTGGTGTGCAAACACGTTGAGCTTTCTTGCCACCCGTGATTGGTGATTTTAAGGCTGTGAAGTTTTATGTTTAATTTGGTTGTAGCTACTGGCATGGCCGGTAATTCTCTTCGGAGTTGTAGTGGAATTGTGGTCGCATGCCTGGCGAGTCCGTCAGCTTGGCAATTACCCTGAATGTCACTATGCCCAGGCACTCACATGAGGTGAATATTGAACGCAGCACTAACCTGATGTAAATTTACAGCTAAAGTTTCAGACTACCAAAATCCCAAATTTTCATTCATCTTCTAGGTACACCTAACTTTTGTACGAATTACAGATGAATCTCAGTCAATTCGGTTCAATCGCACGTGTGCCAACGTCTCCGGTTATGACGACGTACTTTATTACAAATACCCCGCCAACTCAATTCGCTTTTACCACTGTTCCAAATAATTTTATGCGTTAGTTCATTAGCCATATCCGTCAACAGTACCAGTGAAACGAAAGCGAAGTGGCCGCATTTTCTTCAGTACATCCACATTTATCCCGATCATAAAACGAATTTAAAAAAAAATACCTCAGCGTGCAATGTAACTCCGATCACGTTCTCCGTCGAAACGTCAATTTTTCATAAAAGCCGAAGCTGAAGTTGAAGTCTAAGTCGAAGCGGTAACAAAAGAAGAAGAAAACACTTTGTTGTAGTTTCAATTTTTATTTTCATTTTTTAATTCATGAATGAAATTATAAATTCTTTGCAAACTTTTACCCATTCCTCCCACCAACCGGCGACGATCTAACGCTCGAACGCTACCACCGAGCTCTAGTTGGTCGTTGTAGCGGAATCCGCATGTCTGCAGAGATTGCAAATCCTTTTACAGTCAACCAGTGAACTTTATGACGTTTTTAGCATTTCCTCTTCTCAAAACTGCAACCAATCACATATCGGTATGCTCCTCTTCCACTTAAATATTCATGAGGGGTGGCCGCCGCGCGGTTTCTTTTACCAAAAAGCCATCACCACAAACCTTCAACTTCGGCGTGTCAACCAAAAATGTTCGATCGAAATTTGTGACACTGATCGTTGGCCGTGAGGTGACATACAACTCTTCGGTCTCTGTGTCTTCGTTTTCATTTTCGATTGCTTTGGGTGTGGGTGATTAAAAACCTCCGACGCTCGGAATTCTTCATTCAATTGTTGCCCATCGGCCATCGATTAATCACGAGTAGTTGAGTGCCGCCACCGCCGACTCCTTATCGTCTGTCAGTTTGGATTATAACGCTGCTGTTTTACATTCGAAGGACTACCCTAAGGATTATCCGATACAAAAATCAAACATTAAAAATCTACGAAAATGGCAATCAATCAGAAATTCTTACTCGCCGTAGTGCTGGTGTGCTTTGTGATCAATGACGTGCTCTGTCAGCAGGCTGCCGAGAACGTCTCGAGTAGCAGTGAATCCGACGTGGCTGGTTTGTTAACAAATTTAAGACGGATTGAGATGTTCCTCTTATCGATCCTTCACTTTTTCTCATTCCAGAGGGACGCACATTCGGACATCACTTCTTGAAGAGGATTAGCTTTGCCATCGTTCCTGCTGCGTTCGTTGTGGGTGTCATTACGACATTGTTGGCTGCTTTGACTGTGGTCTCGATGAAGGGATTGGGTGTTGGGGTAAGTACAAGCAAATCCATCTCTTGTCAGTAGATGATTCTTATTTTCATTTTTTTGCAGCTCATCCTCTTGGTTCTGGCCATTGGACAACTCATGTCCCGCGCCTTGCCACAAGTCCGTGCCGCACCACTGCAGGCTCCAATTCCGATTGTCTACTCTCACCAGCACACTCAGCAGCCGGTCTGGCTGGAAAAGGAGTGGTAACCGCCCAAGTCCTGTCATCGTGAACTGAAGCAAAACCAAAAATCAGTTTTAGATAGATTGTAAGACCTATTTATTTATTTAATTAAACGAACCTTACTCTCCGCAATAACGGTCTTGTCAAAATAAGAAATTGTATTTTAATTCATCACACCACCACCACTGTGCTCGTTTACTGTCAGATGACAGTCTCAGGACGTCAGGTTTCATTTGTTTTTGATTTGTTGTTGGAAGGAAGACAAAAAAGTGAAATTTCTGGGTCAGCAAAACGTCGAATTTTCACCACGATTAATTATTCAGAATACGTGCGCGTATATTGTCATCGATATGGTAATGAGAAGAACTGTTTTCAGACAATCGAACAATTGTTATGGGTCACGATGTGGGACATAACGTCTGCTCACGAGGGAATGGAAAAAGGAAGTTAAGACGTGAGATCGTTTCGATCGATTGAAGGTTTTGACGCGTGTATTTCGTGAGGTGTGTAGAGAATGCCAAGGGGACGATGTGCTTTGTGGGTCTGTCTGAAGATAAAATCATGATTAAAAATTTGCTCCAATAAGAAAAATTCAACGAAAAGGTTTCTACGAACGGAACGAAAACCTTTTTCTTTATTATTCAGTCTTTCGAAAGATCTCCGGTCGTAGATTCTCTACAAAAAAAAGGCAATACATCTAAACAAAAGTGTCAAGGAAAACATTCTGTTTTTATTTGATTCTTGAGAGTCAAAGGCAATCTCGTTTTTAAACTAATTCAACGCTGGAGCTCTAAAAAGTGGGACATGATCTTGAAAAGAAATCGCAACTAGTAGCAACAAAAAAAATAATGAACTATTGGTAAGATTGCGTTTGAAACATATTTTGCTTAGATTACTGAGTCAAGACTAACCTCATTTCAAGACCTTGAATTGTTAAAATGATTGCAGAGGCTTCTAGCACAATATGAGCAAGAAAATTTGAAGAAAACTCAGCTTTTTTTGTGAAAATTATTGCAGAGGCTTCTAGGACAATATGAGTAAGAAAATTAAAGAAAACTCACTTTTGAGTTTTCAAATAATGCTCAATCTTAAAATTAAAAATAGGGATAAAAGTGAAACAAGATAAGAAAGGTAACCAACAACAATATTTGATTTTCGTGGCTGAGACTTATTCAATTTTGTCCCACATGTTTTCTGTGTGGCATATAAGTTTTTGCATTAAACAGATTTTGAATTCATTGACCACAAAATTGGAGCGTTCAGCTTAGAGTCGGGGCTATCTTTTAATTTATTCCTGTCTTTGGATTTTGAAAGAAGTCAGTTAAGTTTTTTAATTGCCTTCAGCTGAGGAGTCTTAACCAAAGCTTAAGTCATTTTTAAATCAAACTCTAGCTCTAAGCTTAATCATTCCTTAAAGGTTGCGAAAATGATTGGGCTCTTTCATCATAAATGTTCAAAATAAGAAATACACTCTTGAGTCGTGCTTTTTTTTGTTTTAGATTTTGGCTGCAATACGACAATGAGAACCTGGTATTTTAATTGGACAAAATCTGGCCAAAATCCTCACTGTATTAAAATCTGGTGGAAAATTTAAAATCTTTAATTTCATAATTACAGCACAGTGCAAAAATGGATACATAATCGTCGATCTTATGTCTTTTTTTGTAAATAAAAAACCTACCTATGCAAAAAATAATCTGTAATCATGGCGCGATAACGCTGATCATTCACAGTAACGTGACAATCGTTATCGTCGACGAAAAAATATGGCCCAATAACGCCGCCAGCATACAAACCGCACCAAAAAGCTAATTTTTGTAGATGAAGTAATGGATAACTCATAAAGCACATGTGGACCAATAACGACGAACTCATTGAGCCAAAAATGAGCCTGGTGACTGAAGATGATTTTGTGATAAAATTCATCATATTGGCGCATGTTTTCCAGAGCCCAATCAGAGAACGTACGTCGCTTTAAATGGTCCATCGGCTTCAATTCTTGAATCAGTTTGATCTTTTATTGGTGTGAACCAAAGTCCTTATGCAAAATACGCCATAATGTGGTCTGAGCGATGACCAATTCTTGAGAACGCCGTGGGATTGATCGATTTGGATCGTTTGCTACTCGTTTGGACACCTGAACGGCAGCGATACTTTCAACACTTCGACCAACCCGTTGTCCCACTGACACGGCAACATCACACAACGAATATGCAGACTCAAGTTCTTCCACTAAACTTGTTATTGCCTGTCTACTAGGGCAAGAACTACGACCATAAAATTGGAGTTAACGATCTCAAAGTTGCGGTCACCGACTCCGAATTTCGGTAGAAAATTTTTATAATTTGCAGACGTTGCTCGTTCGGGTACTTTACCATTAAAAAAAATGCTAAGTTTACTGAATAAATAGACAGTAACAGTTCGATGATTAGTGAAAGGGTGCGTTCACAAATGAAATTCAAAGTTGTCAAGTCCGTATTGGAAAGTTGGAAACCCTTTAATAATGCGACGGAGTGTAGGCTAAGCAAAGAAAAACGAAGAGCCGAGTTTGAGGTTAGAATTTTTTATATGATTGAAGCTCTAGAATTATGTCGCTGCATATTGCTAACATCTGAGAGTATATTCAAATTAGTGTTCGTTTGGTACAGAAACAAGTTCTTAGTTAAAAAAAAACTCTATACTTGCAGTCTTTGAACGGATAGAGTCTAACTTTCTCGCAACTGTGCTGTGGGTGTTTTTTTAAGTACGATTAAAGGAAATGGCTGTCTGTTCCCGGTTCGAAACGACTAATTGAGAAGTTCCTTCGTTATAGAAATATGTTTCTATTGGATTATCTGTCGTTTGCCATAAAGATCGTTTGATATCTTCCGAGCCATATTTACGGCTACCTATCCTCGTTCAATGACTTACAGCACTCAACAAAAAACTATTACTTAATTAAATTAATTTCTTTCGGGAGTAATCAGTTTTACGGCCGTGTGGGAACCATAGAGAGTTCTACAATCATGTGGTCAGATCCATTTGACTGCGACTTCTAATTGTGAAAGTCTTTAAGAGACAGTGCGGATCCTGCTAAGCTTGCCACTAAAATATCTGTGTCTCTAGTAACTGTGAAAAGAAAAGTCTGTCATGGACCACAGTAGAAGAATAAAAGTATTCTGCGTTTATTAATAGCGACATGTTTATTTTTATTTATTTATTTTTTTTAATTGCAGCCAACCGCCTTTTAGTGATTAACTGGCACAGAATCGCAGCACAACTTCCAACAGTCCGATAAGGATGATTTAAGGCGGATATGTGATTAGTCCCGCTAAACGTTTACCCAAGTCTTTTCGATCGATGGAGCCCACCACTGTCGCTTCGCACATATGTTCCACTTTCAGAACCCCGATGCTCGTGTTAATGTCATGGCCACGATCTAATTCGATTTCTTATTCAACTATTCAGCGGGTTTCTTCGTCGCATACCACATCGTTGTTCCAGTTTGTCGCAACACGAACCAGGAACTCCTGAACAGCTCGTAAACAAATCGGCCAAATCGTTGCTCTCTGTGTGAGATCTGCACTTCATTGTTCGGCGTTATTAGGTGCCGTGGTGTGATGTGATTTGGGCCACTTGACGGTTCTCTGATGCGTGTAGCAGCCTGCTCTCGCCAGCTTCTTATATAACACGTATTACTCGCTAATACGCCTAATGAAGCCTCGAACGCAACAGCACGATCTCGAGCAATAAAAACTGACCCACGATGAGCGTTACCTAACGAATCGACGGATCAACGAATCAAAAGGAGAAAAGCGTTTGCATCCAATTCCATGCGCCTCCTTTCCAGTGGCTTACCGGGTCAACACACACACACAGAGACGCGTCTATCTGGCCGTGCAACTTTCCATAAAGTTAACCTAAATTCTCGCAAACTAGAAAAACCACTGCGCCTACCCATCGTGATCTTCAAATCTTCTCCGGCATCCTTGAAACTCCACGCCAGCCAGACGTGGATCCACCGCGCAGTCTGTTGCTTGCCATTAGACGGACAAGTACATCGGTTCCCGTACGAGCGATTCGCGTTGACGACGCTGAAACAAAAATGCACGCAGCTACGATATTGATTGGGATTTACGTGATTTGCGGTATCGCACCCACGAACCAGTGGATAATTGAGGATAACTCAGTGAATTCGGCACTAGATGGCGGTGTGAGCGAAATAAAGAAAAGCAACGACCAAGTGACAAAAACCGTGACATATCTTCGGGCGTCGACACCCGCGCGAATTTTGGAATGCGTGCGTCGATTCAGCGTTTTGCGATGCACAAAGCTCTTCGTGCTGCAGAAGATGGAGGGGAAGCCGGTTCTTAATCGCAGTGGAAATCTGACCAAGGACTTCCTGAATCAGTTCTTCGGCGACGATGGGTCGAGTATGGAGAGCTTGGTCGATGGAGAGCTCTCGGAGATATCCGACGCTGAGTTGACGCAGCGGGTGGTGTGGAACTTTAAGAGGTTCTTCCAGAATCGAAACATTCAACTGCACTTCCTGCCGGGCGTCATGGTGAAGATCGTGCCGAGCAAGGAGAACAAAATTAAGCTGTCGCTAAGGCGGAGCACCCGAAGTGAGTTATTGAAGATTAGTGTTCGCATTTCCACATGCAAAAAGTTTATTTTTAGGGCATCTACAGGACGTTGTCACGGGCCGTGGCAAGGGCGGTGGACACAAGAAGAAACTGAAGAAAAAGAAACACCACTCGTATAAGGACACAATTATTCAAATGGCAGTGCCGGTAATGGTCATGCCTGCAGTTCTAATGGGGACGTTCCTGCCGTTTATGTTGCCGGCTCTGAAAATGGCAACGATAATGTCGACAATCATGAATAACAGCGCATTTTTGGCGGCTTTGCTATACGCGGCCAGGACTTATGTGATGAACAGCGACAACCAAGCGCAGCAGGTGACCTATTCCCATGGAGCTTACCACTGATCCGGTGTTAGGAAGGGTAAAGGGAAGGAGGATTTGTATTTTTCACTGCTAAAACAAATAAAAGACCGAAAGTGTGTGAGAGCATTTCTCTTTTTACTTTTTTTTTGTATAGAATAATTACGCTTGATTTTTTTTTTGCACTCCAAACATTCGTTGTTCTTAGTCCCATCAGCGCTAATTGAGGTCACTAAGACTCTTTCAATTGAGTTAGGACTCAAAGCATTTTAGAATATCAAACAGCATTTCACAGCGCACATTAGAGAGTCAGTTTTATGGAGAGCAAAATGAACAATTTTAAATTTAAGTTCATCGTGACAACATGGTCCCCAACCTCATCAATTGATCACCACTCAGATGATCACCTATTTGCGACCCCACTCATTCCACCCCAACATTTTATCAAAAAAACTTCTTCTCGAAGCGTTTTAAATTAATTTATTAATTAGTTTCAGCGATTCATCACAAAAAACAATCGCTGAAAGCAATAAACCCAGTCTAGACATAAAATTCATAATTCTCATATCTCAAACCCAATTACTGCGACAGGCACCAATTATACGCATTAATCTTGTATTAATTATATACAAATAAACTTAAGACACTAACAACAATAAACTACTCATCTATAAATACAGCTTAACACAGCTAAGTCCTTAATTATCCTTCTTAATGATGCACGCACCCTGACGGTCATCGTCGCGCATGTCCGCATCATCCCAGCCCCACACGAGATTCTCCTCGTTCTCGTGATTCAGCTGCAGCAACAGCTCATCTGTTGTTGCGCTGTTGTTGTTGTCGTTGTTGTTTACGTCGCTCGAGGCATAAATGTGACTCCCGTCACCAGTGCGGAGCACCCTCTTGCGGATCATCTCTTCCGAGACAGTCTTGAGGTCGTACGCAAGGCCTGCGAAATAGAAAATAGGAACACCAGACGTTAGTCATAATCCGACATGCGTCAGTCATTCGTGTCTCAACTCACCGAACTTGGCAAAGAAATTTATCAGCGCAGTCGACCAATTGTAGGTGTAAGTTCCCAGCTCAGCCGCTTTGTAGTCCCAGGGGAAGACGTGGTGGTAGTTGTGCCAGCCCTCGCCGTAGGCCAAGATCGACACCAGCTTGTTGTTGGTGGACGTGATGAACTTGTCGTACGGCTTCATTCCGTAGAAGTGAGCGGCACTGTTCACCAGCCAGGTGTAATGCAACGAGAGCACGTACCGGAAGATCGAGCAAGTGAAGAAGCAGATCTTGATTGAGTACCCGAAGTAGAAGTACGGGATCAGGGCGGGGATGATGAAGCAACACGGCAGCATGATATAGAAGTAGTACCTAAAAAGATCAGCTTAATCGCATGACTCTCTGCGATCATCTGTGTAAACTTACTTCTTTTGGAACATCACAATCGGATCGGCTCTCAGGTCGCTCATGTCGATTTGCTTGCCCTTTTCCTTGACATCAGGGTGCTTCTTGCACATTAGCCAGCCCATGTGTGAGAAGAAGAATCCTCGTCGTGAGTTGTGCGGGTCGGCGTTGGTGTCGGTGAACTTGTGGTGCACCCTGTGATCGCGCACCCACTCGTAGATACTGTTCTGGAACGCGATCGATTGGCAGATCATCAGGAAGACTCGCATCGGCCATTTGGCCTTGTAGGCGCGATGTGACCATAGTCGATGGGCACCGGCAGTAATGCCGAATCCACCAAATGTGCCAAAGACGTAACCTGTAATGGGAGGGAAGCATTTTAAAACGTTGAACAAAAACTGCTCTGTGAATTTCGATTAGAGAGATTTTTTTCAATCTGTTCCAATTTATAAACTTCATGTTTTGTTCTCAAATCTAATCAAAATTCACACTGCTATTAACAAAAACATCAATTCTGAATCTTTTTTAAGGTTTTATATGTATTTGAAAGGGCTCTGCGATTTATTGGGTGTTCAAAAAAATTTGTAGTAGATGCCTTTGAAAAACTATAGTTTGTCTGCAAAGTGACTACTTGAGCTTCTTTTTTTTAAAGACATCATTTAAATTACATTTTTCCGTAAAAAGTTATTTAAATTTGAAAATGAGTTAAAATTTATAATTGATTACATCATTACGATGTCGTTTCATTTGTCGTTAACCCTTTCATGTCTAGTGTTTTTCCTGTACAACATGAATTTCATCTACTGACAACTCGAAAATGTTGGCGTCTTTACAGTAAAACTGCAGTAGTTTTATTCTAAAAGCTGATTTTTGACCATTTAAGTCTGCGTCAGATGTCTTAAATAGAATGTTCGGAATCTTTTACTTCGTTTTTGGTGAATCAAAAAAAAAAATGATATTCCCTGTGGCTGAAATTGGACGTGGGCTTAAGTGGAACGTATTTTTTTCATTGACAAACACATTCAATTTATTTTTTTTTTTTAATTATTTCCGTTTTTTCAGACCTTTATGTTCTGTAAGTCTCATTTAAGTTCAAATAGACGTCGAGTTAAACAATACAAAAATTCGGAATAGTGTCGTCATATTTGCTTTTTTATTTAAGAAAATGTAAGAAAGCCTCGCAGGCCGCTGAAAAAAAAATGTTGAAATTTACGGTGATCACGCTGTAATTATAAAACAGCAACAAAAAGGTTTGCTCGTTTTCGATCTAAAAATTTTGATCATCACAGCAAAAGTCGATAAGCAAGACGAATTAAGAAGTCATCGTCAAATACTAATCAACCATTTGAAAAACGCTGAATACAAAAAAAGCTCGATCTTTGGTGGTCAAAAAAAAAAATAGGTGTAAAAAATTTATTTCAAAAAACTCAAACTTCCCGTCCGTGCATAAACAGTGAAAAATTTAATAGACCAAATTTTCATTTGCGATTCACTACAAAAACGGAATGAAATCGAAACCCATCCTGAAGCGAATAATGGCGAGCTATGAAGAGTGAATCGCTTATGACAATAATGTGCGAAAAAGACCGTGGACGAAGAAATGTAAAGCTAAGCTAAAAAACGGTGGCAAAGTCAGAATTGACATCAAGAAAGGTAATGTTATGGGTCTGGTGCGATTGGAAGGAAATTGTTCATTATGATCAGTAACCTGGTCAAACAGTTAATTCAGTCAGTAAGCGATAAAATAAATTCCAATTTAAAATAGAAGAAATCACATTTAACAACACCCTGCATGTTTCGAACATTTGCGAAACGGATTCTAGTTTATAGAATACGGATAGTAACGGATTCTATTAACTAAAAACCCAAAAGATAACTGGCAGCACAATGGGCCTAGGTTTGGCCTAAGTGTAGCAAAATTTGAAAGTGTGTGTGTTGTAAACTAAAATATGCTCGGACCATCTGATCAGGCGATGGACCCGACCGCCCAACGTTTTTAATAAATGCCACATAAGATGTACTTTTTTTCTTAGTCTTTTACGAAATAAAGATAACGACGAGTTGCAACAAATGTTTTTTTTACTTCGTCCCTTTTTCTCCTACAGCACTGTCACCAATGAACGAAGCAATTCAGAAATGATTAATTAGAAAAGTGGTTGATTTCCATCATGAGAACGCCAGAGCACACACTGATGAAGATCAGCAGAAACTAAGGGAGCTTGGTTGGAGAGTTTTGATGCATTTACGATATAGCTCAGACCTTGCACCTTCATATTATCATTTATATCGATCTTTGTAGAACTACTAATGGTGTTGTTTTAAATTCTATAGAGGCCTGCTAAGCGAACTTGAATCAGTTTTTCGTTCAAAAGTCGCAGAAGTCCTACACAGACGATTTCATCTGCGTATGTATAATGGCTTTACCCCAAAAATTGCGAATTGATTTTTATCGAGCAATCAATGGCACATATTTGGTTTAATAAAACTCGTTTGAAATATAAGAATCCTATCCAGCAGACGACAAAGCTATGCTGTTTAATTTTTTTTTTTTGTCCCTTCTATGGCAATTTCTATCTATCTATGGTATGTAATTTTGCGAAGCCTTGAGGCTTGTCTGCAAAAATATTTTATGCAGTCATTAAAATTTAATATTTCATTGATTTTAATCTTGTACATTGTGAAAAGAATTGATTGAAATAAAAATCAAATTATTTAATTAATTAAATCTAATTGAATTTATAAGAATTTTTTTTCATTTTTGCTTGAGTTTGCTAACCAACTTTTCCAAACACCCAATATGTTGGACACAAATTATGGGTCATATATGGTGTGGGAATTTGTCTCCTGTAGGACAAACGAGGACATACAGTATCGGACAAAACAATATCATCCCACCTAAGCCAACTAGCGTTTTTGCTTGTTGCGGCTGACCGAGAGAAGTTACGAAGTTGACATTTTGTTTCCTCATTTTTATGATTTTTTGAGTTTAGTGAATTTTTATAATTTTTTTCGTAAGGGAAAGGTATAATGTTGAAGGAAAATGACGGAAAAAAATGTCAACTTCATAACTTCTCTCTGTCATCCTCTACAAGCAAAAACGTCGTGTTGCTGTATGTTGCCTTTCAGAAGAGCCGGTCTTTTAGGCAATCTAATATCTAAAGTATAAACCATTGATGTCCTACACAACTAACTGTCAAAGTTCAAAAAAAAGACTCCTATGATTTCGATAACGATCGTCATTGTCCTCATTTCCACGATGGCCTAATCAGCATCACTCTGCGGTCAATAACCCAAATGAACAATCGATCTTTCTGTCAAAATTTCATGAATGAAATGACCAACTCGTTTGTCCGTCACCCAAAAATGTTTCTCTATGTAATAAAAAACAAGCATCGCACTAGACGATGGTCATCATTGAAACGAAATTGAAGTTCAAGTTGACGTATCTCTCTCCCAGATTTGATTTGAATTAACATTTAGGTAGCATCCAAAGCAATGAACCAAAACCCAACACGTGACAGTTATGTATATATATCTATTCAGCAAAACTTGACTTGTATCAGGTAAGCAGGTAAAAAACAAAAAAAAACAAAACCTAATCAAATGCATACTACCACTTTCGTTTTCATTTATTGTGTTTACGATTAGCATATTTATTCGAAAATCAAAAATTGATTCCAGAATTTGCATTTACTTCCTGGAGCGTCAGATTTTTGTGTTAAACAATTTTGAAAACTGGTTGGCGATAGAACTGCCTACCCTGATACGGTCGCGTTCCAGATTGTCAAATGCAGCTTTTTTTATCAACCCGGTTGCGACTTTGGACTTACAGCCGGTTAAAATACGAAGCGGTGAATCTCACACGTGTTTTGTTGAAAAGACCAGCAATTAATTTTATGATAATTAGGCGTGTGAGTCTTTGTTGGCTGCCTGCCTTTATAAATTATGCATGGCTTCTTTTGAGACTTTGAGGAAATAATTCTGTTGATAGTGGGGTTTTTGTTTTTTCTTTTTTTTTTCTTCGAAATCAGAATTAACTTAGGTCTGAGATGATTCTATTTCAATGACGATGATGTGAGGGTTAGAGCGTCTACCATCACTATTTTTCCAGGGCTCTAGGTTGGCTTTGAGTTAAAACTTGTTTTGCGTTTTGTGATTCAGTAGCTTCTAATGTCTTAGAATTGTACTTCGGACTGGCTGAAGCGAAGGGCTTTCATGTTTTTCACAAGAAAATTATTAAAAATTTAACGACGGCGAGAGAGGCCTTTCCAAGGCTTTGACGATGACATTGGCATTTGACATTTGACTTCAGTCCAATGTGGTGGTAAAAAATTATTTGAGGCTGTTTTGGAGCTACGCGAGTGAAATGAATTTGACTGCTTGATTTTTGGCGGGTTTTAGTGGACGATGAATGAAGACAGCAGACGTTATTAAGCTAAGATCACAGCTAAGGGAAATTCAATTTGTCCTAATAACTTTAATAACTTTAAATCACAATCCAGTACAAGAATTATTCTAAGGATTCTAGAGCAAAATAATAAGAGAGAACAATTTTCCGACTAAGAATAAATATTTTGAGCAAAAATATTTCTCTTTTGTGCTAAGAGAAAACGATATTTTTTTTTATTTCGAAAACAAAAAAACTCAAAATATTATTTCGTTAAATCACTTTAAAACAAAAACACCGCAAATATTATTTCGTTAAATCACTTTTCGGGATAATAAATCTTTTTATGAAAATGTGGTAGACCATTTTTAAGATTAGGGACTTAAGATATGAGATCAAAAACAGTAGAAACGTTCATCCAGAGATGCGGAAAAACAGAATTTCTTATTATTCTTTTTTTTTTAAAGTGACAGCCATAATTTAAAAACAAAGATGAGAGATAGAATTAAAAAAAAAAAATAATTAATTTTTCAAACCAGTCGAACAAAAGGTCTGCTCTTAAAAAAAAAAAATTTAATCGAGAGAAGAAAAGTTGATCTGTTTGATGTAAAATTTTCGAACCTAACTAACCACCGACAAAGACTGAATTTTTCCTTACAACCAAAATCTTTTCGAGTGCAATAACCCACTTCTTATGTCCTTCGACGACAACCCGACGAAGATAAATATTTCTGATTAAATAACTCAAGCAATAGAAAGATCTGCTTACTAAAACATATTCCAGGCACACATCGTCAAAATAAAAGAGAAAACTTAACCGGACAACAAAAATAAAACCAACGTCCATGCTAAGGGGACAACTTTGTTCTCTTTGCTTTGCAAATCTCTCGATACGCGACAAACGAATACAAATACTCCGTACTTGACGTAGCTCGATACTTTACATTTAACCGCCAAAGATATGAGTGTTGAATTCGTAACCAGCCAACGGAGGCACCGACTTTCTACGTGTCTCTTTGAATTCGTTTCAATGGAGAGATGGTTACGGTTGATGAAAAAAAAAAAGTTTTTCAAAAGCTTGACACTGATTACGCACGCACGTAGGAAGCATGCGTTTCATAAATAGAGAGAATGTCTGCAGACAGACTCGAAGGTAATTAAAAAAAATTGAAACGCTCAGAACATTGACTTGACCTGATTCTTTCGAATATGGACAGCAACAGTGGCGTGCCACAAATGAGCACAACGTCATATGGAAGCATTGCACCAGTAGATGGCCGGTCAACTTGGCACACGTAACGTTGACAGTCTTGGTGTGGCATTTGGTGTCAAAGTTGTTAGTGCTTTTGAAATTTTGACGAATGGCTCTATTGAGAGCCAGTTCTGGGATTTTAGAAGAAAATTGTTGAATGGAATTTATGCTCACCGCTCTATTCGTCAGGTAATCAGGCCCAGCTGTCAATCTTCAAGCTTTTTTCTTATAAGCTATCAAGCTAGTTCAAGACCTAATCGTCGCAATCTCATGGTGGGTGTTAAAAGACCCTAACTTTTAGCTAATCCCTTCATTTCATTATGCCACATGTGGCCCTTTCAAATATTGACCAAAACCTTTAAGCTGAAAACACAAAACTTACTGAAAAAGAATGGCACATAAGCACTCTCGGCGAATATCAAGTAGAATCCGTATATTCCAAACAAATGAAGAACCGTGAATATCGCAACATTCCGCCAGACAATCTCGAGGCGATACTCTTTCTTTGGCTTCTCAGTGGCATCAGTTCCGCAATCTTTTCCTACAATCAGATCGCCCGGACCGGGGACGCGATCATTTGTTGTCGTGTTGCTGGCAGCGCATACTGAAGAGCTGCGTTTTTTGTTAGCATTCGTCGCATCATCAGAATTCAACGCAGTTTCCGCCAAGATGAACGAGCTCCCTATAATGTTAGGAGCCATCTATAAAACGAGAGAATACCAAATGATTAGTAGTCGATTGTATCTGTCGGGTATTATTTTTCTTCGCAGAAGAAAAACTCCCACTGTTTTTGTTATGTTAATTTTGCAAATTCAAAAAAATAAAATAATAACAATATTTAAATAAACTAAAGTCAGTATATGCACTTGTGCTTGAGTTTACTTTAAATGTAAGAAACTGTTTTGAGAAACCAAACGCCGCCGAGACGTACCGCAGGACGTGATCGGCATGCGTAACACTCTGCCAGACAGACAAACGACGTTTTAAGATGACAGCCAACTAGTAATGTTCACACTTTTCAAATGACAAATTACTTCAGCTGTCGTAAGTGACTAATTGAAGAAAACTAAACGTAAATTGTAAATAAGTTGTGTGTGAGGTGTTTGAATTGAAGATCAAAAGATTCACCAAGGCTTCGAGCAGAGGACACGAGCGAGTGTGTCAATCAGGTTTTCCTGTTCTATTCTTTCAATGGAAATTGGCAATTCCAATTTCAAGGTCTTACTTCTAATTTAGTCGGGTGTATGCTCATCCAAAGATCCGTCAGTTTTATCAGAATAAAATTAATTCATCAAAATTGAATAAGTTTTGCCTAATGAGGGTCACAACTTGTTCTTTAAGAATTTAGATTTCGTTGACACTTCGGTGTAGGTTTTAATCAGAATCGGCGTATGACATACGCATGTGTTAGGCAAGACAAACCAAATGAGTCTTTTCTTTGCGATAGCAAGAATCTTTGATCCGGCGAAGTTTAACATTTCGGGAAATTATAACGAGACTTTGATCGCTGGAGCAATTTAGGTGGACAAGCTTTTTGTTTAACTAATCTTACTTGTCAACTAAAGTGTAATAATCTTAAATTTAAGGGCCGAGACAGTTCTCTTCTATGTGAATTAGAAAACCGAACGTATCAGCCATCACCTCTGCACGAACAGGGAGTGCAATAGATGTTAATGACCTAAGAACTGGTATTGAAATTAATCTCTGGGCCTTTGTGCTGAAATATTTTTGATAGAGTAGTCGATATGGCTTGTGACGTAGCTTTGCATAGCCATTTCAATGATATTTGGCTTTTATAAGGGAGGTAAAGCGAAAATGTTATAGGATAGAAAATTGGATCACAGGAGCAATTGTCTTGGTCTCAAGCCCGCAAATTTCCAAATTGTCGAAAAGGAAACTGAATCTAATAGTAGGGTCAATACTGTACGATTTTATGATACGATTTGACGACGAAATGATGCCACTTACGCCACTTGCTTGACAGACTTTATTTGCGATAGAAACTTCAAAGCACAAGCATGGTGGCGCGTGGGCTTGTTGCGGTTAAATTTATTGATAGAATACTTGGAATTAAAGAAAAATACCGAATACAATATTAAGAGATGCATTTCCATGCCTCTGAATCAATCCAAAATTATTGTTCATATCATTTTTCCGCCTAAAATTTGTGCTCTTTCTTTGAAGTCACAAGCAAAAGCCAACATATTATCTGAAGTTGTACAACTGTTTGACCTTACAGCCTTTTTCGATCAAGTCATTAAAAAGCCGAAGAAATTGACAAATCTGAGGACTTATCGTAAGAACGTTTACAATTTCTTATGTGGCCCAACAAGCAATGTCATCAAATATGAACAAATTGTACAGTGTAAACCTCACGAATTGGCCAGGTCGACTGACACAGCTGCAGCATAGTGTGCAAGGCTTTTCTAAATTGTTTGCTCTTTATTTTTTCGCTTAAACACAATAGACCACTTCATTTCCGAGCAATAACGATACAATAATGATTGAATGCTTGAATGAAGAAATTTCAAGCACTTTTGGTTGTGCAAGACATTTCTTTTTTCTCCCCACTTTAGCCTTCATCCGTCCGTCGAGTCATTTTAACCCAGAGGACTGCAGTCTTACTTTTCTTACAGTAACGACTCCAGTAATCAATTTATTTTGTTTTAAAGCCACTTAATTTCAACACTGTAAGTCCCATATTTTAGAAGATATTTGAGAAAAAAAACTGCTTCTGGTTGTAAAAGTAACGACGAAAAGACGGATGAAAAATGGGAGCCGCAAGTATACAAATTCGTGGCGAGAAAAGACAAATAAAGAATGTCTAGGAGGACCAAGTAGCCACGGATAGAAGAGCAAGAAATAAGCGAGTGGCAAAAATCCAGCAAAATCTATAAGGCTATTTAAATCTAAAAAATTCACCATGAATTCGAAATTGCTGCTATATAAGGCCAGAGTACTTACATATTGATCCGAGACTCTGAAGCTAAACCAAAGGCACTTTGACCTTTTGGCAGCGTTCAACAGGAAAGTCTTACGTTGATTGATGATTATGGTTGATTATAATAAGGAAACAAAATTTTTATTTTGGAGTAACAGACCACAAAATCAAGTCCTTTTTTCAAATTTTCATTACTCGCGCTCTAAAATAATGAAAAAAAACACTTAAGCTCCCAATTTACATTTCCAATGTTTTTCTCAAATCCAATATCCAATTTACATTGTTCTCAAAAACCACTTCATGATCGTGAGCTGGCGAATCTTGTAAAAACGTAGTGTTTATTTCGATTTACAATTTCTTAGCTATATCAGTTTTCGGTTTCCATGAGTAAAAAATTAAGTCATGAACATTTTTATGTCATGGTGTGGACGTGCATGTCAGAGTCGGTAAGCTACAATTTCTTGAGCTTACATATCCTAACACACTAAAAGACACCATGCTGCAATGTGCAGGTAAATTTGGAATAAAAGACACTTTTCGGGATTACCCAACGAATGAACCAAAAAATACTCTGGACTTTTTCCGAATTTAGCTTGTCTGGAATTGTCATGAAACGGTCTCCAGATTTTAATGTTATTGAAAATCTGAAGTCCTTTTTTTGCCACAAATACCATCTGAAACCATCTGAAAACTTCTTGATTCAAAAATGTATAAGAAAACCTTATGTAAATATCGAAAAAAAAGTAAGTGGAATCCGGCTTAACCGGCTTGAAACTATTTTAGATCAACAGGAGCGGCATACTTAATATAATTATCAATAAAAACATTTTCTTATTGTTTTTTATTTCCTAAATTTTATAAGTAGGTCAAATAAACTGTCACATTGAATCTGTGTGTTATCTTTTTTTTTGTTAATTTTTTTTATAAAAGTTCAACTTTATTATTATAAATAAAGCTATTTTTTATGATTCAAAACTCAATCAATCTCTCAAAATATTTACTTTGCTTATAATTTTTTTGTTTTATTTTTTGCTTAGAAACCACAGTCGTTTCAAATTGTGAATGTTGGGCGGGTCAAGTAGGCTGTAAACCACTGTATTTATACTGTTTAACTCTTGCCGTGAAATGTCTTTAGTTGGTTTGATGTGCAAACTGTTAATTCGAACTAAATAGCAAAAATTAGTTTCTTTCTGTACGATTTGAAATCGAGATCTCACACCGCACATGTAGAATTGCCTCGCCTCAAAACTTCTCTCCCCATTGACACCTGTCAGAACGCGACACCTCGTTTAGTGACAATAACAAATAAATTGTATACTCTTTTTTAAAAAACTTAACGACATTGTAGCGACTCATCGATTCAACGCGTCCCACACATTCATTCACATGTGGTTCCCAATTCAATTTGCATTACTTCCGCGCAGTCCCTTTCATAACATAAATCATGATTATTCATAACTGAAATGCAAAATTCAACGCACAGTAGAACGCAACATTTTCATTTGTTTTTGTTGCTTTCCAATAGATTATTCACCCTCCCTCCATTCGTAGGTTCGAGCAGATACCACCTGAATACGAATGAACAGATGGGGTCCTAATTACTGCTCATCTCAGTCAACGTTGTCATTGTTTTTGCTTTTAATGCACTCTATCGATTCCCATGACTGACTAATTACCTTTGCTTTCACTGTCTACAAAGACCTGTAATTAAATGCAATCACAAATCATAATAACAATAAGACATCTCCAACATCGCACTCTGCCACTGGGCGACAGACGGCACTTGATCTCAAGAATTGGCACACGGCCTTAGTAGAGATCGATGGCATTTGGCGCGCTAAACACAGCCACAAACACACAGCAACACTCGCAGATACTTCTAAGAACGAAATGAAATCTTGTTGACCTCAAAATTAAGGAGGCAGCCAACTTGGTACGCGGTTCATTCGATTCTTACCAACAGATGTGTGTGGCTATGGTTAACCTAGAATGGATTTTTAAATTGCAGTCTACCCGAATAAATCGCACCATGGTTAGGCTCTAGAATAAACAGGTTTACGGACATCAAGGTTCACTTGATCGTCGTGCAGAATCACTTTGGTAATTGTTAATGTTTGAGAGGCGGATCGAATATGCTCGAAGCCACCAACGAGATGCATTCTAGGTAGGTAGGAGTGTTATGCAAAGCGTTTATGGCTGCATCTGCAACGTGACGTTCTACTTTGAGGTGACCCCCAAGAGGCAACAATTTGTACGATTTTTCCAGTGTTGCAGGTTATTGCGTTTTGACAGTTGTTTTGCGAAAAACTATTACATTACAAGACATATCATTAGCTGAAAGAGTTCAGGGGCGAATGCCAACATAAAAGACAAAACCGAATGAACTTTGTTCTTAGGACATTAGAGAAAATTTCGTAATGCAAAAACAAATGGTAAAGATTAAAGGCGTACGTTTTTTTCAGCTGCGGGACTTGTTGATTTTTCGTTCTGCTTCAAGTAGTGTGGGACTGTTTTCAAGTTAAAACAGAACGTTAAAAACAAAATAAAGCTGTAAAGCATTATTAAAATATTAAAATTCCCTCAATATAATGTTTAAGCTAGACATATCTCTAAGTCAGCCATAATAATTAAGCTTTTTAATGTAAGGAAATCAATTGTAATATTTGCCTCAATAAACCTTAAACTTCAACTTCATTGTGAGACTGTTAAATAAATAAATAATCTGCGTAACAGGCCATACAGGGCCGGAGCATAGCTTGTTAGTGAGGCAGTTAATCCACCAAAAGCACTTCTTAACCTTTTCTCCTTAACACCATATAGTGTGGAGTGGTGTCGTTTTTAAACCCTCAAAAGGGACCGGCTTTTTCAAGGGAATTGTTGGTGAAAAGTGGCAAAATACTCTAAGTTTAGCTGAGGCAAAAATTTCAATTTTAAAGCCTACTCAAGCGATCATTGCTCTTAAAAAATGTGAATTTCGCTTGTAATATTTGTGTAGAAAGTGAAGAATAAAGAAACAAATAAAACTGTACAACCAATTGAATCAATCAAATAGAAAATTCAAATCAAGTGGAATCCCGCTTTCATTAACACATTGCTTGAATTCTCAAGTTGGAAACGAGATCCGTCATGGTCTTTGCACAAGAATCCTTTAAAGTGCACAAATCGTGTTTCTTAAAAACATTATTCACGACTAGTGCATGATATGGTTGAAAATCAGTTTACTTCTGACTTTTTAGTTTCCCATGCGGTGTTATATTTCATTTACTAACGCTGCGTCTCCATTGGCATTTTTCGAGGCAATGGCAATGGCGATTTCAAAGAAGAGTGAACATTTTATTGCTAGGCAATTTCATTTTTAAACTGTCAAAATGGCATACAATAGCATTATCCGTGCGGTACTATGAATTCAGTGTGTCGAAAAATTTGAATTCAACCGTAGCTCTGACATGCTTGCAATTCTCAACCAATCATCTTTCCTTTGCGAAATCATTTTTCGTTATATTTGAAAAGGAACTGTCAAATCCATTCATTGAAAGCAATTAATGCCTGCCGTGGTCCGGTCAATATTGCTATTGTCTTTGCCACAGGATCTACATTGTCCACATTCGAGGCAATTTCAATATATGTTTCAATTTATTGCCTTAAAAATTGCCATTGGAGACACTGTGTAAGTCCCAAGTCTTTTAACCCGTGACAACACTTTTATCTTCAATGTCGTTTCACTTTCGCAATTGCTTTACAAAACGACAAAACTGTCAAAAAATCGAGTAACTCATGCAAAAAGCAATAAGCAGAATCATGCGAGCGTGATGAGCAATGTCAGTAACTAGTTGCGAGACTTTACAATGTGCATTATGAAAATGTAAGCGTAATGTCATGACAACTTGGCCTGTAAGTCTTACACAAATTGTAAGGGACGACTAAAAGAATTGCATCAGGTTTCTTTGAAACGATCGCAATGAACATGAACATTTTGGGTGGAACACGCAACGATCGGTGATGAACATTTTGGGTGGAAATAAAACCAAACAAGTTCATATTCGAAGTTAATGTATTTAGTGGTGTTTTGATGTCAGTTTCGAGGGGCAATTGCCTGAAAAACTTTAAATTTTACCATAAATGTTTGTTCTACTAATTTATTTAAATCATGATTCTATTCATGATCACTGAAACATATATATGTTTATACATGGGACATGAGTCTTACCACCTCAGAGACTTTTTAGAGCATATCTTATTGTTAGAAATTAATAGTTTCATCGTAAAAGATACATTTTGAAATTAATTGGATCTAGTTACACCTAATTAAAGTAATCGAATTTCACCAAAAAAAAATCGATTGCATTACAATCAAAAATCAAAAGAATTGATAATTGATAATTTTAAAGAAAACTGAGTAAGTTTAAGTTCATCAGTACTAAATTAAGCTTATGAACAAACAGATAGACAGACAAACACCGAAGTGATTGTACAAGGGTTTCGTTATTCCTTTGCAACGAAACCCTAAAAACCTAGAGTCAGCTTCAATAACAGTAGTAAAAAAAGTTTTTCCATGATTTCATTGTAATCTGTAAAGTTTTAACGGAATGTGATATACTCTAAGAACAATCATCGGAAACCTTTTCAAAAATGTTTAAAATTGGTAAAAAAAAATAGTCCAGTTATTGACAAAAACGGCAAATAAACTCAAACGAGTATTTGCACACTTTAAGTTGTGAACGAAGTGTAATTGAAATAAACAGGTTACAAGTCCAAATGATATTTTAAGTGCAGTTTATTTGCTTAGATAATAATTTGCAATCTCTTTGGCTTCGAATCAATAAGATCATGATCATCATCAAATTTCAGGACTTATTTGAAACAATTCCTCAAAAACAGCAAACTTTAGGACAGTTTTGCTTGAAAACCTCGTTCTCCTTGCTCCATAATACAAAATAATGAATGAAAATAATGAAAGGGTTTTCTGTAAGGTTTACGTCTTGTGATTTAGGAAACGTCTTAAGTTGTTGGGGGACAAACTACAATAACCATTCATTCGTAAGCCTTGCAGGATTTCCAAATTTTTAATCGCCCGCTTGTCCTATTGGAAGGAAATTCTAGCGCGCAATATCAAGAACCTTAAAATCCACGTATTAAATTGAAAGATTTTTAATCGAAATAATTGAATGACTGTACTTTTCAAATTATAATCGGAAGTAAATGTAACGAATGAAATTTCAATTGTTATAGTTTTATATTTATTACAAACTCTATAATTATAGTATTTGAAATCCTAACATATCTCTTTCAATGACTGTTCAACTTTATTTTCACATTCTTTATTGGAACAAAATGGTGAAACTTTTTGGCAAGAGCTTCCAAAATTCCAAACTGAACATAATTATTCACATTTAATGGCTGCCGCCTGAACCAAGATCGAAACACCGGCCACCGAAAAATCTTACCGTCGAAGTTACTGAGTCTTGCACTTCATTTTTAAACTAAACTTGCATGGAAAATTATATTGCATTAATACCACCGAATAATTCGTTTTAAGAATAACGCATGACACGTACAGCAGCACTTCAAGCCGAAGCACAATTTGTCTTCATACGACAAAAACGCCTTAACACATTGTACTGATTGATTACCCCAAACCGACATCGTTCAAAGCCGTGCTCCGCATTCAAAACAATCCGCTTTATTCAAACTTTCATTCAGAAGTGAAAAAAAGGAATCAAATATGTCATGTAAATCCATACGAAGAAAAAACCGAAAAATCAGAACTATGAAGCCATTTTCATCAATCAATCGATGAACCCAAAATAACTTAAACAAGGTCAAGTTTAACCGATGGCGATGTAATACCAACCGATTACAGTCTCTTCACCTCGTTATGCTAATGAAGAATATATACATATTCGCCAACTGATCGGAAACTATTTTATACTTCCGAATCAATAAATCCATATCATGTGTCAGATTCATTTTTAAATTGGGAATCCAGGAAGATACGTGACTTCTGTCAAAAAATTATTTTAATCACACACGACTGAAAACAATAAAAAAAAATCATTAATTAATTACTCCCAGAAGTGAAACATCTTTCTAATCGAGATTTATGATTTAAATATTCGATTTGATAGAAACCAAAATCAACTGCAATTCAAAAACCACGAAATTTGTAAATTTTGAAGGCTATCACTTTGCATAGGTTAATCGAGTCAAACTAATAGAAGACCGCTTCTATCCTGTTGCTCTTTAAAAGAACTTCATCATAGATTTAAGTTTGAAAACGAGTTTTACTCCTAAGATTACACATTTTTGTGGTTTGGATTTAAAAAAAAAATAATTAAATATTATCAGAGTTTTATTTAATAAACGATAGTGGCTTTTTGAAGGTAATCGTCTAACTTTTGCAAGGCACTACAAGCAAATAACTTGGTTGTTTTAATGGTTGTGAAGAAACAATCAAATGAACAAAATTTTGAGTGCCTGAGATAGTTATGGAGAACAGATTTTTTTTAATGAGGCATGCATTTGAACATTACAGTCTTCCATCAGTAGACAGTTGTGGTTCAGGGGTTTTCATTTACTAGACTGGCTTGCTATAGAGATAGTAATGCTCTTGTCAGTGCGTTTTTAAGTATTATATTAAGAAATAAACCATAAACTTTTTTTTTGCACAGTATTTTTTGCACAGGCTTTCGACTAGGCGAGGACAATTTTAATCTGACAATGAAAATTCCTAACAGAAAACATAAAACCTAAAAAAATTTAATAGCAATATAAATTGTTCCTTACACAATAATTTAATTACTGTAACTTAAACAAATGGAAGCCTTTTTTTAATAGGAAAAATGCAGTGTTTTTAGTCTTCTTGCCCATCATCATATCCTTTTTTTAGTTTCTGATCTTTTCATGAAAAAGTGAACATCAGGCGACAGGGTTTCAGTTTTTTTTTAGACTTAAGCAATCTGGATCTCTTTAGTGGGTAAATGCTCCTTCATGATCGTTTTAGTCTTTTTTAAAGATCAGATCTGTGCTTTTTCAGGATCAGATATATTCTATCTCAGAGATTTGACCTTTACGTATAAATTAAAATTTCATGTTCGTCCAAAAAATGTGAAACAGATTTACGACAACGTAACCATCAAGGATTTTTAAACTTTTAATCTTGTTTTTCTTGTTGTTTTGTAATTGGATAACAAAGTGTATCTAAATATTTAATTTCTTTTATTCGCCGCGACTTGTCTTTCAAAAAATCTATAAAATATTTATTTGTTTTATATCAGATATTAGATAATTAAATTATCCTTTTTATTGAACTTATAAAAGCATCAGTGATTCAATACTTGCTTATGAATTCTACGAATCAATTATAATGCGTGTTAATTTATTGAAACATGCCAAGCCACACGTATTCAAACTCACAAATTTCGTCGTATTAAGTAGATTCCAATACGCCATTTTGTTCTCTGTTCAAATCCATAAAATGGCGTTATGTTAAGGTGTGGCACTGTATTAGTTTTGTACTAAATATAAAACCGGTTTTAGAAAGAAAAAAACGCAGACCTTAAACGGCTTAGAAAACTAGTTTAAATGTAAAACAAATTCCAGGCTTGAAGTCTGCAAATTTTTGAGATTCAGAAATTCATAAATTGGATTTGTCCTAACAAAAAAAAACTTTAAATACTGCTTGTGTTTGAAAAGTTGATGAAAATTAAAAAGATCAAATTCATAACCAAAAGTTAAAACAATTTGTTTAATCTATTTTTTAATCTATTTTATCTATATCTATTTTTATCTATTTATGAAATATGTTCAATCCTTCTTGGACAAATCTGTATTCTTTATATTTATTTATTGATAAAAGCATAATTTACAATTAAAATTATAGATTAGCTAAAAAGCCAGAGCGAAAAAGCCTTAGACTTAGGACAAATCGATAAAACTTAAGAATAATAAGAAAAAACTTACTTCAAAAATTATTTAGTCCTTAGTAAATTCCAAATCAGGATTATTTGTTTTTTTCAAAAATTTTAGTCCACTAATTTCCTTTAAAAAAAAATTTCCACAATAAATAAGAGTCCTTTTTTGTCGATAACAATTGTCCTAATCCTTGATCACTTCGCGCACAGTCTGCAAACACTGATCGCAATGAGAGTGAACGCTAATCCGCGCGATACACGGACTTCGTTTATTTCGTACGACACAAAAGTAACAACACAAATGCTGCTGCTTATTATTTCTGACCGTCTGTTAGGCAGTCAGTTCGCTAACAGTTCTACCAAAAGTGGTTACACCGAAATTTATAACTTTACCGCACCTCAGAGTGCTCGCTGAAATACACACAATGATTTGTAGGTTTGCTTTAGTGATGGTTAAGGTATAGCACACATAGCGCTGTATTTTTGTATCTATTCGCCTCGGTTAGATAGCCGCTGATAAGTCGATTGACGGATGCACTGCTGGGACTGAATATCGTGGGAGTAATTTGAAACAATGCGTTTTTTTGGGGTAAGCTTTAGTTAATTTATTCAAACTCGGAAGTGATAGGGAATTGCTATGGCTTGTGTCTATAAAGCAGCATTTAATTCATAAATTCATTAGGTGGTAAACACGATATTTGTGGTTATTCTTCTCTTGAATATTTATGAAATTATTTTTGATTTGTCTGTGGGAAATGAAAAAAAAAAAAAAGCTTTCGTCGCAAGCGGCAGAAAATCCTACTAGAATACTTCTGTCTGGAAAAAAAAAACTATTAAAATCCATCATTCGGAACCGGCAATAATACGTAAATCCTTTATTTAGTTTCCACATGTAAAAATTAAGCCGCACAAAACGCAGTGATTACGCGAAAAAGCAAAGCTCTGAGCTGTTTTTTTTTTAGTTTTGACTTGGGAATTTGAGAAAAGGCATGTTATAAATTCCATAGTTTTTTCCTTGCAATTATTTCATGCGCTGTTGCACGTACACGTGACTTTTTTACACACAAAATTTGCACTTATAACCTATTCACCCCCATGAGCAATAGGATAATTAAGACATCTTTTGACTGCGTTCAATCTTCTGGCTTTGTTTTAGGGTTCACCATTTTGCTATAGTGCAGTTCATTTTTTGTTGTGATATTAATGAACAATTGCACTTAACTTTTTTCTTTCGTCGTATTTGATCCATAATGGACTTTTGTCTGATCTTTAGCTAATTTTAGACTGTTTTTGTTTGCTGTCTGATTAAAAAATTGGTGCTTAACTCTTGACAGCTTTTTAATTTTATCCTTTAGAAGTATTTTCTGATAAAAAAAAACAGTGCAATTTGGCCTGTTTTTTTTTATATATATTTAGTTTTATACAGATCCCTAAATATTGAGTTGATGAAAGATAGACAATAAAGCTTCTTTTATTTAGAAATAAGAAAGCTTCTGAAGAAAGCAAAAATAAATGTTCTAATTTATTTTGAACGACTCTTAACAATTCTCAATCATTGAAAAATTAAAAGTAAAAATGGAGCAAAATTGTTAGTTTGTTTCTCATAAATGTCATCTTTCTTTTCTGCTTAATTACTTTGTGGGGTGAATCTGAAGCTGTTAGGTGTACACAAAGAAAATAAAAAAACCAATTTCCGCCTTAACCTTGTTTTTTTTTTTTTCAAAACCTGATTTTTTTTTTCATATTCTGTGACAGAATTTCTGTCGCATACGACGCTTACAATACCGCTTAAATCGGTTTGTCAGTTAGTTCGATTAGTTAAAAAAAAAAAGACAATTTTTCAATATCCTCAGTAACAATAGATATTAATCTGGTCTTAGTGCGATGATCTTTAGCAAAAAGAGAGTTAAATCTTACTTTACCTCCCAAAAGCTGAATTCATTTGAGCCACACCGCCTATAGTTTTTGTGCGTATACAGTGGTGGACACAACAATAGAGGCTAAAGCTAACCAAAGAATTAGAAACGGACTGTAAAAAAATGTTAGTATTATGTTAGAAACCCTTTGTTTGTATAACAGAAGAAAGTTTGCTGGTCATGCTTTCAACCAGAGCCTGGCATTTTGAAGGAACTTATATGCTCTTGATTAGTTGGTTAAGTCTGTTGCATTTTTCTATCGTGCATGTTTTAATTTTTTTTTTCACGTCTTTCCATAAACTTTTATTGATAATTTACGCTGCCCAATGTACTAGACTGCAAAATGCGAGCATAGACATATCTATGCATTATAAATGCTTTAAATTTTAGAGAGTGAAAAAGCCCGATATTCAAATTATAACATGTTCATTGACAAGATAATTTGATCCTTTAATTTCAAATTACCGAGGTGACTAATTAATATAAGTTTTTAAGTGACCCGGAAAAAATTATATAGAAACTCAATTTAACGAGTGTAAAATTATCGAGAGCCAACAGCCAACAGCATTATTTTCACTAATACAATTATTGACTGCTGCTGCCGCTGTTATTAAAGTGGCAGGGTTACACAAACTTCATGCTCCCTTTAAAAACGAAAGTGTAAAAACAATTTAACAAGTGACCACTTTGTGTAAAAAAATTGTTTTTTTAGCCCACTAACACGATTTTTTTAAATTGATTGATCAAAAGGAAAATTCAATCAGACGCAATTTTTCTTAAAATCAGCATGTTATGTCCCAAATCGTAAAAAAACACTTAAGGCCTTACATACGTTTAGCGGCGCTAGTAATGCGCTAAAACAAAACATAATTTTACAAAGTTTATAAACATAAAAACTACATATTGTTTATTGGTCTTTTATTGGCCCTCTAAGTCGAAAATCCCTCTAACAATAACCATATTTTGGCATTCCCTTCAATTTTCAATACAAAATCCATCCTCTTAGTCGAACGCCCGCTAAGTCGAAAAGCCCTCTAAATCGAATACATTTTTTCGACTCTTGGTCTAATTTCAATTCCTCTAAGTTGATTTTTTTTTTGTAAAAAAAATAAACAAAAAATTTCCTCTTGCAACTTGTATCAAGCACGCAACTTGTATTGCATGCTCCGACTCTCTCTCAATTTGGCACTGGACGACGAAAACCTTTCATTTCAAGTTGATTTTTTAGTGCAAACACGTCAGAGAAAAAAGCGCATGTGGTTGCCCTTATTATTGTTTATTGCAAGAAAAAAAGATAATGTTCACAGCTAGAATGAGGATTTGCATGGCGATCTACACAGCAAATATCGAACTCAAAGAACAGAGAAAATCGAAATTATTCGCCAACGGTTCTCGCAGCACAATCGTGTTGGGCGAACACAATTACCGTCTAGGGCCACATAATCGTCGTTTACACACAACCACAAATGAGCTATAGGTTATTTGTGAATAAAATTAAGGCTTTTAAACAAAACAAAAAAATACTAATCCCTCTATCTCGAATTTTTCGAAAAATCCCTCTAACTCGAACTAGTTTTGATATCCCGTGAAAATTTGACTTAAAGGGCTTCGACTGTACTTACAAAAATTGATGATGATTGAAGATGAAAAAAAAGTTGCCCCATGGTTTACATGATCACTCCAGCAAATATTGATGGATCTGCAAAATAAAAAAAAAATTGTAGAATCAAGTTGCAGTTATAGTCTGTCCAGCTTTCTGTCCAGATTTTTGAACTTTAAAAAATTCTGTAATTTATGGCAGTTTAAATTTTTTTTTTTATAAATTTACACTTTAAAGATTTATAAAAAAAAATATTAAATTAAAATATTAAAGATCCGACTCGACATAAAATAGGGAAAATTCAAAAAAATTTCATAAAAACAATGTTGAAAATTGCATGAAAATTCATGATCGCCATATCGGAAAAAGTTGTTTCGAGAAAAACGCATTTAAAGCTAAGTGCGTTTTGTTTGTAGTACTCATACACGTACACACATACGAGATCTGTTCTAAAAATAATTAATAAATAAATATTTTTTGAGAAAAATTAGAATTCCCCTTATTTATTTCACAGACCTCGTACTTCATGTTGAGCGATTACATTTTTTACCATAGCTTTCATCTTTGATAAATTTTAGCAATCTTCTTTCACAGAATTAAGTTTAAGCGTTTAGCTTAAGCTCCTGTAAAGGTTAATACTTTTTTTGTTACATAATTTATTCATATTTATTTATTCATATAATTTATAATGAACAATAATTTGTAAAAAAAATCATTGTTTTGAAAATTCTGGATGTATTTAAACAAACGACCCTTTTGCGCATAAAAAAAATATTTTTCTGCCCAAACAGACACTATATATTTGCTCTTTTCTTTAAGTCTAACAGAATAAAGGGAAATAAACTCTGACGCTTTCCTTTTCTTAAAATCAACATGTCATACACACCTTATCATATTCTGACAACACTTTCTCAGGAATGGTCGTGACTAATAACCAAGCTAACACATGAAACTATTGTCCGATAAAATAAATTACCTTGTAACACGTGTCGAATACTTTTCACAAAATCGTAAAATCGATTAGATGTCATGCATTTTATGCGGAAACTTGGCCCTTTAAAGATTTTAGTTTCAAAGCATCGATTGATGGAAAAGTTTAACTAGACGTGACAAAAAAATCAATACCAATATAGGTGAATTGACTTGCGCACAAATTATTTTTAATTTTCCTTAGTAAATCTATATCTATCATTTTTTTAAGCTTGGAGAAACTTGTTGTTAGATAAATGATCGCAGGCCTGAGTTAACGCAAGGCTCTGCTATTTACAACATACCTAACATTATTCTTTAAAATGAACTCGTGAACTGCGAGCAACGAAAACAACATAAGAGCATACCATCATAACTTTGAGGTCATTGCTTTTTCGACTGCAGTGGTTACGCAACAAATATTTAGTTCAAAACGGAAATAATGAAATAAATAGTTCTACAATGAACGAAATTGCAATATACAAAATTTTATTGAATAAAGTCGTTTATTCGTCTCTATGAATGTAACAGAAATCATAAGGTAAACAATGCGCTGCAACGACAAATTTGTTTTGCCCATCTGTCCACTCAATTAGGGACTCATTAAAAATGGAATTCGAGGCAACAAAAGAATGCTAAATCGAAATTCCTTCTTAAACGGAAATTCACTTCCTAAACTCACTAAAACTCGTTAGAATGCAATTACAAACACATGAATTTCCTTCACTTTAAAAGACAACATAACCCAAAATGAAAACCTTGTCTATTATGTGACTTAGACTCCATCATTATAACCACCCAACCAGTTACACCAGACTTTGCCATTGACCTATGATCAGAAGCGTGTTTCTATTTTTGGTCTACGGATGGACAAATTTGCCAAAAACAAAAATATAGACACATTTTGTTTTATTTCTTCGTAATGTGCTCATGAAAGAGGCGTGGAAGCTTCGTGTAAGTGCCCAAACTTCGTTAACCTATTACTAAACAAAATACGCTGCGCCTAATTAAGTTGTTTAATGGAGGCTCAGACCCAGACGATTCTGTTTTCGCTTTTTCCCGCTCTTGATGTGTCCAAATTAAGTGATCTATGTAAATGTGAGTACGTTGATATTTCAACAGCAAACCTGCCAGGAGATCTTTGGCAAAAGATTAGACGATGAAAGTGAGTTGACATTTGACATCCCCGTCTGTGACATAAGTCGCCGGCTTGAGTTTGAATGGAGTTAATGCTGCAGCAGCGTAAGTATTCTATGTGCGTAGGGGACGCTATTAATCCGGTTTTATTTTAATGAATCACACGGGTTATATCATTCTGTAATTAGTTGTGGTTTCGAGAGGTATTTCCCCGGCATGCACGATTGGAAAACGTTTAGTATTCACAGCAAAGACCTTAGCATACGTAGGGAAATTCGTTTGTAGGAAGGTAAAATTAGTTATGCTTTTGATTCTCTTAAGTTTTTCATTTAAAACAAAAAAAGGGACTTAACAACAAAAATTGTGTACGTCAGGTGATAGAAAAAAAAAGTCACGAAAATTTAATTGCAAACGATATTTTTGCGATTCGTGATGTGACCTTATCAGCAGAGACCCTAATTTTGGATCTTTTAACGACTTCAACAAAGTCCAAACCCCACTGAGCAAAGTGTGAAAGAGTGTTGCGATGAGCAACTAGAAGCTACCTGCGAAAGTCGCAATCACTTGGGGCTTAGGTCGTTGTTCTTTTGAATTGAGTATCTGGTGGAAAATAGTATTACTTTTGCTTTGAATGGGCAGCAAAGGGGGATTTTTTTTTGAGAATCCAAGCGACTGAGCTGTTGACTGCCATACCTTGTAGTGTTGACCAAAGTTTTTTCTTGTAACACCAGATTAGGTAACAAAGTTTAAGATGTTTAACAGGGAAATATCTGGACAAAATTCTAGGCTAAAAACCTGATTTTTGGGATACAACAATTTCAGAATAATACCTGTCGCTCCATTCACCACATCCTCAGCTAAGAAACTGGGAAAGAACATTTTTAAAAGTCGTCTAAATATATCTATTTTATTGTAAAAAAAGTTTATTGAAAAAATGTTCGTAGCAATCTAAAGGTCTCGTAAAATGGACTTTAATTCACTATATTGAGTTTGCTTTTATCTTTGTATTGGATTTAGGTCCCTCTCCACATATTTGTATTTCCGAAAAGAAATTCGGACTTCACTTCCTCGTTCATGTCTTTGACTTTACTGTCTGAATGCCTGAATGAAAGATCGTTTCCTTCATTGATGACTTTGGTTGCAGCTAAACTCAATTCTATTTATTTTATTTTACAAACTTTGACTAGATATTCACCTAGATAAATGAGTAGATCAGTTCACAAATCGATTAACTCCACTTTTTAAATAATCTTAAATTTAAGAGTTAACGCACTTAATATAATTTATTAATATTTCAACAAAATTATAATAATAATAATTATAACTATAATAACTTTCCTGGATAATAAGGACTAACCCGTCTAATTCCAGCCGGAGGGAAAATATTTTTTTTTTCGATTCAAAGAAGTTCGAAAAGATCACGAACATTCTTTTTGCACCAGAAGATATCTGATGCAGACTTGAATGGTTTTCGAGTCAGTAGATGAAATTCATGTTGTACAGGATCAATACTGGGCATGAAAGGGATAACAACATTAAACGACTTTTTTTTAAAATGTAATTTTTTGTTCTATGAAGTTAATCGATTTGTACACAGAACAACTGAAATGTATAACAAAAAATAATGTTTACATTACTTCAATTTGTATTCAGCTTAGTTATCAAAAATGCATTGAC